>CM065716.1:85249654-85267154 GCA_033310375.1 Conus canariensis | reverse complement strand
GAAATCATATTCAACTATAGATCATATCTATACGCTAGCTTCTGTTATTGAGAAAACATTCAGTAAAAAGGGTGAAAAACTGTATGTAGCCTTCATAGATCTGAAAAAGGCTTTTGATTCAGTTCATCGTGTTTTCCTCTTTGAAACTCCCGGGAGAGCGGGTTTGTCTGGTCCATTTTTAATGGCCTTAAAGGGCATGCATTCATCAGTTGTATCCTGTGTTCGTGTCAACGAACAATGACCGACTTGTTTGAATGTCCTGTTGGTGTCAGGCAGGGTTGTATGTTGAGTCCTGCCCTGTTCTCTCTGTTTATAAATGAAATAGCCATAGCCATGGAAGAAACTGGAAAACATGGAATACAGTTACAGCCTGGTCTAGTTGAATTGTTCATATTATTGTTTGCAGATGATCTAGCCCTTTTATCAAGAACACCAGCAGGACTACAAAATCAGTTGAACCACCTTAGTGCACTATGCAAGGATCGGTTCTTAGATATTAACGTAGATAAATCTAAGGTTATGATATTCAGAAAAGGGGGTTACTTAGGCAGAAATGAATAATGGTTTCTGGATAGCGAGGAGCTGGAAGTTGTAAACAGTTATACATATTTAGGTTTTACATTTACTACAAGGTTAAGTTTTGTGCAAGAGGTCAGCTACATTGTAACGAAGGAAAAGAAAGCTGTCTTTGACTGTAATCGATATTACGGATGGAATGGGTCGTGTCTGCGGGTGTCTGACTGTCTGACCCTCACACAGAAATTCTGGATGCGTGCACGACTTTTCAGATACACACACACACACACACACTCACCTGAACATCGACAGCCAGGCAACAAACCACGTTTTTTTCTGTTTTATGCTGCCCGAGCCATCTGACAAACATACATATATAAACACGTCAATAATCCAGTATGTCAACCACAAGGCGTACAATACACAATATATATATATATATATATATAATATATATATATATATATATATATATATATATATAATATATATATATATATATATATAACTATTTTTTTAAACTTAGCACGCCAACCACAGGGCGTACAATACACAAGATATATATAACTATTTCTTCGCCATTGTTGGCCGCGTCTGGCCCAACACACAGACTTCTCTGAATGGTGCAAGGTTGCCACGAGGAACGCTGACGAGAAAGACGCTTGCAGGGTTCCCACGAGGAACGCTGACGAGAAAGACGCTTGCAGGGTTCCCACGAAGAACGCTGAAGAAGAAGACGTCTGCAGGGTCAAGTCCGACACAGCACTGAAATAACAATCTCAACACAGAGCTGTGGCTCACACAACGAAGAAAATACACAGCGACGGTCTAGCCCAACAGGTTGCTGGTTCAAATCACAGGAGCGGCGCTTTGACTTGGCAACAGCGGTGACTCTGGCCCAACTGACTCAGTGGGTAGTCGGTCCCGGGCGCAGTGGCAGATAGGGTAGTTGTCGGCACTCAGGCTGGCCTCTCCACACCGACACAAGGCGGAGACAAGGGGGGTAGACCACAGCTACGGCCCCGACCCTCAGAAAGTGGCAGCCAGTCCCCTTCAGACCAGGGTACACTTCTACCTGGGGAAACTGATTAACTACCTTGATTATCATGGCTACTATTCATTACAATCACGACTATATTCATATTCAATTGCCATATCTCATTCTATTAGAACCTGGGGAAAACATCAGCATATTCTTTCTTCAACACTACAACATTCCCTTTTCCGGAATCACAACACTATACAAGAAAGGGTTTCAATATAAACCTTTCAAAATCATGTTTTCAAATTTGGGGAAGGATTCCCACCTAGACCCTGTTCGATAAATCATGAATATAATCATTGTACATTATTAATGATTACTTTTCATCAAGTTACGAATGTCTTTCGTCGCGACAAACTTGTTCACTTCTTTCTCTTCCATCACGACAAGAATGTTCATTTCATTTCATATAATCACCACATTTTAGAAGATTTCTTTTCAAGGCATTTGTTTCAAAAGATTCATTTACTTAAATACACATAAAAAGGATTTCCACACACTCTTCTTTACCAAACACACAACTATTCAATATTCATATCAAGAGCGAGTTAAATACTCATCCACATCAAAAATCAAAACCAGCATATATGATAGTCTCTGTCGCTCACTTTGGGAGCTTATTATCCATAGCATCAAAACTCTCCCTCTTCTTGCAAAGCCTAGCTAAACTACATTGGAATAATCAACACCTTTTTTTCATCATGAAGTTCATAACTAGTTAAGTCACAGAATAAACAAAATCTTTTTTTTTCCCCGAAGACCACTTCTTTTAACACTCACTTCATCTATTCATGTTTTCCGAAATAATTTCGTTTTGCTACCCTATCAAGTCATAGGATAACAGAACACAACAAATACTTTTCTTTTCTAAAAGAAACCTTCACAGTGCGCTGAGGAAGTTTCAGTCGCTCCTAAACGGGAATACGGTTTCGGTTTGCTAATAAATAAATATTGAATGATAAATACCTGACTGCCACCAAAAACAAATAGGAGTCCCTCTTCGGCTTCTGGGTAGTTAGTTAGTTAGTTAGTTAGTGTTTATAGGGTCCAGCGGACTACTAGGAGCCAAATCAGGACCTCAGCTATCATATCTAAGTCTCTAGATACAAATACCCACACTAGTATTAACACATCGCTTAAAATTTATGAGGACAAAAGCACAATTATCTGTTCAACTCCGACGACACATGTATACATAATTAAAACACTATATTTTATAAAATAAGTTTACCTCTTTCAAAAAAGAAAAAATAAGATCTACTGAAATCTCACAAAAAAGAACTGATAAATCACTAGTGGAAAAGAACTTCTCTCTGATACACATCAAATCAGCACATTCTGTCAAAAAATGATTAACACTGAACAAGCTGTCACACGCAACACACCATGGGGGGTCTTCCCCTCTGAGTATCCAACTGTGCGTTATATAGCTATGCCCAATATGTAACCGTGACAAAACCGACTCCTCTTTACGGTTACGTACCACCGATGGGAAAGGATTGGTTAAATCTGGGCAAATTTTAAACAATTTATTATGAATTTGATTACACCATTCACTCTGCCACAGTTCACGACAATACAAACTAGATTTATGACGTAGATCAGAGTGAGGAACAAACTGCATAGGCCTCCTGGAAAGACTTGCACCGAGAGCTTGTTTGGCTGCTTTGTCCACCACTGAGTTACCATAGATTCCCATGTGGCTGGGGACCCATAAGAAAACTATATGCTTTCCCGAAGAGACAAGCTGAGTATGAAGATCATGAATATCAGCCAAAACTGGATGTGAAACTTCTCTTGTCGATAAAGCCGACAATGCCGACAATGAATCCGATAAAATAGGGAAATCATTCTGATCTGACCTGGACACCGCACTGAGGGCCAGATTTAAAGCCTTCAGTTCAGCAGTATAAACAGACGACCAATCCCGCAATCTTAACAAAGTAGGCTCCTGAAAATTGTTATCACACACAATGGCAGCTGCAGCCCTCTCACCTTTTTTAGAACCATCTGTAAAAATCTTGATAAAATCTTTATAAAGTTCACATTGCCCAAGATAAAGTTGTTTATATGCAGCACTCGAGGTGACCTCCTTTCGAAATTGAGTTAAATATAAATTAATCTCTGGATTGGCGACTTTCCAGGGAGGTACATCAGTCTGTAATGGACCGTCATCAACAGCATCAAGGTCAATGCCAGCTGCCCCGAAGTGGGGCAAAATACGAATACCCAGTGGAGGAATCTCATTTGGCTTTAGATCATATTTGGCTCTAAAAGGCGGGTTCATGACAATATCATAGGCAGGGTTTTCTGGATTAGCCCTCAGTTTCAGATAGTAATTCATGGAAAGACACAACCTCCTTAGCTCCAGAGGGGGTTCACCAGATTCAACATACAAACTCTCTTTTGGAGATGTGCGAAATGCTCCCAGAGCAATCCGCAGTCCTTGATGATGAATTGGATCAAGAGCTTTGAGGTAAGATTTTCGTGCAGAACCATATACCACACACCCATAATCTAGCTTTGGTCTCACCAAAGCCCGATACAATCGCAACAAAGTTCGCTTGTCTGCACCCCAATCAGTGTGACTAATAACCTTCAAAACATTCAAACCTGACTGGCAATATTGTTTAATGTACTTAATGTGAGGCAAAAAAGAAAGCTTATTATCAAAAATAACCCCCAAAAATTTCACTTGTTTGGAAACTTTAATTACTTGACCATTGAGACTGATAGCTGGTTCTAAGACCTGAGATCTTTTCCTATGGAAATGAATACACTCTGTCTTAGTAGCTGAAAACTTAAATCCATTTTCAGTAACCCACTGCTGAACACGATTAACACACAACTGAAGTTGACGCTCAGCTGCAGCCAAAGTTTTCCCCTTGGCAGAGATGGAGAAGTCATCAACAAATAATGACTTATCAATTCCAGACTTTACTGACTGAACGATGTTATTAATCTTGAGATTGAACAGAAGTGGAGAAAGGATGCTACCCTGAGGGACACCCATCTCCTGCTCAAAAGGATCCGAAAAGGTCGAATGAAGTCTAACACTGAAATGCCTGTTAGACAAAAAATTAGCAATAAACATTGGTAAATTACCTTTGAAATCAAGTGCCTTCAAATCCTGAAGAATTCCATGCCTCCATGTTGTGTCATAAGCTTTTTCTAAATCAAAAAGAATAGAAACTACATGTTCTCCATTAATCAAAGCATTCCTGATAAAAGACTCATATCGAACCAGGTGATCAGTAGTACTGCGGTTGTTCCGAAATCCACACTGGGAAACATCTAAGGCCCCCAGACATTCTAACTGCCATAACAATCGAGAATATACCATTCTCTCCATAGTTTTACATAAGCAACTAGTGAGAGCTATAGGACGATAGTTGTTAGGATCCGAATGATCTTTCCCTGGTTTGGGAATAGGGATAACAACCGCCTCTATCCAAGAAGGTGGAAAATACCCTGAACACCAAACATGATTAAACAGAGACAACAACACCTTTAAACCCTCAGCTGGCAAATGTTGAATAAATTGATAATGAATGTCATCTGGTCCAGGAGCTGAGTTGTTGGCTTTCAAAATGGCGTCCTTTAACTCATCCATGCTGAAAACGCAGTTGTAATCCTCAGAACTATCTGGCACGAAGGAACAAGATTTTGACTCTGCTGATCTTTTGATACGCTGGAATTCCTTGCAATAATGATCAGCTGACGAATTTTGATGGATAGTAACAGCTAACAAGTTAGCAACCTCCTTTTTATTAGTAATAATCGATCCATTTACTTGCAAACATTTTATAACTGATGTAACCGACTTTCCCTTAATCTTACGGATTAGTTTCCAGACTTTCCTTGAATTGACCTTAAAGGACAGATTTGAACAAAATTTTTTCCAAGATTCTTTCTTCTTAGTTTTAAAAGTATACCGACACTTAGCCCTACACGCCTGATGTTTAACTTTGTTCCCCACCATAGGAAACCTAGCAAAAAGTCTTTGAGCACCTTTTCTCTTACCCTTCAAAGTTTTGCACTCTTTATCATACCAAGGGGTCTTAACATCATTTGGTTTATCATGGGACTTGGGAATAGCTTCCTTAGCACTCTCTACAATCACTTTAGTGAACTGCAAAACAGGATCATCATAACTCTGCAACAGATTCATAGGCAGTCTACTTAAAATCTGTTGCTGATAAAGACTCCAATCTGCAGAGCGAAACTTCCATGTTTCCCGAGGGGACTCCTGCATTTGCTTTGTAAAATAAATAAAAATCGGAAAGTGATCACTCCCGCTTAGGTCCGAATGAACCTGCCACTCTAAGTCCAAAAATAAGGAAGGGTCGCAAATGGACAAATCCAAGTGAGTCAAAGAACCAGAAGGAGAACAAAAGGTCGGTGAGCCTGAATTCAGAAGACAGAGATCATGATCCGATATAAAATCTTCAAGAACTTTCCCTTGAGAATTGGTGCAGTTACTTCCCCACTGTGGAGAATGGCCATTCAAGTCACCCAATAAAAGAAATGGGCGAGGGAGCTGAGAAATTAAACCATCCAACTGACTCTTCGAAATCACAGAAGATGGAGACAGATACAAACAACATATCGTAACGACCTTGTTTAACGAGATACGAGCTGCCACTGCCTCCAGATCCGTCTGAAGTGGAATTTCTGTATGTAGTACCGAATTATGAATATAAAGAGAAACGCCTCTCCTTGAAAAGTCTGCAGAAGCTGGCTTGAGTAAGCAGGAGAAACCAGGAATCTCATGCTTCTTACTTGCAGTTAAAAGGGTTTCCTGAAGAGCAATTACCGAAGATCTATACTCTGTCAATAATAGCTCAAGGTCCCGACAATTTGCTTTAACTCCCCTTATGTTCCACTGGAGTATGTCCATGTTAGGTTGTTAAAAGAATATCTATCAGCCCTCTTCTCCAGAAACTTCACTGTCCACCAAAGAACTAAAACGGTTCTTCAAGACAAGGTCAGAAGCCGATGCTCCTGATAAATTTCTAAGTTGTTTGTTGCCATGCTTGGAATTTGCTCTTACTGCACTGAAACCTGCTGCACCAAATACCTGACTTCGAGATTTTCCCCTAGGAGGGTCTGGAGTCCGATAAGGACGCTCCTCACTGCGTGCCTGTCTCGTACTGCTGTTATTGGCCTGTGAGCGAGGGGACATCTCTTTCATCCGATCCTTCACCCCTGACCTCTGATCCACAGCACTTTGTACAACTGAAACACTTCTTCCCTCACCAGCAGGGACTGAAGCCTGTTGTACACTGCTGGACGGAACACTATTGCATTTCTGAGACAAAACCTCAACTGATTGTTCAAGTATAGTAAGCCGATCCAAAACCGATGACAACAATTCTGTCAATTTCTTCTCCAGAGCAGTGAATGGAGCTGCTCCCAGATCATCACCCGATGACCGGTTCGTAGAATCGTTAACCACCTTCTGTGCATAAGTCGCAGCCGAAGGAGTCCTGGCCTCCACTAACCTTCTAGCCTCAAGAAAGGAACATTTCCTCTCAATCTTTACTTTCTGAATCTCGCATTCCTTTTTCCACACTGGACAACTTTTTGAATTTGCTGGATGATCACCCTTACAATTGACACAGTATACAGCATTTATACAAGATTCATCATGCTTCTTCTGTCCACAGTCACGACAGATCTCCTGACCCCGACAAGCTCGGCTGGAATGCCGAAAGCGTTGGCACTTGAAACACCGCAAAGGAGATGGTACAAAAGGCGTAACTTTCACTCGGACATAACCCACTTTGACAAACTCTGGGGGAGATGGCATAGCAAAAGTCAAGAATAGCGTGTTGGTTTCGATTAAGTCACTTCCTTTAGAGATTTTAACTCTATGGACCTGCAGAACACCCTGACTTTCCATCTCAGTCCGAATTTCTGATTCAGCAACTCCAGCCAAGTCAACACATCTGATTACCCCTTTCGAGTAGTTGAGAAAGGGGTGAATGGAAACCTTAACTGTGATCTGCATGAGTTGAGAACCATCCCTTTTCAGCAGCAACCGAGACGCCGCTTCCGTAGCACAGTTAACAAGGTAACTACCAGATCGGAGTCTTTTAATCATTTTAAATCCTGTAGACGAAACTCTCTCGAACCACTTGCAAACAGCGAACGGAGAAATCCGAGCAATGGATTCTTTCGGATCTTTTGCTTCCACTAAAAGGAAGCTTGGCCATGTGTTTTGGATACCCTTTCTCTTTGCCACTTCTCTTATCTCATTATCTGAATCTGAATCTCTACTCATAGTCTCGTCCATAAGCGTGCCATGTCCATCATCGTTTCTTCTCTTTTTGTTAGGGGGTAGTTGTTTAGATGTCATAATGAAAGAAAAAAAACTTCACCTCCCCTACTCCCCACCCGCCATCGAGTGCCCACAAGGGCGATGCCCCTAAGCGGTCCTCCAGCAAAGGGAAACACCAGGGTTATAGTGCAGGTATACACCGCGTGGCACGCGCTCCACCCCATCCACCAGGCTCATGACCAACTGCCGGGAACGGACAGGAGGCCACTCACCTGGCTTCCAGGACAAGCAACGTGGCACACGGTTTGACCCATGCCATGCCCACACTGTGAAGGCGACCGGTTGACAGCATTGGGCCCCATGCTGCCCCCCGTCTAGGGGAAGTCCGGGCCAAAGTGGCGTGTTGAGGGGCGCGGATCCTACTCCGAGTCCCTCTCAACCACCAGGACACCATTCTCCCCCGACACGGGTCGCACCGCACGGTCAACACGGTGGACCAAGAGGCCACAGAGAAAATAGAAAGTGCTACAGAAGACTTGTGAAAAAAGGAAAAGAATAGGATAAAGATCCGTAAAGACAGAAGATAGACAAAACAGAAAACTGCAGATTAATAAGGAGAATGTTGAAAGAGAAATGCAGGTGAAAGAACCATGGGTAGGCAGAAAAAACACAAAAAACAGAGAAAAAGAAAGCCCACTTAAAACAAAGTCCCACCCTCAAGGGGCACAAGAGGGTGACCCTGAGAACTAAAAATAAGACACCCCACCCAGGTCCCCCAGGGCAGACCCCGGTGGGGGTTCTGGGTAGTTGCGTTGCCGGAATCACTGCAGAGACGGCCTAACCGTTTCAGCTCACCGGGCTTAAACAGAACGCAGGTGAGCAGCAGTCAGGTAAACTTTTCAACCGGCTTCCGGACGACTACCTTCCGGTTAGCACGGTTGCACGAAAATTTTTGACTGGACGGGAAACGGTCCGTCACACTCAAGTTCTCCTCAACCTCAATGAAATTACAAGACAGACGTACTTTAAACTCTTTGACGCCCAGGTCCAGCCAATCTTGTTGTATGGGTCAGAGATCTGGGGTCTAGATGCCATAGAAGTGATTGAAAAAGTGCATACTGAGGCGTGTAAGCGATTTTTCAGCGTCTCCCCTAAAACCCCAAACACATGTATGTATGGAGAGCTAGGCAGATTTCCCATACACGTCAATTCATGCTTGAGAGCAGTGAAATATTGGTTGAAACTACTCCATATGGATATTAAAAGATTACCCAAGCAAGCATATTTAATGCAGCTCAGTATAGAAGAAAAGGAAAAAATATGTTGGGCGTCTAAACTAAGAAATGTGCTTCAAAACTGCGGATTTGCTTTCGCTTGGCTGAACAAAAGCGTCGGAAATGAACGATCTTTTCTGTCATTATTAAGGCGTCTTTTAGCAAACTTCATTGATGACTGGTCCACTACAGTTAACAGCAGTGAGAGATTTTCTCTGTATTCTTCCTTAAGTCAAATTTCCTTAGCGAACCGTATGTCGATAATATGCGAATTAAACATTTAAAGATAGTATCGCTAAATTGAGAATAGGTATCTTCCCATTGAATGCAAACGTTTTTCGATATACTCAAAATAATTTCACAGATGTATTGTGCAGCTTTTGCAGAACTGAAATAGAAAATGAAATTCACTTTGTAACTGTCCATGCTACAAAGAACTCTGACTTAAAAAGCTTGGCACAAACCAAATTAATGAGGTATTATTTGGTGATTTAATGAAATCAACTGATGTCATATCTGTGCAAAATGCTGCTCAGTTTGTGCACCATGCCATTAAAAAGCGTGAAATACTGACTGAAATTATAAATTGAATTAGTACTGTCAAGCCTGTTTTGAAAATAGTGCAATGTAAGTTGTGGGCCGTTGGCCGAAATCGAAATGTAGTGTATCGGGAAAGGGGTGGGGAGAGGGCAGGGGAAAGGGTAAGGATGAAGGGGGGGGGGGGGGGGTAGTAATGCGCATTGGTGATTGTGATGTTACGAGATCGGGGCCGAGGGGGCTGGGATAGTGTGAAGGCGTAGCCGAGTTTAATTCTCTTGAGTTCAGTTCACAACCTTGCCGTGTGTTTAAGTCTAAGATAATAAAATTTGTGTTATTTGCAGAGTCCATGCATGATGTATTTTGATTGTATGATATTTGTATTTAACGGAAATGTTAAGATTTTAATGACTTTTGAACATTAAACCATCTCTCTCTCTCTCTCTCTCTCGCTCTCTCTTCCACCGTCTCTTTAACGATCAACTTTTTTTTCATCTGTTCCGAGTAATAGATGATTCGTATACATAATGATATTTACAATGAATGGTTGTAGTTGGTTTATTAGTGATTTAAAACCCGCGCCATTTTGACAGAAATTGTAATGATAATGGCGATGATGGTGATGATGATTGTTACGGATAGTATGGGTGTGTATGCAGGTGTCTGACTGTCCGACTCTCACTCAGAAATTATGGATGCATGCACGACTTTTCTAATTCACATACACACACCCACTCACCCGAACATTGACAGCCAGGCAACAAAACAACACTTTTTTTTGTTTTTACGCTGCCCGAGCCATCAGACAAAACATATAATATAGACACAAAATTATGCATGGGTTGGTATGCCAACCTTTAGGCGTACACACACATATCAATATTTATATATATAACTATCAGGGCTGCCGGGTCCAGTGACGTCGATGACGGCGGTGAAGACGACGACGGCAGCGTCAAGACAAGTCCGACTCAAGATTCACTTCACAGCTGTGGCTCAAAAGGGAAAAAAAAAAACACTAACACACTCGCGGCGTCTCTGCCAACGACACGGTGACAGTCTCACCCAAGAGCTGTGGCTCAACACCAACACTATCACACTCGCGGCGTCTCAGCCGACGAGGAGGTGATAGTCGCACAAGAGCTGTGGCTCACACACCACACACAGCGACGGCCTCGCCAACAGGTCGCTGGTTCAAAACAGGAGCGGAGCTCTGGCTCGGCAGCAGCGACGTCTCCAGCCCACTGGCCCACGAAGCAGTCGGTCCCGGGCGCAGTGGCAGGTAGGGCGATTGTCGGCGCTCAGGCCGACCTCTCCACACCCGCAAAAAGGTGGAGAACAGGGGCGTGAACACGGCTACGGCCCCCGACCCTAGCACAGTGGCAGCCAGTTCCCTGCAGTCCAGGGAACACTTTCAACCTGGGGGAAACTGATTAACTACCTTGATTATCTTGGCCACTATTCACTGCAATCATGACTATCTTCATATTCATTAGCCACATCATATTTCACTAGAACTTGAGCCACACATCAGCATATTCGTTCATATTCATTAGCCACATCATATTTCACTAGAACTTAAGCCACACATCAGCATATTCGTTCATATTCATTAGCCACATCATATTTCACTAGAACTTAAGCCACACATCAGCATATTCTTTCTTCAACATTACAACATTCCCTTTTCCGGAATCATAACACTACACAGGAAAGGATTTCCATATAAACCTTTCAGAATCTAGTTTTCCAAATAGAGGAAAGGATTTCCACCTGGATCCTCTTCAATAAACCATGAATACAATTCATTACACACAATGATTACTTTCATTACACAAGTGATTATTACTTTCCACTCTATAAATGTCTTTCATCAATTCACACAATGTTCATTTCTTTTCTTGTAGCACAAGAATGTTTATTTCATTTCATATAATCACCATGTCTTTGTCAATTCACAAAATGTTATTTCTTTTCTTGTAACACGAGAATGTTCGTTTCATTTCGATTCATCAACTTCAATATATGTAAGGGAAAGATTTCCACCACACTTGTTTACCAACACACACACATTGATACCCATATCAAGTGAGCCAATTATTCACATCAAAATGAAAACCAACAAAAGTCTATGTCGCTCACTCTGGGAGCTTATTATCCATAGCATCAAAACTCTCCATCTTCTTGCAAACCATATTAGAATAGACACTTTTTTCATCATGAACTTCATAGCTAGTTAAGTCACAAAATAAACAAGATCTCTTTTTTTCTGAAGACCACTTCCTATAACACTCACTTCATCTATTCACATTTTCCGAAACAATTTCGTTTTGTTACCCTATCAAGTCATAGGATAACAGAACACAACAAAACTTTTTTTTATATAAAACAAAAACCTTCACAAGTGCGCTGAGGAAGTTTCAGTCGCTCCTAAACGGGAATACAGTTTCGGTTTGCTAATAAACAAACATTCAATGATAGATACCTGACTGCCACCAGCAAACGGCTGAGTCCCTCTTCGGCCTTCTGTGAACTTGTGTTGCCGGAATAACTGCAGAGACTGCCTAACTGGTGTAACTCAACTGGCTTATAGCAATGCGCCGGTGAGTAGCAGTCAGCTGAATTTTGCAATCGGCTTCCGGACAACCACCTTCCGGCAAGCGCGGTCGCATGAAACTTTGTGACCGGACGAAAAACGGTCCGTCACAATGATGATGATGATGATGATGATGATTGCTACTGTTATCGCTATCGTTTTAGTAATTGCTGTTGTTGGTATCATTATTGTGTTGCTGTTGTTGATGTTATCATAACGAATTCATTGCATTGCAGATGATTGGTTTAAACTGATTTCAGTTCTTATTACCCTTTTTCGTTTCGAAATTGTCCTCTGTCCAGAAGCCAATATTATACAGGCAGTGGCTGCGGGACTGGGGAGGGTGATTTACACTGATGGTGGTAGGTTCAATGAATCGGACATGAAAAAAAGAGACCGTCAGCTGACAGAAGGAAAAATCTGAACTATTCGTTGAGCTACTTCCCGTCAGTTGACTGTCCTCTCTGGCCTGTCGTGGCGGGGCGACTCCACAGTAAAAGTGAATTAAACGCATAGCCGGGGAAAGGGGGGGGGGGGGTGATATGAGAAGGATTTCCTCTGTGTTTCTTTCAATTGGGAGACACCCCTCCCCCCCCCCCCCCCCCACACACACACACTGACAGATATTAATACCATTAAATGAGACTAAAGATGTGACAGCCCTGTGAAAGTTCAAGGTAATGTAATGAAATGGTAGGGGTTTTGTTGTTGTTGTTGTTGTTGTTTTCAGTTGCTTAAATGTGTAATCATTCAATTAGTCGGTCGGTCGGTCGGTCATTCAGTCAGTCAGTCTGTCTGTCTGACTGCCTGTCTGTCTGTCTTGTCTGTCTCCCCCCCCCCCCCCCCCCCCCTTTCTCTCTCTCTCTTCTCTTGATATCACTACCTTTCGCCCCTACCGCTTTAATGGCTCTGGCCATTTTTTTTTTTTTTTGCATAAGTTATTGTCTGTTTATTTGTTTGTTTGTTTTGTTTGTTTCTTTTTCCTTCATGGCTTTTCTATTTTTTGTGTCGTCCCCACCTAACTGCTCCCCTTGACACAGGAAGATGGTCTCTTTCATTACATTAGTTGTTTTGTCAAGCCTCTCCCTCTCTCTTTCTCCCTGTCTCCGTCTCTGTCTCTGTCTGTCTGTCTGTCTGTCTGTCTCTCTCTCTCTCTCTCTCTCTCTCTCTCTCCTCTCTCTCTCTCTCTCTCTCTCTCTCTAGTTAACTTAGTCCTGAGCATTTTAGTTACAGGGCTTTTTGTGGTTAATATTGCCAGCTTCCACCCACCGCCGTCTCCTAGTTTCTTATGTTTTCTATATACATGGATTTTTTTCCTATTTGTACTCCCAGTTCTTATAGAACAGGGAGTACTTTAGAATGAGAACGAAGAAATGCTGTCTGTGTGAGTGTGTGCCTGTCCGTCCGTAGTCAAAATGTGTTCCACTCGCTCCAGACACAACTACTGGGCCGATCTTTCTGAAGATTTGTAGGTATGTTCATTATGGGTCACAGATGATGCCCGGTGTTTCAGTTTACCGTTATAGCCGTTACTAACAGCTGTAACGGCCTGTAACGGTTTTTCTTCTTTATGGAATATCTCAGAAAGTACTTGGCCGATCTTTCTGAAAATTTGTAGGTATACTCAGTATGGGTCAAGGATGATACCCGATGTTTAAGTTTACCGTTATAGCCGATACTAACGGCTGTAACGGCCTGTAACAGTTTTACTTCTTTATGGAATATCTCAGAAAGTACTTGGCCGATCTTTGTGAAAATTAGCAGGTATGTGCATTATGGGTCACGGATGATGTCCAATGTTTCGTTTACCGTTATAGCCGTTACTAACAGTATATATGTAGTATATATATATATATATATATATATATATATATATGTATATATATATATATATGTGTGTGTGTGTGTGTGTGTGTGTGTGTGTGTGTGTGTGTTTGTGTGTGTGTGTGTGTACGTGCGCGCGCGCGCGCGCGCGGTGTGTGTATGTGTGTGAAAACTTTCTCTCAAAATGTTACTCTCAAACTTCCAAGTAGTGAACAACTCCGATAGCTTCTATCTGTCCAGATGTACTACTGCACTCCTAACTTTACTTCTTCCCCTGCTCCATCTACGTCCCTCCTAAACTTTACCTTCCCTCTCCTCTAATCCCCACCTCGCTCATGCTACACACACCCAACACACACCACCACACACACCACCACACACACACACACACACACACACACCACACACACACACACACACACACACACACACACACACAACACACACACACACACACACACACACACACACACACACACACACACACACCACACGCACACACACACACACACCACACACACACACACACACACACACCACCAGCACACACCACACACACACCACACACACACACACACACACACACACACACACACAACACCACACAACACACACAACACACACACACACACACACACACACACAACACACACATGTGTGTGTGTGTATGTGTGTGTGTCTGTGTGGCTGTGTGTCTGTGTGTGAGCGCGCGCGCAGGCAGGCGTGAATGTAATGATAATCACATCCGTGCTCATACGTGCGTCTCTCTCTGTCTCCCCTCTCTCTCTCTCTCTCTCTCTCTCTCTCTCCTCTCTCTCTCTCTCTCTCTCTCTCTGTTATGTCGATTTAGTAGTAGAGCTAGAGGGGATGAAATTTATTTCCTGTGTTGATGTCCGTTCTTCGTGATCTTAGAGAGAAACTAATTAAACCTGCATATCTTACTAATCCATGTAACTTTCAATTCAATCTGCTATTGTCATCAAGAAATGAAGCCACACTTTTGAAACTGGCAATGTTGTTCCATGAAGCTTTGAAAAGATTACACACAGCAACGTCTTAGCAGGTTTACAGTTATAATTTGTTTCATTGTTAATTCGTCTTGTGCAAATAAGTAGGAACTTTGATATGATAGAGTATTGCTGGAACAATTTTTGTCATTTTTTTTGTTCATTTAATCCTTTGCTATTTGTGTTACCTACCGCTTTCAGTTAGGGGCTTTGGCCTATACTGAACAAATTATCCGCGTTCGTATTCGTATTCGTATTTGTATTCTCTCTCTCTCTCTCTCTCTCTCTCTCTCTCTCTCACACACACACACACACACACACACACACACACACACACACACACACACACACACACACACACACACACACACAACACAAGAGCCTGAACAGTCGGGTGATACTGATCATGATTGTGTCTATTTTTGTACTTAGTCTTTTCTATCTCTTCCTTCTGAAGTCGGGGAAATCAAACAATGACGAAATAACACTTGACACATGATCCTCTTTTTAACATGGTGTTGATTTTCGTGCATTGGTAAGTGGTGTTCTTCGCTTCTCCCCTAAGTACCTACCTTCCCATTCTACTACTCTTGCCTTTTTTCAAATTGTATTCCATTCATTGTTTTGTCTTTCTTCTTCTTCTTCTTCTTCTTCTTCTTCTTCTTCTTCTTCTTCTTCTCTTCTTTCTTTCTTTTTTTCTTCTTTTTTCCCCTTTTTTATATTATTTTCTTCCTATAGATAGTCAAGATTCGTTTTACACGCCAATGATGGAATATTTACTTGCACCATACTTCCACATCGCAAGAGAAGTCTTTTTCTTTCTGTTAGATATTAACATTGATTTAGTTAATTGACCAACATCTTTTGACTCTTTGCATTATTATTTTTCATGTCACTTTAAATGGCCCTAGTATTTGACGTAAAGAAGCCGTCTTGTGAGGTTGGGAGAAGAAGAAGAAGAAGAAGAAGAAGAAGAAGAAGAAGTAGATGATGATGATGATGATGATGATGATGATGATGATGATGATAATGATGATGATGAGGAGGAGGAGGAGGAGGAGGAAGAAGAAGAAGAAACTGCACTGGCTCAAAATCGAGCACAGGATTCGATTCAGTATAAGGCTGCGTGTTTCTGTTATAAGACTATCTATCACACGTGAAGCGCCTGCCTATCTCTCAGACCTCTTCGAAATATGTTTTCCTACCCGTTCCCTCCGTTCTTTCTCTGATGACCAAGTTTGTTTTTTCCATTCCCTCATATAGCCGAAGCCAGCACGGTTCTAGGGCATTGTCATCTTATATGGCGACACTCTCGAATTTGCTACTTTTCCAACTACGTCATGCCTCCACCTTCCTGACTTTCAAGTCTGGACCTAAAACGTATCTGTTTAAACGTCAGTTGCAGAATACTACCCCAAATATTTCTAAATTGCTATGTGTCACTAGCACACCTTACTCGTGTACGAATGAGCTCTTCACCGTGTTATACAGTGTATTTGTTTATGTATGTTAAACTCTGTGTGTGTGTGTGTGTGTGTGTGTGTGTGTGTGTGTGTGTGTGTGTTGTGTGTGTGTGTGTGTCTTACATATTCATTTATTAAAAGTGCACTGTAGCCTACGTTGTTAAGATGCGCGCTATAGAAATTGTCCCCATTCTCATTTATCAACAAAGAAATGTCTTTCAGTAATGTGATGTTTTAGGTCCAATAAATGTGTTGGTCCGGAAATCCTTCATGTCAGAATAAGTGATGTATGACGAACACGACTTCTTCGTCCATTCATTGCGATTCTGTTTAAAAGAAATCACGCATGACAGCCGGTGTGCTGAATACAGCCATCTGTGTCCTGACCTACTTCCGCACACAACTGTGTATGAAAACCGAGTAAGTCAGGTAGCAGCGACGGGTTTGACGTGAATAGTGAACGAGACAGAAAGAGGCGGTTTGTTACTGCTCAAATTGTCGCCCGGCACAAAAAAAATTGTCCCGGGTGACAGTTTTTGCCACCAGCAACAGTACAGTATGTCGTAGGTGACACCTGGGCAATATGAGGACACAAAATAGTCGTCCTGGCACAAATTGTCGCTAGCGACGATTTAGTATTTAACCTGATTTCGCGTTGTAATTGTAATAGTGTGTTTGTTCTCTCTCTCTCTCTCTCTCTCCTCTCTCTCTCTCTCTCTCTCTCTCTCTCTCTCTCTCTCTCTCTCTCTCTCTCTCTCTGGTTTCGGTTCTTTAACGGTAATTGAACAAATTAAAAAAAAAGAATATTTGTGGTGATACAGTGATGACGACAGGCTTCAAGAACGTCTTAACACTATAGCTGGTATCATTGTTTAACAACCACTATCACGTTTTCTCTGAAAGCACCATTCATTATCAGCTCTGTACTTCTGTTCATAATGACTGGAGTTGGATTTCC
>CM065716.1:85242154-85244654 GCA_033310375.1 Conus canariensis | reverse complement strand
CACACACACACACACACACACACACACACTCTCTCTCTCTCTCTCTCTCTCTGAGAGAATGTGTGTGTGTTGTGTGTGTGTGGTGTGTGTGTGTGTGTGTGTGTGTGTGTGTGTGTGTGTGTGTTTGGAGGGAGGAGAATGCGTGTGTGTGTGTGTAGTGGGAGGGAGGGAGGGGGGGGGATAGCTTCGAGAGCCGGGCGCGAGAGTAAGGGGAGTGGCGGGGTGGATGGGGTGTGTGGGGTAGGGTGGGAGGCTGTACGTGCATCTAAGCGTAGTTTAATCAGTGCTTTCACAATTGCAGTATTTTCATTGCTAGGGAGCTACATCAAGCGTTTACAGATGCAGAAACAACCTAGCCAGCTGATTTACTCATCTGGGTTAACTTCAGTTCGTAAGGTCTCCACAGTGGTGTTTCAGCCAGTAAGACAAAGCGTTTCCTTAATTATATATATCGAGAGAGAGAGAAGAGAGAGAGAGAGAGAGAGAGAGAGAGAGAGAGAGAGAGAGAGAGAGAGATGGATATATAGATAGATAGATAATGAATACTAAAACAAGTAGAACATCTCCCACGGGGACGATTTCATTGATCCAAGCTTTCACCACAAAGTCTTCTTCAGGAACAGAACACTATATAAAGTCCAATGCGTTCAACATGATTACTCCTCAGCAGTTACAACTATCTATTCAACACACACACGCGCGCGCGCGTATGCGTGCGTGCACACACACACGCACACACACACACACACACACACACACACACACACACACACACACACACACACACACACACAAGGGAGAGAGAGAGTGACAGAAAGAGGGGTGGGGTGGATGAATAGAAGAAGGGGGGAGGGGGCATGGATTGAAAGAGAGGCGGTAAGGAAACATGTAGTACTGAGAGTCTGTTGAAAAGCTAACACAGGAACGGGGAGGGGGAGGGCGGTGGAATGGGGAGGGGGCACTGTACAGACAAGAAGGGGGCAATTGGGGGAAGGGGGAATGATTGGAAAACCGAAGTACGCCTAATACCAGAAGTATGGACATGCATTGCATGGCCAGCCCATATCAACGTACCAAATGATAGGATTGGAGGGGCAGGGGCCAGACACACACACACACACACACACACACACACACACACACACACACACACACACACACACACACATGCACACACACACACACATACACGCGCGCGCGCACACACACACACACACGCACACACACATACACAACACACACACACACACACACACACACACACACACACAATACACACACTCACACACACACAAAACACAAACACAAGCACGCTCGCGCGCACACACACAACACACACACACACACACACACACACACACACACACACATGTTCTTTCGAGGGGGGGGGGGGGGGGGGGGAGAGGATATGCATAGCAAATAGACGCCTTGTTATCTGAGGGCGAAGTGTCCAACGCAGGTCATACATTGGCACTATTTTCAGCATCAGGGGAGCTTGACTCCCACCCACCCACCCCCCTCCCAGCCTCCACCCCCACCCCCGACTCACTCACCATGACGTTACCTCAGCAAGGCCTGCGCAGCCCCTGCATCCCGGCCTCAATTTAGACGCCCCCTCCATTGGTGACTGATCCGCTCCTGAGTAGCTTTGACACCGTCTGAGTGTTCATCATGGTACTTCAAAGAAAACTGCTTGGCTGTGCTGATCTCCTCTGCAAGTATCGGGGTGTATGGTGGGAATTGTCATGTTTCTGTCACCCAGCAAACGCTGACACGAGTTACAGGATCTTTAAACCATACATCTGGCGTTAATGTTCCGTGACCTATCCACACAACAGTTGAAGAAGTTCAGCTGAAGTGAAAATTACTTAACCCCAAGCGGAGTCTGAGACAACAGAAATGGCCAGATTGATGAACGCTTCCCATCACCAAACAGATAGTATAGCGTATTCTGCTGTCCATGTGTTTGGTGCTTGGCACATGGGGTACCTACAATTGGGAGATCGTGAGCTCGAACTCCATCAGAACCGTTGTGTCTTCGTGGGATTGTTCTTGCTCTGTCTGGCAGAGCTTAATGAACTCGAGGCTCCGGTGTAAAATCCGGGACCCGACATTATTTTTGCCGGCTGACAGTTTAATCTAAATGGTGATGTCATGCGTCCGTCGAATCAGAGCAGGTTCTAGCGAAGATGACTCTCGAGCATTGCAGGGCTACCTCTGGTGGGTGGCATCGCCGCAGCCTGATACTGACAGCTCCCATTGCCGACAACTGGCATGCCGATGGTGAATGCGACTGATCCTAGCACAGGCAGGTAGCCTGGCCATCATCTCGGCCTATGTTTATATCCGTCTGAAGGACTGCTTCTGCTGGGGAAGATTCGTGAACACTGCATTCTACCAGCAGGCGCGACTGAATGCCACACACCTCCGGTCTGAGCCAATGATGGCATCAAACTTATGTTTGGCACCTGCTCTCTCTCTCTCTCTCTCTCTCTCTCTC
>CM065716.1:85217886-85242054 GCA_033310375.1 Conus canariensis | reverse complement strand
ACACACAACACACACACACACACACACACACTCACACACACACATAAACACAAACACAAGCACGCTCGCGCGCACACACACACACACACACACACACACACACACACACACACACACACACACACACACACATGTTCTTTCGAGGGGGGGGGGGGGGGGGGGAGAGGATATGCATAGCAAATAGACGCCTTGTTATCTGAGGGCGAAGTGTCCAACGCAGGTCATACATGGCACTATTTTCAGCATCAGGGGAGCTTGACTCCCACCCACCCACCCCCCTCCCAGCCTCCACCCCCACCCCCGACTCACTCACCATGACGTTACCTCAGCAAGGCCTGCGCAGCCCCTGCATCCCGGCCTCAATTTAGACGCCCCCTCCATTGGTGACTGATCCGCTCCTGAGTAGCTTTGACACCATCTGAGTGTTCATCATGGTACTTCAAAGAAAACTGCTTGGCTGTGCTGATCTCCTCTGCAAGTATCGGGGTGTATGGTGGGAATTGTCATGATTTCTGTCACCCAGCAAACGCTGACACGAGTTACAGGATCTTTAAACCATACATCTGGCGTTAATGTTCCGTGACCTATCCACACAACAGTTGAAGAAGTTCAGCTGAAAGTGAAAATTACTTAACCCCAAGCGGAGTCTGAGACAACAGAAATGGCCAGATTGATGAACGCTTCCCATCACAAACAGATAGTATAGCGTATTCTGCTGTCCATGTGTTTGGTGCTTGGCACATGGGGTACCTACAATTGGGAGATCGTGAGCTCGAACTCCATCAGAACCGTTGTGTCTTCGTGGGGATTGTTCTTGCTCTGTCTGGCAGAGCTTAATGAACTCGAGGCTCCGGTGTAAAATCCGGGACCCGACATTATTTTTGCCGGCTGACAGTTTAATCTAAATGGTGATGTCATGCGTCCGTCGAATCAGAGCAGGTTCTAGCGAAGATGACTCTCGAGCATTGCAGGGCTACCTCTGGTGGGTGGCATCGCCGCAGCCTGATACTGACAGCTCCCATTGCCGACAACTGGCATGCCGATGGTGAATGCGACTGATCCTAGCACAGGCAGGTAGCCTGGCCATCATCTCGGCCTATGTTTATATCCGTCTGAAGGACTGCTTCTGCTGGGGAAGATTCGTGAACACTGCATTCTACCAGCAGGCGCGACTGAATGCCACACACCTCCGGTCTGAGCCAATGATGGCATCAAACTTATGTTTGGCACCTGCTCTCTCTCTCTCTCTCTCTCTCTCTCTCTCTCTCTCTCTCTCTCTCTCTCTCTCTCTCTCTCTCTCTCTCTCTCTCTCAGACGCACACACATATATAAACGCGCGCGCACACACCAACAGACAGAGAGAGAGAGAGAGAGACAGAGAGAGAGAGAGAGACAGAGAGAGAGAGAGACAGAGAGAGAGAGAGAGAGAGAGAATGTACACACACACTGTTGAATAGAAACGGAAATATTCTTTCTGATAATAGAAAATGGATATATTTTCAAACCATTATATACTGCACCAGAACGTGTTTCTCACACTTAACAATACCAAAAGATTTTTTTTTAATAATAAGGTAATGATCTTCGATCGAGTACATTCATACACTTTTCAGTTTGAGCAAATATATCCTTAGTAAAAGGTTATAAACATAAATGCATACAATGCATAAATGCATAGTCACCCATCGAAATGTTAGAAGTGGATTTGATATGTTTGATCAGGTATAAATTCAGCCTACTTTTTTTTTCAAAATTATTTGAATAAGTTTGCTCCTCGTTTTAAGAGCGCTGCATAAGTGTATGCAACTCTCTCTCTCTCTCTCTCTCTCTCTCTCTCTCTCTCTCTCTCTCTCTTTCATCGGTTTCTGTTTCTCCAAATGTGCTAACGCATTGATTGTTGCATTTTTCCTCGTCACTATAATTTGATTTTGTTTCTTACTGAATATATGTAATTGTTCCTTGCTTTGAAAGCTGGATGGAAAAAAAAAAAGTATTCGTTCTTTACCCATTGCCCTTTTAAAACAAAATTCGTTCGCTTGGTCGTTCCTACCTTCTCAAATGGACAGGATAAATGCATGTATGAAAGAACAACTTGTACAAAATCTTGGCAGCACAACTGTGAATCAAGACCATCATTTGCGGATTCTGTATTTGCCTGTTTATAGCAGTCAACAGCGCGACTTCAGCTGACGAGGCAGCAGGAGACAAAAGCACTGGGTCTATCATAAAAGGAAATACAAAAGCATGATTATGTCCCTTTTCTCCTGTTTCACGCTATTCTTGGAACAATTGCTAATACTCTGGCGTGGGTTTGATGCCGGTGATAATTATGTATCAGACTGCGCAAAAGAACCTGTACCTTAATTGTGGGTTTACGTTTGGCTTGTGGGTGGGACTTTCATGCTTTTGCAAACAGAAGACAAGAGAAGAACAGATGCAGAGAGAAAAGACAAGACAAGGAAAACATACGAGAAATAAGAAGACCAAAGGGACAGAAATCATAAGAAGAAATGGGAAAAGAAGATAGAAAGAGAACCCGACATAAGAAACATCAGGAGAGAAAACAGATGACAATGCCAGAGAAGAATTAAGAGGAAAATCAATAAAAGACAAGAAAAACCACGAAAAAAAACAACAAATGAAGTATCAGCACTTTATCGTGCGATCGTCGTTTCAGTCCCAACATCCGAAGAAGCGAGAATGGGGAGAGCACGCACACACCATCTGTTTTCACTGGCTGGACATGAAAGATGTCGTCTCTTTGGGGTCCTTCTTGGTCGTCTTTGTGACATGATCAGTCTGTCCAAAATTGACGAGTAAAATGAAAAAAAAAAATGAAAAAAAAAAAAAACACGTTTATGAGAAGAGAAAAGGGAGAACGTAAATAGCAAAGAAAACAAAGACTACAACGGAAATTATAATGATTACTATGACGACAGTAATGATCATGATGAAAAGGGTTCGAGGGGAAAAAAAACTAAACAGTTAAGGAAAACGAGCGCTGGAAACAAACAATAATCACGATGATGTTGCAGATCATGACGATTATTACGACAATGATAATGGTAAAAAAAAAAATCCAACAGCTAAACAGCGAAAGTGTTAGTAACCAATTAATCAAGGAAGACCCGACAAACCCGATGAAATCACAAGAAAAAGAATACATGGGAGAAAGTGATTGAGAAGGACAGACCTGACCGTACTTTCTGTGGATTAATGACTGGGAAGCTTAAATTCCGTTAGTGCCAGACGCTTCTCTCAGTTTCATGCGTCACACCCAAAGGAGACGCATGCCCAAGACTTGCCATCCACTGGCTGGAAGACGTGTTACAACACGCGAACTTCCCTCCTTAATGTAGGCCCAGCAGAAGACATCAAATGTGCTGAGAGAGGGGAGTGTGGGAGGAGGTCGGGAGGGTAGAAGGTTGGGGTAGTATGGGGCTCGATCAAACTGGACAAATACAGCCAGCAAAAAGAAAAAAAGATTAGTTTTAACACGTTGCTAACCGGTGTTCTCTTGGAAAACCGAAGTATACATTTTAGCACCTTTCTAACGGATGTTCTCACCCCAAAGTGTAAAATGTGACAAATGGATACAATCTTCAAATTAACGTCTCTATTAAAATTTGCGTTAAAAAATGGATAGAGAATTTAATATTTTGTGCCCTATTCCAGATCCACAAAGAAGGGGACAACCCTGATATGACTTTCCTGTTTGGGATGCAAAGACCATGACTTGACTTCATGCAGGAAGAGTGGGAGGGGGTGGGTTGGGGGTAGTCGGGAATTCTTTAAAGTTTACCTCTGAAAGTGGTCATTTTGATTGAAATATTTCAGGCCAAAGGATCATTTTTCAATCCTACGCTTCAATTCAAAGCAAGGGAAGGAAAAGGAAAATGGAAACAAACAAACAAAAAAATCAAACGTCAGAAGAAAAAGATAGAAAGACAAAGGTACAAATAGGGACACATTAGTGATGTGAAATACGTTCAATTGAAAATTCGGCTTTTGAAAATAATGTCACATCACAGTAATTAATAATATTAGCATGAATTCAACTTCATGATTGTTTGCACACACACACACACGCGCGCGCGCGCACACACACACACACTTGCGCGCACGCACACACACACACACTCATGCACGCACGCACGCATGCGCGCACGCATGCACGCACGCGCGCGCGCACACACACACACACACACACACACACACACACACACACGCACGCACGCACGCACGCACGTACGCACACACACACACACACACACACACCACACACACACACACACACACACTACGCATTTCTCGACATTGATTCCAATCAGTAACGAAGTCAGTATTTTCACCACCATTCACCTTCAAAGGAAGGGCATCCAGTTGTGCTGTCGTATCTCTGGGGTCTGGAAGTCCGTAGAGCTTTCGGCAGAATGGGAATATCAGTATGGGGTCCACCGGCTCTGCTTCTTTCTTACATCCTGATAAAACGCGCGCGCGTGCGCGCGCGCGCGCACGCACACACACACACACACACACACACACACACACACACACACACATATAAATAATATATATATATATATTTCTTGCACATAATTCATACACACAACACAAACATACATGCACACACTCACACTCAACACACACACACACACACACACACACACACACACACACACACACATACATACATACACACGCGCGCGCGCGCGCGCGCGCGCTCACACACCGTCTCATGTTTAGACATTATGTATTATTGTATATTCAACAATATACAGTATCACATTACAATTCAGAAAAAAAAAAAGCAAAAAATTATCATAAAAGAATGATCAGACGCTATCATACACCAAATGCATCACTGTAGTTGAAGAATGAAAAAAAAATCTTATAAGAAAGAGAAACAATGTTACGGAATAACATAATATGAACATTCATAAGTTCATGCTTCTCTTTCATCTTTCTGTCGATTCCATGAGCCCAAACCCAAACACACAAAACAGTGACAATCTGCACTGCTTCTCTCGTTCATCTTTCTGTCGATTCCATGAGCCCAAAACCAAACACACAAAACAGTGACAATCTGCACTTATGTCATACACAGTGAAAAACAGACCCAGAATTATTCGACAAACATTTTGTTTTCATGCACCACAAATTACAGACAAAAAAATGTACTGAACAGAACTCCAAAAGATGATTGTCAGGAGTATTCTGGCTCGCTTTCAGGTATGCTGCAGTTTCTTCAAGTCAAATTAATTGTATGTGTATAGAAACAATCCCTATGGATATTCAAATAGTTCCCATCTATCAAACGCGTATTTGTCTCTTTTGTGCGTGTATCAGCTACCTCACTCAAAACAAAATGTTTAAAATTGATTTCACATTCTCAATTCTGCAACGATGGACACATTAGATAGTTGTTTTTTGTTTGTTTGTTTGTTTGTTTTTGTTTGTTTTTTACTAGAAATGTTCTAATCTAGAAATTTACCTCTTTTAATGCCACTGTCTGTGTACTTAAAATACAGTACCTACATGAGCTGAAAACGGTTCACAATTTGAACTCTTAATTTTCAAAACGGCTCCAATCTCCATCAAGAAAGAATGAATGTATTTAGGCCTACGATTCTTCAAGTACCGAATAATTCTGCGCTTCTCTTGGCTGCAGAAATTACATCGATGGCTCTCAGTACGGTGGCTAGTAACTGATTCTACTTTCCAAAATAATGACGGCAGTAAGGATGTCGATAGCAATACTGTGAATATCATCTTACCTGTAAGGAGGCTGATAATGATGCCAGAGAGGACAGTGGCCGTGAAGCCGATGACCGGAAACCACAGGTAGGAAATGTCCCACAAGTTGAAGTCACTGGAGACGCAACAATGCAGGACATTGCATACTTTATATGGCTTGCTTTTCTGGGATCTAAATAACAGAGATCACTGACGCAGCAATGAAGGACATTATATATTTTCTATGGCTTGCTCTTCTGGGATCTAAATGATAGAGGACATTCTACATTTTCTATGGCTTGCTCTTCTTGGATCTGAATATTAGAGATCACTGACGCAGCAATAACGGACGTTGTATATTTTCTATGGCTTGCTCTTCTGGGATCTAAACAATAGAGATCACTGACGCAACAATAAACGACATTGTATATTTTCTATGGCTTGCTCTTCTGGGATCGCAACAATACAGGACACTGTATATTTTCTACGGGATTGTCCTCTAGGATCGCAAAAGGAAGAGGACGTTGTGTATTTGTAGCCCTGTGATATTAGAACAGTTGAGAGCACTGAATATTTTCTATGGGATTGTCCTTTGGAATCACGACAGTAGAGGACATTGTGTATTTTGGGTCCCGTGGGATCACAACAGAAGAGGACATAGCATATTTTTGGTCCTGTGGGATCACAACAGCAGAGGACATCGTGTATTTCTGGTCCCGTGGGATCACAACACTGGAGGACATTGTATATGTTTGGTCCTCCGGGATCGCTGCAATAGCGGACACTGTATATTCTCTCTGGGTTGGTCATCTGGGATATCCGCAGGAAAAAAAACACAGGTTTCTATCATTCTTTAAGGATGACTGTCAGTTTTGGTGATTTTTTTTCCAAGCATTTAAAAAACAAACGAATTAATCAACAAAAAGAATAAACGAATGAAGAAATGATGAAAACCTCCTGCCAATCAAATATTTGCTGACACAAAGTGCATATGGAGCTAAGGACACATATGTATCCGCACACACACACACACACACACACACACACACACACACACACACACACACACACACACACACACACGTACGTACACACACAAAGACACATACACACACACATGTGCGCGCGTGCGCGCTCGCACGCACACGCATACGCACACACACACGCGCGTGCATGCACACACACACACATACACTCACGCAAGCGTGCGCGCGCACAACACACACACACACACACACACACACACACACACATACTACGCACGCACGACACCACACACACACACACACACACACACACACACACACACACACACACACACACACACACACACACCTGTGGACAGGAACAACAGTGGTGGAGGTGTAGTCCCCCTCCCCTAAAGTCACAGAGGTCACGTTCCACACAGCGGTCATTGGCGAGGAACTGTTAGCGATGTGACAGCGGTCCACTGGACCGGGGGCAGGGAGGGGGTAGGGGCCCCATTGAGTCTGGACCCTATGGCCACCGTGAGAGAGATGGCACTGCCTACCACTATTCCTCCCCCGGCGCCCTGCAAACATAACATACGATTGAGACGAAAGTTTTTTTTTTTTTTTTTTTTTTTTTTTTTTTGCATGATACTGCCATTTTCGTTCTCTGTCTCTGCATGTCTGCCTGCGCCTCTCTCTCTCTCTCTCTCTCTCTCTCTCTTCTCTCTCTCTCTCTCTCCTCTCCTCTCTCTCTCTCTCTCTCCTCTCAGATGCGGATGAGTTTTAATTTTCTGATGAGTTCACGAGTTGTCATTCCTTTTCAGTCGCCCTACCGAATTTTGCTAAATCTAAATAGGGACTTTATCCACATGAATTTTCAGTAGTTCTCATTCATGCAGATATCCAGCAAAGGGACGTCACTCGGGTCCATACACAGCAAGCAACTTCCTGGTCTACAGGTGGCCATTTTTCTATGGACTTAATTAGGCTTTATGAAGAAACGGAACTGCCGTAGAAATGCTATATAGCGCAGTGAATATATCCTAAAGAGAGTGACATAGAGCAGCGATTTGTGTTGTCCTATCTACGAAGGCTTGAGACAAGGACTCGTATTCACTTAGTTTTCCAGCTGCCCATCCCTTTTCCGATCATCCAAAGTCTTAATGATGCAACATAATAAGGAACTGCACCATTTTGCAATGTTGAAGTATACACAGATTTTAAGACAGGCTATCAGAACCATTCTAAAAAAAAAATGGAGAAAAAGAGTCACCCGAAAATTCAAAACTCAAACGGAAACTGGATAAATCTTAAATAAATGTTAGCGAACCGCCCAGAGAACGAGGACAAACGAGTCACAAGACGAAACACAACTAGTTTCGACCTCTTAGGTCTTCATCAGGTGAGACATTAACGAATAAAACAATGAAAATTCACTTAGCTTTGATCGCTTCAGATCACTTGATAGGGTTCAGCGCAAGGAAGAAGGCGTTGAATGAGAACGAGGCTGTTGGAAGGGAAATAGTGAGCGAGTCAAAGTCGTAATGAAGATAATAATATTACTGATAGGAATACTAATAATGGTCAAAATACTGAGGAAAAAAAAAAAAAAAAAAAAAAAAGAAGGGACAAGATTACTACCAATCTGTGTCAATAAGTATGGGTATGGGAGAAAGGAGAGTGGGTTAGAGGATTCTTAAACAGCAGGGTTGCCGTGGCAACAGTCCCAGAGGCGAAGGCGATGGTGATGTCAATGCCAGTGGTAGTATCAATACTAGCAATAGTATTACTGAATGATACTGCTAACAACGATAGTGAAGGTTAAGGTAATGAAAGCATGATACAGAAATATATTTTGAAAATACAATTTTTATAATAATCAAATAAATAAATAAATGAAACATTAAAAATAATAATAAATTAAAAAATCAGTAAATAATAATAATAATTTTAAAAAAATAATAATAAAAAAAAATAATAATAATGATAATAAATGCATAAATAAGATAGCTATAAGTTGTGTGAGGTGAATAGTGGGAGATAAGGTAGTATGTGTGTGTGTGGTGGGAGGATATTATGGGCTGAGATAGAAGTGGTGGGTTGGTACATGTTACTTTAAGGTGTAGATGCTATGAGGGTGGAGGGAAGAAGGGGATGGGTTTACGTACTAACTGGGGGAGGGGGAGGGGCAACATATTCACACCTATACACAATCTCTCTCTCTCTTTTTCTCTCTCTCTCTCTCTCTCCCCCCCCCCCCCCCCCTTTCACGACCAACGATAAAGGAGCCAGCATTCTATTTATTATGTGTGTGTGTATGTGTGAGTGTGTGAGTGTGAGTGTGTGTGTGTGTGTGTGTGTGTGTGTGTGTGTGTGTGTGTGTGTGTGTGTGTGTTCCATTTGTAATATCAGCCTTATTCAATGGTTACCCCCACCTCCACCCCCAGCAACCGCCATATCCACCAACACCCCTACACACATCATTACTAGGGCAGGGGGAGGGGGGAGTAAGTCGATTGATGTAGCAAATGGAGAGACTCAGAGAGTGTAGGAAAAGGGAAGATGATGATAGCTGCAACCTATGTCTGAGGTAAACAGAGGGAGGTAGGGTGGTATGGGTGTGTGTAGGTGGGGGATATTTCAGGCTGGAGCTGCAGAGATGGAATGGTACATACTACTTTTGGACGTTGATGCCATGAGGGTGGACGGTGCCATGCTTTCATTACCTTAACCTTCACTATCGTTGTTAGCAGTATCATTCAGTAATACTATTGCTAGTATTGATACTACCACTGGCATTGACATCACCATCGCCTTCGCCTCTGGGACTGTTGCCACGGCAACCCTGCTGTTTAAGAATCCTCTAACCCACTCTCCTTTCTCCCATACCCATACTTATTGACACAGATTGGTAGTAATCTTGTCCCTTCTTTTTTTTTTTTTTTTTTTTTTTTTTTTCCTCAGTATTTTGACCATTATTAGTATTCCTATCAGTAATATTATTATCTTCATTACGACTTTGACTCGCTCACTATTTCCCTTCCAACAGCCTCGTTCTCATTCAACGCCTTCTTCCTTGCGCTGAACCCTATCAAGTGATCTGAAGCGATCAAAGCTAAGTGAATTTTCATTGTTTTATTCGTTAATGTCTCACCTGATGAAGACCTAAGAGGTCGAAACTAGTTGTGTTTCGTCTTGTGACTCGTTTGTCCACGTTCTCTGGGCGGTTCGCTAACATTTATTTAAGATTTGTTTAGATTTCCGCCTGCAGTCCTCTCGCTTTGCAACTAGATCTATTTTGATTCATACTGACTGCTACCCTTCGTTGTTTTGTATTTCTGTTTACGTCATCAGTGTGTGTGATTGTTATCGTGTATACGTCTTTCGATCATTGTATACTGTTAATCATTGATCCGTATTTCGTTTAACATACGTTTTTAGTCGTGTACGTGCGATCGCAATCAGGCACTCCTGACCTCTCAACTCTAAGAACCTAAATCAGAACATAATGCCGGCCCCCCAATTCCTCTCCCGTACACATGCCAGTTTTCACCAGTCCATTCATTTTCTGCCACCTATCATCCAGCCATTTGCACTAGGATATGCTAAAACACAGTTTCAGAAAACGAAATCAGCATCTCATCTCAACTTTCTAAAACAATGCATTCGACTGCGAATCACCCCTCGCGGCTTCTCACTTTCTCACACCCCATCCGATCTTCATAACACCGCTCTTACCACTACCACTACAAGAATTCTATTCCAAGCCAGCCGTAGACTCATGTTGGCACATATCAAAACACTCAATTCATCCCTGGAATCTCTCTCCCGTCTTCTTCAACATTTCAAACAACAAACCACAATCATCATGCCCATAGCCACTGCTTCAAGACTCAGACAGCTCATCCATACACACAACCAGCTCATTCACAATCACTGCTACCAGATTAAGCAAGACAAGTTATCAAAATTACGAAACAAACACGAGGCAAACCCAGACCAGTTGAATCCCCCTACACACAAAACTGACCCTTCTATCACCCATGAGCAACACCGCCACCTTGTTCGCTGCATTCCTGATAATCTGACTCTCACCAATGATGAAAGATCAGTCCTGGCAAAAGGTCTGAAATTTATTCCCATTCAGCCTGCCACCAATAAATATCAAAACCACGTTGATGTTGAAAGATTCTTTTGAAAATTAAGATGGATGGCTGCACTTGACGGTGTGCCCAAGCCCCCTCTACCAGACAGCTCAGACATTTTTACCCACCTTTTTCGAACTCCAGTGCTTCGCCAGCCACCTCTTGACAAATCCACTGAAGTTGAACTCTACATCAAAAAGTGTAGAAAAGAAATCTCTCAAGTTAAATCCAAACCTGTCCGCAATTCCAACCTCTCACGGGATGAACAAAAAGCCCTTGAATCACTGAGACAAAGACAAGACATTGTCATCAAACCAGCAGACAAGGGTGGTGCAGTGGTGGTCTGGGACAAACAGTTGTACATAAAAGAAGCACACAGACAACTGTCAGACACAAATTTCTATACACCACTCACAGCATCACCCCTCCCCCAACACCAGAAACTCATCTCAACCACAGTTAAACAAGAAATCAAACACAACAACTTACCGAAGACAGCCAAACTCCTCATAATGACAGACACCAAACAACCCACCTTCTACCTGCTCCCTAAAATACACAAAACCAATACTCCCGGCAGACCCATAGTATCTGCATGCAGCTGCCCTACAGAACACATTTCACAGTACTTAGACTCTCTCCTCCAACCCATAGTACAAGGCCTCCCCACATACCTCAAAGACACTACACACACACTCAACATGATTAATTCATACAACACAGATCCCACTTTCAAACCCAGCCTCCTCTTTACCCTTGATGTCGTCTCTCTCTACACTTCCATCCCTCATGCTGATGGACTGAAGGCCCTCGCATTCTTTCTTAACAAACGGCCCCCCAACCAACAACACCCTCCCACAGCTACACTAGTCAGACTTGCAGAATTAGTCCTCACCCTCAATACTTTTGAATTCAACAACCACACATTCTCACAAATCAGTGGTGTTGCTATGGGAACCAAAATGGGACCATCCTATGCCTGCCTCTTCATGGGACACCTAGAACACCGCCTACTAACCTCTTACACAGGCCCAACACCAGAGCTCTACAAAAGATACATAGATGATGGATTGGGAGCCACATCCATGCCAGAACATGACCTCCAGAATTTCCTCAACTTTGCACAGACCTTCCATCCATCCATCCAGCTGACCTACACCATTTCACAGTCAGTTAATTTCCTGGACATCAATATCTCCCTCAAAGATGGACTGCTTCAAACCTCAGTCTTCTACAAACCTACTGATGCGCACTCATACCTGGACTACACATCTTCCCACCACCAGTCCACTAAAAATAGCATTCCATATTCTGAATTCCTTCGCCTACGCAGACTGTGCTCTAGCGAAGAGGATTTCACTATACAAGCAGCCAAAATGTCTGATTTTTTCACCAACCGTGGATACCCTAGTGCCGTCATCAGTGATGCTCTCAGCCGCACTGCAGCTAAATCCAGAACATCTACTCTGGAAACTAAACCTCCCAAAGAGACAGACAGACCCACTGCCTGCCTTCTCTTCCATCCTCACAATCTGCCCATCTGCAGGATCCTGAAGTCTAACTGGCACATAGTAGAAAACCATAAACCTGCCTTTGAGACCACACCAATGATCACTTTCAAACGTGACAAAAACCTCAACGACCTACTGGTGCGCTCTAAGCTGAACAAAATCTCAACACCTAAGCCACCAGGTACTTTCCCCTGCTCAAAACCCAACTGCAAAATCTGCTCTCTCACCAAACCAGACACCATCCTACATGGCCCCACAGGCTCTTTCACTATTAAACGCACTTCCTCCTGCCAGAGCCACAACATTGTGTATGCCATCCACTGTCAGCTGTGCGGTAAGATCTATGTAGGTGAGACATCTCGCACACTTGAGACGCGCATCTCTGAACACCTGGCCGACATCCGCCACCATCGGCCCAAACCAGTCGCTCTACACTTCAACCATGCCCAACACAACATCAACCATGTCAAAGTCTTGGCACTTTGGCAATCTAAGAGTGACAGCTTGGAACGCCTTATGCAGGAATCTCATCTCATTGCCAAACTGGGCACCGTCCACCCTCATGGCATCAACGTCCAAAAGTAGTATGTACCATTCCATCTCTGCAGCTCCAGCCTGAAATATCCCCCACCTACACACACCCATACCACCCTACCTCCCTCTGTTTACCTCAGACATAGGTTGCAGCTATCATCATCTTCCCTTTTCCTACACTCTCTGAGTCTCTCCATTTGCTACATCAATCGACTTACTCCCCCCTCCCCCTGCCCTAGTAATGATGTGTGTAGGGGTGTTGGTGGATATGGCGGTTGCTGGGGGTGGAGGTGGGGGTAACCATTGAATAAGGCTGATATTACAAATGGAACACACACACACACACACACACACACACACACTCACACTCACACACTCACACATACACACACACATAATAAATAGAATGCTGGCTCCTTTATCGTTGGTCGTGAAAGGGGGGGGGGGGGGGGAGAGAGAGAGAGAGAGAGAGAAGAGAGAGAGAGATTGTGTATAGGTGTGAATATGTTGCCCCTCCCCCTCCCCCAGTTAGTACGTAAACCCATCCCCTTCTTCCCTCCACCCTCATAGCATCTACACCTTAAAGTAACATGTACCAACCCACCACTTCTATCTCAGCCCATAATATCCTCCCACCACACACACACATACTACCTTATCTCCCACTATTCACCTCACACAACTTATAGCTATCTTATTTATGCATTTATTATCATTATTATTATTTTTTTTATTATTATTATTTTAAAATTATTATTATTATTATTTACTGATTTTTTAATTTATTATTATTTTTAATGTTTCATTTATTTATTTATTTGATTATTATAAAAATTGTATTTTCTAAATATATTTCTGTATCATGCTTTCATTACCTTAACCTTCACTATCGTTGTTAGCAGTATCATTCAGTAATACTATTGCTAGTATTGATACTACCACTGGCATTGACATCACCATCGCCTTCGCCTCTGGGACTGTTGCCACGGCAACCCTGCTGTTTAAGAATCCTCTAACCCACTCTCCTTTCTCCCATACCCATACTTATTGACACAGATTGGTAGTAATCTTGTCCCTTCTTTTTTTTTTTTTTTTTTTTTTCCTCAGTATTTTGACCATTATTAGTATTCCTATCAGTAATATTATTATCTTCATTACGACTTTGACTCGCTCACTATTTCCCTTCCAACAGCCTCGTTCTCATTCAACGCCTTCTTCCTTGCGCTGAACCCTACCAAGTGATCTGAAGCGATCAAAGCTAAGTGAATTTTCATTGTTTTATTCGTTAATGTCTCACCTGATGAAGACCTAAGAGGTCGAAACTAGTTGTGTTTCGTCTTGTGACTCGTTTGTCCACGTTCTCTGGGCGGTTCGCTAACATTTATTTAAGATTTGTTTAGATTTCCGCCTGCAGTCCTCTCGCTTTGCAACTGGAAACTGGATAGTTTTTTGCTTTTTTTTCAGCAGTCAAATTTATCTACAATTTACAAACATTACTACGAAGACAGGTGTAAAGATCATGAAAGAAATCATTATTGGCAGTAAGATGAATTAGTTCTACTTTAGATCGCCGAAGCATGAGACGAAGTGAGAATGAAAACAAAAACCCCAACACAGTGTATATTAGCAATAATAAGATAGATTTTCCTCCCAAAGTTCTAGCATGTTCAAATTACCATGAAAAAGTGTAGTTCGAAACAATGTAAACTCTTGGATTGTATCAGGGGATAGTGTAGTTTTCTCTGCTGTCATGATTGACACAGTTCATATCTTGAACGTTAATTAAACAAAGGCAGGAAAAAGATAAGTTCCGGAAGTACGACAGAATGTAATCAAAACTAACGCTTACAGCATGCCGATTGTCAAGTATATGATCATACTTAATCTCACAAGTCCGCAATACATTCACAGTTTTCAACTGTGACAGAATGCCGTGGACAAAATCATAAGATCAAACAATACAATTTATAACTGACTAAATCTAAGAAAGGAGAATTAAAAAAAAAGGTCGTTATAAACAAAATGGAATATACAACAGTACACAATAAACTGATTGAAGGAGTGATTGTTTTTTGTTTTTGTTTCTACTAAATAGAATGCGGTGTCATTAAACAAGCTATTAATTGAGACAAATTCTGATGGGCCAAGTGGAGTAGATTTTGTCACGATCAAGCGTAAAGACATACATTATTTTTTTTGTTGCTGGCGATGTGATATCTACAAAAATGGCGGTGGTCAATTTTTTACGGATTGTTCATCTACCAGTTTGGCTTGGTTTGAAATGAACTTTGACTCAAATAACAAAATAAAATAAAGTAAAATGTGTCATAATGAATATGGAATGACTACCTGTGCCATCTTATCAATGCAAACACACCTGTCGTGAAAAATACTGGGATGAAATGTCTTAAATACAGACATATAATTTATACTAATTGTGAAACAGACTTTATTTCCATTACTCTATGTCAGTCACCACTAAATCAAAACTGGGGGAAAAAATCAGACTGATTTGATCAATCGTGACAAATGAGCAAAATTTAGCTCTAGTCTTTCAAACACAAATGTTGAGCTGGTCGTATTTTGCCAGATATAGTCAAAAGTCCGAACTTTTTGCAGTTACCATTGCTTTCGAAGCGAAAGTTATATTTGGCTACAGTCTGTTCCTGTAATTATGGATAATGAGTTTTGACGATGAAAGAAATGGGAGTAATTTGGGAAGACAACCTGGCGCTATCATAGGGTCACTGGTGATTACGAAGGCCTGAAATGTGAAGTCAGGTAAGGGATAACTTACGCATCCTGAGATTGTGAATAATGTCATCGGTAGAAATCCCTACAAATATTTAAAACAATTGTTAAAGGGGGGGGGGGGGGGGGGGGGGGGAGGAGGGGAGGGGGTTGCTCGTTTGATCTATTGTCAGTCTAATATCCGTCTATGACTCAAATATATGCTACGTTTCAAACGCTCATATGGATGATATAGTGATTTTGTGCAAAATCCTAATTGTGGTGTGTGGCCTGTAGGCCAAATCAAGAAGCAGATTAACAGAGGTATTAGCTGGCGATGTCAGATATACTCACGTAGGTGTTGCATCTCGGAAATCCGCCCCCAAGAAAGAAGACTCCCAGCACAGGGCTGCCAAAGGCCCCTATCACACTGACCGAAAGCTGAGATGAGACAGAAACCATCGTCTGTAATAGTAGTACGACTCTGAGAGAGAGAGAGAGAGAGAGAGAGAGAGAGAGAGAGAGACAGACAGACAGACAGACAGACAGACAGACAGACAGACAGACAGAGACAGACAGACAGACAGACAGACAGACAGACAGACATTCAGCTAGACAAGCAGGCAGGCAGAGTTGACAGACAGACAAAGGCACAAAGTGTGCAAACAAACAGACAGACAGACAGACAGACAGAATGATAGACAAACATAAAAACAGACAGTCAGAAGAAAAAATCCGCCTTTAACGTATCGACAAAAGCACTCGTCCAAACAGTGCAAGATATGTGTAGCTACGTGAAAAGTTCCCTGTCAAAAACACAGATGGTGAAAGTGTAGAAAATGGCAGCGATAGAACAGGCAGCCACAGAATAGGTGGCCCATGACTCTCTGCGACAGAGGCCTGTTATGGAATGATACTGATGACAATAGCCCTATGGTCCTCCACACTTGTTGGACCAGACGCGCGTAGTTGTGTTCGCAGCAAATTCGCATTTATTGTGTATCAGTATCAGGGCAACAGAATCATTGGCGTTGATCTGAGCATGCTCAGCAAACGTCAGAACTTAACAACTTTACTATATCTTTTTTAAACATAAACCCCAAATGACTGAAAGATCAACCTTCCCATAATAACGCACGTAGCTAAAACAAAAGAAAAGGTGATCGACTAGATGCATCCATCAATAATATGTTTGTAACGGAACAAAATAAAGAAAACAGTTTTTGTTCTCATGGATATGAAATCATAGCTGAAATGCTGTCAGGCAGGTGGGATGGAAGTGAAGGAGTGAGAGAAATACCTGTGAAACCGTGAGAGAAATACCTGTGATACCGCGAGAGAATACATGTGAAACACGGATAGAAATACATGTGGAACAGTGAGAGAAATACCTGTCAAACAGTGAGAGAAATACATGTGAAACAGTGAGAGAAATACCTGTCAAACAGTGAGCGAAATACCTGTCAAACAGTGAGCGAAATACCTGTCAAACAGGGAGAGAAATACCTGTCAAACAGTGAGAGAAATGGCTGTCAAACAGTGAGAGAAAAATCTGTCAAACAATGAGAGAAATACCAGTGAAACAGTGAGAGAAATACAAGTGAAACAGGAAGAGAAATACCTGTCTGTCAAACAATGAAAGAAATACCTGTGAAACAGTGAGAGAAATAGCTGCAAAACAGTAAGAGAAATAGCTGTCAAACAGTAAAGGAAATACCCGTCAAACAATGAGAAAAATGCATGTGAAACAGGGGGAGAAATACCTGTCAAACAGTGAGTGAAATACCTGGCAAATAGGGAGAGAATTACCTGTCAAACAGTGAGAGAAATAGCTGTAAAACAGTGCAAGAAATACCTGTCAAACAGTAAAGAAAATACCTGTCAAACCAAGAGAAAAATACATGTGAAACAGGGAGAGAAATAGCTGTCAAACAGTGAGAGAAATAGCCGTCAAACAGTGACAGAAATACCTGTGAAACAGGGAGAGAAATACCTGTCAAACCGTGAGAGAAATACCTGTCAAACAGTGAGCGAAATACCTGTCAAACAGTGAGACAAATACCTGTCAAACAATGAGAAAAATACATGTGAAACAGGGAGAGAAACACATGTGAAACAGTGAAAGGAATACCCGTCAAACAGTGAGAGACATAGCTGTCAAACAGTGAGAGAGATACCTGTCAAACAGTGAGAGGAATACATGTCAAACAGTGAGAGAAATAGCTGTCAAACAATGAGAGAAATACCTGTCAAACCGTGAGATAAATACCTGTAAAACAATGAGAGACATATCTGTCAAACAGTGAGAGACATACCTGTCAAACAGTGAAAGAAATACCTGTCAAACAGTGAGAGAAATACCTGCGAAACAGTGAGAGAAACACCTGTCAAACAGTAAGAGAAATACCTGTCAAACAGTGAGAGAAATACCTGTCGAACAGTGAGGGAAATATCTGTCAAACAGTGAGAGAAATAGCTGTCAAACAGTAAGGGAAATACCTGTCAAACAGTGAGGGAAATACCTGTCAAACAGTGAGAGAAATAGCTGTCAAACAGTTAGAGAAATAGCTGTCAAACAGTGAAGGAAATACCTGTCAAACAGTGAGAGATATACCTGTCAAACAGTGAGGGAACTACCTGTCAAACAATGAGAAAAATAGCTGTCAAACAGTGAGAGAAATACCTGTGAAACAGGGCCTGGTAGGTTTTTCATCAGGTAAGCCAAGCCCACGCTGAGACACCCGTAAACCACAACTGGAAACATCCAATATAAAATGACACACACACACACACACACACACACACACACACACACACACACACACACACACACACGTACACACACACACACATGCACACAAAACGCGCGCGCACACACATACACACATCACATACAAACGCGCGTACGCGCGCGCGCGCGCGCGCACGCACACACACACACACACACACACACACGCACACGCACGCACGCACGCACGCACGCACGCACGCACGCACGCACGCACCACACACACACACACACACACACACCACACACACTTCCACAATTTACCCTGAATGGGTCAGTCTTACAATACGTCAAATCTGTAAGATTCCTAGTAGTATATTTAACATCAAAACTCTCATGGAACCAACATATTGAATATATTTTGAATAAAGCAAGAAAAGGTTTAAACTTTCTAAAGATCATAAGCAAACAAAAATGGGGACAAGATAAAGAGAGTTTAACACTCCTATCTTCAGCTCTTGTGCGCTCTAGATTGATTTATGCTCAAGAAGTTTTCTTTAGTGCTCCACAGCATCTACTTAATAAGTTACAAAGTGTAGACTGCAAAGCATATAAACTTGCTCTTGGAGTTCCCACACATGCATGTAATATTGGGACTTATAATGAAATTGGAATCTTACCTTTGAACGAATTTCGAAAAGTGTCCGCCTCTAAATTTGTTTTAAAGAACCTTTCACAGAAAAGTTTCTGTACACATGAAGTATCTCTCAATTCAGAGACAGATTTTGCTAAAAGAGCAAAAGACATAAAATCAACTAAATCTATTCAGTCATACACATCTACTCTTCTTAAAAAACCAACATTAACCAAAGTGAAATAGCTGTCAATTCGTCCTTTCCACCCATTCCCAAATGGAAACAAACCAAAGCAAATTATGACACAAACTATACTGAACTGAACAAAAACGATCCACCATATCTCTTAAAATATTATGTAAATTCTCATTTGGAAAATCAATATAAGGACCATCTTCAAATTTTTACAGATGGCTCAGTGTTAGATGACCATAGAACAGGAGCAGCTTTTATAATACCAAAATTAAAAGTAGAGAAATTATATCATCTTGGCATACACTTGTCAATTTTTACTGCAGAATTAATTGCTATTCTGATGTCCCTGAAGCATGTTTTAAATTCTTCCATAAAAAAATTGTCCACTTTTACTGTGTAGTGACTCAAAGTCAGCTCTTTCTGCCTTACAGTCTTTAAATTCAAAAATTCGTTGTAAGACTATTACAGAAATTAATTACGTGACACATCTCCTATCGATGAAAAGAATAAATGTGACGTTCTGTTGGGTGCCCTCACATTGTGGAATCTCAATAAATGAGAAAGTTGATCAAGCTGCCCGGAGAGCAGCTCGAAATATTGAAGGCACGACTGCACTGAACATTCCGCTAGACCTATCAGAATGTTATACCTTGATTAATAAAGCATCTCTTGACAGTATCAAAAGGTTATTGAAAGACATAGATAGTCAATATTGTCACAATTGTATACGACCAAATCCTGACTTTCACCCCAAGACGCAGTTGGACAAATTCGAAAGTCCGATATCTAGAGAGGTAGTATCCTTAATTCATAGGATGCGTTTGAATTCACTTCGAACCAAATACAGCAAAAATGTTAAATGCGTATGTGGGGAAATTCTTGGTGTAAGTCACCTTATTACTAGTTACTAGGTTGTCCAAGAGCAAAGAATACAGTGCACAAGGCTGGTACTAATATTTCACATGATATAGATCGACACCACTGACATTACCTAAAATGTTAAATAATTATGCTTTTCTTTGTTCGTTATGCCCACATTTATTACGCAGTCCAGTAGGTATTTATCTTTAACTTTCAATAACCCCTCATATACAAAAAGAAACTACACACACACACACACACACACACACACACACACACACACACACACACACACACACATGCGAACACACACATGCGCGCGCGCACGCACACACACACACACACACACACACACACACACACACACACACACACACGAGTACACACACACACACACACACACACACACACACACACACACAACACACACACACACACACACACACACACACACACACACACACACACACACACACACCCATACACACACGCATGCACACACATACACACACACACACTCCCTCTCTCTCTCTCTCTATCTATCTATCTATCTATCTCTCTCTCTCTCTCTCTCTCTCTCTCTCTCTCTCACGCACACACACACACACGCGCGCGCGCGCGCGCGCGCACTCTGTCTGTAATCACGTTAAGTGGGAAGACGTTAAACTGAACACAACAACAACAACAACAACAACAAACAACACACACACACACACACACACACACACACACACACACACACACACACACACCTGTGATTTTGGCTATCACAGTCACCGTGGTGTCTTTCACTCCTTTCAAAGGTCTGGCTAACACGTCCTCCACGGTGTTGGCTGCCAGAGAATTGACTCCAGAAGACAACGTGCTGAAAACCAACACAAACCATAGAGAATTGGCAGAACTGTATCAGCGATTTAAAAACTTTTTTCCTGTGTTATTTTCCGCGCTTTCCAATCACCATTACTCCTGCGTGGCTTCTATTGGGTCCCGAAACACATGCATATCTAAGCCTGTACTGGTGCATCTCAGCACCAGCAATCCACAGGTAGCATTTAACATAAGATCGTCGTTAAGTCACCCACCAGAGGAGACACTGCAATGCAGTCGAGTCGCTTTGGTGATGTTCAGTGGTACCTGTTCGTACCCATCTTATGTAGGACATTGCTAGCTAAGCCCAATACTGAGGCAACAACGGCCAAGTCGAGGAGGAGCCGGCGTGAGTCAGCCCCCCCCCCCTCCACCTCCCCCTCCCCTCCATCCAGCACCCCCACCCTCACGCCCTCTGGAAGGTGCAAACACATTCGTCCAATGAAAGTCACCATGCAATGACCGACAAGGATGACTTTCACACAAAGTCACTGGGACAGATGCATATGGGTTGGGGACAGAAACCGCAAGAGCATAGCATGAAACGCTACCGAGTTTGAGAACTTCCTATAGTATAAGCGATGAAGGTGATCAAAATGATGCCATGATGCTTTGTTTGTTAGTCTGACAGTACACAGCATGGCTGTACTCGACGCTTCATTTATGTATACTTGCTGAGTTTGACCAAGGAGATACAGACAGCTGCAGTACTGATGAGGAGTTTCATCAGCACAAAACAGATGACATACATCGAGTGGATGAAACCAGACTACGTGATTAGTTTTAGTTTGACTGTTTGATTCCATACATGGGTAAATCCTGCAGGAACGTCAAGATCAAGTGATACCGGCCTTGTTAGATCCTCATTATTTGGCATGTAATCAAAATGCTCTAATATACATTGGAGTGGGTCGTGTGTATGAAATCTAAGTAAAGGGAGAGAGGCAAAAGTTTCAGATAGGTCGCTTCCAGATTGTTCATTTCAGAATCCATCCGAATCCGACATAGCAAAACTTTGTTAGAACTCTCCCGCGGGAAGTCTCACGACAATGTGTAAACTACTGGCGCAAGACTGGACAGAGAAAGACAAGTTCGGTACAACACTGAGTCAGTCAGGATGAAGCCGATGCCATTGTGAGGTCACAGAAGAACAGGAGACGGAGCGACGACACACAACACCAAATGACACCAAATTCAACAAACGAAAAGAACTATCAATGAAACTAAATTGTTTCGGAGCGTGAAGAAAAAATGTTTCAATGATGGTGTTCGGTACACACGACACGGGAGGCTACCAGAACACAATCTAAAATCGTTCTCCTGAGGAAAGAGACTTATACTTGCCACGGTTCGTTCTTATTAATCAAGGGTTGTAACAAGCTTATTTGTATTACGTGTGTGTATGTGCGCGCGCGCGCGCGCGCGCGCGCGCGCGCGCGTGTGTGTGTGTGTGTGTGTGTGTGTGTGTGTGTGTGTGTGTTACAGTCTGTCAAGTGTCTCAGGAAGCAGTCCACATGGACACTGACACACGTCACACACTGACCTGAGGGAGCCACTGAACAACATGGACATGTACAGTCCCGACATTCCTGGCAAGTCTTTCAGCACGTGCAACACGAAGTAAGGCATCACCTGAAAAAATGGACGGAATTTCAGATTGGTAACACCATGATCGAACAGAATAGTGTGTGTGTGTGTGTGTGTGTGTGTGTGTGTGTGTGTGTGTGTGTGTGTGCGTGTGCGTGCGTGCGTGTGCGTCACGCACGCGTGCGTGCGTGCGTGCGTGCGTATGTGTGTGTGTGTGTGTGTGTGTGTGTGTGTGTGTGTGTGTGTGTGTGTGTGCGTGTGAGTGTGTGCGTGCGTGCGTGTGCGTGTTTGTATGTGTGTGTTTATAAATGCGTGCGTGCGTGCGCTTGTGTGTGTGTGTGTGTGTGTGTGTGTGTGTGTGTGTGTGTGTGTGTGTGTGTGCAAGTTGTTTTCAACCACTCTAACTTTTCTACAAATGTTTCAAACACTTACAAAAGAGGCACTTCAAACTATGTAGCCCAGAATTTCGGCATTAAAAAAGCGAATCAATTCGTGTCGTTTATACTTCAGTTCACCACGTGGGCATATCGGAACTAGCGTAACAAATCGCCGACAGAACAAAGCACCGACAACCAAGAGAAACAGACAATAGGTTTATACGCAATAATGATGAGAATCACAGGTCAGTCAGTTTACAATATATTTTAGTGTAACAACACAACATCCAGATAATCGGCATGCCATAAAATGCAAATAATCAGCCAGCATATCCGAATCGCCAATGAGGTGGGTGCATATGAACTTCTCCACAGCGGCGCCCAGACGTAAAACGAATCAACAGTGTTTAGCCACTGGTGAGCCAATGTTGCTTACGTTAGAGTGCGCTGACGCAGCCAAACGTCGCAAAAGACAGGCCATGTAGTCATTTACATTTCTGACGTTTCACCTTCCTTAATGCACGTGCACTCGTGTCTTGAGGGCTGAAGAATGAGGGAGTAGAATCGTGGAGATACTATCAAAGAAAACAGTGGCAGAGGTCAGACGTAAGCATGGTATTCGCCACCTCTTAGACACGTGCAACATCAGTAGTTGTCAGTATTCTGGGTTGCACTCATCGTCACACATGCACACAGTCGATAACACTGCTTTTTTAACATTTCCCTGCTCAGCTTATTTTGTGTAATCAGATACTCTTCACATTTGCATATATCACTCTTCGTTTTCATTGGTCTTCGTGTTTCAAGTGATAAATACTCTTTGTCACTGAATTTCTAATAAATTGTTGATTCAAAAATCGGGAGCAATCGGATTATCTACTCCTGATCCTTGAAAGCAATACCGCTAGACAGGTGCAAGAATGTGAATAGGGAAAGATGAATCAAATAGATCACAGTACTAATCTGTCGACACTGCTATCAACGTTGCGGACAGGTTTGACCAATACTTGAGCCGGTCTGGCTCAAGCCGTCAATTCTCAAAAGTTACTACGTCTGGGGGTACCATAAGCTATAGCTTTAATACCGAGAAACATAGCAATCAATAAATGTATTATGGTTTCTGTTTTACTTTCTAGCAATAACTTCTTTAATTCTATATATCTGTGTTAGGGTTCTTCTGAAAGCGACATTAGACTTAGGGAATTCGTAAACAAACAAATAAAAATTCACTCTGCAAGTAAAGTGTTGAGCAAACTGATACTGAAATCACAACGAACCTGATTCTTGTTGT
>CM065716.1:85150386-85205386 GCA_033310375.1 Conus canariensis | reverse complement strand
CACACACACACACAGAGATGTGTGTGTGTGTGTGTGTGTGTGTGTGTGTGTGTGTGCATTTACGCACGTACTAATGTTCACACAGTAATTCCTACTTCCCTCATACTAACACTGTCACATACCACCGCACACTCACAGCGCAAGCACATTATTATTAGTTTATACTCATATGCACATGCATACTTATAGAGCTTCCAAGAGGTTGTAGTTATTCTACAATAATGTTATTCTGCATATTTAGATTTGACATTATCCTGTTAAATGTGTATGGCATGCCTTTCTGAATGAAAATAAGCTTGGTCTGTGAGTAATGTATGTGTAGTATTCCACAATTCACCTGCACAATAAAAGAGAGATTACATGAAAAAAATAGTCTTTGGCCAAGGAATGCGGATGGTAATTTTTGGGTTCACGAATATCAACCATGGATTTTTGTTGTTGTTGTTGTTGTTGAAATAAGCAAGTGTTATTTGTTTATGAGTTTACACATAAAGAATGCTTTGTTTAACGACATGTAACACTAAAGGAAGGAACATCTCACTGTTTGTGTCGTCATGAACAAGAGAAGAGGATTTGAGAAGAATTAGCTTCAGAGGGCGTTGATATAAGCTGTCAAGAGGTCTCAAGCGATTTGTACTGGCCACACGGATCCCAGCATAATGAAGTGTAATCAGATTGACTGCAGACACTCATGGCTGACAAGGCCAATGCAGGATAGCCAGGACTGGCCTCAGCGGCTGCAGGTAAAGGTCTGATCAAGATTCGATTTCTCAGCATCACGGTTCTCCCTCTTGCGCTTTTTGTCCTATAGGGTGGTCCTGTGGGCGTTTTCAAAGGAGCAGACAGTTTTGTTGATGGTGTAACGCCAGGTGTTGTGATCCGCACATAGGGAGGACCACTGGTGATGGTTCATATGACAGGCATCAAGGCATTTTTCAAACAGGCTTTGTCACTCTTCTTTGGGGCCACTCTGTGGCGATGGCCTGTGGAAATTTCGCCATTCAAGGCGATCTTGGCAGGTGATGATCATCCATCCTAAAGATGTGCCGCGCCCAACGTAGCTGGGACTTCAGTAGCATGGCCTCAGTTCTGGTGAGCTCTGTCTGTTCGAGGACTTCAACTTTAGTGACGAAGTCGTTCCAGTGAATATTGAGAATGGAGCAAAGGGAGCGCTGATGGAAGCACTCAAGGAGTCTCTGGTGGTAATGGTAGGTGACCCACAACTCAGAGCCGTACAGCAAGGTGGTAAGTATAATCGTTTTGTACACTCTGATCTTGGTGCCCTTCTTCAGACATTGGTTGTTCAACATGTGTTTGCACACTCTGCCAACAGCGCTGTTCGCCTTTGCCATTCTGCTTGATTTCACAGTCCATCTTGGCATGTGATGAGAAAAAGCACCCCAGTCAGGTGAACTGAGGGACTGTTTTCAATGAGAAAATGCACCCCAGTCAGGTGAACTGAGGGACTGTTCTCAATGAGAAAATGCACCCGTCAGGTGAACTGAGGGACTGTTTTCAATGAGAAAATGCACCCCAGTCAGGTGAACTGAGGGACTGTTCTCAATGAGAAAATGCACCCCAGTCAGGTGAACTGAGGGACTGTTCTCAATGAGAAAATGCACCCCAGTCAGGTGAACTGAGGGACTGTTTTCAATGAGAAAATGCACCCCAGTCAGGTGAACTGAGGGACTGTTTTCAATGAGAAAATGCACCCCAGTCAGGTGAACTGAGGGACTGTTTTCAATGAGAAAATGCACCCCAGTCAGGTGAACTGAGGGACTGTTTTCAATGAGAAAATGCACCCCAGTCAGGTGAATTGAGGGACTGTTCTCAATGAGAAAAAAACACCCCAGTCAGGTGAATTGAGGGACTGTTTTCAATTCAATCTCTCTACTGTTGATGTGGGGAGGGTGATACTCTTTCCAAGGTGCATGCTAGTGGAGGATCTCCGTCTTTTTCAAGCTGACTTCTAGCCTGAAGGGCTAGTCATTCTCTGCAAAGCTGGATCAGATGCGCACCAAGGCTCTCTCTCTATGGGCAACAAGGGCAGCGGCGTCAGCAAAGGGGGGGGGGGGGGGGGTCCCGATCAGTTGCTCCAGAGTCTTTGTGTGGGCCTGTAGTCATCTGAGATTGAATGGGCTGCCATCGAGAGGATATGTGATGTAGACTCTATTTTGATCATCAAGGTCTTCAGTGGCTTCTTTGAGCATCATGCTGAAGTATGTGACAAAGAGAGTCGGTGCCGGGACACAATCCTGCTTTACTCCGTTGATGATAGGGAAGGGCTCTGAGAGGTTACTGTTGAATCTGGCTTGGCCATCTTGATCTTCATGCAGCGGGATGATCGTGCTGAAGACCTTTGGAGGATAGCCGAGTCGTTCCATGGTCTGCCACATTCCTTTTCTGCTCACAGTGTCGAACGCTTTGGTTAGGTTGATGAAAGTTACATGCAGTCCTTCGCTCTGCTCCCGGCACTTCTTTCGTAGCTGCCTGAGAACAAACACTATTTCTGTGGTGCTCCTGTTCGCTCTGTGACGTAGTCTTCAGTGATGGGGGGGGGGGGGAGTGGGAGGAACAGTATGTTCAACGATATCCTTGCAAGGATTTTTTTCTGGGATGGAGAGCAGAGTAATCCCTGGTCATTACAGCAGTCTGACTGTTCCCTTTTATTCTTGAACAGGGTTATTGTCAAGTGCGTGAAACCTCTCACAAAAGGCATTAAACGCTTAGAGGCAAAAGGGACGTTGTACGTAGTATACAAATAGGTAATAGAACCATTAACAAGTATGCCTTACCCATCGCACACGGTCGAACCGTGTCAAGGAGGACGAAGCGGTCAGGTGACAGATGGCACCTAAGGTAGTAAGGAGTTCGGACCTGCCCGACAGCGAAAGGGGAGAGGAACGTAACCACTAGGACCTCGGTGCACCAAGTGAGCGCTAAATACTCAGTCAGCTGAGGTTCTTTTGTAAACAGTCTTTGAAGAGCAGAAGTCTTGGACTCGTTCGGACGGTATTGCCGTGGGTCACTGGGTTGGTTCTATTGTCAGGCTGGTTGAACGCGCGTGGATGTTGTTATCGTAGCCCTCTTTAAGATAATTACTGTGTTAAAGTGGCCTCCGAAGTCGGCGGGAATTTTCGATGTCCATCAGGTGCCAAGTGTTTGTTTGCTAATCAATTAGGTAGGGATGTGTGTAAATGCTGATGTGTGGAAGAACGTAGCGAATTCAGGGTACTTGTGAACTAGGGGTTTGAGAAGCAGCATGGACAAAGGCATGGCCCGAAGGGGAATCCTTTGTTTCCATCCCTGTATAAACTGAGGGAGAACAACGTGAAGGAAAGAACACCACAAGAGAGAGAGAGAAGGCAGAGGAGAGAGAGAGAAGAGAGAAGGGTGGGCAGGACAGAGAACGGGTCGAGAGAAACGTGGTCTGGGAGATAGAAGAGACAGCAAAGTCTTAGGGAAAGACAAGCTGGAAGAGAAGAAAACTAAGTTTGAAGCCCAGAGGTGGGTGAAGACAGACAAACTGAAATTGAACCCAGAGGTGGGTGAAGGAGACGAAGAAGAAGAGTTCTACGTCGAGATCCCAGAGACGACCATGAAGACCCAGTCCTGAAGCCTGGAACCAGTCAACCAAGGGCGTCACCATCAAGCAGTGCTGAAGAAGACTTGAAGAGACTTATTCAAGAACTGTGGTGTGGTGTGAAAGCGTGGTTGTATGTGTGAAAACCTGGCCAGGTAAGAAGCCATTTTCATTATAACCCGGGATTAGGATGTATTGATCTTTTATGTGTTGATTTGTTCATTTTGTGTAATTGGATTTTTCATGTTTGATTATAGTAGCATAGAAATTGGATTTCTTGTGCTCAGTCGTGTTAGGAGAGAAACGAATGCGTGACATCCCATTCCCAGAGAGAGGTGAATGTTTGGTGGGCGCATGAGTGTGCATATGCGTGTATGAGTGCAAAGGTAACCTTGGTGTGTTAAGCCTGACCAATAATACATCAACTTAGTGCACTTAAGCAATACCATCACGATTTCCCCCGTCCTGGACAAAGTGGCGAGCCTGCCAGGATTGCATGGCCCAAATTAGTCTCAGGAGGGAAACAAAGTAAGTACTAGAGTAGTACTGGGGCGAAGCGTCCACTAAAGGCAATTATAATTAGCTCTTCTAATTATTTCCTTTAGTTCTTTGAGCGTTGAGTATTGACTTGTGTGTAGGGTGGGTGTATTAATCAAAGGTCGTTCAGAGAAACGAAGAACGAGGTTCTAGTCTTAACTCTCACAGAAGCTGTGGTTTAAGATTAAGGCTCCTTTGTGTTGGGAACACTACCACTGGTTGGTGTACTCATAACGTTTAGTAGGTAAACTGTTTACTGACTTTTTCCGGGTCTATAAGAGTAACTGTTTTAGTAGTGCTAAAACGACAAAATGGCTGAAGAAAGTTTTACTCCCATAGAAAAACTAGTAAGTTTGGGGAAAGAAATGGGATATACAGGAGATGAACTGCGTAAGTTCATAGAGACTCAGCAGAAGACTGAGAGAGATGAAAGGGCTGAAAGGAGGAAGTTTGAAAAGGAACAGAGTGCAACTGCCAAAGTGAGAGCAGATGCTGAGGCCGAGAGACTTAGGCTTGAAACTGCTGCGTTGAAGGCTAAAGCAGATGCAGCAGATGCAGAGAGTGCAGCTGCTAAAGCGAGAGCAGATGCAGAGAGTGCAGCTGCCAGAGCGAGAGCGGAAGCGGAATCAGAGATTTTAGCCAAACAAATTGAGTTGGAAAGAATAAAGTCTGAAAATCGTAGTGAAATAGACACCAGTTCTGAGTCAGTAGGCCGCAGACTAAGTTGCGCACCTAGACTTAAACTCCCACTGTTCAGAGAAGAAACTGATTCGATCGATGCCTATATCAGTCGGTTTGAATCGGTTGCCGAGCACGAGGGCTGGCCCGAAGAGGACTGGGCAATAAACCTGTCTGCCTTGTTGACAGGTCGTGCGTTACACACTGTTTCCACCTTACCCAAAGGTGATCAAAGGGATTTTGACAAGGTGAAACAAGTAGTACTAAAGGCATATGATTTGACTGAAGAAGGTTTTAGGCTTAAGTTTCGCGAGGCGAGAATCGAACAGGGTGAGACATACACACAGTTCGGAGTTAGACTGGATCACTATTTCAACAAGTGGGTAGAACTTAGTGGAGTAGACAGTGATTTTGAAGGCCTCAAGACACTGGTGATGAAGGAACAGATACTTGATGGTTGTGGGACAGGCCTCACAATCCACATTAAGGAAAAAGGTGCAACCACAATAGCTGAGGTACTTCAGACGGCAGAGACTTACCGGGAAGCGAGGCGTGATTTGCCTGAACAAGAGGAAAGCCCGGAAGCATATTCAGAGGATAGCAGGCCAGCACATATCTCACGCAACGGGCCAGTATTGCACGCCCGTAAGCCCACGGCATCACGTGAGCAAACAAGGGTGAAGGCCCACGTGGAAAAGACTGTAGACAAGCGAACCTGCTTCTTGTGCAATAAGACAGGGCACTTGGCTAGGGACTGCATATTCAAGTCACAGAAAGCAACAGCAGTGAGGGTCAGGCCAGGTGAGAGGCAGGTAGAAAGAGATGGAAAAGATGACAGTGTTATTTTGTCTGGATTGTGCTGTGTTCACAGATTCAGGCGATAACATGGATGTGCACAAAGGCAGAGTAGGGGACAGTGTGGTTAATGTCATTAGAGACTCTGGGTGCACTGGCGTAATGGTGAAGGAATCCCTGGTTAAGGAGGGACAATTCACAGGTAAAATGCAGAGGTGTAGACAAATAGATGGAACAGTAGCAGAATTCAAAACGGCCCAGGTATTTATTGATACACCATTTTATAGTGGGACTGTACAGGCTTTGGCCGTCCCAAAGCCGCCGTATGATCTAGTAATCGGAAACATTCCAGGAGCACGCGGGTACGGAGACCCAGACCGTGATTTCTGTGTTGAATCAGGGAAACGAAATCACGGGAGAGAAAGGCCCCAGGCAGTCACACCCTCCAAAAAGCATTGGAGCGTGTACAGTGAGGCTAACCCCACTCACTTACGGGAGGAACAAAAGGGCGATTACTCTCTTAGAAAACTGTTTGGTTTCGCTCACACAAGGCGGAAGAAGCGTGTTAAGGAGGGTACAATCGGTTTTGAGATGAAGAATGGGGTATTGTACCGAACTTTCATTCACATGAGTTCGGGGAAAACGAAGAAGCAGGTTGTCGTTCCTAGGCAGCGCAGAAAGGCAGTGATGTCCGAAAATCATGTGACGTCAGCCTCGGGCCATCTCGGTAGGAAGGCCACACAGAAGATTGTGACGCGAGAGTACTACTGGCCCGGTATCCTAGGCGATATCAGGCGCTTCTGTGCACAATGCAGCACATGCCGAGGGGTACGGCAAGGTGTGTGTACAGAAAGGGAGTGAAAAAAAGTGTGACGGGGCCGTAGGCCAAATTAAAATAGTCGGGCGAAAAGTCGGGTTGTGGGTGCGTGTGTCTTCTGCAGTGTCGGGCCACGTGTATGAAGAGAAAGGGAGAGAATTTCCGTAGAAACATAATGTTTATCTATATATGGCCACACTACTTAGAGCTGGTGGAAGTTTCAGACTGGTGTTGATATTTGCTTGGTTAGTGCGTACGGTATTGATTTTTCTCTAATTTTGTTGCAAGGTAAATCTTGGTGCGTTCTCTGGTGTAAGGAGGCTTATGAGAGGCCTAGATTCGAGTTGGTTTAAATGAGAGAATTGTGAGAGTTTCAGCTCCTTGAATGTGTTTTAGCCAATGCAGGGCATTGTCTTGAAGTGGGGGGAATTTGTCAAGTGCGTGAAACCTCTCACAAAAGGCATTAAACGCTTAGAGGCAAAAGGGACGTTGTACGTAGTATACAAATAGGTAATAGAACCATTAACAAGTATGCCTTACCCATCGCACACGGTCGAACCGTGTCAAGGAGGACGAAGCGGTCAGGTGACAGATGGCACCTAAGGTAGTAAGGAGTTCGGACCTGCCCGACAGCGAAAGGGGAGAGGAACGTAACCACTAGGACCTCGGTGCACCAAGTGAGCGCTAAATACTCAGTCAGCTGAGGTTCTTTTGTAAACAGTCTTTGAAGAGCAGAAGTCTTGGACTCGTTCGGACGGTATTGCCGTGGGTCACTGGGTTGGTTCTATTGTCAGGCTGGTTGAACGCGCGTGGATGTTGTTATCGTAGCCCTCTTTAAGATAATTACTGTGTTAAAGTGGCCTCCGAAGTCGGCGGGAATTTTCGATGTCCATCAGGTGCCAAGTGTTTGTTTGCTAATCAATTAGGTAGGGATGTGTGTAAATGCTGATGTGTGGAAGAACGTAGCGAATTCAGGGTACTTGTGAACTAGGGGTTTGAGAAGCAGCATGGACAAAGGCATGGCCCGAAGGGGAATCCTTTGTTTCCATCCCTGTATAAACTGAGGGAGAACAACGTGAAGGAAAGAACACCACAAGAGAGAGAGAGAAGGCAGAGGAGAGAGAGAGAAGAGAGAAGGGTGGGCAGGACAGAGAACGGGTCGAGAGAAACGTGGTCTGGGAGATAGAAGAGACAGCAAAGTCTTAGGGAAAGACAAGCTGGAAGAGAAGAAAACTAAGTTTGAAGCCCAGAGGTGGGTGAAGACAGACAAACTGAAATTGAACCCAGAGGTGGGTGAAGGAGACGAAGAAGAAGAGTTCTACGTCGAGATCCCAGAGACGACCATGAAGACCCAGTCCTGAAGCCTGGAACCAGTCAACCAAGGGCGTCACCATCAAGCAGTGCTGAAGAAGACTTGAAGAGACTTATTCAAGAACTGTGGTGTGGTGTGAAAGCGTGGTTGTATGTGTGAAAACCTGGCCAGGTAAGAAGCCATTTTCATTATAACCCGGGATTAGGATGTATTGATCTTTTATGTGTTGATTTGTTCATTTTGTGTAATTGGATTTTTCATGTTTGATTATAGTAGCATAGAAATTGGATTTCTTGTGCTCAGTCGTGTTAGGAGAGAAACGAATGCGTGACATCCCATTCCCAGAGAGAGGTGAATGTTTGGTGGGCGCATGAGTGTGCATATGCGTGTATGAGTGCAAAGGTAACCTTGGTGTGTTAAGCCTGACCAATAATACATCAACTTAGTGCACTTAAGCAATACCATCACGATTTCCCCCGTCCTGGACAGTTATGATGACTGCATTGCGAAGATCTTCTGGTAGTTTGTCCTACTTCCAGCAATAGACGAAGAGCTGAGGCAGTTTTCCATTCAACTGTGCGCCCCCATGCTTCCAAACCTCTCGTGGAATTCCATCGACTCCTGCAGCCTTACTACTTTTCAGCTCCTTTATACTTTGTGGTCTCTTCGATTGTGGGCAACTCATCCAGTTCCGCTCTTATTGGCTGTTGGGGAATGTGGAAAATTGCTGATTCATGGAGAGAGTGGTTAGCACTGAAGTGAGCCTGAAAGTGCTCCCATCAACGGCTTAGGATTAACACTGGATCAGATATGTAGGACCGTTCACCGCCTGTAAGGCTTCATAGAACCCCCTGAGGTCATTGGTGTCTGCACACAACTGAGTTTTCCCGGCGAGGTTGATCCACCACTCATTCTGGATCCCTCGAAGCTGGCACTGGATGTTGCTGCATACTTGATAGAGACAGCTTTCTTCTCAGGCCAAGATGGCTGAGCTAAGTGAGCCTGATGTGTTCTTGAAGTTCCTTGTTGTTTTCGTTGAACCAGTCTTTCTTCTTACTTGTAGTGAAGCCAGGGATTCCTCAGATGTGTGCTGGATATATGCATGAAAAAAATAGCTTCAAGGTAGGCTGATCAAGAACATGTGTTATGCTATTCAACTGGAATGCTTTAATGGAAAGCCTTTTGCAAAGTACAGAAATATTGTCGGAACGGGATTGGTTTTTATGTGTAATAAAACCCAGTAATTTGTAGAACCTTACATCTTCTGATATTTTATCATGAATATTTAACTCCAGTAACCAGCATGAATTTAGATTTTGGGGGATACATTGCCACATGATTTTTTGTTTTTGTCCAGGAGACAAGCGTGTACATGTAATTTGGTTAGGAAGTGCATACTACATAATAAATTTGTAATCCTCACTCTAGGTGGTAATATCGGCCACAAAAAGTTCACAAGAGGCTATCAAATGAAGTAGATTTTATATGAATTGAAAACAGTATAGGACTCGGAACTGATCCATGGGGAGTTCCATATTGGATCGAAAAAAAAAGAGAAGATAAATCATAATCTGGAAAGTATGCTTGTCTTTTGTTATCAAGAAAAGATTATATCAGTTTTACGAAGTCATCGTTTAAACCATACACAGTTTCTCAGAAAGGACACTGATGAGTGGTGTCGAACGTTTTCGCAAAATCACAAAAACTGCACCAGAATTTAAGTCACTGGTAATGTTTAAATGTCATTTTTCGAACACATTAGTCAAAATGGTATGGCATGAATGATTCTTTCTAAATCCATTCTGATTCGGGGAAAACAAGACATATTTTATAAGATGGAATTTAAGATAACGTTTGATATACTTTTCAAGAGTTTTGAACTGTGCAGATATTATAGGTATGAGTCCATATATATAGAAGTCAGATGGATCACCAGACTAGAGAACACATAACACTTCAGCATCTGTAAAGGCTTGTGGGTAATAACATTTCTCACTTCATAAATTACAGATGTAAGTAATGCATTCAGAGATAATTGGAGCAGAATTCTTCATAACTTTACTGTCCAGCCCATCCACGCCCAGGAACTTGACGGTTTCATTGTACTTAATTCCTGGTACACTGGTGGAGGATTGGGTTTTTTGACTATTTGTTTCAACTGGCAGAAATAATTTTGTAATTCTAAATCATTAGCCCCTGTGTTGTTTATCTCTGTCATTATCCTGGCTACTGCAGTAAAGTATCTGTTCAGAAATTCATCAGTTAAATTGGTACTGGGAGAAGCAGATGCTGGTATTTTTCCCAGACAACTGATTTAGCCTTCCAGATAGACTTTTGAAACTCGTTTTGATGAAATAAATCTCTAAAATATCTCTTCCATGCGGATCTTTTCATTTCGGTAACTTTATATTGTGTTTGCCGATTTTTTTTTAAATTTCCCTGTTGTTTGTAATAGGTTATCGCAAATTCTGAGTTCAGCGTCAGTGTTATTTGTTAACCACGGTAATTTCTCAATTGATTTGACACGTCCGAAACCAGGACAGCTGCTTAAAAGCAGGAACAAAAATCTTGTACCATGCTCCAAGTGCGTCATGAGAGTGATTGTACTGATAAACATAAGAAGACTGCCATATGTAAAGCGGTTAGAAATTCGTCTGTGTCAAAGTGTTTATACCTGCAAAGAGATGTAAGCCTGAGAGCACATCTGGGGATTGTTCTCTAAATGTGATCAGTTGACGTTTTTGACTGTAAAGTTATCCTTGTGAGAGAATTCATTAATGAGTTATATTGCGCAGCACATAAGTTCGTGTCCATGTATTGTGCTATTTCAGTAAATCGATGTTAAAAATTTCAAGCAAAACTTTTTCCAAAGAATAATTTAATACATCAAGCATAAGATCAAAACGATGGAACTTGTCGACTCTGTCTTCTGGATTTTTATATAAGAAACAGACTGGGATTGGTTTTGCGCCTTACAAGTGAATCTCTAGCCATATACATTCAATTTCATATCTTTTAAACGTTTTTAACCATTTTGAGTTTACAGTGGTCTCTCTCTAGCATCTTGCTTGAGAAGGTTGTATCCTGGAGTCCATATAAATTTGTCATAAATAACCCTAAATAATCATATAATTCAGAAAAAAAATTCAAGGACATGAAAATTGTCACTTGAACTGAATAGGATGATAGCTCGTTCAGAAAATGGCATATATTAAGAGAACCCATTTTGAACCTAGTTTTACTCAGTCGCTTCGATGAACTACCGTCACTGTCCTTGGCAAAGTGCATAACAATTATGGAGGATAAGAAGAAGGACACTATCACCCCCAAAACAAATATGACACTGAGTACAAAATATATGCAAAGATCACAGTAGGGGAAAAATATCTAAAACAACGTAAAAGAAAAATACAAATTTCTCCTAACCGAGTGAATATAAGACTGAAAGTGAGCACAAAACAAACAAACAAACAAAAATCAAGATTCAGATCAATGCACAAAATGTCCCTTTCAAAGGTTTTAGAGAAGGCCTGTCACACAATGAACGAATGTAGCTTCTACTTTCTGAACATGGTACAATTCTACAGCCGAGACAAAGACAACTCGCCTTAACTAAAAACAATTCTAACAGCGTATTGAAAAATACAATACCCAGAGGTATTTCATATAAAGTAGAAACAAATGTACATGTGTTCATGCACAGTAAGCCATAGCTTTGTTTTTGTGGATTGAACACAATAAACTATCGTCAAATACATCCAACAGTTGTTTTTTTTTTTTTTGGTTGTTTTTTCTTTTCTGATCCGATCTGTAACTGTGGAATCAGCTTTGAAAACAACGGCTTTTAGTTCATCAACATAGGAATTTACAGACTCCGCCTGTTTTATCATTATGGAGTTATAAATACTTCTTCACAAAAATTTTAGAGTCTTCTAGTTCGGATGCCAAGTCATTATCACGATCGGCCTGATTGTTTTGCATACACTTAAGAGCGTTTTCACTATTAGTCAGTATCTTTTGTAATGTATTTTGAGAGATGGGCAGACAGACAGACAGAGACAATGAGAGAGAGGGGAGAGAGAGAGAGAAAGACAGACAGACAGACAGATGCAGACAAACAGACAGCGACAGAGACAAAGGCCCCAAACCACCAACTGAACGGAGGGGGAAGGGAGGTACACTGCATAATAAGAGCTACAACAACCATGCTATCACTCTTAAGTAAAACCATAATGCATACGAGTAGAAAAGCGGAAGAACAGCCATAGTCACTGCACACATGCCAATATAGTCTCTTTCGAGAATCTGCTAAACGAAAGACAGACAGACAGACAGACAGAGAGCACAGAAGGTTTTTTGTTGTCGTTGTTATTTTAAATTTTCGAGGATATGATTTTTTGCATCCAGTCCTCGCCCTGCACAAGGACAATACAACGTAATTAAAAGAAGGGGAAAATCAAATCATGCCAAAATAAAACTAAATCATGCCAAAGTAAACAACTCAAAACGAGGAGAAAAATGACCATTAAGTAATTGTATGTAATGTAAAATGGATAGATACAAAAAAGCATACGGTCGATGAAAGACTGGAATACAGAACATGTTGGGGAGGGCTTAGGTCTATGAACAAGTCAAAGTTAGAAGAAAAATATAAGAAAATACTGCGCATACATGCAAGACGAGAAATACGAAGGCAGAGAGAGAGAGAGAGAGAGAGAGAGAGAGAGAGAGAGAGAGAGAGAGCATATTGCATATCAAAGTAACATGCTTATGAACGTCTCGGTCAAGAGTGAAGATCACACAGCATGAAAGAGTTGTTTTTCTTTTTAAGGAGAGAGAGAGAGAGAGAGAGAGAGAGAAGAGAGAGAGAGAGAGAATGCATACAGACAAAGTGAGAGACAGAGAGAAAGAGAGAGGACAAACAGAGTAACAGAGAGAGAGAGAGAGAGAGAGAGGGGGGCAGAGGACAAAACAGACGTGACTGAGTGAAAGACAGGCAGACAAGCAGACAGACAGACATACGGACGGACAGTCGGACGGACAGACAGACAAACAATCAGACAGAGACAGACAGAGACAGCGATACAGAGACAATGAGTAAGTCAGATAGACAGACAGACAGACAGACGGACAGACAGACGTTCGGGCAGTCGGACAGACAGACAAACAGACAGAGACAGACAGAGTGACAAACAGAGACAGAGAGAGACAATCAGTAAGTCAATCAGACAGACAGACAGACAGACAGGCAGAGACAGACAGACAGGGAGGGAGAGATCAGGAGGTGACTGATACAGGTTTTTACGAAACAGAGAATCCCGATTAATTCGATTATCTGATCCATTATGGTGTTATAATTTGTGTGTACACACCACGTGCGCGACTGACCCTAACTATCACCAATCAGACGATCGGCTTTGGACCTCAGTTTTTTTTCACAGGCCTCTGCGCTAGTAACCGATCAGTAGACAGTTCACACACACACACACACCACGCGCGCGCGCGACTGCAAAAACTTGTGGTCTTTTTGGCCATCAGAATAGCGGATCTGGACTTTTTTTTCTCTCTCTCTGCTGTGCTGTGGACACGTTCCAAACCTTCATTTTTGGGGAGTAGCAGATTATCCTAGGTGTTCCCTTTCTGAACAAATCAACAGAAAAATCGCTTTTGAACAAATTCAATCACTTACTTACCCGTCAAGGAAAAGCTCTGAAAATCAGGTGCGTCTTTGAGATCACTTGAAAATGCAGTAATGTTTCGACTGAACCACCACGGGTGACAAACTGCTCTCGAGGGCCTTCCTTTCAAGCCCCCCCCCCCCCCCCCCCGCTCCCTCCCCCACCCCCTCCACCTCTCCACATTCCCACTCCCTCCTCCCACCCTCTTCCCTCCCAGACACACACCGCGCACCATTACGTTGAACTCTGCAAGTGTACAGGCGGTCACTCAGCTAGAAAACGGGTTTACCTCAGCTAGCCTAGCTGAGCAACAAACACCGAATGAATTAAAGTGGTTATAGTTCCGTGACTTTTACCTGACAGTCCAAGTCAAAGTATGAGGCTCGTCTGATATCTGTCTCTCTGTATCTCTCTGTTTCTGTCTGTCCGTCTGTCTGTCTGTCTGTCTGTCTGTCTGTCTCTCTCTTCTCTCTCTCTCTCTCTCTCTCTCTCTCTCTCTCTCTCTCTCTCTCTCGGCGTAGCGAAAGGGCGCGCATCGGAAGAGCTGTAGTAAACTCGCTGATTTCATCGTCAACATGCCAGCTACTGGACTGCCAGCGACTGTGGAGAAGACTCTGAGTGCCCTGCTGACGGACAACACGGTGAGCAGCTGGAAAGTGGGGCGCTGCCCGATGTTCCGATGTTCAACAGTCCGAAAAGTCAAGAGTCCGACGCTTTCTGTTCCGACGTAGCGATTGTCGACACCCATTCTGACTATCGATACTTCGGAATTTCGAAACAATAATCTGTTTCAACAGTCCGAAGAAGCGTTTATCCGACACTCCCGATGAAAAAATTTTCCGACGTGTCGATAGTCCGAAAGTTAATAAACACGTTTAAAAAGGGTTTTTTCTTGTTGTAGTTGTGGTCACTGTTGCTCCTGTTGTATATATATATATATATATATATATATATATGTGTGTGTGTGTGTGTGTGTGTGTGTGTGTGTGTGGGTGGGTGGGTGGGTGGGTGTGTGTGTGTGTGTGGGTGGGTGTGTGTGTGTATGTGTGTGTGTGTATGTGTGTGTGTGTATGTGTGTGTTTGTGTGTGTGTACATATGCATTTGTGCGCACGCGCGTGCGTGCGTGCGTGTGTGCGTGCGTGTGTGTGTGTGTGTTGTGTTGTGAGATAAATGTGCGCGCTTGCATCTGTTTGCGAGTCTCTCTCTCTCTCTCTCTCTCTCCTCTCTCTCTCTCTCTCCCCCCCCCCCCCCCCACCACACCACACACACACATACATATACATTTTTTGAATGCAGATGTTAGAACGCCTAAGGGTTCGGCCAGATGACAAGCTGCGCTGTAGCCGCACTGTGCGTTAGCGGTAAGCGAGCTGTTGAGCAGTGAGCGGTGGGTGGCCACACCAAAAGCGGCGATAGCTAGCGGCTAGCCAGCGAGCAGCCAGCTGCGCTGCTGGTTAAAGCTTGCGTGGCCACATGAATAGCTGCCATAGCTGGTTGTATGCTAGCCTGTCGCTAGCTGTGCACGGTTTGTTGTGATATCTGTTTACAGCTGTACGAGACAGAATCAAAATGGCAGAGAGGAGGTATCTCCTACTTTCAGAGTTGTCTGAACCATCGCCATATATACAGCGAGGAATTCTTGTTGATGACCGAGATTATTGGGTCCATCCCATTAACACGCAACGGAGTGTGTATGGAGAATATCACCATTTGGTTCCCGACCTCAAGCAAGATGCTGAAAGGTTTCTTTCCTACTTCAGAATGCTACCAACCACTTTTGCAACACTGCTGGACCTGGTTCAACCTCACCTTAGCAAACAAGACATTGGCTTCAGGCGGCCAATATCAGCAGAGTGATCACTTAACCCCTGCCTTTCGGCGGGGTAAAAACTAAAATTGACAAGAGGAAAATCATACAAACACATTATCATATTCCCGCACACACATGCAATATACCCACATACATCAACCCATTTTGGTCATGCATGTCAGAAATTAACTGTTTGTGGAAGTCTTTGACTCACCTGTCAGTCCACTTTCTCTGCAATTTCTGCAAACAACTTTTGGCGCACATCTCTGTTCATGAAATCTTTGTGCTGCTTCTGCCAAAGAGGAGGCCTGTCTTGAACCAAAGTGATGAATTCCAAGGTTTGGTCTGCATATGAGGACATTTTCAAAAGGAGCTTCTTCTGCAAGCACTGACGTTGCGAAAAAAAGACACAAGGGACGTAAACAAAAAAAACCCCATTGCATCACATCTATTTTTGGCCGGCAACCGCCGCTCGAGCTTTGAGCGGTGATAATTGTTTGGAACATTACCACCGCTCGACGCTAGCAGTGGGCTCGCGGTAACCGCGCGGTGGTAGCGAATCGTGTGGCCACTCCAACAATAACCCCTATTACTATTTCTGCAGCGCGGCTACAGCGCAGCTCAACCGCTTTTCATGTGGCCGCACCCTAATAGGGGTTATTGTTGGAGTGGCCACACGATTCGCTACCACCGCGCGGTTACCGCGAGCCCACTGCTAGCGTCGAGCGGTGGTAATGTTCCAAACAATTATCACCGCTCAAAGCTCGAGCGGCGGTTACAGGCCAAAAATAGATGTGATGCAATGGGTTTTTTTTTTGTTTACGTCCCTTGTGTCTTTTTTTCGCAACGTCAGTGCTTGTAGAAGAAGCTCCTTTTGAAAATGTCCTCATATGCAGACCAAACCTTGGAATTCATCACTTTGGTTCAAGACCAGGTCCAGCAGTGTTGCAAAAGTGGTTGGTAGCATTCTGAAGTAGGAAAGAAACCTTTCAGCATCTTGCTTGAGGTCGGGAACCAAATGGTGATATTCTCCATACACACTCCGTTGCGTGTTAATGGGATGGACCCAATAATCTCGGTCATCAACAAGAATTCCTCGCTGTATATATGGCGATGGTTCAGACAACTCTGAAAGTAGGAGATACCTCCTCTCTGCCATTTTGATTCTGTCTCGTACAGCTGTAAACAGATATCACAACAAACCGTGCACAGCTAGCGGCAGGCTAGCATACAACTAGCTACGGCAGCTATTCATGTGGCCACGCAAGCTTTAACCAGCAGCGCAGCTGGCTGCTCGCTGGCTAGCCGCTAGCTATCGCCGCTTTTGGTGTGGCCACCCACCGCTCATTGCTCAACAGCTCGCTTACCGCTAACGCACAGTGCGGCTACAGCGCAGCTTGTCATCTGGCCGAACCCTTAGGGTGCGGCCACATGAAAAGCGGTTGAGCTGCGCTGTAGCCGCGCTGTAGCCACGCTGCAGAAATAGTAATAGGGGTTATTGTTGGAGTGGCCACACGATTCGCTACCACCGCGCGGTTACCGCGAGCCCACTGCTAGCGTCGAGCGGTGGTAATGTTCCAAACAATTATCACCGCTCAAAGCTCGAGCGGCGGTTACAGGCCAAAAATAGATGTGATGCAATGGGTTTTTTTTTTGTTTACGTCCTTTGTGTCTTTTTCGCAACGTCAGTGCTTGCAGAAGAAGCTCCTTTTGAAAATGCCCTCATATGCAGACCAAACCTTGGAATTCATCACTTTGGTTCAAGACCAGGTCCAGCAGTGTTGCAAAAGTGGTTGGTAGCATTCTGAAGTAGGAAAGAAACCTTTCAGCATCTTGCTTGAGGTCGGGAACCAAATGGTGATATTCTCCATACACACTCCGTTGCGTGTTAATGGGATGGACCCAATAATCTCGGTCATCAACAAGAATTCCTCGCTGTATATATGGCGATGGTTCAGACAACTCTGAAAGTAGGAGATACCTCCTCTCTGCCATTTTGATTCTGTCTCGTACAGCTGTAAACAGATATTACAACAAACCGTGCACAGCTAGCGGCAGGCTAGCATACAACTAGCTACGGCAGCTATTCATGTGGCCACGCAAGCTTTAACCAGCAGCGCAGCTGGCTGCTCGCTGGCTAGCCGCTAGCTATCGCCGCTTTTGGTGTGGCCACCCACCGCTCACTGCTCAACAGCTCGCTTACCGCTAACGCACAGTGCGGCTACAGCGCAGCTTGTCATCTGGCCGAACCCTTAGGCCTACTGTTTCTGCAGCGTGGCTACAGCGCGGCTACAGCGCAGCTCAACCGCTTTTCATGTGGCGGCACCCTAATGATTTTGTGTACGGCGAGTTAGGGAGATTCCCCATATACATAAATTCGTATATTAAGTGCATAAAGTATTGGTTAAAGTTAACGCGTATGGATAAGAATCGATTGCCACTTAAAGCCTTCCAGACATTATACAAAATGATCATGATGGAAAAAGGACATTGGTTACAAATGCCCCCCCCTCTCTCTCCCCTCTCTCTCTCTCTCTCTCCTCTCCTCTCTCTCTCTCTCTCCCCCCCCCCCCCTCCGCCGCGCAGTCGTTATTTTTGGTTTGCACTTTGGCGGCTTTCAGCACTTTTGTCAGAACTTCAAAGGGACGGCAATGCATCTGATCTTAGTACTTTCCAAAGCTATTTCGTGTCTTTTTTTTTTTTTTTTTTTTGCAAAGTCATGAGTTTTTCTTAAGTCTGCATGAAGACTACCCAGGTGTCTTCCTGCCTTCGGCGCCGCTTCAGAACACGTGCGGCGGCATCGCTTTCATTTATTTTATTTGATACAGGGGCCGGAATGGCTCAGTTGGTAGAGCACTCGACTCGTGATCCTGGGGTCGGAGGTTCGAATCTCAGCTACCCTGTTTTGCAGGGGAATTTTTCCTTCGGAGTTAACATTGGTTCTGACTCCATATCTCCATAAGTCCTACTTGTGGTGACCGTAAATCGCTTAAATATAGCTTGCTCTCTAACCGAGGTTAGGCGCTATGTGATATGATATAATGTATATGCCGAGGTTAAAAAGAAAAAGAAAAAGAAAAAAAAACTGACATTTTTAGGTGAAAATTGCATGTCTTACTGCTGGAGACCAGAGTACCCTGCATCTGCATGTGGCAATGTAAAACAGCGCCTCTTTTTGAAGTGAAGAGAGAAGCGCCTGAAGTTAAAAGGTAAAACAAACTGCTGACTAATACTGGGAGCACCTGTAAATGCTCCCCTTGACCATTCCCTCGGGACTAAGTTCACCAAGGACTTTCCTGCCCGAAATCGTCATAAATCTTTAACATTCCATCCTGGCTGAATACACAGTGTCCATCCGCCACCACCACCTCTCCCCACACATAACACGTCGTTCAATCGATTTGTGTGTGTGTGTGTGTGTGTGTGTGTGTGTGTGTGTGTGTGTGTGTGTCTGTGTCTGTGTCTGTGTCTGTTTGTCTGTCCGTGGTCAAAATGTGTTCTACGCCTTCCAGACAAAACTTCTGGGACGATATTTCTGAAAATTTGTAGATATGTTCATTATGGGTCACGGATGATGCTCGATATTTGATTTTCGCAGAATAGCTGTATACTACTCAAAATATTTAAAGTATCAATCAGAAATTCGAAGCTGGGGATATTGTTTGGCAAACATAACCATCTAATCTCTTGTACACGGTGTATTGGTATCGTGTGTACAATCCAGCTATAACATGCAGTAATTTAAAGCAAATACTATGCACCATTTTTAAAGTATCATAGCAAAAATGACAAACTGGGAGTACGTATATATGCTTTGCATCTTGTTTTTTTATTACTTGCGTCAACTTGCTCTCGTTTGTTAAATTGTGAGAAACAAACAGACGAAGAAACTGAATAACACACAATATTGTCAATACTCATGTATAATATACAAAGGAAATCAAGGTGCAAACATTGATGTTTCATCTGTGACATGACATAAGCACGTCCAGTGCTGTCCTCAGTTATCGCAGCAGTTTCTTCCTGAAACATCACCAACACGAAATGATCAACAGTTTGTAAACAGAAAAACAAGAACTCAGAAAAAGAAACTGGAAAACGTTTCAAGTTGAATTGTCGAAAAATCGCTGACAATGAATTGTAAGGGGTTAAAGCGTGTGTCACTTTGTGTATAGAAACAAAAGGCACCGCCAGTTCTTTGAAAGAAAAACAAAACAGAAGATGTGTGTCACTTTGTGTATAGAAACAAAAGGCACCGCAGTTCTTTGAAAGGAAAACAAAACAGAAGATGGAGCTGATTTCACAGAGGATCAGCGGCAGTGCATCGTTAGATCTTAAGCTCTCTGTTTTTATCGTTTCCGGTTTTTTCCCTATAAAAACTCGTCTACTGATCGTCTGAAATCAGACTTCCATGATGGCTGGGCGCATCGTAGAAGGTGAGCGAGGTGGCCGTGTTTTAATCCATGAAGGTTTTCGATATCGCAAAAACAAGACCACCCAGGACAATGTCTACTGGCGCTGCAGCCGACGAGACCTGCAGGGCCCTGATGATTTCCACGCTTATACAGCATGATCAGCGTGTATTTGTTTTGAATGTAAGTGGGGGAAATTTTACTTTGTATTTTTGGATTGAATGTCATTGCCTCTAAAAACAAAAGTACTGACTGTAACCTCGCCTACATTTCATTTAATTTCGTGTCCTATTCATTATTTATTAGTTGTAATTCCTGGGACTAAAATGCTCTAAATTTTTTGGTAAAGGTAATTCCCTAATGTGGGTGTGGGGAAGCAATATGTTGGAGACCTGTAGGTCAGCTATGTGAGGGCAGGCGTCACTAATTCAGTGACAAACTGAGGTGAATCCTGTCTATGGTAGGCGTGGCTTGGCTCTTCTGCCCATACAGTAGGCTATTCAATGAGCTCGTTTCTTCGGAAGAATTAAAACGGATTAAAATGAACGTCAATCTATTAAATTTTGTGAGTTTCATTAATTTATTAAATTTTGTGAGCTTCATAATTTTTTCAAATGTACTTTTAGTCATCAAAAATATGTTTACTATCACGTCGCTGCTTGAAAGGCTAAATCAAGAGCACAAATCGCATAATTGGGTTTTAGAAGATTACGAGTTTTGACCAGACTAGAGTGAAAACTCTTTGATTTCAGGTGAATTGGGACATCTTATCAACGAGAAATTATCCAGTTAACTCTTAATTTCTTTTCTTTTCTTTAACTTGCATTTTGAAATTGAAATTTCAAACTGAAATTAATGATAAATTTTAAAATGATGCTAATTTCATTAAATAAACTTTGTTTCGTATTGAGTTATTATGTAAAAAAAAAAACCCAGAGTATTTTAGGCATTTGTTGTGCAAATGTTGTGAACCTAAACTGATTTGCAACCTCAGTTTAAGTGGTATGGAAGCTGAAAAAGGTGTGGGTATTGGGGGGATGGGGTGTCTCAGTTAAGGTGGTATGGAACCTGAAAAAAGTGTGGGTATTGGGGGGATGGGGTGTCTCAGTTAAGGTGGTATGGAAGCTGAAAAAGGTGTGGGTATTGGGGTGTCTCAGTTAAGGTGGTATGGAAGCTGAAAAAGGTGTGGGTATTGGGGGGATGGGGTGTCTCAGTTAAGGTGGTACGGAACAGGAAAAGGTGTGTGCGTAAGGAGGGGGGGGGGGTGAACTCTCAGTTTAGATGTATTGAATAAGAAAATAAAAGCTGGAGGAGGAGGACGAACTTTTCTCTCATTCCTTGTCTACGGGTCGTTGCAGTGCGAGTAGAAGTATCTGCGTTCGTGAAGATGCTAAATCCTTGCAGGTAAAGCAGGTTTTTTTTTTTTCCGCTGGGTAGACTGTTGTTTAACTAGGCACACTTCGTGTTCCGAGCATCAAAACAACAGAAACAAAAACAACAACTCCCCACCCACCCACACTCCATCCCTTCAGAAAGTTAAACAAGTAGGTCTGAGTGAACACGAATTCTATTGACTGTCGAATAAAACTTTATTTACCGTACAATCTAGTTTAACAGTCAATAGAATTCGTGTTCACTCAAACCTTACGACATTATTATGATTATAAGGCCCAAGGTATTGCTGGCCTAAACATACAATCTCCCAGTGTCAGGTGTAACAGCATGAAAGAAAACATCAAAACAAAATACGTGTTGTAATTCGTTACATATGTGCATAAGTACTGTTTTTCTGCCTTCTAATCATAACATCAGCCGTTCTTAAAACGTGTTTAAATATAACTTAAGTAAGCATGAAATTGTATAGTCCATATAGGTCTACATAATCGATACATTATTTCATAAATTCTAATATACTGAATAAAGTTAAAACCGCTCCTTTCAAGTGCCTTGAAACATAATTGAAATCATCCGGTTCCCGAAATTATCCTGTATATCCACATACATACAATCTCTCTCTCTCTCTCTCTCTCTCTCTCTCTCTCTCCTTCTCTCTCTCTCTCTCTCTCTCTCTCTCACACACACACACACACACACACACACGCATGCACGCACGCACACACGCACACACACACACACACACACACACACACACACACACACACACACACACACACAACTTGGGCACAGTTTGAGATAGATCTAAGCACAGAAAACTGTTCAAAACGCGAGTATAGACGACTGCGAAACTGAAATGTAAAAAAAAAGAAAGAAGTAAGCCGGCCTTCAGTTGATTGGAAGCAAAAGTTTATTGGAAGCAAAATTTTACAATCAAAAACTAAAATCATGCGATGGAATTGAAATTACGCGAACCCTGCGTCACTTGGGAGAAATATTTTACTGAAAATTTAGCGATAATTGAAATTAAGTGAATGATCAGTCGCTGTGGCGAAGTGGTTCGCGCCGCAGACTTTTGGCTGGGAGGAAGTGGGTTCAAATCCCACCAGTCATGTGGGTTTTTCTGTCTCGACCGGTTGCTACCCAGAACTGAGTTTGTTACGGGCTCATTTTGGAAGACTGGGACCAAACAGTCGAGTCTGATCCACTTAATGGATGCTTTTTCAGGGAGTGTTGCTCAAATTTCCTGATCAACACTTCGGGTGTCTGTATCTCTTGGGCCTGTAGACGCCAGGATATCTTATGAATGGAAGCGCAGTCTCAGACCGAAATGGACTGCCATAGCATCAGTATATCATCCTCATCATCACTGATGAGCATGGTTGATTTTTAAAAGTCTCGGATTCTGTGGCCTTTCATATCCGGAATATCCTGCTCTCATTGTGACCTCAGTTTCGGTGTCCTCTCCTCGGCTGTGCCCTTGGTAAATTCATGTCGTTGTTGCTGGTATCGAGACGTTCATTGGAGCTGCAGCTGGATGGATGTGGTGGTGCATGTTGCGCCTTGATTTGTCACAGTCGGTATGATTTGTCTCACTGTGACAAATTATGTAGGCGCGTGTGCCCTTGTTTCCACTGCAGCATGATTCGTCACACTCGGTGTGTAAATGCACATTTGTGTTCAGTCACGTGAGGGTGAGCTAAACGCGCGTGCGCATGTGTCGTGCGTGTGTGGGTGTTGTGTGTGTGTGTGTGTGTGTGTGTGTGTGTGTGTTCTCTCTCTCTCTCTCTCTCTCTCTCCTCTCTCTCTCTCTCCTCTCTCTCTCTCTCTCTCTCTCTCTCTGTCTTTGGGCCATCTTCCTGACATTGGGACCAGGACTACTATCTCGCCGCCACAGATTGTTCGTGAATCACAGATTAAAAAAAAAAAAACAACTTTTTTTTCTCTCTTATTTTTCGGTTTTGTTGTTGTTGTTGTTTAATTGTTTTTGTTTTTGTCTTTTTTTGCCTTGTTTCCCTTTTCTTCATCTACACTCTGTAAATCTGCTCTAAAGTGGATTGTGCTCATAGCACTCGTCGCATCCTCTTTATTTGCACCGCAGTAAACATTTGTGTGTGTGTGTGTGTGTGTGTGTGTGTGTGTGTGTGTGTGTGTGTGTGTGTGTGTGTGTGTTATCGTCATTCATTGCTTTAAGCTTAATACTTTGTTTTCTTTCTTTCTATTTGTTCGACATCGTGCTTCTACCATTGCTCTTTTTTTTTGTTTTTTTTTTGTTGTTTTACTGGCTTACTGAATTTTTTTTAAGATACATTCTGTTATGTTTTAGGCATAATAGTTAACCTTTAAATTCTTTCTGTACGTTTGTCATTATTGTGCGTTATCCACAAACGATACTTTTCTCACCTGTATTCTGTTTCTTTGACCTATAATTCTCTGTCTTTTTTGTGAAAACTGTCTTCCTCGTCGATTTGTGTCACTGTTCCCTTACTACCCATGCCTTCCATTAATCCCGCTGTCCCAGGACTTAAAGTTGGACATCTCGATGTCTATCATTTATTAAATAAGGTCCATGGAATCTCATCACTCTTAAAACAGTCGCCCCATCCAGTACAAGTATTTGGCATAAGTGAAACAAGGTTAGACTCATAACCTTCTTAGCATTCCTGAATACAACATAGAACGACGCGACAATGATCAACAACTCCAATATACTGGCCTTGACCTATACATTCATCAATCAATCGCTAACATTACCCGACGCAGAACTGATCTTGAAACTAATACTGTGGAATGTATCTGGATTGAAATTAAAAAAAACTGCAAATCACCGCCATTAATAATCGGACATTTATATAGACAGCCATCTTCCACATACGAATGGTATGACAACTTTGTACAAATGATGGATCGGATCTGTCACAAAAATTCAAATATACTACTGTTAGGGGACTTCAATATTGATATGTTAAAACAACAACCAGCTTGGACAAGTACACTATCACTTAATGCACTCCATCAGTTAGTACAAACCCCAACGAGAGTAACTAAAACAACTGCGACTGTTATTGCTCATGTATACACTAACAACAAATCTTCAATATTAGATGTTTCAGTGGTACATTCTGGTATTAGTGATCACTGTCCAGTCTTTTCTGCACGTGGTCCTTAAGGCTCCCAAAACCACCACCCAAAGGTCACACGACCATCCAATACTGCTCTTTCAAGAAGTTTAATGAAACAGCATACCTCTATGACTTAAACATTTCCTCATTTCACTTAACTTATGATTACTCAGACGTCAATGATGCACTGTCCTTCTGGTACCAAACATTCCTCACCATCATAAATAAACACGCGCCATTACATCAAAAAAGAGTTAGGCATCCGCAGATGAACCCGTGGTTAACGCCAGAATTGCTGCAAGAAATGGAACTACGTGACCAACTCAAGGCAGCAAACTTGTTTGACGAATACAAAGAGCAGAGAAACTTTGTTTCAAACGAAGTTGAAAAAGCCAAACGAGACTACTTCAGTCAAATGATAACGGATGCAAAATCCACAGCGCCAATGTGGAGGACAATAAACACTATTGTACGCAACAAGCGTACAGATTCACAAAATTCAAGCACAAACATCACCCCGGACAAATTTAATACCCACTTTCTGTCATTATCAGATACTCTTACTCAAGCTTCACAGTATTAAGAGCACCAAATGAATATACATGCCCGACTTCCCTAATATCACTTTGCAAACAAACTTGGATCCAGTAACTCGGTCAAAATTCCCCTTCTTGCTGTATATGAAGTAGGCATGCACATAGTGCAGTTAAAGAATAAAAAATCCATGGGTCATGTAACATACCCGCTTTTCTTCTCAAACTCGGTCTACCTTACATTGTTGAGTCTCTTACATACATATATAATTTATCCATTGAAACCAATGTTTTCCCTCAGGCGTTCAAAAACACCAAAGTGATCCCCCTTCCAAAATCAAATGATTGTCGGATCCAAATAATTTCAGACCTACATCCTTACTATCTATTCTATCCAAACCCCTTGAAAGACACATACACACACATATTTCAGTTCATGGAGAAAAACAACTATTTCACCCACTCCAATATGGATTCCGATCTAATCATTCCTGCCACACAGCATTATTACGAATGTGTGACTCGTGGCTTTCAAATATGAACCAATCACAAATGACAGGGGTTTTCTTTCTTGACTTCAAAAAGGCGTTTGATCTTGTTGATCATTCCATTCTTCTAAAGAAACTATCTGTCTACTTGAACCATACCCCGACAATCTCATTATTCCAATCATACTTGAACGATAGGACTCGGTATGTGGTACTTAATGGCAAAACCTCCGCTTCAGACTTTGTCAGACATGGAGTCCCTCAGGGCTCAGCACTAGGCCCCCTACTATTCTGCATCTTCATCAATAATTTACCATTGTCCGTTTCAGATGAAAAGGTCACGACAGATTTATTTGCTGACGACTCGTCACTCCAAACGAATGGTAGTGATCTACAGACAATAGAAACTTCTCTCCAGGAAAGTCTAAACGACGTGTCAGACCGGTGTCATTCAAACTCGATGGTCACACACCCAGCCAAAACCAAATCTATGATAATAGCTACCCGCCAAAAACATCAGTTGACTCCTCTTTGCCTAAAAGTTCAGTTGAATGGCACTTCTATCGAGCAGGTAGATGAGCATCGTGTTTTAGGGTTAACGATAGATAAAGAATTGAAATGGCAATCTCATCTCAATAACGTATGCAAGGTAGTCTCAAAACCCCCTTTCCTGTTATCTCAATTAAAGCGCTACGTCAACAGTAATGTGCTTAAACTTTTCTTCAATGCACACATAATGTCACGTATCAATTACGCTTCAACAGTGTGGGACGGAAGTAGTGACGTCCACAAAAAAGGCTGAATTCTCTCCATAGACGTGCAGCAAAGCTACTCCATCCAGCTTTATCTCTAACAACAGACAAAAAACTAAAAGCGCTGAACATACTTCCTCTGAATAGGCAATTGGAATTCAACAAGGTATCATTTATGTTTACAATCTTGACAGATACTATGCCATGTTATATCAATGCCCTTTTTACAAGATCGAACAGCTTTTCTGGCTCGACGAAATTCCTTCTTCCCTACCCACGCATTGATCTATACAAAACAAGCCTAGTTTACTCTGGACCATATGTCTGGAACTCACTTCCACCGAATCTACAAAACATGAATACTTTAAAACTTTTCAAGGAACATTTGCATAAACATTTTATGTCTCAGTAATTTAATTATACGATTACAATGATTAGCGCCCATTCGCAAAGTCTTCTGTGTACCATACTTTGAATAAATCGTCTAAACATAAAACCTACTCCGTTAAAATCGCTCATCCCCACTCCCACTCTGTCTACCATCCCTTTAACCCCTTTCCTCCCCCTACCTACCATTCTCTCTTCCCCACCCTCCTCTGACCTCTCTCTCTGTAGTTTTGTTTGTTTGTAAGTTTCCTTCTGTCTTACCATCCCCATCTCATTAGTACTTTTATAAATAGCTTGCTTATCATTGTAGAATTAGATTACCATGTTGCTATGTTGAATTGTCAGTATGAATGATATGTGTTGAAATAATGTATGCATTACAAGGACAGATTGTAGACTAGGCTTTGGCTTCAAATCTTCATCCTTGTGTATTAAAGATCAATCAATCAATCAATCAATCAATATCTATCTCTCCCCACCCCCATTCACCCCCTCCCCTCTCTCTCTTTAACACACACACACACACACACACACACACACACACACACACACACACACACACACACACACACACAATCTGGAATAGCACGTTGAGCTAGCGCACCCCACGTCTCTGAATATTGACTGTAGGTTCACACAGCGAGTGTAAACCACACACACACACACAAAAAAAAAAAAAACGAAGAAAAAAAAGACAGAACGAAAGAAGAAAAAAAAGATGCAAAGCATATGAACGTACTCTCAGTTGCCACACGTTTTTCGCGTTGAAGAATAATGAAGATAGGGAGATAATTTATTTTGAAAAAGGAAGTAATTTGACCCACTAAAAAAAAAAAAAAAAAAAAAAAAAGAAAGATTCTTTAAATGTTTTGAGAGGTATTCTGGTTAAATAAAACATCGGGCATCATCTTTAACCCATGATGAATATATTTCCGAATTTTCAGAAAGATCGGCCTACTAGTTTTGTCTGAACACATTTTTACCATTTCCGTCGTATTTTCGCCGTTTTTGCCGTAATTAACGGCGAATCGGCAAAAATAAAACATCGGGCATCATCCTTGACCCGTAACGAACATACTTGCATTTTTCAGAAAGATCGGCCCAGTAGTTTTGTCTGAAGCGTGTGGAATAGCTTTTGCGGACAGACAGACGAACCACAAACACGCATACAGACAGACAGACAGCATTTTTCCGTTCCCATTCTAAAGTACTCCCAGTTCTTAAGAACTGGGAGTACAAAAACAGAAAAAAAAAATGAAAGTGAATGGAAATTATCCCATCTTTTGTAACTGACAGAAAGAGTGCCTTTGGAGGAGACAACAGAAAAAGTTGAAAATTATCTGATAATTGAAATTGTCAAGTATCTAAATTTAGCGATTTTCACTGTATATTCCGTGCAAAGCCTTATTCTCCAAAACATTTTTTCTAGGCCTAAACTACAGCGCACATTCCTTCACTTACCTTAATTTTTTTTTTTTGCTATTACAATATTTCTGCTTTTGTTTCTTGAGGTCGCTGACCACAACCATCCAAATCATCCCGATCGCATTGCAGCCTGTGCAATTGTCAATCGAATGAAGCAGAGGGTCCGGGCTGACCCAAGCCTCAGCCTCCGTCGAGTGTACGATGAAGTCATTTCACAGTTGTCAGACCATGCCAACATTCCTCCGTACCACTCTGTGAGGTCTCAGCTGGCAAGAAGTCGCGCAGCTGTGATGCCTGCTATTCCAAGGAACATTCAGCAAGTTGTTATTGATGGCGTCTGGGCCCGCAACTCGGATGGACACCGTTTCTTAGACAGAGAGTGGGGGGTAGCAGTATTCGCTAGTGACGGAGTGGTTCGTAAGATGGGCCAATGTCACCATGTGTATATGGACGGTACTTTCAAGGCGACGCCACGCCCTTTCAACCAACTATTGACAATTCATGGTTATGACACTGACCGTGTGGTACCACTGGCGTTCATTCTAATGACAAACCGTGAAGTTGGATCTTATCGTCGTGTCCTTGCCTGCATCAAGCGACGCTATACCACCCTGACAGGACAAGAGGTTCTCCCCGACCTCATTATAACCGACTTTGAAGTTTCTTTGAGAGCAGCTGTTGGGACGAGTTCCCCCAAGCTGAAGTCCGCGCCTGCTTCTACCACTTTTGCCGGGCTGTGTCCAAACGTGCACGGCAGGGAGGGTCTTGTGGGTCCAGCAGCAGTCAGGGATTTGGGACAGGAACAACAGCGGCGCCTTCAGGAGAAGATCCGACGTCTTATGGCCCTGGCTTTCTTGCCGGTCGCCCTGGTCAGGCAAAACTTCCAGCTTTTGTCACGGGAAATCGAAGATGAGTTTGGCGGAGTCAGGATGAGAGATTTCCCTAGCTACTTCCGCAGGACATATCTGAACAGCTTTCCACCACCTACATGGAATGTCTTCCACAGAAACATCGATTCTCGCTCAAACAACATGTGGAGGGTTAGTTCAAATCTAGTGTTATTGTCGTAAGCGAGATAAGTTGTGTACTCATAGTCCCAAGTAACCATTTAATCAGCTGGGGCTAAAGGGCTAGATGGCGTCTTTTTTTCTCTCATAGATATCACATGAAAAGGAAAGGCAGTGATACAATATATAACATGAAAAGGAAACGTAGTGATAAGGACCAACTTTTTTTGCTGCCACTGCCGTTTTGTTGTCCAGAATGCAAGATGTCATTCCGGTATTTACCCTAAAATAAAAGCTTTGGCTAATTCTAGTTCTTACTGTATTTGTAGTTCTTGCTGTATTTAAATTACTGTTGCAACGACACAGTAAAGTTATCAAAAAAAAAAAACTTGCTAAATGTGTTCAACGTTTCATATCTTCAAAATGTTGTTTCCTTCGTGATGTTTAGTACCTGTTGGTCTTGTCGTTCTTACAGTGTTGTGAAAGATTATGATACATTTCTTTTTATCTAGAAATAATTCAGAACACATTTCTAAGGATATTATATATATATATTATATAAAATATATATATATATATAATATATATATATTTGAAGACTGGTCTAAATGCTTACTATAATGTTTCAGTAAAAAATAATGACTCATTTGAACGCCTTTTTCCCTTTTCTCAGCTTGGAATCGCCGTTGGAACACTCAAGTCGGCAGACGGCACCCAAACTTGTTTTTCTTCCTTCTAAAACTAAAGAAAGAAAAGTGGCGAGACAGACAATCAGCGATGCTGACAGGGGGACAAGGCCGCCGCCCCAGGCCGGAAATACCGCTTGGTAGAGGGCAACATCAGGAGACTGAAGAACCAGTATCAGGCTGGACAACGTGACCTGGACGCCTACTGGCGCGCGGTCACGCACCTCATCCTCAATTTCTAAGATACGACACAAATTGCAGATACAAGAAAGGTTACAGATTCTGCCCAAATAGTTGGTCAGCATGACACACACTTCGGACATTTCATCTGTTCTCTTTGGTCAGTGTTTCTATATGATTATATTGTAAACGGTTTCATACTACTTCATTATTTTGAACAACCAGTGACACTCACGTGGTCACTGTCACTGAAGTATCTGACCCTCGGAAACCACTTGCAAAGCAGACTCATTGCCATGTAAGGGTGGTAAGCCTACTTATAAACTAAAAGTTTTGTACTATAGTGTTGTATACACACACACACCAAATTTGAAGTTGCTCAACTATGAACACCTGAGATATAAGCACATATTGAAAATCTCAGGAGCAAGTTATGGGACGGTGTCATGACCAAGGTTAGCAATAATCAATACTTAGAAGTTGAAAGTTCCGCTCTGCGATTAGGTACACATTCACAAAATTTGAACTCCCGACCATAAACGCTCAAAATACGAGCTAATGAACAAACTGCATGCGCGCGCGCGCGCGGGGCGCACACACACCCCCACACACACACACACACACACACAGTCTTTTTTAAAAGAAATCGGGTAAATAAACACGTGGCCCTTTTAAACAAGCACACTAATAAGGAGTAGCTTGTTTCCTCTTCGCCATTTATTCCTCTTTAGTTTCTCTAGTTATTCCTCTTTAGCTTTGTTTCCTATTGATTGGTTACTCAAGTACGTAGCTTGGTTGGTTGATTTTTTTTCAACTTTGAAGTGCTATGCTTTGCATTTTGATCATGATGCGGAGAACAATGGTGGGTGTTTTGTGTTTTTTTAGTTTCATACTTATGCAAGTAAACACAAAATTATGGGTTTCATTTTATCCTTTTTTCCCAGATGCCCAGCACAGTACAGCACTCTGTGGTGTGTGTGTGTGTGTGTGCGCGCGCGCGCGCTAGATCGATCTAGAGATGGGAATGAAAAGCACAATGAAGTCACGAGTTTCTTGACTAGATTCGAAGAATACAATTTAAGATTTTGAACAAAAAATCATGCACCACGCGCGCACACACACACGCGGATGTTCGTGAGTGCACTTGTTTGATTCGTGAGTGCGCGCGCGCACAGACAGACAAACGCACCGCGCGCGCGCGCGCGCCACACACACACACACACACACACACACACACACACATGTGAGTAAACGGGTAAGATTTTGAACAAAAAATCATGCACCCACGCGCCCCCACACACACACACACACACACACACGGGTGTTCGTAAGTGCGCGCGTGCACAAACAGACAGACACACACACACATATTCTCACACATGCACACACACACACACACACCACACCACCACACGCATGCGCGCAAGCTCGCGCGCGCATGTACAAGCGCTTGCTTACACACAAACACACCCGTACCGACACACAAGCACGGGCACACTCCCCCCTCTCCCCCCACACACGCTCACCAAACCATCCGCCGCCCATCCATTCATCCATACAAACCTACATATACTACGCACAAAAAGTTAAGGATCGGTATGTGAAAACAGGTGCGTAATAAACTCAGTTCGCTACTGTTATTTATTTCTTAGTCCAGCCAAAATTGTCATGAATTCTTGTTCAGCTGTAAGTGGGCGATGTTGTGTTAGTGCGAAAATTGCACGGGATTCTCTACTACTGAGCTGGGCCGCAAACGGAAAAGCGGAAACTTGCGAAAAATGACCTTGTTTTGGACCGTTCTCCCTGAACACATTGCACTTGCCAGATGGAAAAACCATTATGCACGTGCAAGCACTGCTGTTTATGTGTAAGATGCTGTCGCTCGCTTGGCTATATAAGAAGACATTCCACCAGTAGTAGGCCTGATCTGACAATGCCTCCACGACCAAAATTAAGCGAGTTGGACAGGGACGAGCTGTTGCATGGTTCCAAGATGGTGTTCCCAAGCGAGAAGTGGCCAGGCGACTTCATGTGTCCATCTCGGTCATTGTCCGACTGATTCAACGCTTCACAGCCACTGGGATTGTCCATGAAAGACGCAGATCTGGTCGACCGAAAGAAGACAACCCCACGTGACAATCGTCTCATTGAACGACAAGCCCTGCAGACAAGAACAGCCTCTTCCAGCATAATTCAAAGGCAGTTCAGGGTGGCTACTAATATCAACATCAGCCGGCAGACCATACGGAACCGCCTACATGGGTTTAATCTCCGTTCTCGTCGCCCAGCAGTACGGCCACGCTTAACTCCAGCCCATAGGGCTGCACGCCGCGCCTTCTGCGCACGTCACGTGAGGTGGACACGTCAGCAATGGTCCCAGGTCCTGTTCAGTGATGAATCACGCTTCACCCTTCGCCACAACGACGGCCGACTGAGGGTCTGGAGGCGCCCAGGGCAACGCTTTACTGACGCCACTGTCCAAGAAAAGGTGGCCTTTGGTGGAGGTTCTGTAATGGTCTGGGGGGCCTTCAGCCTTCACCACAGAACACCCTTGTATCATGTACAGGGTAACCTGACTGGCATCCGATACCGGGATGAGATCCTTCGACCACTGGCTGTGCCTACACTGCAGCAGATAGGACCGAGGGCTGTCTACCAGGATGACAGTGCTCGCCCCCACAGGGCAAGGGTGGTCAACGACTTCCTGCAGCAGTCTGGAGTCAACAGAATGGAGTGGCCAGCATGCAGTCCCGATCTCAACCCGATTGAGAACCTCTGGGATGAGCTGGATCGCAAAGTGAGGAGCCACCCCCCTCCCAGGGATGCCCAACACCTCTACCAGATGCTGCAGGCTGAGTGGCAGGCGCTTCCACAGAGGATCTTCACCAACCTGGTCAACTCGATGAGGACTCGCTGCGTCAAGTGCCAGAACAGCCATGGTGCTTACACGCATTACTGAGCTTTTGGGAGCATCAGTATGCCCTGTCTTGTGATTTCAATGACTTTGGGAAATCAAATTTGGATACGTACCCACTTAATCAAATGTACACACCAAACGATTGCTCGAGATTGAAGGCAATTGTGTATCGTTATCACTAAAGAATGGAATTAAATGTTGGCCAAACTTCAACGCATTGACTTTCTTATTTTGACAGTTATGAATGTTTGTGAAAGTGATCCTTAACTTTTTGTGCGTAGCTTATATACCTTCGCACATACATGCATATATACATACATACATACGTTACGTACGTACGTACATACATACATACACGCATACACACATACATACATGCATACACACACATACATACATGTATACATACACATACACGCTTACGTACGTACATACATACATTCGGAGAGACGGACAGACGGAGAGAGAGTCGAAACTGAGAGAGAGAGTAAAAACTGCTAAAATGTACAATGGGGGCGACAATTCGTGCCGGCCAGGTATGCATGAATTGTCGCCCGACAGAGTCGATTTGACATAATGCCATTTCTGGCACGGATTGTCGCCGGCGACAATCCGTACTGGGGCGACAATCCCTTCAAATCTTCAAATCAATCGTCACGTCGTCTCCATAGACTTTAAGTGACTCGGGTGTGCGCATTTAAAGAAAAAAAAAAGTCCTACTTTCTTGTTAAAAGACAGCATTCATACCACACCCCTCCCCCCCCCCCCTAACTTACCTACCAGCTAGCCTAAAAAAAAAAACAGCATTCATACCACACCCCTTCCCCCCCCCCCTAACTTACCTACCAGCTAGCCTAAAAAAAAAAACAAAACAACAACAACAGCTAAGTGTGGAGCTGCAGGAAGGCTATCCACGTTCACCTTTTCAAGAGGGGTTACCCCGCTCCCTACCCTGCCCCAGAACAAGAATTAGGCTAGTCCAGGCCCGCCAACCATTCACACACGCTTCCACACGACAACACATACAATGGCTGTATTTTAAAAGTAAAGTTTGCTGAGCTCCCTCCTGAAATGTGCCAGAGAAGGGGCCTCGGCTGCAGCTGCCGGTAGAGAATTCCAAACTGGGATGGTGCGGTGAAAGAAGCTATACTTCAGGACGTCGGTTTTTGATCTAAGGTGACAGAATTTCTTAGAGTGGTTGGCTCTTGTTCTGGCGGATGCTGGTGTCAGGTACTCCTCTGGCGGAATGTCCACAAGGTTGTTCACAGACATCAATCCATGCCGTAAAAGGCGAGATTACGTGTGCCTGTGCCTTTCGGACTATCGACACGTCGAACTTTTGCTACGTCGGATTCATATTTTTTGTAAATCAACTTTTCTCGAATCGTCGTACTTATAACGCCTCGGACAAAAAATGTCTCGGACTGTTGCTTCGTCGCACTAATGCACCACTTTTTCGGACTATCGCTACGTCGGACTTTCGGCCTTCGGACTGTTGATACATCAGACACTGAACGTCGGAACATCGGACCCTAAACGGAAAGTAGCGGGAGAAGGAGACAGCACAGTGGTTGTGCTACGCCTCAAGCCTGCCAACCCGCCAGTGTCAACAAACATGGCGGACCCTGTCCTGAATCGGAATACAAGGGTGCAGTATTATAGAAGAAAGTCACCCTGTCAGATTCGACGTGACCGGGAAAGGGCCAGACAGCGACAGAGTCAGGCAAGTACGAAGCAGGATCATGATCTCGATACGGTACGCCCACTGGATGCGCCGTTCTTGCCTGACACACAGTCGGAAATATCACACACACAGGAGTACGTTTTGTCAACACGGCCGAACCGGAATGACAGCAACCAAGACGAGGACGAAGCGCCGTCTGATGTGTTTCAAGTGAACGAGGCCAACGAAACTTCAGGCATGATTGACTGTGTCAGTTCCACCATTCCACAACTTGAGACGGACATCGAGCCGATGATAGATAGTTCTACTGGTAGTTTCAGTACCAGTCTCGTTAAAAGCTATGTCGCTACCCTCACAGATAGGTCTGTGCAAAGACGACTGAGGTACAAGGACAGAAATGAAGCTTTCCGAAAAGTGACAGTCCAGCGATCGACCGACACTGATGTGCGAATCAGACGATCTAGTCCTGGAATTTACTTGTACGGCTATCTCTGGTGACAGCAAATGTGTGTTCTGGTATGTGAAGCAGGACGACAAAAACATGCTGACAGAAGAACGTGCTTAACTTGCCAGTCTCCGTAAAGGGAAACGTGTTGTCAGTATACAACACGCCGAGATCCAAGCACGTGCAGCACGGATGATGGAGACGCTGCACGGTCTGATTCAATTCTACCTGGGCTGACAGCCTGTGTTCACGAGACTCTATGACGGACCGGTTACTGTGGGACAGATGCCGAGAGGGAAAAAAACAAACATTGTTTGCCATGACTTCCATGTCGGACTTTCCGCGATGCCTTGTTTCATTGTTTTGTTGTGTTATTGTTCATCGCGCCGTCATGCTTATGAAGCTGTACCGCTTTATAGCAATAAATCATCATCATCACTCTCTCTCTCTCTCTCTCTCTCTCTCTCTCTCTCTCTCTCTCTCTCTGCTCTCCTTCCACTCCTGCGTCTCTCTCTCTCTCCTCTCTCTCTCCTCTCTCTCTATTTCATTTTACTTAGTTTTTTTTAAATCTTTTATTCCATGTCTTATTCTAGTTCTAGCCACGTTTTGCATGCTTCTACATTTGTTGCTTTGTCTTATTTTACATTGTTGACCCTACTCAGGGCGAAACTGGATGAAAAAAAGCACATCAGTGTTTATCTATCATCCTCATAAATGAGGAGTTTTGTCTTGTCTTGTCTTGTCTCTCGGGGGGTGGGGTGGGGATCCTGAGGTACACGAAGTTGAGTGGTACGTTTTTCTCTGAGCTCTGTGCCTTTATTTTGTTTTATCCTAGTTGTTCTCAATGTTGTGTCTTGACATTTGGCAGTGACTGTTGTGAGGGAGTATGCCGTCTGCATCGCTGACATTCAGGTATGTGTGCGGCACATTTGCTCTTATATTTGCGGGTTTTGTGTTGGAACGGATACAATATAAAGCCGCCATGAGAATAACGGTGATGGTGAAGAGGTCGCGAATGGACGGTTTCACTCGTGGACTGTTGCTGTCTCTGTTTTGCCACGGACATTTGCTCCAATTGTGTGGTGACGTAGAGCTGAATCCAGGACCTGCCCCTGTTAGGTCTGACACCAAGCGGCAAACCCGTCTAGAGAGCACCGGAAGTACCCGTAGAGACAGTGGCCATGGACCGGGTTCTGCTCCTGCTGCCTCGGCGTTTCCGTCCGATCCCACACTGAAGGATGTTGTGGCCATTTTGAGCAATTTAACCTGCAAGTTTGATCGACTGCGTGAGGACATGAAAGACGTGAAAAAAAATGTGTGTTAATCTTCAGGATGAAATGACTGGTGTAAAGCAGGAAATGTCTGCCTTAAAACAGGATAATGACAGGTTAAGGGAAGAAAACACTAGACTCACTGCCAAAGTGGAGTCTTTGGACAGGAAGGTGGACGACCTGGAAAGGAGGTCGAAGAGGAATAACGTCATAATCCACGGTATTCCTCGTAAAGACAATGAGTCCTGGCAACAATGTGAAGCGTTGGTACACGACATGATTATGGACAACCTGGAACTTCCGGACGATATTCTTTTCGACCGTGTACATCGCCTGAACTCAAAGTCGAACTCACCAAGACTGTCACGGTGCACATTCTTTGAAGACCAAGGTAAGATTGATTTTGCGTGCGAAACAAAAACTAAAAGGAACTGAGTTATTTGTCGGCGAAGACTTTTTTTTCGAGTTAGGGAGATCAGAAGAAAGCTCGTCCCTCACCTCAATTCCGTCAGATTACAGGACAAAAAAGTGTCCATGGTTTATGATCACCTTGTGATCAACAGCAAAAGGTTCGGTCTGGATGGCAGTGACAATCTGGTAAAAATGAAATAGGATTCAGGCCGGTGTCGTATAATATCTGGGAACCGTGATATCTGGGAACGCGTTCCCAAATTTACCGTGATATCTGGGAACGCGTTCCCAGATTTCCTGAACTTCCAATCGTGAAATCTGGGAACGCGTGCGAAAAAAAGGCCAAAGATCTCAGTTGCACCTAAATAAATTGTTTCCTACCTTATCTCGAAAATCCATTCTTTTTTCGTCTTCTTTCTGCCCTTCTGAGCTCTGAAAGACCACGTTCCCAGATATCACGGGCCTTCCCAGATATCACAGTACATTTTGGGAACGCATTCCCCAAAAAATCTGTGATATCAGGGAAGCCTTCCCAGATATCACGTTCCCAGATTTCACGCGACACCCGGCCCGGTCGATGGAAAATGTCCTGTTATCAGAGTGGGAGGGAGGCGCAATGTAAGACATCACCGCACAGAGTGCCGCTTCCAAATTCACGTGGGGTCCCTTTAACTGGGGCAGTGAACGACGCTGTCGTGAAACAGATGCGCGATTAAAATCCCGTGCAAGTCGTCAGTGTGGATGTAAACATGTTAGCACACACCATCACACAGTCAGCCAGTGCGTCAAATGGGGATTCTGTTTTTGACCGTAATGTTTTGAGTGATGCTTCTTCGATCACACATAGTGATGTAACGTTATCTATTGTGAATAAGTTCGAGGCCCAGCGAAGTGATTTAAAGAGAAAAAGAGCTTTAAAGAAGAAAATGTGTAACCGTGTGGGATGAGTGTGGTGGTGAGAGTATGCACGTTGGCAAAATAAACAACAAGGCTGAATGTCACAGTGTAGATGGAAAAAAAAAAACCAGTAGCGATGACTGTCTACTTTTGAATGGGATCATCAATGTTGATGACTGTGTAAATGAGAACAGTGACGGTAGTTTTGTGATAGCCAATGAAACTTCCAGTTTTGAAATGGGATTATCAATGTCGATGACTATGTAAATGAGAAACGTTCCAGTGGTTTTGTGATAGCCAATAAAACTTCCAGGATTGTTGACTGTCTGATTACAAATGTGTTAAACATCGATAGAGACTCTGCGTCAGCGTCTATTTCTACGACCAAACCTGATTTAACAATAGCGACTGACCCTAAGACTGAAACTGATTCTACGACTACAACCAAAAAAAGACATGGCGGTGACTGTATGTCTAGATATCTAAATTAAAACGAAAGGTAAGACTGTCTACATGGATTGCACACACACCTTGTTCACATCGAGGGTAAATAATCATGCTGTTGAAAATGTGTGTCGTCGTGTGCAAGATGACAGTAGTTCGTTTAAGGTGATAAAGACGTTTAGCCATGTTAGTCAAAATACACGTGGTATAAAAAGTATAAACAAATTTATAGATAGTGTGTTATTTCTTCATTGGAATATGATATAATGTAGATTATTTCAAAAATTAGATAAGAGATTTCATCCACTTTATTTCTTCCTTAGATTTTGTTTACTTGGTGGAAATGTTTGCAGAGTCGTTTCGGTCCAACGGTTTTTTTTTTTTTTTTTTTTGAAGACTATGAATTATTTGTGAAACCAGCTGTAAAATTCACGAGAAAGGGAGGGGGGGGGGGGGGGGGGGGGATTAGTTTCGTATGTGCACCAGGTGGATTGTGACAGTCTGTATACAATGTTCTTTGTATCTATGATAAAGACTTTTTTTTTGCTCTGATAAGACTGTCTTATTTGTATGTATGTATGTATGTACCTCTAGAAAACACACCTTTCCACACACTGAATGGCTTTCATAATGGTATTGAAATGTTGGAAGAATGTACTGTAAACAGGTTGTGTCCTTCCATAATACTGAGCTACTCTTTAGTGATGATATGAATGCAAGAACCTTGAATATTTCTCCAGGTATTGTAGATGATCATGATTTTTATACGAATTCCAAGACGGCAGACAGCAAATACGATAGATGTTCTCAAGACAAAGTATTAAAGGTATATGGGGGAAAAAAACTTAGCATGTGTACTTATGAATGGGGTATGTAATGGCGATATAGAAAGTCGATTCACATACATTTCGGATGTAGTGAGCAGTGTGAATGATTATTTTCTAGTGTCTACAGATTTTTTTAACTAATGTGTAAAAAGATGACTCTTAATGTGATGGAAAGATAATATGATTCTGATCACTTACCACTGGTATTGCGCATTGAAATATCAAATGAAGAGTAACAAACCAGTTTTGTTCCTAATGTAAATGATAATCAGTTCATTGTTAAATATTGCTGGAATCAAGAGTTTTCTTTATCCACGAATACATCAAATGTTCTAAAAAGGTTAAATGCCGCTGAAAATCGTATTTCTGTGGATTTTAACGAAGCTCTGAACTCGTTTAACACAGCTATCAAAGACCAAGCTGAACCTATGAGCAAAGCTATACCTACTAATAAAAAAGATTATATAGAATTGGTTTGATGTAGATCTACAATGCAGGGGAGCAAAAGGTAAACTACATAGTTTATTCAGAATTGTTTTGACAACAATGGATAAAAATGATAGAATATTATTCTGTATAGCGAGAAAGCAATATAAATATTTAACTGAAAGAAAACAGAAAGAACATAATGGTTTTCTATTGAACGGTCTTTTGTCTTCGGGTAATAATCAGCAGTTATTTTGGAAAACTATACACAAGATTTCCCAAAAGAAACTACAACCCGCAAATAATATTCCGCCGCAGGACTGGTTCTTACATTTCAAAAATCTTTTGGATAAGGATGATGAAGAAACCACTGAGACTGGCTATGCGATACATAATGACAAAAAAAAAAAAATACTTTTCACAAATATCCAGAGGGGAAATACTGACAGCTATTAAGAAATTAAACAAAGGTAAAACTGCCGGCCCTGATGGCCTCACTGGGGAGTTTTTTAAGAACTCTAGTACGACTGTTTTATGATTAGTAGTTAAATTGTTTAATTGTCTTTTGAATACCGGGATTTATCCGGAAGAATGGAAAGAATCAATGATATTACTTTTGTTTAAGAAGGGAAACATAAACGATGTAAACAGTTATAAAGTATCTCTTTGTGCAATGTATGTTGCAAACGCTATAATTCTGTTAATAATAGACTACATGAATGGATATCTAAGAACAACATAACAGGAGAACAATAAGCAGGATTCAAAAAAGTTATTCTACTAGTGATCACATGTTTTGTCTATCAGCTGCAATTCAAGAACAATTTGTAAATTACAAGAAGTTGTATATGGCTTTTGTGGATTTCGAAAAAAGCTTTAGATTTGGTTTCAAGGATACTGTTGTGGCCTATCTGGTTAAAAAATGGAATTAAAGGTGAATTGTATAATTGTGTAAAAGGTATGTATAAGGAGAATTAGAGCGGGAGCAAAATTATCAGGTTTTGTCAAGTGTACGAGAGGGGTCAAGCAAAGCGCTGTTTGTAGTCCTATTTTATTTTTTCTGTTCATAAATGAATTAGCTTTGGAGATTATTCAAAATGGACGGCATGGTGTTACTTTTGATCTCTTGGAACTGTTCCTCTTACTTTTGCTGATGACATTATTTTGTTGTCTTCAGAGACAACTGAACAGTTTGTATTTAGCTGCTGCTAAATTAGAATTAAAAGTTAATATAAATGAGATCAATATTATTGTGTTTCGTAAAGGTGGATATTTGGCACGTAATCAGAAATGGATCTGTGGAGGGCAATACATCGTTGTAGTCAATGCATACAAGTATCTTGGATTCTAATTCACGACCAGACTAAGTTTCACTTTTGGATGTCATCATATAGCAAACAGAGCAAAGAGAGCAGTCATAGTTATACTTCATACTTTATGTAAATTAAATAGTAGAGCATTGTCTGTTTTTTTCGAAATTATTTGACCCTCAGGTGCAGCCAGTTTTACAGTATAGAGCAGAAATCTGGGCTTTCGAGAAAGGTGTTGTAATACAGAATGTTCATTTGTATGCTATGAAGAGATTTTTGAATGTAGACAATCGAACACCAAATGATTTTGCTTATGGTGAACTCGGAAGTATCAGATTTACATTAATTCTGATTTGAAATATATTGAGCATTGGTTGAAAATAACCAGAATGGAGGAAACCAAGATACCATTTAAAGCATATAAGACGTTGCGAAATTTGGATTGTAGTAATATGAAGATGTGGGCTACCAATGTTCGCCAGTGCTTAATTTTGGTGAACACTGCGCAGGCTTCCAAGGATGGTGCAGAATCGCTCCCAGCTGGTTTGTTCGGCAGTTGATGACAGGACTTCTCTGGGTCGCAACCGCGCCTTCGGGTGTATTTTTCTTTTTTATCTGCCTTTTGGCCGACTCTGGGGAAGGTCCAGTGACGGCGAAGAAAGACTCACTGACAGCAGGGAAAGTCCTGTTGACAGCAGGAAAAACTGTGACGCGGTATTGTCAGATTGCACGTAAGACCTCAAGGCGAAAACTTGGCCGTGTCTGGAGTTGTACTGTCTTTATCTGTCAGATAAACAGCAATGAATGACGCTGCGGGACACACACGGCAGTTGCTTGGCGGTGGAGTTTTTCGCCGGTGGGCTCAGCAGTCATGAAATAGGAGTTGATATAGTCACGGAAACGCTCAGGTGGAGTTTCTGTCGTGACGATGGCATCTGCCAGGGAGCAGTTATGTCCCTTGACGTCTTAATGGAATACCCTGCGCGTGCCTGTGCCCTATGTGAACACAGCGCAGGCGTCCAATAGGTGGTGCAGGATTGCTCCCAGCTGGTTTGTTCAGCAGTTGAGGACAGCACTTCTCTGGATCCCACCCGCACCTTCGGGTGGTTTGTTTGTTTGTTTGTTTTCTTGTTTGCTTCTTTCTTTCTTTGTTTCTAGCCTGGGAGAACATATCCCTGCGAGGAAAATAGAGCTGAGGTAGCATAGAAGTGGGAAAGGGAAAGGAGGAGGGGGGGGGGGGGGTATAGGCCTGGGACTGTAAATCTGAGCCATTCATTCTGTGGGATAGGTCTTGTTTAGCGTTTCCACATCTTGCTGTCACCGTTGTCGTTTTTTTTTTTGTTTTGTTTTTTGTTGTTGTTTTTTCTTCGTTTTTTTTTTGTTTTTTTTGTTTTTTCTTTCATTCTTTCTTTTTTTCTAGCCTCCTTTCTGTAAGCTGGTCGTCTTCTCCCCAGCCTCACCCTTCCACCCCATCCCCATCCACTTCCCTTCTTGCCCCCCTAAATGGTCGAGTTGACTCTTTTCTCTAGCCATGTTTTTCTCGAAGATTGAAATAGGTCACAGTTAATGTAAATAAAAGGTGTTTTTTTTTTTCTTTTTATATCACGGCGCACGAAACTTGTTTGCCCCGTTTTCTTTTTGCAAGCCTGAGGCAAGTTGTTGTCAATACATCGCTTCATTTCATTTTTTATCCGTTTCTGAAAAGAATGTTATTGCATGGTTTTCAATATTGTATTCATTTCATGTGCACACACACACACACACACACACACACACACACGCGCGCGCGCGCGCAAGCACACACGCACACACACACGCGCGCGCACGCACGCACGCACGCACGCACGCACGCCACCCCACACACACACACACACACACACACACACACACACACACACACGCACAAAATGTGCTGTGCCTCAAATCTCGCTGTAGCATAGATCTGGCTATCAGTCATAGATACTGTGATAGATTTATATTATACAAAATGCTGAACTCTACAGCAACGCAACGAGATCGCCGAAACCCCCACTGAAACATGAATAATAACTCTAAAGTTAAGATTATCACGGAGAACAAATGATCAGTAATGTACACACGTCTGAGTTCAATGTATTTTGCTTTGTTTTTCAGTGGGGTTTAAGTTGTCAGATTATTATTGCTGGGAAAGTAAAACAATGGTATTGTGATGTAGTAAGCCCCTTACTGACAACAATAATTGCGTAGTCGCGGAGCCGGCGTAAGTAAGCTCTCCCTCCAGAGGGCGCCACCACGTCCGTCCAACGACAGCCCCCATTGACTCGCCGATACCGGTGAATCGACCAAGGCCACAGACGTGGAAAGAACATCGAAACTGAGGTCACAATGAGAGCAAGGCCAAGAAGGGCCACAGGATTTAAGATTTTTTTTTTTTTTTTGATCGATGAGGATGATGACGGTGGTGCTACGGATTTGCATTCTGGTCTGAGACTGCATGATAGGGCTGTTCTGTATGCGTACTTTCATAATATATCCCGGTGTCAACCAGGCCTGAGAGATACAGACACCTGCAGTGTTAGCAACATTCTCAGGGACGCATCCATTAAGTGGATGAAACTCGACCGTGTGGTCCCTATCTTCCCAACTGAGCCCGTAGCGAATTCAACTCTGGGTAGGAGCTGGTCGGGGCAGAAAAATCCTACATGACTCGGGTGGGAATTGAATCCACGATCTACCAGCCGCTAACCACTTGCCACAACGGCTTGTTGTCATCACGTTTTGTCAACATAGGTTCAGTGGAAGGTTCTAGCATGCACCGATATATCAAGATCTACCGCTCAGACCCACATGAAAATCAATAAAGCTCGTCCTTGTGAAAAAATGTATATCATTCGTCAAGATTCGTCAAAATCGGGACAGTAGTTTTTTGTTTGTTTGTTTGTTTTTATTTTTGTTTTTGTTTTGTGGTGGGATTTTTGTTGGTTGTGTGTGTGTGTGTGTGTGTGTGTGTGTGTGTGTGTGTGCGCGCGCGCGTGCGCGTGCGTGTGTGTGTATGTGTGTGTGTGTTATGGATCCGTACCGAAATTCATCGGGCTTGTTCTTGTGGCACATCTCATCTTTCCACTAAGCCTTATTAAAATCAGTGGGCGATTTTTTTTCCCCCTTCAAAACAGGTTTTGTGGCTTTTGCATAATCTTCTCGTCTCCCTGCACCAATACTAGTAACCTTTTTCTGATTGGTAGATGGTGACCGGCATTTTTTTTTTTTTTTTTTTTTTTTTTTTTTTTTTTTACTCTATGAGCGAGGTGAGAAGTTAGGAGTCTGTGTAATTCAGTGTGAAAGTAGGAAAAAAGAAATACAGCAGGCGACCCATATCCCATCCTGTACTGTATTTCATTTCTGTCTTCTTTTTTTTTCTTTAGTAGAGTCGCATGCTTCCTTCCCCACCCGCACCCCGCCGCTTCCTCTCCTCTACGTTGTCTCACTCCCGCCCACCGCCCCCTCCCCCCCGCCCACCGTCCCCCCTTCCTTCGTCCTTCACACATTACCACAGCGGCTGTTTCATGACAGGAGCAGGCAACCGTGTCCAGCCCGTCTTTTATTCCATTCTCTCTCTCTCTCTCTCTCTCTCTCTCTCTCTCTCTCTCTCTCTCTCTCTCTCTCTCTCTCTCATTTTTTGTATAGTGTCGTATCCATACCTCTCTAGCCGCACTAAGCCACCTTTGCTTCTTCACACTGCCTCCCCCTCCCCCCCTTCCCCTATACACACACATACACACCCTTCCCCCGCCCGTCTCCCGCCCGTCTTATACTTTCACCCCAGCTATTATATCTAATGCGCACAGCTTTTTATACTGTGCACAAAAAGAAACGCATATTTTTATTTCAGTCATTTCATGCGTCATTTAGCATTCAAAATATTACAACCACAGAAGAAATAAGACGTCAATCTAATGTTATGTCTATTCATTATGTCTGACTATTCACACTGGACAGAGTTCCCTGCTATACGGGGCATGTTTCTGTCAAAATTTTCCTTAATATTTCCAGCGGAAAAAATATGCGTTCCTTTTTGTGCACAGTATAGTAGACGATGCCCTAGTTTGGGAAGCTGTTACAACGCTCAATGTCACAGTGCCACTATTTGTCGTATTTGGCCACAAAACGTGGCGAACCGCTCTTCTGGCCATGGAATATCGCCAAATGCGATGAAACGTGTGAGCGCCCTAAGGGAACTATGTGAGTGATGGTGCTCCTGACGGAACATCGCAAAGCTGTCACATGCAATCTGTGGTGACATCACCCAAGTTCTGCCCAGCCAATCAGTATTGTCAAAAAAGTTTTGTTTGTTTGTTTGTTTGTCTGTTTATCTGTTCGTTTCTTCTTCTTCTTCTCCTTCTTCTTCTTCTTCCTCTTCTTCTTCTTCTTCTTCTCTTTGTCTCTCTGTCTCTGTCTGTCTGTCTGTCTGTCTGTCTGTCTGTCTGTCTCTCTCTCTCTCTCTCTCTCTCTCTCTCTCTCTCTCTCTCTCTCTCTCTCTCTCCGTATGTATGTATACACGCGTGTGAACGTCTCTCTCTCTCTCTCTCTCTCTCTCTCTCTCTCTCTCTCTCTCTCTCTCTCTCTCTCTCTCTCTCTCAGTATATGTGTGCGAGTGTGTGCGTGCGCGTGTGCAATGAATCCAGTATGGCCTATTCAATAAACTTGTGTCAGTGTCAGTGTCTCTCAGTATATGCGCCGAGCGCGTGTGTGTTCTACTTTTGTTCTTGACCTCATTGCAGGTAAGTCGGTGGTTTGCAATAAAGTGTTTGACTCTCTCTCTCTCTCTCTCTCTCTCTCTCTCTCTCTCTCTCTCTCTCTCTCTCTCTCTCTCTCTGTATGCACCAGTTTACAAAAACAAAGGAGACGTGAACAATCCCGACCATTATCGTGGAGTATCACTTACCAGCATTTTAAGTAAAATCTACACTTATATACTAAATGCAAGATTAACTGAATGGGCTGAAACTGAAGAAAAAATAGTGGAAGAACAAGCAGGTTTTAGAACCAGTTACAGCACCATAGACCATATATTTACACTATATTCTTTGATTCAGAAACATCTACTCTGCACATCGAAACTCTACATTGCATTTGTAGATTTCAAGAAGGCCTTTGACTTGGTAAATCGGAATGCTCTGTGGGATGTACTCCGTAAAAGTGGTGTTAACAGTAAATTGTACATGGCTATTAGAGGGGTCTACAACTCGGTGCTTGCATGTGTGCGTGTGAAGAGTGAGTATTCAGATTATTTTCATTGTCCAAATGGAGTAAAACAAGGATGCTTGTTGAGTCCACAGTTGTTTTCTTTTTTCATAAACGAACTGGCGGTGTAATTGTCCCGCAAAGGAAGACATGGTATCCAGATGATACCTGGAGCAGTTGAATTAGTTTTACTACCGTATGCTGATGATGTTGTTCTTCTGCCCGGAACAGTTGTAGGTTTGCAAAACCAACTAAATGTATTGAAAGAAGAAGCAGACCGCTTAGCTTTATCAGTTAACTTGGATAAGACGAATATAGTGGTCTTTAGAATGGGTGGCCACCTATCAGTGTATGAAAAACGGTCTTATGGAAATGCAGATGTTCAAGTAGTTAATTCATATAAATATCTTGGAATGATATTTTCAACAAAATTAACTTTCCGTTACGCATGGGAAGAATCCCTGAGAAAAGGGAAAAAAGGTACTATTGAAATTCTGAAATCCTTGAGAAAACTGAATTGTACAGACTGTGGTATATTTTGGAAAATGTTTGACACACAGATAAAACCTCTTCTTACATATGCAGCTGAAATTTGGGGATTACATGAAAATTCGCAGATGGAAAAAGTACACACGTATGCTATAAAGCGTTTCCTTCAAGTACCTATTCATTCATCCAACACAGTTTTATATGGAGAAATGGGCAGATACCCTTTGTATATAAGTACATTTGTGAAATGTATTAAGTACTGGTTGAAGATCTTGAAGCTATCCCAGTCCCGTTTGAGCAGGCAAGCCTATGATATGATGCTTCTAGAAATGGAAAAAGGTAAAGAAAACTGGGCTCACAAAGTAAAGAAAGTCCTTTCAGAACAGGGTTTTGGAATAGTGTGGATGACCCAGGAAGTAGGAAATGAGCAATAGTTCATTGCAGAATTTAAAGACAGGCTTATTTGTTCTTTTAAACAGAATTGGCACTCGGATATGGAAAGTAAAGAAAAATATCGCTGGTTTTTCTCATTTAAGAATGTGTTTCACTCTGAAAAGTTTCTCAATATCATAACAGATAAATGGCACAGAATAAATTACGCAAGATTTAGGTTGAGAACTTTAGGTTTTAATGCGAACAAAAGATGGTTTGAATGTGAAACATCCACAGAATCACCTTGTCCTGCATGTAGACATATTATTGATGACGAACACTTTCTGTTCCACTGTACTGCTTATAATGAAGTGCGGACAAATTGTTCATTTTTCCAGTTAGATATAGCGAAAAGACAAGATGTCGCTGTCGTGTTATCATCAGATGATGAACTTGCAATTAAATCAGTTGCGAAATTCATCGCGGAAGCGTTGAAAATTAGGCAGATGAAGGATAGTGAAATTTAAGATAATACATTATAAGAGATATCTGGATGAATGTTATCATTCATCGCATGTGGAAGAGATCAGTAAAATACAATGTCATCATTTGATTGAGTGGATGGTCGAGTCAGTCTTAAGTTTGTTTGTTTGTTTGTTTGTTTGTTTGTTTTTTAACCTTACTGCATTACTCCTGTGCGTGAGGACATAACGAAATGTTACGAATTTATTTGTTTTTGTTAACCTTGATTTGATACACACTAGGAATGAAAGTGTACTATTTGTTTGCAGGAAAGGAAGAGGGAAATGTTATTGTTCTGTTACCTCTCCCCCTTGTCAAAAGACTTCTTTGGTAATGACAACAGAATATCAAAGTGTCTCTGTATGCACGCGTGTGAACGTCTCTGTCTCTGTCTCTGTCTCTGTCTCTGTCTCTTCTCTCTCTCTCTCTCTCTCTCTCTCTCTCTCTCTCTCTCTCTCTCCACCGTTAGCACCATGGAGTCAGTCTGGGCCTTTCCCAGATTGTCTCCAGCCCCCCACCCCCACCCCAAGCACTTTCCTACATTCATGATCGGGTGTTATTTAGAACAATTTTTCTTTACACAAGTATACTTCCCAGGGAGTTAGTCTGTACCAGACAGTCCTTCTGGATCAAGCTCATAACAGCATGCCCACCCCACCCCCTTTTAGCTGAATTTAGTGTGCATGTATTCTTCAGGCCTCGTATTCCAATTTTTTCACTGGAGAGCCACTCTGGGGTAGGCCAGACACCCCTACCCCACTTTCCACCTCGTTAGCGTGCCCAACAACCCTGGAGAAAAACGAGTGGTGATTTGATGTAGCCTTTTCCATTTTCTTGAGAGGTGTGCCAACCCTCATGCGCAAAGCAAGACAGAGCAGAAGAGAACTGGGCATCTCCCTCACTATGCTGATCCAGGAAAAGTCGTCATCCGCAGGCAGTTGACGTAGTTTGTGTAGACTTATGGTGATGTCTTCGTGATTTGGGGGCATCTTGTTTAAAGCTTCCTGGAGTTTTGGAGGCTGCAAATGCAAGCGCGGTGCATATGAATGTAGTAGGTTACATTTGCTGTCCTTCGTCGGACTTCCATAAACGATCACTTGCATCGCCTCCCAGCCCCCCATCCCCCACCCCCCACCCCCCTTCCCAATCCACCCCCATTCCTTGTGTCTGTGGGTGGCACGAACCCCGGGATTTCCCAGTCTCTTTTCATATGACCATAACATTCATTTCCTTGAACAAATGGAATGACGGTTTCTGTTTCATGTCCAATTGCCACTTCAGGCTTATCTTTTTTCCCCAGTGCCCTGACAGTGTGGTATATGAAGAAAACAACTCTCTGATGTCTTCCACTTAACTGAATCCCTCCTTCTTTAAATCAGGTACGAGTTTTTGCCGACTTGCGAAGGCTTATTTTGTTGAATAATTCGGACTTTGACGCAATTGCGAGAATTTGAGAGCAGGTCGTTTTTACAATTATTTCATTTTTGTTGGGATTTTTTTTTCCGAGAAGCATTTGCATTATGAAAATTTAGTCGACGCCAAAGTACTTGAACATCTGAAGTTGACAGGATATTCTTCTTAAAATATTCATAAAACCGTTCTACCATGTGTTCACTAAATACTCCTGTTTTTCATTCAGCGGTTTTCCATGAGTAATATACCTTTATTTACATGAACATGGTTCATAAACAAAACTTTAAATGTGGCTTGAACAAAATCGTAATCTACGAATTGCTGATGAAGGGATATGCCCACGACATCTGTCTTGTGATCCGTTGGTCCATGTTATCTGGCGGAATGATTTCAAGTACTTTTTGAGACTTGTGTAGATTTCTGCCTGCGCTCGCTTCACTCTGCAACTAAGTTACTTTCATCCGAGTCAAGATTTCGCTCCTAGCTTTCCTATATACACTGACAATGTTCTTGTTTGTTTTTTTCCTTGAAGAATGAAATGTAATATAGACTTATTTCACAGTTAATCTTTTTATTGGTAATCATGTTTTTGGGTTCTAAATCGGGGATGAATCATATTAATTTACATGTAGCTCTGGTTTTAAATGCATCTCAACCTTGATGTGTCTTCGAGGTCGACTGCGCTATAAACAAACAGGACTGAAAACGATTAGTGCCGCAATCTGACACCTGCACAATGAGGCATTGGCTTCCACTCTCACAGAACGCCAGCCTTATTTAGTGCCCAGTAGTGGCGCCGCCACAGGCAGAGACAATGAAGTTCATATTTACGAGCGCTGGACTACGCTATGACCCTTTAGTGCGTATGTCACCACCCTGATGATCCGCTTAACGAGTGAAACGCGTCCACAGGCCATGACCGTGGAGACTTTGAGGAAGGGATTAATGAAATCCGTCACTGTGTAATACAAGTCAGCAGCGCAGAATCTGGGCCGCTCTAATTAGTGTCCACTTCCGACTATTCGCTGTGTCAGACACGTGGCTCGTGTGAAGATCTTTGGTGTAGTGTATTTTGCTATGCGGGGTTAACATTGCGGAATAATTCAGGGGCGAAGACATAGGCAGGGAAAGGATTAGAAAACGAGGAAAATGGAGTCGAATAGATGAAAACGTTCTCGATGATGGTCAGTGTATTGTTCTCTCTCTCTCTCTCTCTCTCTCTCTCTCTCTCTCTCTCTCTCTCTCTCTCTCTCTCTCTCTCTCTGGATTATCATCACTGGCATAGTTAGAAATACGGATTCTTCTGTCCTTAAAGTCTTGGACTTTTAACACCAGATATTCTGTGTGTATCTCATTCTTTCTGTCCAGACTTACAACAGTGTTCCAACTTGATTCTACGATATTTCATATATTGCTGATTTTTGTATCATTTCGTCATGATGTATCCCACGGAAGGAAATGCTGCACTGCTGCTGTGCTAGTTTAGTGGTGTTTATCGGCGCGTATTCAGATCTATCATCATAACTGTGTCGGGATTGTCTTTTTGTAGTATACCATCTGCATGTTCGTCAGAATGCTCCAAATTTCTGGAAACCGAAGATTGTGTATAATATCTGCTTTTTAGAAGGAAATCCGAATTCTTGAGAGGTAAGTCCCTGTCTCGTTTCCCCCCCCCCCCCCCCCCCCCCCACCCCCTTTTTTTTTCGCTTTCTTTTGGATGTGTTGTTGTTGTTGTTGCTGCTGGTGCTGCTGTTATTGTTGATGTTGTGATTGTTGTTATTGATGTTAATGCTGTTGTTGTTGTTGTTGTTTTTGTCGATGTTGTTGCTGTTATTAGTGTTATTGGTGTCAATGCTGTTATTGTTGTTGTTGTCGATGTTGTTGTTATTGATGTTGATGCTGTTGTTGTTGTTTCGGTTGTTGTTCGATAGTTGTTGTTGTTGTTTGTCCGTTTATTTGTTTGTTTGTTTGTTTGCTGACTTGTTTGCTTCTTCTCCCTTTTGTTCTCCTGTCTACGTTTGTTTATTTTCCCAGCAATAGTTGCATTTATTTTCATGTGAAGGGATTCGTTTTCATGTTCAGTTTCATTCGTTTCTTTTCCTTTATTTGATTGTCATGAAGAAAAACACAACGGGCCTCAATTCACAACAGGTCTCAAATGGCCTGTCTTAACTTGTCGTTCCATCCGTTTTGTTTTTTCCACAGATGAATACACGGCACGTTCGTTAATGCTGTGGAGTGATTTTTTTTTTCTCCACAAACGCGTCTGTAGCATACGCTTGCTTGCTCCTGCTGCTGCTGCTGCTGCTGCTGCTGCTGCTCTCTCTCTCTCTCTCTCTCTCTCTCTCTCTCTCTCTCTCTCTCTCTCTCTCTCTCTCTCTCTCTCTCTGAAATGGCGAGCAAATTTGACGACCGAATCTGAAAAACGTTGCTCATCTGTACGACCACTTCACTGATCTATGAGGGAAAATGTCAGCATACCTTTATTTATTAGTTATTTTTATTTTTTTTTTTAGCTTTGCTTTGTTCATTATCGTATATCCTTTGTGAATTCATCCCCCCCTTCAAACCGGGCTATGGCCTTCATTGAATAAAATTCCGTTTCCGTTTCCCCCTATCTCTGTCTGTCTGTCTGTCTGTCTGTCTGTCTTCTCTCTCTCTCTCTCTCTCTCTCTCTCTCTCTCTCTCTCTCTCTCTCTCCTCTCTCTCTCCTCTCAAAAAGGCTCAGTCTCATATTAAATGACTCAAGTTATGTGCACAAATGTTCCAGTCCATACAAACATTCAGTAAATCCCATTATTATGCTGTCAAGGAAGTGTGTGCCAGTTTCGTTGTAAGGTCTTCATATTCTTTTTCTTGATATTCCTTAGAAGGTAGTGTGCCTACACTTATACTTATTTATACTTATTTGTTACAATCGATTATTCGGTCAAATCGGGGATAGGCTGCGTGTTTAAGAAGACCCGTTGTTGGTCGTTAAAATGATGATGATGATGATGATGATGATGATGATGATGATGATGATGATGATATATCTATCTATCTATCTACATCTAGCTACAGGAGAGAGAGAGAGAGAGAGAGATGTAGATAGATAGATATAGATACACACACACACACACACACACACACACACACACACACACACACACACACACACACACACACGCCCTCACTGCTCACACCGAGGAAGCGCTACAACGGCTCATGCATCACCTGCTTCGCTGATGCCTGCACCGAGTTTGGGCTCACTATCAGCCTGAAGAAGACAAACATTACGGGCTAAGACGTCAGCAGCACTCCCCGCATCTCCATTGGCGATTACACCCTGGAAGTGGTCAACGACTTCCTGGGCTCCACCATCTCCAGCAACCTCTCTCTGGACGCCGAGCTGAACACGCGGATCGGCAAGGCAGCAACAGCCATGGCCCGTCTAGCGAAGAGAGTCTGGAATAACATCATGCTAACATCAAACAGCAAGACGACAGTGTACCAAGCCTGCGTGCCGAACACTCTTCTCTACGGAAGCGAAGCATGGACCCTGTATTCTCTACAAGAACGCAGACTGAACGCCTTCCACTTGCGCTGCCTCGCAAGACTCCTGGGCATCACTCAGCAGGACAGCATCACCAACAAGGATGTCCAGGCTCAAGCAGGGATACCTCCTAGCATGTTCGCCATGCTGACTCAGAGACGCCTGTGCTGGGCTTGGTCACGTCAGACGCATGGATGACGGTCACTTCCCAAAGAAAATGTTGTACGGTGAGCTGGCTACAGACCCACAGAGCGGCCCGCCCTACGCTACAAGGATGTATGCAAGCGCGACTAGAGAACAAGCAACCTCGACTCAACAGATCTGGGGACAGCAGTTTCAGACCGGGTCAGCTGGAGGTCCACCATCAAGGAAGCAAAGCAGAGGAGAGAGACCCAGTGGGAAGAACGGAGTCGCCGCAAGAGGCAAAGAATTGTGTCGGCACAACAAATACTGATGACCAAGACTTCACCTGCAGCAACTGCAACAGAGTCTGCAGCCGAGGATTGGGCTCTTCAACCACAGCAGGCGCTGCAACTCAACTGACTGATCCACGGCGCTACCCCATCATCTCTAGAGACAGACGGATGCCATACATATATGGGAAAACAAGTGCAGGCTATCCGTCATCATGTTAATGACTTGGCAAATATTTAAAAAAAAAAAAAAAAAAAGGTGTGTGATGTGTGGGGGGTGGGGGTAGTGGGGAGGGAGGAGTAAAGAGAGAAAGCGGGGATGAAAACTTAGGAAATTATATTTCAGATGTTAAACTCTTCACTAACAGTACACGGAACCATCGTAATCCATCCTGAAGACAGTACCATTCATATCGCCTGCTCCGTGGCCTTTCGTCCGCCGGATCGAACTCATCAGGGAGGCACGGTTGGTTGTGTCTCAACTCCGTTGGCATCAAATGGATATACACCACAGTCTATCATTCTGTGGTATGCTCACCACCAAGGGTTCAAAAGTAGAATCCAACAGCACCTCAAAGCAGCCAGCGAAGGGTGAAACGAAGGGAAAGGGTGGCCATGAAATATGTTGCTGAAAAACTAAGATCAATATATAAATAGTGTAAAGCGTAGGGGAAATTCTTTGAGCCTTTGTTTGAGGGTCCATTCAAGGATGCAAGGGAGGTCAAAAGATGTCCAACAGTTAGAGTGGTCAGCTCTGCTGTTTAACAACCCAGACCATTGTCAGCGGTTAAGAATTGTGCTGAACACACTTTACTTGGATCTGCTAAGAGATGCAATCTCCTACAAGATTGACCAAACAATATTATCTTGAACAAATCAGTGGGGCGGCGGGGGAGGGGGGGGGGGGGAGGGATGTGTGCAGGCTAACAAATCCTCCGCCATTACATTAATGACTTGCAAATATTCAAGAAAAAAAGGGGATGGGGGTGGAAGAAACGTGGCAAGAAAGAGAGAACGAAAAATTAGGAAAATATATTATGAATATCAAACCCTTCATTAGCAGCGTATGGGAACGAAGACAAAACCATTCACACACACACACACACACACACACACACACACACACACACACACACACACACACACACACACACACATAGATATATATATATATATATATATATATTTTTTTTTTTTTTTAGGGGGATGTCCTGCCTTTTTCATGGGATATTCTTTTTCTTTTCTTTTCATTTTTTGTTTCCTTACGTGGGGCCTCCATCCTCCTATTTGTGTCTGTGTGTGTGTGTCTGTGTCTCTGTGTGTGTGTGTCTGTGTCTGTGTCAGTGTCTGTCTGTGTCTGTGTGTATAAAATTGAAAGAAAGGGAGATACAGTGAGTGAGAGAGATAAAGAGAGTGGGGGAGGGGGTGGGAAATGAAATATATGAATTCGGATACAGATGTAAATAGATACATACATGCATAATACATACATACATACATACATACATACATACATACATGCACACATACATACATAATTACGTACATACATATACATACACATGCACATACATACACACGTACATACATACATACACACATACATACATTCATACATACATACATACATACATACATACATACATACATATGTGTGTGTGTGTGTGCGCGCGGCGCGCGCGTGTGTGTGTGTGTATGTATTCCAGCGTGCGTGCGCGTGAGTTCATTTTATACAGCATTTTGGTCCTCCTTGGACAGACTGAGAATGGAACATTTTACATTGAAAATGCAAGCTGGAACTGAAGTTTCAACTCTCTCTCTCTCTCTCTCTCTCTCTCTCTCTCTCTCTCTCTCTCTCTCTCTCTCTCTCTCTCTCTGCGCGATTTTACATTGAAAATACAAGCTGGAACTGAAGTTTCAACTCTCTTCTCTCTCTCTCTCTCCTCTCTCTCTCTCTCTCTCTCTGCGCTTGCGCTAGAATGAGTGTGTGTGTGTGTGTTGTGTGGGGGGGGGGGGGGGGGGGGGGGTGGTGTCGTTTAACCCATCAAAACAGTCGGTTCTTTCTCAATATAATTAAACATTGAACTTTTTTTTCAGTCTGCTCGGTTTTCCTGTTTACGTACAGTTGTGGCTTATTTTCCTTCCAGTGAAACCAAAAGAAAAAAAAATGGGGTGGGGGGGGAGAGGGGGGGAAGTATTAAATGCAGGAAGGGAAGAAAAGAAGTAACATGAAAAGGAAATCCCACACCACTATCAGATCCACCACCATAAACTGTCACCGTAGTCCTGCCGCAGTCACTGGAACGGAACCACAACGCGACTGCTCTCATTTGCATTACAATGTGGGGGTCATGAACGCCACCATCGTGTCCTACCCCAAGTGGAATGAATACCCCGCTCACTCGTTCACACAAGAAGACATGTTGACAGAGACACAGCACCGGTGTAGCACGTCAGATACACTCTCACACACACAAAAAGGAAAGAATTTTCGGTAACGCCTAATGTATTCAGAGTCTTTTCTTTTTTTAATATATATAAATCCGTACGCCAAATATAATCGGAGGACATTTAACGTACATGTAATGAATTTTTGGAGATTATATACATAGACAATTTTCGAAACGGCAAGCGGTCCATGAGACCAGAGTTGGCATGTTCTTCGCGTTGGAGCCTTTTTTTTCCAATTCACCGCCCCCCTCCCCCTCCCCTTTCTTCTCTGTCCTATCCCTTTACTTCTCTATCTCCCACCCATACCACCCTTTACCCCCTCCAAAAAAAAAAAAAAAAAGCAAAACAACAAACA
>CM065716.1:85140386-85145386 GCA_033310375.1 Conus canariensis | reverse complement strand
GGAGTTTCTACACTGCTAACCTCTTGACCAATACCTGGACACTAACATCGGGGGGGGGGGGGGGGGGGGGGGGGATACAGCTGTGGTGTTGGATCGTACGCGGTTTGGTGATCTACTTTTCATCACTCTTTTAATTGATGACTTGCCTTGCTTTCTAATTCTATTCTTTGTTTTTTAATTTGTACGTAGTTCCATTTGAACTTGCTTACAGCTCTGTTTCGGTCTTCGTTGTCGGCTCGACGGTAAATGACATGAATTGACATGGTGTTAGAGCTAGTTCCGAGTTATATTCGAATTCGTTACTATTTGACCGTAGTGTATTTATAATCCTATCTCCCAAGACAGTGTGTATTTCACACCCTAAAATCAAAGACACCCCAGAGACCTCTCTGTCTAGAGGAATGGAACCCACACATACTGATAATAACCTCTTTCAGATCTATGCAGACTTGACGGAATCCCATCCAGTTCTGGAGAGAGAGAGAGAGAGAGAGAGAGGGGGGGGGGGGGGACGACGTTGCCCAGATTTCCTACCATTCGTACATATATTACACGTTCTGAACTTTCAAAAGGCGTGAAGGCACCATGCTGCATACCACATCATAAATCATTCGGTATCTAACATCCTTATGAGTGCTGGTATGTATAACGTAGCAGGCACAATCATGTTAATGCAGTTTCCATGGAGACAGTGTTCTAAGATGTCCATATGACATTTCATAAATTGGCACCGTTTATTTATCATTAATTAGGATGGAAAATTAGCCTGATGATGATGAGCGGAATGCTAACAACCTTCGCGCTGCTTTATTTTGTTCAATGTAGGCCATGGCCACACTATGAGCTGTGACCTCCGTTGTCGTCATGTGATGAAAAGGATTGCATCCCCTTTGTAAAGGAGGCCACACACCGTTGTCGCACCCTGGCTAAAAGACTCCAGGGATCATCCGAACAGTCGAAGCGCTTGAACACTATGGTACAAATGCATCAGCTAGGGATGAGAACATTACGTGTGTGACCGTTTTTGATTACCCCGCCACGTGGGCAGCCACAACTCCGACTTCGATGGATTTTGGAGGCTAGTGGTGTTATGCTAGGAGTTTGTCACGACTGAAGACAATCCCCGCATAACTAAGCTGAACATAACAACATGTTGATGTAGCCTTGGTGTTCTAGCCTATGTCAACTGGTCTGACACAGCCTTAAGCCAAGGCGGGGGCCACACACTGCAAACAGTAGATCTACGCAGCTATATATACGCCTCACTGAAACACGCAGCGTGAAAAGTTGGTATTTCGCAGGAAAACCATGTAATAAAGTAACACCTAAAAATGGCATGAAGGCGTGAACTTGGATTGTTTTAATCGTTAAAGTGAACCATAAAAGGTGACACCCAAAGCACTGAAAAAGAAACGAAATATGCGTGATAAGATAGAAGATAAGAGATCGCAGCAAAGCATCTGCAACAATCGGGATATAATAACACTAGAAGGCAGCAGTGTGACATTATCTAGAACAAAACAATTATGATAAGATGACCACAAAAGTGGCAGCAGCGTAGGTAATCTAATAGTCTTGGGTACTACACTGTAATAGTGTTTGAAAATATGGGAATCATCTGCTTCTTATCTTTGTCCTGAAGATCTTATCGGAAATGTATCCGCTTTTAAAAGTCGATTTTAGCGCGCTTAGAAGGAATTCATATTGTTGGTGGGTTTTTGTTGTTGTTGTTGTTTTCTGTATGTAGATGGAAACGAATCTGACATGGCGACAGCCTTGATATTGCCTCCTGTGGTCGGCTGAATTATGAACAATATGTAACGAAAATGAAATAGGACCACTACCCATTACTGAGAACAAAACAATCGAAGCATACTAATGTTACGAGGTGGCAACAGGACACTGACTACGAAAAACAACTGAACATCGAAGAATACATGGAAGATCGCAGATCTCCGACAAGGTAGAACCGATCCTGGATCGGTCCTTTGCACCGGATCGAAAACACGGATCCACCAACACCAAAGTGTGATGGACCATGTTCCTTCTTTCTGCTGAGTTTTGTTCGAATTCGGTTCAGTGTTTGCGTCATTTCGGTCAGACGATTCTGATTCCGTCCTCTCATTCGAATCTGGACATTAAATCCACATCGAAAGTTACCATGTGCGTCTTTAGGCACACAGTAATATAGACGTTTTTACACACACACACACGCACACACGCACCACGCACGCACGCACGCACGCACGCGCACGCACGCACGCACGGCACGCACGCACGCACGCACGCACACACACACACACGCGCGCGCGCGCGCGCGCACGCACGCACGCACGCACACACACACACACACACACACACCACGCACGCACGACACACACACACACACACACACACACACACACGCACACACACACACACACACACACCACACACACACACACACACACACACACACACACACACACACACGCACACGCACGCACGCACGCACATGCACAGAGAGAGAGAGAGAGAGAGAGAGAGAGAGAGAGAGAGAGAGAGAGAGAGATTGACTGATTGATCGATTGATCTTTAATACGCAAGGATGAAGATTTTAGGCCAAAGCTGTTCGCTTGTCATGCATACATTATTTCAACACATATATTTCATACTGACAAGAGGGAGAGAGAGAGAGAGAGAGAGAGAGAGGAGAGAGAGAGGAGAGAGAGGAGAGAGAAGAGAGAGAGAGAGAGGTAAACTCGATTAAAATCAACGGCACCAACAACAAAATCATCGCCACTGATGGCACTCTAACACAGAGATCAATACCAGACCATCCGCAGTCCTGGTCATAGTCCTCAGTACTGACAGACCAGTGAATCCCAGTCAGTCAAATAATCTATCATGGACAGATCTCTCCCTGTTGTTCGACCTCACTACTAGTAAATAGACACCAAGCAGATAAAGCCGCAAGCTAAATATAATTGTCCAGGTCGCACCGCTTGAAGTCCAATCCGTTTGCAAACAGAAGAATTCTGCATGTGAATCGTCGGAGATAAAGCTGGCATGCTAATGTTCGCAGACAAACTAGTGGGTCATCAGTGGCGTCACTCGGCCTCGTTCAAGCGCAAGCGTTTTGTCCTGCCCGTATGAAAGGGCGATTACTGCTGTCGACGTGTGCGTGTCTCATTTTCAAATAGTTAATCCCCTGGAGATTGTTTCTTTGTGTCTATATTTAAGTTGAATTCTAGCATGCTGGGAATTTATTTCTTGCTTTTTATTTGTTGATTTATGTGTATATTTTTGTTTATTTATTTATGTGTTTATTCATTTATTGATTGATTGATAATTTATGTGTTTATTTCTTTGTGTGTGTTTATTTATTCATTTATTGTTTGTTTATGTGTTTATCTATTTATTCATAATTTATTTAGTTATATATCTGTTTATTTAGAGTATGGTGATGTTTGCCGTAATGGCAGTTGAGTGTGAGATTCAAGCAAGAACGGATTTTAACTTCATGCAACAAAGAGGTGAGAACTTCACATATGACTTTATTTTAAAGGTGAGGTTTAGAATGCAACACAGTCAACATAGTATACCAGCGTGTGTAGAAGGCTGCCAAGTCGTCACGTTTTTCGCACTTTCATGTTGATTTTTCCCAGAGTTCGCTCCAACTCCATCTTTCTTGAGCAGATTGTCTATCACTTACACTGACCTGAAACCCAAGGCCTGGGCTTACGTCAAAGACCTCTGGCAAGAGGAATGCAACTCCCAGACGGATAAAAAAAATGTTCAAAATCCATGCAAAGCTGAAAGTCTTTTTGCCATATTCCCAAGGCGGCCGTAAAGAAGAAACAATCTCGTTTCGTTTACTTAGAGGCCACTCCTTTAACATCCATTCTTATCTTTTAAAAGGTGAAGAAGCGGTACATTCCATGTCATGTACCACTCACAGTGAAACATGTTCGTTTAGAATGTTGGGACTTGCATGATGTGAGACACAAACATTTTACAGCAGACTCCATGAAAGCCTTGTTCAGAGATGTTCCACCTCATGTGATCTTTGAATTTCTGAAAGGGATCAACATTTTTCATCTGATCCAAGATTTTACAGAAGTAAGGTTTTTAATGCAAATTTCCGAAGGTGTATTTTAAGGGGTTGTGTGAATTAGTGTGAGTTGACTTCAACGCGGTGACAGCCCTAATATGACCCTTTGCGGTCGGCTGGGCTATAAGCAACATTACCTTATTTTATCATCTTTCTTGAAAGCAAAGCGAGCTCGCTCAGTGTAACATGGGTTCTTAAGGATGCAAAGGGGCGCAACTCTCCCACAGCACGTGTCCTTAGGAAGAAGATAATGGCACGCCGGTGTCTCTGTATATGCTTGTGATACTCTTTCTCATCACTTTTTTTGATATATTATTTCACTATTTTATCAGCCATCGTCGCACACACACAAGCACCAACACCACCACATAGTGGTAGCAGAAGTTGTGGTCATCTTCGCTAGCGAAGGACAGATGCTTTTATTACCCTCCTCAAAAAAAAAAAAAAAAAAAAAAAAGGAACCACTTTTCTCCTTAAGATTACTTACGGCGTTTTTGAATGCACTTCACAATGGTAATATCTGTGTCGTCAAGTGGAGTAATCTCTTTGAGGACCTCCTCTTTGACGTTTCTGCGGAAGCGTCCGCCCCCACCGACACATTTCAAAGACACATTTCAAAGTCTCCGCACGGTACGGTATCTCTTGTGGCTTCAGCCACACTCTGATCTAAAACCTAGACCTCTGATAAAACCTAGACCTTCGCATTTCAGTCGTGTCTTGCGTGTATTTCTGTTACGTTCCTCGGTGCTCTTTTCCCAGCTTGATGACATCCCATGAAAAGTTCTGCCTGGTTGGCTGGGCTAGAACAGCAGAACTGGAACCACAGGGCTATGTTCCTGGCCCTGAGCATTTTTATGTACTATACACATAACCGCGGTCATCTCACTTGATTTGAATCCTTTGATCA
>CM065716.1:85117886-85120386 GCA_033310375.1 Conus canariensis | reverse complement strand
TGTGTGTGTGTGTGTGTGTGTGTGGCCTCGCCACTTCTGGTGTCGTCTGCTTCTTTGTGCGGTTTTATTTTGCCAGCAGGTCGGTGTGCTAGGTCGGAGTAGGGGGGAAAGCTACAAATGTCACTGCAGGTGAACAGGCTGAGGCGGTGCTGGCACCCTACAACAGTTTAGGCTTGTACACAAGTGACGGAATTTGACCGTAACTAAAAGACACTGCTTGAAAATAAAGAGTCGATGTGATGTAGAGATACTGTGCAAAGACCATACAAAAACAACCTGATTCCCGCTAGATTCTTCTTCGCGAGTGAATGTTGTCGACGTGATTGATTCAGGCACAAATCAGTGAATTTGAGAAGAAAAGGAGTGGGGGAAAACGGTTAACATGTGTTAGGTCAATGGGAGATAATGTCCGAATACAGTTTCATGATTATTGAAACGATATGATCAGGTGCATAGTTCGATCAAAGCTTTGATTTCCAAGATCGATTGAGCCATGAACAAACTAAACTGAATCGAACCAATTCTGTGGTTTCTCGCGACAAATCCTCACCATGAAGTGCGACATAGAAGTGGTCGGCGAGCGATGCCGAAGGAAAAACGAACCCAGGCCGACGTATGTCCATGACGTCACTGCTTCAGCACGTGCACAGCGCGGCCCGGACCAGCGACCCCTGTCGCTGTCCAAGACGTCAGGGGAGAAAACCCAAGGGAAACTGCAGGGCGGTAAGGTCATCCGTGCAGGCCACGTAAGGTCCTTGTCCTCATGGAGACGTTCTACGTTCCACGGGCGGGAAGGTGCAGGCAGCAGAGTGCTGGTGGATGACAGCGACATCATCTCACAGGAGCAGATGGGCATGAAGGTTAAGATCTCCTACGTGGATACCAAAGGTCAGGTCCACCCCACGCCTAAATCCTTCAGGCCTGGTAGATCCCACACTCTCGTGGACTTGCACATGGAATCTGAGGACCCCGGCCTGAGTGATGTTGACGCCCGTGGAATGAGTCCCTGGGGATCTGCCGTCTCCGTCGCCCATCTCCCCGGTCGTCTGTACCGACCCAAATCCATGGTCTCCGCCCGAGATAGGATTTTGAGCTCCCTGCTGGACAAACACTTTGTGAGCCACCAGGGGGACTCCCATTCACAGTCTCCCGAAACTGGTGCTGAGGATGAGCTCTTCAACGCGCAATTCACCACCACCTCTCTCCCCACCTCCCTTCCCCGGCTGACCACAGCCACTGCTGACACCAGTCCTCCTCCCTCCCTGCCGCCCAAAGAACCGGGTCCTGAGGGCTGTCGCTCGGCAGCGGTGATGAGGGCAGATTCCAGCAGCAGTCCTTCCAACACACCCAGGTCACCGACCTCCAACCCATCATCTGTCTCCTGGGTCACCGTCCAGCCCGTTCCGAATGGAGTTCACCCGAATGGTAAGCCCCTGACAACGGCAGCTGTCACGAACGGACACCTAACGAACGGCACAGGACCATCGACGTCAACGACAACGAACAGAACTCCGCCCTACGAAAGTGAGTTTGTTCACAGGAAAGAACCCCTGATCACGGCTGTCATGAACAAAACGCAGATGGGGGGTACCTCACCATCCGTGATGAACGGTATCCACGCCCAAGGTAAAGGCCCTACGTCATCTGACGTCATGAACGGCGTGTGCGCTAACGGGAAAGACCCGACAGAGTTTGAGTCAACAACGAAAAGGGACGATGCACACGAGTCTCCGCACGGAAAATTTCAACGCTCAGCAACATGTCTATCCGGCAAACGTGGTCGTGCTAGGGCATCGGCCATGATGAAGGACCATATACGCAACATGTACCTGTACCGGCGCGCGCAGTCGGCGGGGGGAGGGGGCGGAGGAGGAGGGTGGCAGGGTCCCAGTGGCTCCGTGGCCAAGGCCTACGGGCGGTTTAGGAACCGGAGGAAGACTGTGGTGACGCCGACGGTGGAGGTTCCGAGAGATGAGAACGCGCCTCCGACTGTGTCCAGGGTGAGTTACTTTAGTGTGTGTGTGTGTGTGTGTGTGTGTGTGTGTGTGTGTGTGTGTGTGTGTGTGTGTGTGTGTGTGTGTGAGAGAGAGAGAGAAAGAGAGAGTGTGTGTGTGCGCGTGCGCACGCGAGTGTGTGTGTACGTGTCTGTGTCTGTGTCTGTGTGTGTGCGTGCGTATGTGTGCGTGTGTGTGTGTGTGTGGGGGGGGGGGGGGTGCGTGTGTGAGTGTTTACAGAGAGAGAGAGAGAGAGAGAGAGTGTGTGTGTGTGTGTGTTGTGTGTGTGTGTGTGTGTGTGTGTGTCTGTGCGCACGCATGTGTGTGTACGTGGGTGTGTACATATGTGCGTGTGTTTGCTTGTCTGTGTGTGTGCGTGCGTGCGTGCGTGCGTGGTGTGTGTGTGTGTGTGTGTGTGTGTGTGTGTGTGTGTGTGCGTGCGTGTGTGTATGTGTGTGTATGCGTGTGTGTATGTGTGTGTGTGTGTGTGTGTGTGTGTGTGTGTG
>CM065716.1:85040386-85097886 GCA_033310375.1 Conus canariensis | reverse complement strand
ACTTATTCATCAACACTCGTTTACACAACGGGCTGCCTACCTGGGTAGTGCCGACTGAAGAGCTGCCAGCTGGCGCTTCATTCAGTCGTTTCCCGTGTCATCCAGTCAATATCGTTCACTCAGTTTCTTTACTTCCTTCATTCTTTCCATTTCTTACGCAGGGTGCATGCTGTGTGTAACGTGTCATCCATACCAACGGCCAAACTGGCCTACTCTTCCGAAAGTTGGTGATGGGATTTTACGTGTGTGCAAGATATTATGCGTGCGTTCACACACGGAACCTCGGTTTATAGTCTCATTCGAAGGACTGTATGGGAAATGGAGTCAGAACTAATGTTAACTCCGAGGGAAAAATCCCCTGTACCGAAACGCCCCGCAGAGATTCGAACCCGCAACCCCGTGATCACCAAGATTACGAGTCAGGCGCTCTACCAACTGAGCTATTCCGGTTATATATATATATATATATATATAAAATATATTATATATATATATATAATAATATATATAACACGTAAAGAAATCCACATGCCCGTGCCTGTTTCTTCCACTTTATTTCATTTTTCAAATTTTCGGCTTTTCAGCCTTCATCAGGAATCTGCACATTCGAAAACAATAAGCTATGACACCATTGGCGCTCCCATCCATTTTACACTTTTATATTTCTATTGTTCCTTCCACACACACACATACACAGTCAAGTATGCACCACCCAGCAAACACACACACACACACACACACACACACACACACACACACACACCTATCTCATGTGCACACACACACACACACACACACACACACACACCCCACACACACACACACACACACACACAATGCCATCATGATAAAGTGTTATACATCAAGATTTTTCTGATTCGAGACCAAAATATACATATTCAAAGGAATCCAACACATAAAGTCCATTTATATATATATATATATATATATATATATATATAATGATGGTATTCACTTAATTAAAGGAAGATACGTGGAGAATCCTTCTGAAGCTCTCGGTTATTTGCAAGTTTCCCTCAAGGCAAACAAAGAAGAAAATTCTGTTATGTTCTGCTGACGTGTACGTGTAGTACTATTATGCTGCTGCCCTAATTCAAAAAATTTCTAAACAAAAAGAAAGATCGAGAGAGACAGACAGACAGACAGACAGACAGAGAGAGAGAGAGAGAGAGAGAGAGAGAGAGAGAGAGAGAGAGGCGGTCAGCGAGGGAGAAGGGAAGGAGGTGGGAGAGAGAGGGGGAGGAAGGAGGGAGGGAGGGAAGGTGGAAGAACAGGAGGGAGAGAAAGAGACAAGCAAGACAAGACAAGACAAGACAAAATTCTTTATTTACGAGGATAATAGATAAGCACTGATGTGCTTTTTACATCCAGTCCTCGCCCTGACTAGGGTCAACAAAGAGAGGTAGAGAGAGAGAGAGAGAGAGAGGAGAGAGAGAGAGAGAGAGGAGAGAGAGAGAGAGAGAGACAGACAGACAGACAGACAGAGAGGCTGGATGGAGGAGGGCAAGGGCGGAAGGGGAAGATGGAAGCGGAGGAGAGGTAACACTAACGTGGTTTCCATTTTCAGAGAAGCGGAGCCTTTCTGGAAGAAGTGGAGGCAGAGGAGCGCCGGAAAGCTTTTCTCGCTTCCTCCGGCCCGATGACTTTGACCTCTTTGATAGCACAGAAACGGAAAGAGGGAAAGACAGGACTGGTCTACGTGAAAGTGGGGACTCTGGAATCGGAAGATGTGTTTGTGAGTTCAGAGAAAACACACACACACACACACACACACACACACACAACACACAACACATACATACATACAAACATACGTACGTATTATTTGATGCATATGTGTATGTGCGCGCATTGGCTAACCGTCACATGCACGTGTATGTAAGTGTGTGTGTGTGTGTGCGCGCGCATGCGTGTGTGCACGTGTGTGTGTGTGTGTGTGTGTGTGTGTGTGTGTGTGTGTGTGTGTGTGTGTGTGTGTGTGAAATGGCATGCCATCGTACATGAAGAAAACAAAAACACAATGTAAACATTTTTCATCACTTAAGCTACATTAAGTATGCGGCTGTTGTTGTTTGTATTGTAAACATTTTTTTTTTTTTTATCACACATCACTCAAGCTATATAAAACATGCGGCTGTTGTTGTTTGAATCCCAATCTTTTTTAGGTAGGAAGCAGCGTTGGTTTGTCATGTACAATATGTATTCGTCATTTTCCCCCCCAAGGACATAGTCTCACTGGTCAAGCCTCCGGCCCCTCGGACACACAGTGCTCTGCTGTTGGTCAGCTGCGGTGCCAGAATCCTGCGTCTGAAGAAGTCCCTGTTCCTGAAGCTGGCATCGCCACAGGCCTTGGAACACACCAGAACGGTCGTCAGCAAAAACCCGTCAGTGCCTGGGTCACTTCGGTTGTGTGTGTGTGTGTGTGTGTGTGTGTGTGTGTGTGTGTGTTGTGTGTGTGTGTGTGTGTGTGCGTGTGTGTGCGCGCGCGCGTACGTACGTGTGTGTGTGTGTGTGTGTGTGTGTGTGTGTGTGTGTGCATGCGTGCGTGCGTGCGTGTGTGTGTTCTTTTATTTCTGTTGATTTTTAGGATTTAAAAAAAAGTTCTTTTTTCTTCTTTCATTTAATTTCTCCTTCGGAGGTTATCGGACGTTGTCTTCTTCTGTGTCTTCCTTAATGTTGTGGTTGTTGGATTCTTTGTTTTACCACAGTCACCGGCATTTTTTTTTTTTTTAGGTTATCGTGACATTACATTGGTACCATCGCTGTTGTCATTGTTGTTGTTGTTGCTGTTGCTGTTGTTGATGCTGTCACACTGTTGTACTTAATTTTGCTCATGAGAAGACTGAACACAATCAGTCATGGACTTTGGTTCACATATGCGCGTTGCGATGGCGCTTACACACACACACACACACACACACACACACACACACACACACATACACTGGCATGCATCGCTGCGAACATATGCACAAACATGCCGCATGCCACGCGCACTTATAGTTCTACACACACCAACAAACTATCACGAACCTGTGAAGCGAAACATGGGAGCGCTTAGAATTATAGTGATAGAGGGAGGAATTGTCTGAAAGTAAGTGGGAAGTGAACGTGCGCGCACGCACGTGTATGAAGGAGAGAAAGAGAAGAGAGAGAGAGAGAGAGAGAGAGAGAGAGAGAGAGAGAGAGAGAGAAGAAGAGAGAGAGAGAGAGACAGACAGACAGACAGACAGAGACAGAGAGACGGACAGACAGACAAAGTGAGAGACAGACAGACAAACAGGCAGACAGACAAAGTGAGAAAGAGAGAGACAGACAAAGTGAAAGACAGACAGACAGTGAGAGAGAGACAGATAGACAAAATAAGAGACAGACAAAATGAGAGAGAAATGACAGAGAGAGAGAGAGAGAGGAGAGAGAGAGAGAGAGAGAGAGAGAGGGGTGGGGGGTGGGACAGAGACAGACAGACAGACAGACCAATTGAAAAGACACAAGCGCCGATAAACAAATCATAACGCTCTGTTCTTCTGTGCCGAAGGTTTCCCTCGGAAACGGCCATCATCGAATCCTACAAGACCAAAGTCTCCTGGAACGCCTACAAGGCCGAAGTGGTCAAGGGCGTCGTCCGATCCCGTGAGCTACGTAGCGCCCCACTATACCGCGGAGACAAGAAGAAAGAGACCCCGAGGAGCGACCCAGCGCATATGGAACGCTGTCGAACGTGCCTCAAGGCTCAGTTGCCTGGAAAGATCGATGACACAAAATCCGCTGTCACCGTTGAAGAAGATCGTGTATCAGCTGACAACGGTCAGAGCATGGACAGTGCGGACAGTTTACCTGTGAACGGGGTGGGGCAGTCCGACGACAGACAGCATGCCTCAGAGCTGAGTGTGTGCGAAGAAGAGAGCGACGCCGCTGTATCCCACTCTGAAGACGACGAAGACGAAGTCCATGGATTGAACAGAGAGAGTGCGAGACAGCAGACACGACCTGCACGCATTTTCCCAATAGTGGAAGTAGACACCACGGTAGATCCCGACACTCCGAGACAGGACTCTGCTGAGCTGACGGAAAATGACCGGAAGACTGGCCCCCCTCAGCCAGTGGTGCTGCAGCAAGATGTGGGTCCGGGCCCCGAGGCTGTCATCGTGCGGAGGAAGTCTTCCGTCGGTTTCAACAACAGGCCGTCAGTAGCCGTCGACACCACCTTCGTCACACGTCGACGTCGATCACGTGCCGAGACGTCGTCATCCGGTCACGTGACAAGGTTCAACTTGGCAGACGATTTGGATTCGGACACTGTGGTGGAAAATACGTAGCAGAGACGGCTAGGAATTGCTCACATCTATTAACTATCGTTATTGATTGATATTCCAACACAGAGTTTCAGAACAGCTGCCATCATTTGTTCTTGTGGCAGTTTTCGGAAGGAAATAGTTGTATGAGTTTAGACCAAGCTAAAACAACAAGAACAATAACAACAAAACCCTGAAGTTTTCTTTTTTTCGGTCTTCTCTCTCTTTCATAAATAGCATATTTGTATGGGTGGGATTCTCTCGGAATCCAAAATTTGTATGTCCTTGATCTGATTTTCAGCTATGTTTTTCTGCAGGTTCATTAGATTTACACACACACGCGCGCGGGCACGCACACACACACACACACACACACACACACACACACACACACACGCTTGCGCGCGCGCACACACACACACACACATCTACACACTGTGCTATTTAATAGATCCATATTATGTCATTTAGATACACCTGCTTATATCATTTTGTTTTAGTTTTCTTCCAAACTCCTTGTAACAGAAAACAACGAAAACATCCTGACTATGTCTACACCCCACCCACATCCCACCTTCACAACTTCTCTGGTCATTTTTTCTTCACTATTTGTGCCACGTTTAGATTTAATATTTATCCATTTGTTTTCATATGACATCAGAGATCTCAGCATGTATTTTGTTTGTTGTTAGCCATATGTATAGAAATAAATGCATTTGCAATACTTGATATTTAGTGATGTGTTCGACAAAGTTCCCCCCCCCCCCCCCCCCCCCCCCCCCAAATCACCTTTGTCTATGCGTCTTTGAACCGTGATTGAAGAACACAGTGAGTGCTTATTTCAAAGGACTGGATTTGATAAAATCTCCTCATAAGGAATGTTAACGAGTGAATAAATGCAGGCAGCTTTTTTCAGTGCAAATACCCTGTACTTTGTATCATAAATCATTTCATTGCCACGGACTTAAATCTCACGTGTCCTGAAAGCAAAAATGGAATTACTCCAGCGCCAGACATAGACATAGAACGAGACTGTGTCAGGTACATAGGTAATCGGGTACCTGCTCGACTCTTCTGTCCTTAGTGACGAGCGACAAAGTAGATCTGAGGCGAGTTTCACAGGCGCGATAACTCGCAAGGCGACTAGCTTATCCTTGCAGAAAGGCGAGGCGAGTATAGACTGGGGCGCGGGAAAGACAAAACTTCATAATGACAATAAGACTTCTTCTAGCTCTTCTTTGCTGCTGAAGAGTCAGCGTTTTGACCCTTTTATTTACCAATCAGAGAACGTTATAAGTTTTCGTGCTCCACTCGCTGAACGAAACAACTGTCGGCCATTTTCTCTCGCAAGCGAGACGGCCCAAAGATAACCTAGCAAATTCTTGCCTTTCCCTAGCCCCACTCGCCGCAAGAGTGTGCTGTAAAATGCTCACACTCGCCACGCAAACATGCGAGCGAGAATTCTTGCCGCCTTGACTCTAAGAAACGCACAGCTGTTAGTCCAGTCCAGTGCCTCCGAGCTGTACCTTGTCACGACTTTTGTTTTCAACCTTTGCCAAGTCGATTCATCTCCACTAGCTGGGTACTCTGTATGATGGTTTTGAACATGGAACTGTGGAAGGACACGTACCCGCGCCAATCACGGCATCATACAGACACCTCAGAAAGGAACTTCCTTGTGTCAGGATCTCTCTTGACATTGTTCTCTGACATGGTCATTTTGGTGTCGTTTCCTTTTTCAAGACGTGGAAGTGCCGAAAGTGTGTGTGTGTGTGTGTGTGTGTGTGTGTGTGTTGTTGGTTGTTTGTGTGCGTGTGTGCAAAATCTTTTTCCCCATTCGTCGCAATGTGATATTTTTCTCCATTCGTCGCCGTATCAATCTCCTGTCCAATAAAACCCGCGGTTATAAATTGAAACACACGCGCGCGCGCGTGCGCGCACACACACACAGAGCTCTCGCGCGCACAAAAATAATAACTCCCTGTATTTAGAAAGACAACTACTACGGTGCATTTCAAAAATATTCAACCACCTTACGAATCATATAAATGTCGATGTCATAAGATATATAAGTAATGAAATGATGAAGAAGGGGAGAAAAGGAGTGAACACTGACCGATGATTAGATGGCGTTAGTATGTAAAAGCTCTCTCTCTCTTTCTCTGGTGTGTGTGTGTGTGCGCGTGCGCGCGCGTGTGTGTGTGAGTGTGTGTGTGTGTGTGTTTGAAGGAGTAGGATTTTTTTGGGGGGGGTCATCTCTTCTTCCGTGTTTCCACGGGCATTTTCCCCATGCTGCTTACTATAGGCCTGCGGCTTCCCGCAGCCACACCCGGTTTTCACCTACCGCAGTTTCAGCACTGGCAGTCTGCAGAAAGCAACAAAGTGACTTCCCTGCTACAGAGTCACATCGGTGGGTGTTCAGTGGTGCTGTTCCGTTCTGGACAAAATACCTAATACAGCACCTACTAACCCACCACCACACACACACCCACAGCCCCCGACAATAAGGATATACTCGCAAAGCCAGCAAAGTCATTTCAGAGGACGCCACCATGTCTATGCAATGAGTTACCATAAACTTGTTGGGGTAGTAACGACTGTGATACACACCCACCACAGGCAAAAACATACAGAGGGATTCGGCAGGTCTGAGTCAGTGACAGATCGGTGTTCCTTCTCAGACGCCATTGTTTTCATGAGCGTCCATGTCTCCGCCATCTCTTCACTAACAGCAACACATCTGCTTGCTACATATTTTGTGGAATTTTTTCCCCCGTCTTTTAAGCCCCCTAAAGGGCATTATTCTGGCCATGCCGCTTATTCAAGCTATATCACACCCACACCCAGCTTCATCCGTTTGCAGCCCCAGCACTGGCAACCTGCAGGGAACAGTCAGTATCTTCGTTTTTTTTCATCTTTTATATGCCTCAACTGACTCTCTCTCTTTCTCGCTCTCTCTCTTTTTCTTAAGCTGCATATTCCTTTTGCATTGTTAAAAAAAAATTAAGACATGGAAAAAAAAACTTTTTTCTTTCTTCTCCCTTTTTTCCCTTCTGTGGAACTTCTGAAACAGTACCCTTACACCCCCACCCCCATCCCTCTCTCTCTCTATCTCCCTCTCTTGTGGCCTGCCAGTCTCGCTCCATTCGTGTACGCCTGCTCGATATGGATGGACATTTGTTGTTGTTGTGATGCGACATGGTTTACCACTCCTTCTAACGCCTGTGTTTTCCATTTCCGTTGTGTGTTCAACATTCTGTTGGCTTTTTTTTTTTCATTTCACTCTCACTTTCTCTCTTCTCCCTCCCCCTCTTCCCATTTGTCAAGAATCCTTATCAACCAATCAATACCTGGTTCTCGTCAGGCAACCCATCAGACGCTGCCCTGCTGCTGAATCACTTTGGTGCTGAGCTAGGACACCATGCTGCACAGCATAGTCATCAATAACTGCTTGGCTGTGAAGTCAGCATGCATTAGCATTCCCATTTAGAGGGAGCCACCACGTTTATCCAGTGGTAGTCCCCATGAACCTGACAAGACAAATGACTGCAACAAGATCTTGCCACATGTACAACAATTTCAGGGCTGTCTTCCATGCTGCTGGCCAACAACTGAATTTAATGATGTTGCGAAGAACCATGTTCTCAAATTAATGTGCTGTCAGTGTCTTGAGCACAAATTGTTCGAAGAAAGGCTATGCTTTGGCTGACCTCTTGTCAATGATTTATATATATATATATATATATATATATAAAGATGTTTCAATCAAAATAACAGCAAAAACAACAGAAGACAAGAATTTCAATCTGCACTTTATCCACGCAGGTGAGTAAACAATCATTTATGCAGGTGGGTATACAGTTATTTATGCAGGTGAGTATACAAATGTTATACACTTCTTCACTTTATGCTGAGATCTCTTGGCATTCAAAACACCTGGTGATAATGAACGAGGGCAGTGTGCTGAATCAAAATTGTAGATCAGCTGCATCCTGGAAAGAAGTAAACACTAGCATTTGTTGAATTCAAATATATTGATAATTTATTAAAATATTGGTAATTTATTTACATAAAAAGCAACAAGAAACGCATCTGATCATTACAATACTATGCCATAGCTGCCACCCTTCTGGAACTTCCCTAATCTAGAAATTATTCCTGGGTTTCCCTGGGTTTCCAAATTTAGTGAAAAAGTCCAGAATTCCAAATTTAGTTTAAAAATGTGGGGTTGGGGAGTCCTTTTTCTTTTTTTAAACCCAGATGAAAACAGTATTGCAGAATGAAACCCAAATGATGTTATGTGGATGTTGGCAATTACATGAATGGAAAATGCATTTTGTTTTTAAACCCCACGTTAGTCAACTGAAACATAAGGGAGCTTGAAATGCTTTCAGTCAAAAGCCGAACTGCCCTCTCCTCAGCCCACCCCACCCTTTTCACCCTGTGGTTCCAGAATTTTGACTCCAGAGGGCTGACATCTATGCTATGCAGCTGATCACCACATGTTATGAAAAATCAGCTGTCATGATAGAAAACTTTCATACAAATCTCTCCCTTTTCTTGAGTACACCCATGTTGAAATTCTTAAATGAAACATGAAGATTTGTAAATAAACCATAAATATGGGCCATCATATATTAAAATGCCTCTTCAATTATTGAAGTTTTCATCATAATCACCACCACTGTTCACTGACCATAAGTCGTAGTTCAGAACAAATGAAAGGCTGTGCATCTTGCCACTGTCATGAGTCGTGAACTCCTCTGCAAGATCTTATTCTTATATGTGATCACTTCTCACAAAACGGTTGTGACATGTTTATCAAAGAAAAAGACAGAGAAAGACTTTTCTGGTGGTATATGCAGGCTTTCTGTGTATTCAAAAATTAAAAATCATGATACTCATAAGTGTCCAATTGGTATGGAGACCTTTTTGAGAGAACAAAAAAAGACTTTAAGTCACAGAACCTGCATATGGTATGAATGAGAGGATTGCAAAATTACTGACTTATCCTATTCCTGGTTCATTTTAAGCCAAACCAATTAAATGAACCAAGCTTTAACCCGTTCGCTGCTTGAAGCTGCTTGAAAATGTTACAAACAAAGGCTTTCCCAGTGCCAGGGAAATCTAATGATTTGGGGGTAATAATTAACAAAAAATTCTAGCTCAGAAACTACAAAAGATATAACAATGAAATATATATGATTTTTGAAGGAAATTGAATGAAGATTTTGAATCTGGGCTTCTTTTGTTTTAATTTTGATAATAAAAAAGTATTTAGACAATTAGATTTGGATAGATTTTTTTGCACGATCAAAAGCATATGTATTTACCACTACATCTTCACATCCAAGCAAGAACACAAAGCAAAAAAGTTGAAAATAAAGTTTGTATTGTCACACTACACCTGTAAATGAAAGTAAAACAGTTTAGAAGTCTATCAAGACGCTCACACTCTATGCAGACAGGTCAGTCCACGACCACGCCCCCCTCTCCCCACCACGCCCCCTTGCTGGACTTCAAACCTCTCTTTCACTGCTCCTCTTCCCCTACCTTTCCCTCTGCCCTGTGCCGCGCCGCGAGCAGGCCGCGCTCCCCTCTCACGCTGACTACCACGTCACTGACCACTGGCACGCAGTGCAGAGTACACACTAGGCGAGCTCGTTCGACGCTGGCAAACCAGTCAGCTGAACACACATTGAGGTCACACAGCCCGACACAATAACTGACGAATACGGTTGGCAATTCCATCACTATCATCATCTCACCTTCATGCTTGAGTGAGTCGTTGAATAAAAGATTATTGTCTTTGTCAAAAATCATTAGCAGAGCCTGCTCAGCTGTGTAAATACGTTGATTTGGTCGCTGCGCTTGTCGAAGGTTGCGCCGCCATCTTTGCAAGCGAGACGAAGTGCTGGCTGGTCATCCAGTCAGTGATGAGAATAAATGGGCTTTCCCCTCACGTGTGGTCATTTACATATCATTTTAATACTACAGACATATAAGGCTTACTACGCACACTCTATTTAAGTCCGTTGATAGAAATAGTAACGAATGAAAATTCAAGAAAAATGCATGACGTCAGTGGACGGCCCATAGGCACTGGGAAAGCATTTTTAATGCGGCGTCAGCTGACGGCTTAAAGGCACTCTACGGGTTAATACTTTCCTGATGGGCGTGGCAGAGAAACGTCACTTCCCTGCAGGCGAGTACACCGCACGTGCTTACAACCATTACAGACGCGTGATTTTCACACTTTTTTTAATTTTATTATACGTCTCCTAATATAAACCTAACAAGCAATTGTTACATATCAACGGAAAGGATAAAACGCAAACTTTGTAATGAGCATAGAATTAAATACATTTTGGGTAAAATAGCAATGCTACAGTTACGGAAACAACATAAGTAAAACGTAGGAGACCACAATCTTGTTTACGTTTGTTTGGTTAGTATGACAACAGCAAATGAGGAAGAAAAGGGGCATAAGATTTCGCTCTTACTTTGAACAGATGCAGAGAAAGCCTGAGGTATTCAATATGTGTAATCCAAGTGAATTTTTTTTTTTTTTAAAGGAAATTAAATCATTGCACACAGTACACACTTTTCACTGTTTTGGCTTCAGATGATAAGACGTATAAAACTATTAAATACACAGAGCAAATAAATCAAGCTCAGATTCATTTTGATAAACTTGTGCACCTTTACCCCCCTCATCCACTAAACCACTTTGCAGAACCAGTTCTAAAACTATGTATCGTTCTTCTTCTGCCGTATATGTTAGTGAAGAGAGAAATTCCACATATGCCTTCCCAGTGCCAGACAGGTCTCTTTGTTCGGACCACTCTGGGGTCAAAAAGGTCATCGCTAGTGCGTGTAAACTTACCCTTCCAGTAGCTAGAACCCTGTTCTAAATATTTATGGCAGCTGCATCCCCTAGACGGTAGACGAGAGAACATGGGAATCTTTCATAGTTGTGCCGTCACGGAGGCATGGCACGTCCAGGGAGTACAGCAGTGTTGCCGTTACGACGGAATGGCTCGTTGTGAACGGGTCGACTGGGTTGCCATCACTATCGCATGGCGCGTCGCGAAAAGGTTAATGGATTTGCTAAAGGCTAGCACACAAAACTCATTTTACGGTAAACTGACCCCCACCTTCATTTGTTGCCAGTACAGAGCTGCCAACGTTGCAGATGCACAAAGTGTAGCATTTTGACATTTTGAGTGTAGCATTCCAAATTTAAGTATAGCACTCACATGCGCTGTGATAAGTCAGGCTCAAAAGCACAGCTCTACACATACCACATAATGGTAGACTAAGAAGATATAAATCGTGCTAGTTATTGCATACTTTTGACCTGACCTACAAGAAAATCAAAATGGCTGACAACAAAACCAATCCACATGGTGGCAAAATCACGATCGTCTTTAGTGAATTTTCTTCTGCTTTTTCTATGAAAATTTCATCCTCTTCTGACCAACTTTGGCCACTTTTTGAGGAAACAAGTCTATGGTCTCAAGATCTACAGTGCCTCAATTCCCTTTAAGCTGATGCTCATTCAGTGAAGCATGCTTTTCTAAAAATTTTCTGTTGTTTTTTTTTTTGGTCACAAAACATAAGTGTAACACTGTCAACAAAACCATAGCATGTCAAGTAAATAGCGTCGGACTTGGCAGATCTGCCAGCAGCACGTCTATGCTTGGAGGAATTTATCCATCATTTTGTCAGTGGTGGTCACATATAGGGAAAAGTGTCGGCAACGGTGAGCTCTTACCTGACTGCATACAGTTAAATATCTCTTGTTATTTACCTGTCATATCCTAAAGCATTTTTCACCACTGACTGATCACATGGATGCAGGCCTACTCTGTCACCTCAGCTGAAGTCTTTCTTTGGGGTTTTCTTAACAATGTTTCATACCTCCTTGCACAATCCCTCAACAGCTTCATCACCTCAGTCTAATGTTGAAGCATGTGCTTTATAACTCCATGTATAATTCAACAGCTTCATCAGCACAGTCTAATCTACAACGTATCTTTGGAATGGTGGTATTGCCATTCTGTGGCTACACAAAGATACAAATAATGATGATTCTACAGTCAAGATGAGAGATCAACGTTTTCTAATACAGCATCCTCCTGTCAAGTGAAACTTGCCATGCCAGAAAAAGAAATTTTCTGATATGGAATAATTGTTCACTAAATGGATTTTTTTTCCCCACTACATGAAACACTGGTTAAATAAAACAGCTCATGTTTTAATGTATGCAAAATAAATGAGAGAGAAAGCAAGCAAATATAGTTGAACATGTCATCTCTTGTAAGTTCTTTTCCTGGAACCGCTGAAACCATCATAATGCTAGTCCGAGTGTGACAGTCAGTAGCTGACAACAACCGACATTCAGTTCTTCATCCGAAACTAAGACTTTGTCATCTTATAGTAATTGAAAGCAATGATTGTCCTTGAAGAGAGTGCAATTATTTCCCTGAGCTCATTTATGCTTGCATGTGAGTGTAGATGCCTGAGCAAGCACATTTGCGCCCCTACTCCAACTTCTGTTCGAATATGCATTCAAATGTGTGAAATTGGCAAGCTGTTTTCAATGAAATTACCATAAGCACATTTTTCTTTTAATGTTTATTTTATGTAATGGTAAAAGTAAAAGAAAAGAAAAAGCTTTCAAAGAATCGGTTTGCTGAATCATATGCTTTCATATCCAGCATGTACAATCTTAAATGAACTACAGTACAGGTGAACATGTTAACAGAAAGAAATGCCCGGTGATGGAGCAGTGATGTATCAATGCCTACACAAAGGGGGTGCCACAGGTATCCTTTGCTGAAGAAGGTCCCAAGCTTTCTGGATCTGACAACAGAGGAAAAAGCAAATAAAAAAAATCTTTAGTTCACTTGGAAAAAGGCTTATTGTCACATGAAGTGATCTGCCGCAGATAGAGACCCAGGAAAAAAAAAAAGAAAACTGAGAGTTGTGTAGTTTGTATATGTGTGTGTGTGTGTGTTGTGTGTGTGTGTGTGGTGTGTGTGCTGTGTGTGTGTGTGTGTGTGTGTGTGTGTGTGTGTGTGTGTGTGTGTGTGCGCATGTGTACTTTCCTTTTGGTTTTATTTTTCAAATTTTGACAGTAAACAAGGTGCAACAAAGACTTTATGAATCTCATTTCAATCGAGTAATTTTGCTGCCAACTTGTGCAAATTATTAGAATAACAACAACTGATGAATTTCATTTTTTTTCAAATGCCTCATGGAAAGACAATTATAAATCGAGCAAAACACACACACACACACACACACACATGCACACACACAGATTCCCCTACCTGTTTCCTGGTGTAGTTGAACTCCCACAGTGGACAGACAACCACATTGGACTTAGCAATGCGTTCAGTATTGCTCAACTGGGCATCCACTCTCTGGGCTGCCTGCTCCTCTGTCAGCTGGTTACGCTCCCCTATGCGCTTTACCGCCTGACCAACACCATTCACACAATGTTCATAACAATCATCCCGCCATCCAATGGCTGACTGGTTAAAGACGATGCTACTCTAAGTAAACAAACAAAACTGGTGTTGTTGCTATCTGAGTGTTCATCACTGTTTTTTTTTTAATTAGAGAATGGTTGGAGCTGTCAGTATCCTCTCTAACCACGTCAACATTGTACATAAGACACTTAGAATACATATATGAACTGCATGCATGTATTGAGACTACTCATTAACTTGTGCATGCAGATATATGTGAATCATGGACAAACATAAAGAATCCATTTTAGCTAAAAGCTCCACATATCCAACTACTCTCCACTGCTTTTGATCTGCATGCATGTATTAAGACTATTTGTTAAATTGTGCACGCAGATCTGTGAATCACGGACTAGCATACACAATCCACTTCAGCTAAAAGCTCTACATATTCAACTACTCTCCACTGCTTTTGATCTGCATGCATGTATTAAGACTATTTGTTAAATTGTGCATGCAGATCTGTGAATCATGGACTAGCATAAACAATCCACTTCAGCTAAAAGCTCTATTTATCCAACTACTCTCCACTGCTTCTCCAAAGTTCCAGTCATCCTGGCCAAGATCCACAGGCATTTTCATGAGCTGGACAGAGTCGCAGACAGCAGCTCTGAACTGGCAGCTTTTTAGACATCTTGAATGCACCAACATTTTCTTTGCCCTAATTTTCTTGTGAAGTGTGGAACCACTATAACTCAAAGGAAATCGGCGCAGAACTGTGTGGCAGATGATCCACACTCTTGGATGTTTTGTTTATTCGGGAATGTCAGAGCTGGAGATGTCCAAGCATCCTGTTAGTCCGTGGCCACCAAGTCTTCCTGTGAGCAAGATGTAACGTTGTCTCCACTTGTACATTTGGCTGTGTCACTGAAAGGGGAGGCTGAGCTGTCAGATTCAGTGTGAATCAAGTCCACTTCCCTCCCCTTTCCACCTTCACACATCCACTACTCCCCCCCCCCCCACCCCCACCCCATCCATCCTCACTTACCCACCCACCCCTGTTGTTTTTTTTTTTCTCAGAAGGAGCCAGTCTGTAATGAGTTTTGTCTCACTAAGACATGTCAGAGAATAGGGCATGCAGGTATTGTTCTTGGTTAGCATGGAAATGACGGACCTACTCCCTGTATCTCTCCTTCTCAAGTGAGCATCACGCATGTGCATATCACGCTGGTAATGAATCACATCTGCTGACTTGTCAAGGCGCTACTGATAGTTACTTTAATCAACCATCTCTTGACTCAGGAAGGGAAAGCAGAAATTTGAGGGGATTGATTATTTTTTGTAATATACCTGTCTCTGGACAACCAAAAATTATCTTGGAATTTCTAGCCCTGACAGTCAAAGCAATTTGGCTTTGTGGATGCTGGGACAACTATTGAGTGTCAATTCTGGCAGAACTGTAGTGAACATAGTGTCTTGCAGCAAGCTTTGTTGTCTGCAGTTTATTCGATATTCTTTTTCTATGGGGACATCTGACTGACCTGGGTGATGTTCTTGGCAAAAAGGAATGATGCATTTAAATAGTCAGCTCTTGTTTTATCTCTAAGCCATGGGAGGATAGGATATATCCATTGCCCTGAGTTTTCCTTGGTTAATGTCATCATGTGTAAACATTTTCTTTCTCCAAATTTGTTTTTTTCACTTTAAATGATTTTAGATGAATGGGTGGTATGATTTCAATAGCTTAACAGTTTAATCATAATGCAGATTGTTAGGTTGACTACTGACATAAACTGCCACATACCATATACTTTACAAAATAATATGCATTAAATGGAATGGAGTCTGAAAATTGATTTTTTTAAATTTTCCTTTCCTTTGTAAATTTATTCAAAGTACCTCCTCTCTTGGAACAAAAGTGGTCCACACTTCATGGACAGAGTTATCCCACCCTGCTTCCAAGAGCACAGCAGCCTCCAGAATGACCACACGTACGCCATCTGTAATAAATTAAAATTTTATGACAACTTTTGATGAATGGCACAATCCTATGGACGGCTCTGCATGCCTTCTGTGCTTTACTCTGTGTGTGTGTGTGTTTATGTATATGTGTGTGTGTGCATGTGCGTGCATGCATGTGTTCATGAGAAGGAGAGAGAATGCATGTGTGAGAATATTTGTGTGTGTGCATGTGTATGTATGTGTGTGTGTATGTGTATGTGTGTGTGTGTGCGTATCTGTCTGTGCATGACTCATTCCTTCACTGACATATTTGTTTGCTTCTTCCAAATGTTTAGTGATATAGTGCCATAGTTTGTATCAATGTCAAGTGTTCTGAGCTCAGTAGAGAAACAATGCTCAACCAGTCATCGTCATCGTCGTCATCATCATCATCATCATGATTATTATTATTAAGACTACTTAGCACTTGCAGAATGATAACATTCTAACCAAATGAATCTACCCCAGTAAATTTATTTGTGAACATTAACATAAAACAAGACAAGACCAACACTGACACTCACACATTACACCTGCTACAATGATGTAATCCACAACGAAAAGAAAAGAAAAAACCTAAACAGAAGCAACACCTATGTTGAACGATAAGATGATAATAGCCTCAAGCACATTGATTCTGACACTCACACACGCTGAACTGTCCATCCCTACACCTTCACTCACCAGCAGCCAAATGTTGAATTTCTGCCTCTGCCAGCTGTAGAATGTGCGGCCACACAATACTGTTCAGCTTGCCCAGCTTGCTCTGCACATCACAACAGACCTGTTCTTTTTCATCTGCCCTAAAATCAAGTTGCAGTACGGATACAGCAACAAGATTCACCTGAGCAGTCAGAAGCCTCCACAGACCATCCTCAGTCCTGTGCAACAGGGCAGAGGTGTTATACAAAAGTCCAACCTTTTCTTGTCTTTCAAATTCTTCACTCTTCCGATGGCAGAAGAAGATCCGAAATAAAGATCTATACGAGTGTGCGGGACAGGGACCAGTGGCCAAGCAGATACTGCAAAGGAAGTGGGGCTGGATCCGACATGCCCTCAGGAAGCCAGCATCCAGCACCACAGGCCAAGCCCTGACCTGGAACCCACAAGGAAAGAGGAAGAGAGGCCGGCCTCGCAACAGCTGGAGGTGAGACACTGAGGCGGAGTTGAGGCAACAAGGGACCAACTGGACTGGAATGGCCAGAACAGCCCAGAACAGAGTGCGATGGCGAAGGGTCATCGATGGCCTATGCTCCACAGGGAGCAATGGGCATAATGATGATGAATGAAATTCTTCGCTCTGCCTCTGGGGTAGCTATCTTCCTGCGATGGACTTAGGTAAAGAGTCAAGGTGAGATACATGCCCATAGCGAATAAGCTTTTTGGGTTTGGTGAAATGTACGGGTGCCTGTTCTCCAGCTGCAGCTGGAAGTATAGTTAATAAAAGAACATTTTATGTGGTCTGGCTTAGAAAAATCCATTGTAGTCTATTCCAATGTTTTTGTTTAGCTTGCTCCAATTTTGGAGCATTCTTATTTAGTTATTACACAGTGAAAGGTACGCCCAACTCCGTTTCCCTAAAAATGAGAGACACAGAGAAGACTAATTCTATGTATCACAGCTAAGCGCAAAATGAAGATTTTCTCGGCTCAACATGACCACATACATTACCTGTTCGTCTTACCCTTGGGGTGTTTTTCAGTTTCTATTTTTCTCGGCTCAACATGACCACATACATTACCTGTTCGTCTTACCCTTGGGGTGTTTTTCAGTTTCTATTTTTCTCGGCTCAACATGACCACATACATTACCTGTTCGTCTTACCCTTGGGGTGTTTTTCAGTTTCTATTTTTCTCGGCTCAACATGACCATATACATTACCTGTTCGTCTTACCCTTGGGGTGTTTTTCAGTTTCTATTTTCAGTTGAAAGTGAGCAGACTACCATGTGGAAGTGTTTTTGCACATTAAACGACATCAGACTATTCAGACGACAACATGACGTTCTCACTGTTCAAAGCGCAATCCTCGATGAAGAACATTTCTATCTTTCCGAGCCTCCTGGGAATACTGCAGTAGCATATCCCCTGTAGGAAGAGTGAGAACACCACAATACCTGGTCCAAGTCCTCCCCTCTCCTACCCCCCAAGATGCTTTCATGTACTATAAGGCCCGGAGAAATCTGAGAATCAGTTGTCAGGCCTGGTCACTTCAGTCGCTGGCAGCCCTGTAACTGTGAGGAGAGATTTGAGTCTGCAGGCATTAACAGTCCTTTAAATACAGGAGAGGCAGTAAATATCACACTGAAGTAAAAGCACCATACAAGGTCTGTGCAGGTTTTTAATGTCAAAATCATACATTTCATTTCCAGGGGCTTTCTGCATGCCCTCCCTCAACATGCTGTCAACCAATCAACATTTCCAACAGCATGAAAAGCTCTACTTGTCTGTTGGTCTGATGTTTTCACAGCCAGTTTTTTTTCAGCTTTCTCCAACCACTTATCATGAATCAACAGCTCCCAGGTATTTTCTGGGTTAATTAGTTCCAAAACAATCATTTTAACACAGGCTGACTGACTGATTGAAGAACCCAAATATTGTCAAGGGACAGAACTCTATCATTTTAAGACTTGCAGTCCAGAAAACAATGTCTCATCGACCTGAAATTCAGGATCAAAACTGTTTATTGGACATATTATCATCATTTCTGGGGAACAGTTGAAATATTTTCAGCTTCCAAAATAAATCAAACAAAATTCTTCATGATTTTCAAAGACATTGATCATGTTTTAAGGATTTTCAAAGTGCGACTGGCCGTCCATTTCTCAAAGACTTTCAACGACCTTGTGAACCATGCCATAATGAAACAATAAGCATGTGCTATGTTGACAAGCTTTCCTAGGAAACAGTGGTCAGTATTCAACAAAAAGATTCATGTGTGACAAATTCATATCATAAAATACAGACTTCAAACTAATGCTTCCCACATAGCTCACACACATAAATAAAAGCACATAGAACAAACAAGAAAACAGTATTCCCAAAAGGAAGTCCCATACTTTCCTATGTACATACCCCTCTCCCTAAGTAATTCAGCAGCAGCAGCTGATGAATACACTGTATTTCTAAATCCTTTCCTTATAATTGTCAACACTTTACACCAGCAAACTAAATTCTGTCACATTTTCTTAAATCAGCTGCATTCAATAAATTTCAAATCTTTTCAAATTGCACACAAAGTGAACGTCATTTACCTACTAGTCATTATCCAATCAGTGAATCACTTTTTATTTTCAACTGCTCATATTCCATCTAATCACCTTTGTTGCCAATGTTCTATTCATTTCATAATTCATTCATTTCAAAATTTCATCGTATTTTCATTTTTACTGTATTTGTTCTATCCCTTATACAGACCACTGACCAGTAATGGAGTTGAAACAGCGCTTCACCCTATCATCCCTCATGACAGACACATGAGCAAAAAGTTTGACCCAACCAAGAGATTCTTGTTCCTGCGCCGCTTAGTAAACTCTTCTATATGTAATTTTTGTGAGCAAGAGGAGCAGACAATTTTTCATATGCTGTTTTACTGTCACATTACACACCAATTTTGGATAAATTTTCAGCAGCTGGTGACTTGGAAATGTTGACATTGTCATGAATTTGTGATTGACAAGAAACTTGAACTGTTTGGTGTAAAGCAAAATATACAGACACTTTTATATTTCATTATTTTATTTGCCAAATTTTACATATACAAATGCAAATTGCTACATGCATAACCATATTTACAAACCTTTGTTACATTACTGAGGGACAGATATAACTTAGAACGTCACATGGCAGTCATAAATGGAATTTGTGCACAGTTTGAACAAAACTGGCTCATGTAAAATTTGATTCTCAAATAATTTGAAAATTAGAGTTCAAAATAGAACATATGTATTTCATCTGTAATGTATCACTCATCAAGACCCACTCCAACAAGGTTTTTTTGAAAATGGTTGAATATTTGTCTGTGTATGACTTATGTTCTGCATGACAATGTTAGTGGGCCCCACCCCATCCCCTACCCTTGCCCCCACCCCCCCCTCCCTCTGACCCCCTGGTGCTGCTTTTGTTTTGTGTGTATGGATGTTTGATTGTTCAGTTGGGTTTTTTTGTATCTGCTGTTGTTTTGTAATCAATTGCTATATACGTAATTGGTTTGTAATGAATGCGTGCTTGAAAAATGATGTGTATGAAAAAAAAGTTCATGAAACAAAAAAAATTACCTAAAAAAAATACAAAAAAAATTGACTGCTGTCTCAGACTTCATCATGGCATTACAGTGAACAATCAAACAATGGCTGGCAGCGCTGCCCTCCTCTCCTCTCCAGAGGAATCCCCATACCTTGTCGGAGAAGGCGATAGCTCCCAGCTGCTTTCTGTCAATGTCTCCTTTCTCTGTCACTAGCTGGGAGCCAAACTCGGCCACCACCTCATCAAATCCTTTTGTTCCTGGGGCATAGGCTTCATGGCCTGCGACAGAAAAAAAGGGGGGTGGGGGTGGGGGGAGGGAACTGTTAAGAACTGTCAGGTCCTGTCACACACAGGTCATAGTAGGTATTCAGATAGAAAGTATTCTGAAATGTTATTACCATGGTTAGAAAGAAATTCTCGCAAATCAGTTTTGATCACCTGGGATGTGGTCCAAGGCGGGATGAAAGAGACAGAGGCAATGCAGAGACCGACCGAACTCTGATGTCTCATTTGATATCTTTGGTGTTGTTTGTCATCAGTTTGGTCTCTTCTCGACTGACTTCCACGCCATATGCAGAAAATACCTAACATATGGTTTTCTGATTGCCTTCAGATTTGACTGCTGCAGGCTCATCACATTCTCTTTTTATCTACCTGCTCCATCATCCATTTCCTCACAGTGACATCAGGCTGTATTTCTAGGCCCCCCATCCCTTTACTAATTTCACAGTTTCAGCACCAACAGCTCACAAGCAGCTCTCGATGATAAGTTGTCATAAGACAACTCAGCAGAGGAGATCTGCACTCTAGGCTTACACTGCAGCACCAATTTCATGCATGTGGAATAATATTTCTAGCTATACATAACTGTTAATCCTTATATCTAGATGCGAGTCATACCAGGATTGTTCATTCTCTCTCTTCAAAAACTGCTAATCGTTGTATCTACGTGAGCCATACTAGGATTGTTTATTTTCTCTCTCTCGCTCTCTCTCTCTCTTTCTCTCACACACATATACACACACACACCACACACACATCGCACGCACACACACACACACACACACACACACACACCACACACACACACACACACACACACACATACACACTGACAAACGCACACAGTCTCTAACCTAAAAGATCGCAGTTGATAATGGCAGCTCCTAGCCGTTCCAGTTCCTTGCACATGTTGGATTTTCCACTGGCTATGCCGCCAGTCAGACCAATGCGATACGGCCGTGGGGCCAGATGTTTCCTGGACTGCCATCATATGTCAACCATGAACACATAGTGAATACTGAAAACGGCTCTGCGTGTGAGTGCGTGCATGCGTGCGTGTGTGCGTGTGTGTGTGAATGCGTGCGTGCGTGTGTGTGTGTGTGCATGTGTGTGTGTGCCTATGTATGTGAATGTGTGTGTGTGTGTGTGTGTGTGTGTGTGTGTGTGTGTGTGTGTGTTGTGTGTGTGTGTGTGTGTGTGTGTGTGTGTGTGTGTGTGTGTGTGTGTGTGTGTGTGTGTGTGTGTGTGCGTGTGTGTGTTTGTGTCTCTGTGTGTGTTTAAGCACACAAGTATATACACTAGCGTGCACTTAAACCCTAAGCAAAAGCTAGACCTACCTTACAACATCGCTACAATGCTACAAAAACAAAAACAAAACAAAACAAAAAAAATCACAGCATAACATAATATCACAACTGTCATATCATAGTATAAGGCAATAATTTTTTTCTCTGAAATTCTAACCTGCATGCCCTATACTCCACAGCACACTGTACCTGGCTAAATCTTTTCAGGCACCTGATTGTGTGGGCCTATTTGCAGATGCTCAACGTTCATGTTCAGTGGATGGGTCAATGCAGCAAGAGGCATCGATTAACTGCTGTGCACACCGAGTCAGCACACAGACTTACAGCATATTCAAACTCAACTTGTTCAACAATGGTCACATTTCCATTTCTTGTATTTCAGACAAATAGCAAACACCAACTGTATGCACCCATCAGTTTGTTTTTCTCAATCTGAACATCATGCAAAATATGAATATGTCTAGTTTCTTATGCCATGGACAATTAACAGCAACACAGGTGATCTCAGTACCGCATGCCACTGAATTCAAATAGGTGCAACCTGCATTTTGAGTTGGAAATAAATGCACTTACGGCTAAGAAATGGTCGGGAAAAAAACAGATCAGCTTTCTTCTGTCCTGAAAGCTGACAGCAAAATGTGTGTGTGTGTGTGTGTGTGTGTGTGTGTGTGTGTGTGTGTGTGTGTGTGTGTGTGTGTGTGCATGTATGCATGTTTGAGGTGGAGTGTCATATATGCTGTAAAATTAGTGCATTTCATATACCCCCAATTTTCAACTCTCTTTTTATGGACAAAATTGATTTTTTTCCCCTTTAATACTTATGGATTAATGGATTCATAGACTAAATAGATTACTTTCCTTAAAGGACTGTAGTACCAATTGCCAAAATACCATGCACTGAAGTTTTAACAGTTCACAGTTTGCACATGATGTCTATGTAAACCAACTTCATGTGGTCAGAATAGGATGAAACAGCAGCACAAGGGGAGCCTACTCACAGGAGGTGGTCGAAGTAGTGTCCCCAGCAAACGTCGGCGTTGCGATGAGGAGCTGACCTTTTCCTCTTCCTCTGGCGCGTGACAAGTATCCTCCACCAAATCGATAGTCAGGACATCCATTCTCTTGAGACCCTGCCGTTAAAAACACAAACTTCTTGAAATTTAAATAAATAACCATGTTCAACCCTTCTGGAAGCAGTAGCTCCCGTAAATGTCAAACATCATGCTATAAACAGCAATCCTCTTGTTTTAAAGTTCCTTCCTGATTCATGTCCTGACTATGTTTTTTTAACTTAGCATTTCAGACCCCTGTTGATATTCTGCTTCCACTCACTGTTGAAAACTCAAAACTACAGTTGTTATTAAAGTGTCATATTCAGAGAGAGGTCTTTCAACTACGTGCATGGGGGTCCCTGTCTGCAACTAGATAGCAGGTGATGTAAATCATTTACCTTCTCTTCTTTATTTGAAATGCAAAACTTCAAATGAATATTTTCAAACAGTTCTTTTAGTGTTCGTTTTGAATGCGTTTGCACACACGCACACACACACACACACACACACACACACATGCACATACACACACACACATGCACACACACACATGCACACACACACAACACACACACACACACACACACACACACACACACACACACACACACACACACACACACACACACACACACACACACCACACTGACCAACACTGCAGGTGTCTGTATCTCTCAGGGCCTGCTATGAAAGTAAGCACAGAGTATGACCGTCTCACGCAGTCTTTGACCAGAACAGAACTCCGTGGCATATCTTCCTCATCCTTATTGATCAGCATTTGAAAAGTCTCATATTCAGTGGCCCTTCATGCCCTGTTCTCATGGCAACCTCAATTTCACTTTCCTCTCTGTGTCACAGGGCAAAGCAGACTGTTTGTTTATACCTGCTTATCAGCAATTGGATATGACATTTGACTAATAGAAAAGGAAGAAAATTTGCACAGAACTTTCTTCTTAATAAGCATGTTAGATTTGTTAAGTACTCCAACTATGAGCGTACTTTTCATGCTCACATTGTAAACTGGAGTTAAGAGAAGAATGAAATAAAGAATTTTTTTTTTTTTTTAATCTGAGTTCATCAAAGCATTAAAAGCCTGAAAATACCTTCAAAAACACACATTTTTAATACCTTGTTGTGAATTATTTCGTAATAAGCAAATATTTTGAAACTGTTAACCATTCTGAGAATGAGATATAAGAGATTACATTAAGTGCCCCTTCTGTTCATGCAAACCAGCCCACATTGCATAGGCAGGTCAGGCTGCCCAGGCTGAAAACTCCAAAGGGTTAAAATTGTTAGGTACGTAATTTCATTTCTATATGTGGATAAGAACAGGCACAACTGAACACATCCAAATGTCATTGCGTGTAGCTGCGTACCAGGGACTGGAGTGAATGGGGTGGGAGCACTGCTGCTGAGAGGTCAAGAAAGATGAGATACCACAAAAAAAACAAAAAAAAAACAAACAAACAAACAAACACGCTCGCTCACCCTAACAGTGAGTGTTGAAGACAATTTTTTTCTGCAACATATTTGTTCCCTCCTTTTGTGTGCATGTACTTCTCAGTGAAGGGCCAGCCCTGTCACAGAGATTTTTGTTAAGCCTTGATTTTTTTAGGGCTGTCTGAAAGTCACTGTTGCTACACTTCCATGAACAAAATTCCTGTACATGTCAGTGAGAGCTATGGAGTCCATGTCTGATACACAAATAACTGAATATCTACATAAAATGATACGTAATGCCCTACTACTGATTCAGGAATCAGCTAACGCCAGTTTGACTACTCCTTTGGTCCTGTTCTGAGCATAAACAATAAAAACGCAAGAATCCTTAACCTAATGCATATGAATACCCACATACTGCTTGAGTACTCACAATGATCTCTCACTCGTATCAAAAACAAAAAAAACACATAAAGAGTGTGAAAGATCACTTCACATGAATGAAAAATAACAGCACATCAACAAATCAAAGGTAAAAATCAAAAGCACCAATTAATACATTTTGCCAATTACAGCTAAAAAATCTTTTGTTCATCCCACACGTACACATTCCTCACTCGCAAATTTTCAAGAGAAGGACATCACCTCACCCTCTTCTTGCGCTCGTCATTGATCATTGCCGCACCCTTAAATGTCTCCTGGCTGACGACTAAGCACTGGTAGTCAGAACATATGGTGTCAACAGTGGGTCCGTAGAGGTCAGTGATGCGCACCGCTTCCACTTCAATGCTGGGTTTCACTTCCTGAACGTACTCAGTCGCTGATGCCTCTCTCTCCTTGTACGGCGATATCAGCTCCTTCAGTGTTTTCCCTTGGGAAACAAGGGCAATGTTGTCTAGAATTTGGTACAGGGGATAGTCTCAATTACGTCTTCCTGGAATCCCTTAAACTAGGGGCTCAAATGTGGGTAGGGAATCTTCATTATGCGGGTACATCTTATCATGTCAATGCAAAGAGTGCAACAGGAACATGTTCAAGAAAATGAATGAATTGGTCAATTACTTCTTCTTGATTTTTAATGCTGAACAGTTTCAACAATCTAATGAGCACTTCAAAAACAGAAGAGGATTTGGTGGTGGTGGTGGATGTGTGTGTGTGTGTGTGTGTGTGTGTGTGTGTGTGTGTGTGTGTGTGTGTGTGTGTGTGAGTGTGCGTCTGTGTGTAAGCATGTGTGTGTGTGTGTGTGCGTGCACGTGTGCATGCATGCATGTGCGTGCATGTGTGTGTGTGTGTGTGTGCTCAAGTGCAAGTGTGTGTATGTGTGTGTGTGTGTGTGTGTGTGTGTGTGTGTGTGTGTGTGTGTGTGTGTCCTAGTGTGTATGTGAGTGTGTGTGTCTCTGTTTGTGTATGTGTGTGTGCACGCATGAGAGTATGAGTGTGTGTGTGTCAGAATGTCTGTCTGTCCGCGTTTCTCTGTGTGTGCATATGTGTGTGTGTGTGTGTGACTTTACATATTTTTTACTCTTGTGGCAGACTATTATTCTTCAGCATCTCGCCAATGCACAGGGTACATAATAACACAAACACACACATACACACATGCACACATACACTTTCAGAATTAAACAAATATAATTTAAACACACACACACACACACACACACACACACACACACACACACACACACACACATCAACCTCAGTATAACACACAGACTCACTGGCGATCATGGCTTCATCAGTGACCCCTATAAGGATCTTCTTCTCACAGAACAGAGAGCTCTGACTGAGCAGTTTCCTATGCCCAGAGTGCAGGCGATCAAAGGTGCCTCCCAACACCACGTAATCGTAAGTGGTCAGCACATTGTCGGAATCTGCTACCCCAATGTCAGATTCACTACTGTCTCCTCCTGATTGTGATTCCAAGGCTTGTACCAACAGACTGTCACTGATTCTGTAAAAAAAAAAAAAAATTTTTTTTAAACAAAAAAACAAAAAAAACCAGATCAATGATTAATCATTCCATATATCCATTCATCAGTTAACCAAATAATCAACCGACTAGAATTCAATTTTCTTTACTATTCATTGCTATGGTGCTTATATGGTTTGTCATTACATAAACATTTCATCACTGTAATAAAGAAAAAAAAAGGGTATTCATGAAACTATATGTAACATTCACACAGAGTGTTTATGTTTATAAATCATGTACCACATATCATCACTTCCGCCTAGGTCTTCGCATGATTTATCTGGTGGTGTATTCCTGTCCACACACACACACACACACAACACACACACACACACACACACACTACTAAATAAACAAATAAGTAAATAAATAAATAAATGAATAAATAAATAAGGAAATAATAATCTGAAGATGCATCCACCCACCCATCTGAAAAATTCTGCTGCAGAAGCTGCAGCATGGAAGCCCTGTCCGACTTCCATGCGTCTACCAGACAAGGAGCATCTGACAACAGCACGCTCAACGGCTTCTCCAGCTTGTAACTAGGCAAAGGTGAGACCGGTTTATTTGTGATGTGCGTCAGTAAGATTCGAATGTCCAAATCCTGACAGCGCGAAGAACTCAATCCATAAATATCTGAAATGAACAACTGGATGTCCTTGGTGCAGGACTGGGGAGAGACGAGAGAAGAGTGGAGAGTCTTGCTGTTGCACACTGCTGGTTGTAGGTGAATGTAGATGGTGTTGGAAACAAGGGAGGCTATCTGGTCGAGGAGGCGAGGTATCTGGGCTCTGAGTGCAGACACTGGCTGGGTCAGGATGACTAGGCCATTCGGAAACATCTTCCAGGTGGTTGATTTTGAGAAATAGATCTGTTGAAAAAGAATGTAATTCTTTTATTAATCACGTACATGTCAAACTGTTGCAACATGCTTGTAACACACACACACACACACACACACACACACACACACACACACACACGAGATTAGACTGACCAGGAGCAGTAGTTTCACTGGCAGTTCAACTTGGCTGCTTTAACCTCTTAAGAACAAAGCCAGACATCTGCCATACCTCACACAAGTACCGATTCATTTGTTGAGTTACTGGCATACTTTCAGTGATCATACTGGTTATTGCAGAAGCATTCAGCATCTAGACATGACATTTTGTGTAGACAACTTTAACTAGCTGTTTACAACAGCCATTTGCACTGCCTCTAGAAAGAGCCAATTTGTTTTTTCTTCCTAAGTTGTCTTCACCTTGCATCATCAAGTGTAACTGACGTTTCACTGACAACAGCAAGAAGTGACAGACAGTACCTGTAATATGACTCTTAAATATATTAACATAGACTCTGATCATTAAGATTACACCTACTGTGACTGAAATCAATGCAAACCTATGCGACATCAAGTCAAATGAGTAAGGTGACCTTGAAGAGGTAAGTCAGCGTCTATGTGCTAAACATTCCTAGGGCTGGAGAATTACCACGATAGTCAGTTGTAAAGTATACATCAGCAGTGAAGACATATACATAATCATTGAACTACATCTACAACTACTGGTGATAGGGTTTTGTTGTTATTGTTGTTGTTGTCATTAAATTCTGAATTTAGTGTGATTTGGTCTTGCAGGCTTTTTTCTTTCTATTTGAAGAAACAGAACCGCAGTTTGTAAAGCTATCTGGAACTCATAGTTTTGGTACACTCTACTTAACCAAGAGTAAGCTGGTAGTTCAGCGTTAATATAAAGGTGTGGGGTGTGTGTGTGTGTGTGTGTGTGTGTGTGTGGTGCGTGCGTGTGTGTGCGCGTGTGTGGATTTGGGTGTGGGTGTGTGTTTGTAAACACATATATCTTAATCATGATTAATCACTGTTCATCGGTAATTAGGTATCATATCTATTTTAATAAATATCTTATACATAACGATTATGAATGTGGCAAATATCATTCATTAAACATCAATTATGAATCGAACAAATGAATGTTGAAAATGTAAGCAATGATGATTTGAGATTTTGGTTAACACCAGAAACCATCATTCGAATCTTTAATAGAAGCATGTGCAACAAGCTTTTGAAATCTGAGAAACTAGTGGTCTGAAACAATAGAACAAATAATAATGAAAGCACACGATCTAACGACACTAACTTTCACTTTAGTATGAGGTGAACCACGATCTGTTCGTAGCCGACCAAGGTTTATCTATTCTGAAATGGTAAAAACTGTATATTTTCCCAACGCTATTTGGTTCGCTTTGGTTGAACTTGATTTATTTTCTGAGAACAGAACGTCAAAACTTTCCGATGGCTTCGTGGAAAAAGTGGGTATTGCATATTAATCGATAAGTACATAAATTCCTAGAGAGGGAAGAAAAAAATAGCAAAACACTTTTTCAACATCTCAACAGACAGGGGAGATTAACCATTATGTAGTACAGTTAAACACAGTGGGTGAATAGAAGCGTGTGTGTGAGGGAAGGGGGGGGGGGGGGGGGGGGGGGGGGGGGGGGGGTCAATTAGTATCAACTCCGGATATTCAGGCAGAAGGCTGAAAAAGCCAATACCCCGAATCATTTGCATGATATAATATTTTTAAGAGTCTTGTACGCCCAGTATCAATATATGGACATAGCACTTGGCAGAGCTTTGAGAAAAACCTGCAGCAAAATCGTAGATGTTCAACGTCGAACAATCAAAGCCATTAGCCCGTCTGAGAGATAAGCTTAAGTGAAAGACTGAGATTTACATCCTATTGGGCGGAGGCCCTTAACGATAAGGTACAATCACAGACCAAAGTCTGTATTTTTCATAGCAGTGGTTGTTGTTGGCAGAAGTGTGTCCAGTTCCGGATGGTGGATGTCATCTTTGTTCTCTAAACTCTGGTTCCGTGTGCACTCCGGTTCACTTTGTGGTGTTGGTTGGCTGACGTTGGGCGTCGGTTTTCTTCACCTCTTTCCTCGCAGAAGGCCTCTCTTCAGGGCCACCAGGCGGTTTTCTTCATGCTCGGGTTGCAATGGTCTTGTGCCGCGTGAGGCCATCACAAAGACGAATTAGGACGAACGTCACTGGAGCACTGCACAAATCCCTTCTATGGTCCAACGCCAGCTACGGCCGAGAAGGCAATTTTTGCAGCCCAACCCCGATCGGGTCGCTCCCATGCCGCGATCCAAAAGCATGATATCCCGGGCACAGCAACCACAGTCTCCCCACATCTCCGGAGCCGTCCTATAGCGACACAAGCAAGACCCATTGTCACGCACACGGCTGGAAGGATCACTACTCTGCCTGACATTGACCTCTCACATCAGTGTCCCTCAAAGGAGATTCGCCACCTTGCCGAGAACCGAGATAAGCCATATGCAGATATGCTGTATAGGACACAAAGACAGCTACTATTACGGAGAACCGAAGACTCAGAGAAGATCCTCTTCAAGCGTACAACTACTTTTTGGCTATTATGCCTCCCACCAGAGCTTGATCTGGCCATGACAAAAGATCTTTTTGGAAATTTACTCAAACTCCAGAGAAACAGTTCCGAATTAATATGAGAGGCAATTATCTCTCTGTGAGACCATATCATTACCACCTGGAACAGCTGGCCAGATGAAACTTTTACAGCACCATCCATGAACACTTTCAAAATTGCCGATTAGACCCACCACCACTGGTGAAATTTCCCTTCACTAGATTTTCCTGCGTGTGAAAGCTGGCCAACCCTGAATCCCGCTGTGCATGTTGAAAGTAAACCTATATATGCCGAAGGACCAGTAAACAACGCTCATCATCATATTCCTTGCTGGGAGGTGGCATTACAGCGGGAGACACCTAGGTGGCAGATAGGGTAGGGCAGCACAGCCTGCTTTCCTCTCCTCACCAGTAACAAGTCTTGACTACGTCGTTTGGGCATGGTATTTAGGTCTGTGGGGATAATACGGCTATAAGGTGCAGCCACTGAGTGACTTCACCATGGTCTGCACGACCAGCAGAGCCCACTCCTCGAGGGAGGAGGGGAGAAGGGTTTATTGTCCCTCACAGGCTCAGCGTGGGCGTAGATCTTTGCAGTGACTTGTTGACGGCTGTCCTACTTGCTTTCTGAATCGGCCTCACACTGTACAGGACCATCGCCACTCGGCGGTACAAAGAAGGCCAGCCGGAAGTCCTTGGTGGAGGGGGGGGGGGGGGGGGGGGGACAAGGAAAAACCAGATCAGCACTCAAACATCCACCTAAGACATTTTGCAATGTGGGGAGAAAACCCCGACCACGCAACGAACGAAAAACTAGACCTGGGCTTCTGTCTGGGGAAAAGACTAGTTTGGATGCATCCATCCGAACCCAGATGCAGACTTTATCCAAGCTTGTCAGCGCCAAAGTCCTCCAGACAACAGACTACACTTACTGCAGCTTGCTGCAGTAGATTTTGTCCCTTGTCCCTAAAGTTATGCCGTGAGGACGTTAAAGTTAACCTTTGCAGACCACACTATTTAAGCCACGTTAGCATCACAGATTCTTAAATGTCTTACGTCTGAATTGTATCTTATCTGGGCGACTGCTCATGCATTTGGTTGCAGCACAATATGCTTGTGTCCATAGGTTGCAAATGCGATGCCCAACATTTAGCTAATGCATTTATGCAGCCTAGCTGTAACGCACTGATCACGACATTCTGTCAGTGTGTCAGTGTACTGTTAAGTTTCTATCAAGCTCCAACTACCTGGAATCAATTGCCTCGCTCTCTCAGATACTCACCCTCACTGCCCACATTCAAGCGCCTTCTCAAAACTCATCTGTTTCCTAGGTAACTTCGTCTTCCCTGTGACCCGACGTTTGCAATGTGTGATGCGAGTGTCTGCTTTGTGTGCGTTCGTGTCTGTGTGAGTGTGTGTTTACGTGTATGCATGCTTGTGAGTTTGTGTCCTTGCTTTGGATTTTGATGCCTTTTTCTCATGTATGATTGTTATATATTGTGTGATTTTATGTCTGTTGTGATATTGTAAACGCCTAGGGCATTCAATTGATTAGGCGTCATAAATGTTCATAATAATAATAATAATTAAGCCCTTGGCACACTAGGTGAGTCTTTCACTCAAGTACAAAAACAATATTTTGTTCTTGCACTCACACTTTAACTCGTCTCGCCGTTATGTGGTCACACCACCGGCTAATTTATCAACTTCAAGTCTAACAATGGAGGTAGAAACAGTGACACAAGCACTCCACTGCCTCTCATCCACAGACCAGCTTAGACCTCAACAAACCATAATACTGACTGACTCCATGAACCTGCTCCAGAACGTTGAAAGTGGAATGGAAGGCCCTGCTTGGCATGACGTAATGTGCAGCCTTCTATTGGAAAGACTCCTTTGGATGTACTGTCCAGGACATGCAAGTGTCAAAGGAAATGAGCGAGAGCAGATACACTGGCAGGACAGGCAATGAGAAGAACTGGAATACAGCTTGACCGATCTGCTGTGATAAGAAATCTAAAGACTCTCCTCAACAAACAAGATCAAAGCCGCTATACCATATACCATCTCTCTGAGCTCAACGTCAAAAGAAGTGGCTGACATCCAGACTTAAAGGGAGAGCAAGAAACATCACCAACCAAACAGGTATTGCGATAATTTTAAGGCCAACACTACGAATACTCTTGGAGAATGGGGCAGACTCATATTGGGGCTTTCACAATAGCAGACACAAAAGACGTAACATACGTCACGTGAGATTAGATTGAATCTCTCAGAACCCTCTGTTTTTACTGGTAATTTTGCATCAATGAAGCGACGCAGGTGCATAAAGCGGACAGTCCATAAATATATGTGCGTGCGGTGTGTGTGTGTGTTGTGTGTGTGTGTGTGTGTGTGTGTGTGTGTGTGTGTGTGTGTGTGTGTGTGTGTCCTACTTCTTCTTTATTCATTGTTACTACTCCCAGCCTCAGTCAAGATGTCGTTTCATACCAATTAAACCGAAGTTACACGTAATTGTTACTGTTCATCCCTGTGTTTTGACTACATTCAAGATCAAAATGGCTTTGGCAGTCTTGAACAAGTGTTAATTTGTGTTTGTTCATTACTCCAGTTGTTGCTGCTCTGTACATGGAACATTCTTTCTTGGGGATATCTCCTTGTTTGTTCTGTAAACTCTGTGTTGCATTTCTGCTGGGCCATTTAATTTCGTAAGCAGCATTTACCTGGAGTTATGGGTGTGTTATTATTTCATTATGGGAGCAAAAATTACCATACCTGTTTGTCATTTACTGTTTACTATTCCCTGCCTTGTTTAAGATTTCCTTCATCATCACCGAGGGTTCAAAAACATAATTCAACGGCAGTACAAAGCAACCAGTGTGAAGTTGAAAAGTAAAACGAGACGAAAATATTTATCAATTCGACCAGAACATAGGAAAAACAAAAGGAAAAGCTGCGATGTGCCAAAAACTTCAGTGAACTTAACTGCTGTTTTGCTGTCGTTTTAAAAAAGTCATTGACAAGTGGGGTTCAGACTTTGTTTGCGGGAAAAAGAAAGCAAACTTTGGATACCCAAGGTAGTACCGTTCCCTGTCTCTTCTTATCTTGGGAACTCTGCAATTCAGGTAACGAGCATATAACGACACACTTGTGTCAATCGCGCTTACCCATCCACCGTGAACAAATTCTCAAATGGTATTGACACTTTGCCTGGTTAGATTCAGCCTTCATCGAAACAGAAACTTGCCTGGAAGCAATGACGTTATCGTGAAAGAATAAGTTACAGTTTGTGGTGCAAAATCATCTTTGAAATATAAAAGGTAGGAAGCTTAAGGTATTTTCGACAAAGTACAATGTTCCCTTTCCATTGAATTAAGGTAGAAAGTGACGTTCAATTGTCTGTAAGGTTCTCTTTTTAATCATGGGCCACCATTGACTGAGTGAGTGCACTGAGTTTGAGGGTTCTACTTCTAGAATGTGCGGTGCAGTTTCTGTTTGGGTCTCTTGATTTTACATTCTTTGTGAGTGCTTAGCCATTCGTAAGTTTAACACACGTTAAGGTTTTCGTTTTTTCCTCTCTTCACTCATACCTAACCCCCTTATGTTTCTGCTGGAGCTTAAAACGTCTTGTGATCTGTACTTAAAGGTCTGGAGCACTTTTACTGTTAAAAAAAAAAAGAAAGAAAAAAAAAAAAGAAATTGAAGAATGTACGATAATTCGAACATTATATTTCAAGTTCAACACTACCACGTGCATAACTTCATTGGCAGACATTTTGACAGGACTTTACTTTTGGGGGCTTTCATTTTTATCAATACTGGTTTTCACTGTTCAATTACCTTCCTATAGTACAAGGTAACAAATGCTTGTCAAAAATTTATAAATATGAAAAATTACCATGCTGCCAAACAAAAGAAACAAGCAAATTACATGACAGACATGGCACATTTCAACCTCTTTGGTCTTGTTCAGGTAAGACAAACAACATTCAAGACATTGAAAATGAAGAACAAACTTGCACCCAGTTTGAGCAGATTTATGTGATTGTTCATTCTTTTGTTTTCATTGTCTTGAATGTTGTTTGCCTCACCTGATGAAGACCTAAGAGGTTGAAATGTGTCATGTTTGTCATGTAATTTGTTTGTTTCTTTTGTTCAGCAGAACAGAATTTTTTTTTCTTTTCAGCAGAATAGTATTAAATGTTTTCTTTTAAATTTGTTTCACTTTCCACTCCACCTGCAGTCACCTCACTTTGAAACGAAAGCTTGTCAGTCTGTGTAGAAACTTTGTTTTAAGATTTTGACTAGTATCTTTGACATGTATACAATTCATTTTCATTTTTGCTTCTTGCATTTTTGCATTGCACAGCTACCATGTATGTACGCCACCTCCACCTCCACTTTAGCACCCACCTATATGTGGGCATTCCTTCCAGGCCCAGATCGGCCTCGCCAGCCACCTGTGGACCCACACTCAGCAATCTTCCATCTGAGATTGAAGTCATGGTCATCTTCGAAATTGAAGGACAAACAACAACATGCCAAAAAAGAAAAAAAAAAGAAAAAAAACAAGAAACGCCACCATCAGAAAGAGCACTCAAAAAAGAAAAGAAAAAAAAAAATGCTAAAAGAAAAGGTGTGTCAATTAGCCATCTGAGAAAAAAACATTGATTAGGTGACAATCATGAGCATATTGCAGGGGCAGAAGCATGGAACTTTTGAGAGGAGTGGTATCAACATGAGATTATCTCTTTTCAACAACATGGAAAGGTTTGCGATTGATCTCTGAATTACCTTGAGGAGCACCTCTTCATCTGAAATGGGGAAAAGAATCAAACAGTGCATGGTAAAAATACACCAGTTAGATCATGGTTGTTTTGAGATTGCTAAATTGCAAAATTCCGTAACTGTGCCATAAAGGACCAGTCAGCTGCACACACAATGAACTTGAAGGATAGGTGAACCAATTGAATGAAATAAATTCCTTATAAAAGTTATATACATTTAATTTGCTCACTCTCTATATATATCTGTTTCTCTCTCTCACTCACTCCCCCTACCTCTCACTCTCTCTTCTCTTTCTGTCTCTTCTTCCATCTCTCTTTTCCTTTTTTCTTTTAAATTTGTTTCACTTTCCACTCCACCTGCAGTCACCTCACTTTGAAACGAAAGCTTGTCAGTCTGTGTAGAAACTTTGTTTTAAGATTTTGACTAGTATCTTTGACATGTATACAATTCATTTTCATTTTTGCTTCTTGCATTTTTGCATTGCACAGCTACCATGTATGTATGCCACCTCCACCTCCACTTTAGCACCCACCTATATGTGGGCATTCCTTCCAGGCCCAGATCGGCCTCGCCAGCCACCTGTGGACCCACACTCAGCAATCTTCCATCTGAGATTGAAGTCATGGTCATCTTCGAAATTGAAGGACAAACAACAACATGCCAAAAAAGAAAAAAAAAAGAAAAAAAACAAGAAACGCCACCATCAGAAAGAGCACTCAAAAAAGAAAAGAAAAAAAAAATGCTAAAAGAAAAGGTGTGTCAATTAGCCATCTGAGAAAAAAACATTGATTAGGTGACAATCATGAGCATATTGCAGGGGCAGAAGCATGGAACTTTTGAGAGGAGTGGTATCAACATGAGATTATCTCTTTTCAACAACATGGAAAGGTTTGCGATTGATCTCTGAATTACCTTGAGGAGCACCTCTTCATCTGAAATGGGGAAAAGAATCAAACAGTGCATGGTAAAAATACACCAGTTAGATCATGGTTGTTTTGAGATTGCTAAATTGCAAAATTCCGTAACTGTGCCATAAAGGACCAGTCAGCTGCACACACAATGAACTTGAAGGATAGGTGAACCAGTTGAATGAAATAAATTCCTTATAAAAGTTATATACATTTAATTTGCTCACTCTCTATATATATCTGTTTCTCTCTCTCACTCACTCCCCCTACCTCTCACTCTCTCTTCTCTTTCTGTCTCTTCTTCCATCTCTCTTTTCCTTTTTTCCCTCCCCCCCCCCCCCCCCCCCCCCCCCCCCCCCCCCCCCTTCTTTGTTTCATTCTTTTCAAATTACGCTCCTCACGTTTTCCTTCTAAGATGGAGCCTATCCTTCATTTCATCTCACTATGTACCCCCATCCTTCACCCCGCTTCACATCACCCCATCCCCACACCTCCCCTTATTACTCCATCCTTCATCATCCCCTTCTCCCGTTTTGCGTGTGTGTATGTGTGGGTGTGTGTGCGTGGGTGTGTGTGAATTAAACCTACCTCGGTTTTCCTCATATCCCCCCCCTCCCCCCCATTACCCCCTTCTTCTCTGTACTTCACCCCACCTATTCCCCCCCCCCCCCCCCCCCTTCCCTGTACCTGTGTCAACTTTTCAACAGACCCACAGTGCTACATACTTCCTCTCTGTCTCTCTTTCTATCCAAGCCCCCTTCCCCCTTCTTCTATTCTATCCACTCTACCCCTCTTTCTATCTCTCTCTCTCTCTCTCTCTCTCTCTCTCTCCCTCTCCCCCCCCTCCCCCTCTTCTGTGTGTGAGTATGTGTGTGTGTGCGCGCACGTACGTGTGTGTGTGTGTGTGTGTGTGTGTGTGTGTGTTTGAACATTTATTTCCTTGTGGTATGTTTCACGTGTGTTAGGTGCCTATTCAACAATAGCTGATCACAGGGGTGGTGTTGTGTGCGCGCGCATGTGTGTGTGTATGTGTGTGTGTGTGTGTGTGTGTGTGTGTGTGTGTGCGTGTGTGTGAAAACAGATGTAACTGCTGGGTGTAATCATTTTGTAAGCATTGGACTTTTTATGAAGTGTTTTATTCCTGATGAAGCCCTTGTGGTGAAAGCTCGAAAATATAAATTGTCCCTGTGGGACAAGATGTCCAGCTTGTTTTAGTTTTCATTTTATTCAAATACACCTGTTGAGGTCGTTTTGTTGAGGCGCGGTGTGAGTTACAGTGAGAATTCTACCTGTGAAATAGATATATATATATATAATATATATATATATATATATATATATATATATATAGGTGAACTTACTCCTTCAGGTTAAGTGAAGACTCCTTGAACATTGAAAATCAGATTGATAAATAAATGGCTAAAAGCTCAAAACTTTGCTTTTACTCCCCAGGTTTTTCATGTTCCTCACGGTGATTTATGTAAGTTGTAACACTGTTTCCCTAGATGTGTTGCATGCATCATAATCCGTCATCATAATCTGTGATTCGCTGTAAACTATTCAGAGAAGAATATACTTTGTAAGCTGTTCCATTGTGTCCATGTACATCCATGTACTGATGTAGCAGACATCACAGCTGTCAAGGCACTTGTAGTCAGTGAATATGATTAAACCTTTAATCTTAGTCACTGGCAAGAAAGCCTCAGTCATTTACATACACATGACTCACTGGCTGTTTGATTTTTAGGGGATATTTGTGGCCATGTCTGCATCACAGAATGCTGCCATGTTTGAATGATTGAAACAGGTGAAGCAGTCAGACCAATCATTAACCCTTTCATTGTAAGCTATTCCTAAGGTGCAAATGCAACCAGCAGAAAACTGGCTGAGCAGCAGAGCTTCTGTGGGGTCACTTAAATTTACAAGGCTGTCACTTCCAACCACAAACCGGTGGTTACACAACATCTTAAAGAAAGTTATTTTTATATAATGATATTTGTTTTCCATGTACTGTTCAAATATGAGAGGAAACTTAAAGATATATACACAAACAAAAGCTGAATCACACTTTCTTGTGGTGCCAAGCAGTGGCTGTGGCATTCTGACTGCAGTAACTGTGTGGCCTCTGTGGTGATGAAAGGGTTAAATTAAGCATTCAGTGTTTCAGTGTCACTTTATAACTGAGAATATCTTACTGTATTATATTCATTAAACATCAGTAATTTCCATTGCCAAGAAATTCGCAAGGCATGTCATCTGTGTTAGAGTTTGAGTTTGAAGAGAATGATCTTGCAGTTTTTGAGGAACAGATGCTACTGGTGGGCACAATCAAAACAATTTTGCATACTCAGTCAGCCTAATGGTTCAGTCACAGAGAAAGAAAATGCCAAAACAAGGATGTGGTGTACAGACAACTGATATGATCGTTACCTTGGACTAGTGTACTTTAAATTAGATATTTGGCTCTTCACATCTAGTTGCTTGATCCACAAACTGAGTTAGTAAAGCTAACTCTGTTTGCAGTACAAAGGCAGGTGTTATTTCCCCCAGATTTTTTTCCTGAACAGGTCTGTTGAATTGAAATTCAGTTACAAGTATTTTATGGATCCATCAACAATACATTGATCATTTTTCTTCCCAGACTTTTTTCCATTTCAGTTTTATTTAAAATCAGTCTGCACACTTTCTTTGTATATATACATTGACTGGCATTCAGACCTCTAGTCAGAAGAGGTTGCCCTTGGCTGTTGAGGAAAATGGGAGTAGAATCACACTTTGGTTAAAATAAGTTAAATGATGTTTCAGCCAGATGTTTGGGGACTCCATGATATCTCAACTAGTAAAATAAATTTAAAAAAAAATTCACATATAGATCTGTCAGTGTGTCTTCAAGTTTAAAGTTAAGGAGAGGTGTTTGAAGAATTAAAAAATGAACCCAGGCCTGTTCATTGAATTAAAATGAGGTATTGGAACAAATTTTGCAGGGGTAGTTCTGAACGATCATCCAGTGCTTGCAGGACCAGGTGTGGTCGATTTGGTGACAGTTAAACTGAAACCTGATGTGAAACAGGCGCGATTGTAAATGATGAAGTCAGTGAGCATGTTTCTAGCAGGTGTTCTATTAATGCATACTCAGCATAGTCGTAAGTGGAAAATTTGTGTTGATCATTGATCTTCTGAACAGAGTGTGGCAAATTTCCACAACTGGTTGTTATTTTTGTATATTTTTTTCTTAACTTCAATCCAAACAGAAACAGAATAATCAACATCTCGGTTGTGGTGGCTCTGTGTATGATTATGATATGATGCCAAGGACGGTGGAATGGCAAATATGTGTAACATGTTAATGTTAAATATCATTGGTGTTTTGTGTTCTTTCTGACATACCTAACATTCTTTGATGATTATTATGGAGGGGTCTAAAATCACAAAGGCCAACATCTTCATTGACTTTTTAATATCAATATTCAGAAAAAAAAATTGTGTGTGTTTGGGGTTGAAGTCAGCATACACTACAGAGTTAAACTACAGTGTTGCCTTAAAAAGTGTTCACAGGAATTTAAAAAAAAAAAAGAAAGTTAAGGAATACTGTGAATTTGGATTGAAAATGGTTATTTTGTGGAAATGTATTAAAGAAATTCGTTCTTGTTTTTTGTGGTTTTTGCTCATTTGCTTGGTTTTCTTTTTTTTTTTTTTTTTCAAAATGTCTGATATTAGTGGTATTTTATATAAATATATATATATATATATATCTGTTTTCCATTTTGTGCAGTAGCAGGTGGCACCAGATATCCAATGAAATGGCAGAAGACTCTGGAACACGGCCTGATGTTTCACATCTCTCGCATGTGCCTGCTGGTGGTGATCCTTCAGGGCATGGACCAACAGAGTCAGCTGCAGATCCCCAGGAACAAGTTGTTCCATGTAATGACTCAGTGACGCAGTCTTACATCGCTCAGCAAACAGACAGGACTGGAAGTGGTGGTGATGTTGACACTGAAGCAAAGCGGGCCTGTCACGGGAATGAGGAGGAGGAGGAGGAGGAGGAGTTTCTGTCAGCCTCTGAAGGGGAAAAGGATGACGATGACAGTGGTGATGATGATCAGAAGTTAGAGGAGTGGGCAATGTCTCTATCTGATGATGGAAGCAGTGGTGGGGACACTGCATTGTCAGCACAGATGACCGGCACAGATGGTGAAGAGACGCAGTTGTCTTCTGAAAAGAGCAAGGATTGGAACACAAGTACAGGACTCTAGTAGTAGCACAAGTGCCACTCCATCGGCAGAGAATTTAGATAACCAGACAAAGGTACCGTCATCCCCGTCCTGTGGTGCAAACACTCAAGAAGACAATTCGGAAGGCACTTCTTCCGAATCAGAAGTTGTCGAAAACAGTGCATTTGACAAGGACAGTAAAATTTCACGAAAAGATGAAGAGGAGCTTGAGGATTCAATAGCGGCTGCAACCTGTGATGCCAAGGAAGAAGAGGAGTCAGGAGGAGAGGCTGATGGTGCATCAAAGCCTGAGGCAGGGAAAGAGGCTGGTGAGAGTGAGGACAAAGAGGGGGAGGAGTCCAGAGAGCGGGAGGAGGAGAGACAAAGACAGGAAGAAGAGGATGCCTTGACAGAAGAGGAACTGCAGGTATGCTATGCAAATAGACCAAGAAATCAGAGGGTTGCACACACAGCAAAACATGCTGAACAAATGGAAATTGATAAAGAACATATTATGAAGAGTAACATAAAAAAGAAAGCCATGAACTTGTGTGAGCACACAGGTGAATAATTCATGCCATTCACTTGATATATTTCAAAGAGAATTTCCACAAAAACAGCTGAAAAAGACAGAAAAAAAAAGAGAAAAGATTAGTAAAGAAAAAATACTATTGTGTGACGATTTCTGCAGGGCGTAGCTGTTGTTTTGGGATTGCTTTGTGCGTTTAACTTATAAAACAGCTTGTGAAAATGTGCAGGCATTATTACTGTATCCAGAAATTCCACTTGAACCTTTGTCAAAGCTTATACAACTGAATATTAGGAAAACATTTGAGAGGGAGAGAGTATAGTTAGTGACAGAATCTGTAGTCAGATGTATATCTATAAAATAAGGAGAAACCGGTAGAGGAAATAAAAGTAAGAAGATTCATGAATGTCTGTGTTAAGGAATATAATGCAATGTTTGTGGATGTGTGGTAATGTGTGTGTGTGAGTGTGTGTGGTGTGTGTGTGTGTGTGTGTGTGTAAAAGTAATTCATGAGACTGAGACTGTCAGTGAGAGAGTCTTCTTTATCTGTCTCACTGTATAAGTATGTCATGAAAACAGATCTGCAGATAAGACCTGCAGATGTCATATTCTTTCTAAATTTATGAATTTTACTTCAGTCCGAAGTTTATGCACTGAAGGTTTTAACATTTTTTTTTTTAAATCCCTGTGGCCATTGTCACTGTCAGTGGTGTGCTTATGTATGCACACAAGCACATACACACACACACACATACACACACACACACACACACACACACCACACACGCACAAAAGCTTGCCCACAAAGACTTTCACAGATACTGGGATAGTCTCCACAGACTGGACACACACCCATGCGCACACACCTGTAGGTGTTTCTGTCATATCTGATCATGCATGCATACCTTTTGTTCTTATGACATCAGAGACGACTGTCAGAGGCAGTGAAAGTGAAGACCAAAGGGAACGACACATTCAAGAGTGGCGAGTACCACGAAGCCTTGGAGCTCTACACTCAGGCCCTGCAACTCTGCCCACTCAAATACATCCACCAGAGGGCTCTGATGCTCTCCAATCGAGCTGCCTGTCGCATCAAAGAGGTGGGTAATGCCATGGGTCTTCTTCAGTTCCATTTTTTCTCTTTATGATTATGATAAACCATTGTAAGTTAGGCCTGGGGAATTAAAATGTAAATTATTTCGTCTGATAAATTCTTCAGAGCAAATTCTACTGCTTGAGATCCGGGGTGCTCTCCTGTGGGAGAATGTGTTACCATAATGCATTATCGTCCCTTTTTTGCTCCATGTAAATATTTTTGTTTGTGTACCAGAGTGTATTTTTCTGCAGAATTTTGCCAGGGATAACTACTTTAGTGCCATGAAGTCTTTTATGGGCTTTAAATGCAAGCTGCACACAAGATCATGGTCTATTATCTTGTTTGAAAGACCAGCACTCATACAGTCATACCACCACTTGTAGTCATGTGGAAAAGTGGAGGGGAAAACTCTCCCAGTACAAGACATGGACCTGGAATTCTTTTGCTTCAGTTAGATGAGAATGTCATCTTACAGGCCATGTTACTTCAAACATTTGTCACCAGCTGTTGTTGTTGTTGTTGTTGTTTTTAACTCCCATAAAGAAACAAAGCTATTCATACTAAACTTTGAGCTGATTCTAGTTGCTTGAATCCGCAGCCAACTCATATGAATACACAGATATAAAATGCACAGAGAAAAAAAGAAAAAAGAAAGGAAACATCTTGTTGTATGATATATGAGCAGTGATTCACAGACAGACGGAAATGGCATGGAGTTGCTCGTTGAACCTTTAGGGAATGACTTCCATTTCAGCCTTTATTGATGAATGTGTCCTTATGGAAAGGAGATTCTAGTTTGGGTAAGGTAAAGTTATTTCACGAAAGAAAAAAGTGTTTACAAAGAGGGGCTTGTTCAAACAAAGGGTTTGTTCTAGGAGGTTTCATCATAGCATGAGATGAGAAGAAAGGTTGCATTGCAGCATGAAAACAGAAAGAGTAACAAAGCCAAAAATGAATGGATAATTTTAACACCAGCGTGCTATACAGGGGTTCTATGAGACGGCAGTCAAAGACTGCACCAAGTCCATTGAACTAGACCCGGCCTACATCAAGGCCTACTTCCGCCGGGCAGACGCTTATGAGAAGCTGGAGAAACTGGACGAGGCGCTGAAGGATCACCAGAAAGTTGTGGAGCTGGACCGCTCCCAGGCTGGCTCCTATCATGCTTGTTTGGTAAGATGGTTTATAAAAGTTCTCTGTGTTCATTGAAGTGTTGTATGAGTGTGGTTCACTTGGATGAAGTATATTGCCATTAGTCTTTCCTGTGATAAGGTAACTGCAGTTCACAAAGATGAATTCTGTTGGTGTTGATTTTTCTTAAATCAAGTAAGATGGTTTATTGGTGTTTTATGTACTTGTGGTTCTCTTGGAAAGTCAGTCTTTACCATGGAAAGAGAATTGCAGTACACATAGATGAATTCTGTTGATGATAAGGTGTTTAGTGCTTCCATGTATGTGTGCCGTTCACTAAAATGAATTTTGTTGATGTTATTCTTTGTTATCAATCTTGTATGATAAACAAGATGTATAGTGTCATTGTGTTTGGGGGATTCACAATGAAAGAGTATACTTAAGTTTCTAAGATGAATTACATTGGTATTATTCTTCAAGATAATGGAATTTGCATGGCACACAGATGGTACTCAAGAAGTTCAGAGGTTACAGGAAGAGATGTGAAGAAATAGCAAGTGAGAGAGAGAGAGAGATAAAATGATACGAGGTTTGGAGGTCTTGGAAGACAAGGAGAGGGAAAGAAACAGAGCGGGTGAAAGAGAGAGTAAAACAAACAAGCAAAACAGTGTACAGTGAAAATGTGTCTTGTGAAATGACAGTGAAAACAATGCAGAGGAAGCAGCTGCTGTGGTGTAGTGATTAGATCACTGGTTGGGGGCTCAGGGATTCGATTCCCTTCAGAGCCGTTTTATTTGAGGGATTTTTCAGCCCCGACTGTCTCTACTCAGAGTTGAGTTTGCTGTGTGCTCAGTAGGGAAAACTAGGACCACACAGTGGAGTTAATGGCTCCACTTGATGGATGTTTCTCTGAGAGTGCAGCTCATATTGCCTGAACAACACTGCAGCTGTGCAGGTGTCTTTAAATTTCTTGGCCCTTGTTGATGCCGCTATCAGTTATTTAAAGTAAGCGTGGATTCCAGCCCTGTCGAGCACTCTCAGACCAGAATAGAACTCTATGGAATCGCTGTCATAGTCTTCACCCTCATCAATCAGCATTAAAAAAAAAAAAAAGCCTCAAATCATGTGGCGCTTCATGGTTGTCATGTTGGCCTTCGATCTTGATCTCCTGTCTGCATTGTTCATGTGAGGGAGTTCATGGTATTCGGGAGTTCATAGGGACTGTCGTTTGATGGATGTGGTGGCACCCTTTGGAGGGGGATGCTTGTTCGTGCTAGTTTCACGACTGAGTGTTATGTTTTTCAGTAGGTGGTGTTTTCTGAATGTTGGATCAGAACAGGCAGATAAGGTAATGTTGCTTATAGCCCAGGCACCAGTGAACACCGCTGAACAGGCTTAGTAGCTGTGCAGTATCTCTCCTGTTGGGTTGCCTCATGATGACTTGTCATTGACTGCTCCCTGTCAATTGCTGGTGCTGGGGCAGTGACGTGACAAACCAGAGTGTGGATGTGGACAGGGAGCTTGAATAAGCAGCGTGTGGATTATGCAGTGAAATGCATAGAAGTTGAGACAGCCGCCCCCCCCCCCCCCCCCCCCCAAAAAAAAAAAAAAAAATAAAATAAATAAATAAATAAAATAAAATGAAATAAAGGGGAAAAAAGAAAAAAAAAAAAAATTGCAGGGGAAACACAGTAATGTAGAGGATCTTGTATAATTCATCATACTTTCACCCCATTCTCCTCTGCATCACCAAGCTCTCACACACTTTCCTCTCCCCAATTCCCTTCATCCTCCCCTGAGCCACCTCCTCCACTGCTCCCTGTCTGTGTCCCTCATACTCTTGTCCCTGCTGCCATTCTTTTTCTTTTTGTTTTTTGTTGTTTTTTTTCCCTTCGTTTCCCATAGATTTCTTATTTCAAGGTTGACAAGGTAAGGTTCAGTGTTTGTGTCAGGACATTCAGTAGATGTGGCTTTGAAATGAACGCTTGATACAAGATACTTTGTATGTACCCTTTTTGTTCATCCCGAGTTGAGTCTTGGACTGTGCTTACTTCCATGGAATGTTTTCTGTCCCTTAATTTTGTTTTTGTGTCTGTTTTTGTGGGTCTGTTAAACGTTTTTAACATATTGAAATGTTACACTCTGATCTGTATTTTACTTTCTGGAAATGTTTCATAGCCCTAAATTTGTTTTTGTCTCTTTGTCTTTGTTGGTCTGTTAATCGTTTTTTAACATATTAAACTGGTTTTGGTCTGTTAATTGTTTTTTAACATATTAAACTGGTTAGTTCAACGTGCAGCTACTAATCTAAGGAAAGTTATATTTTCAGGATGATTGACCAAATTTTGTCTGTTTTCAGAGGTTGGAGAAGGAGATTCAGGAAAGAAACGAAAAGATGAAAGCAGAAATGCTTGGTATGGCCACACACTGCAATTATTGTTTTCTGATACTCTCTGTCTTACTCACCAGTATAAATAGATTGAATCCATGTAAATAACCAGGAGCGGGATGGGGGTGTGATTGTGTGAGCACTTAGAAAAACAGCATGTCTGACCACATTGGAGTTCATAGGTGTATGGGTGCATTCACGGAAGTGTGTGCTTGTATTTGTGCGCATAAGCATCTTGGGGCTTCACTTATGTGACCCATCATGATGACGATTCACTTAGTTGCGGAGATGATCAAGATTAAGGAAAAGCTCCTGGCCTAAATTTTGTATTTTTATAGATATTTTTGTGTTCTTTGAATATCTTGTCATCATCACATATTATTAGTGGATCTGTGTTCAACCTTCTAAACTTTAAAAAATGTTCACGCACATTAGTTAGTCTGTAGTCAGCTGATCTTCGAATCTTGATGAATTCTGAAAAGCTGATCACCAACCAGATATCTTCAGAAGTCCAAAGTTTTGTAGTGAAGGAACCCACAGTCATGGTTTGTACATGTATCACTAGAAAGAGAATTTCCTGAAGTTTTCATTAACAGGGTGACCTAGAATTTGCAACTTTGAAAGTTCATGTTCTGTGGTGATGGTTTACTGGTTGTACTAACCTGCTCTGTCTGTCTTCTGTTACTAAACCATGGCTCTGTCACATATAGAAGGGAAACATGTGGAGCACAATGTACAGGTGATGGTGTGGTGATGTTTACAGGCAAGCTGAAGGACCTGGGGAACCTGGTGTTGCGTCCGTTTGGCCTGTCCACCAACAACTTCCAGCTGCAGCAAGACCCCAACACTGGGTCCTACTCTGTTCAGTTCCTCCAGAGCCCGCCCTCCAATGGACACTGACCCTTCTCAGTTGTGTGTGTATCTCTGTGTGGTTTAGTAGAACCCCATCACCATTCAGCAGTGCGTTCCTCCTCAGCCCTACCCCACCCCCACCCCCTTGCTAGACTGTTCTCCCTCTCCCCCTCCTCATACCAATGGAGGTAAGTCTTTTGACAGTGCTTATCTTGTCAGTTTAGTCTAGTAGAATCCTCACAATCTTTGGATATACTAAACAATCAGTTAGGATATCTGTTCCCCCCTACTTCCCACCCTCCTTGTTCACTCCCCCCATCTGTCCCCTCCTACAATGGATTTGAGCCTTCTTTTAGTTTCACTGTACATCCTTTCAGAATAGTTTGATAGATTTGTGCTCCCATAGGTCACAGTTAGTTATCTGACACTAGTGACAGTACATCAGTTTTTGTATGGCTTGATAACTTTTCCACACCTCCCACCCTCGCGTCTCTCTTGTCCCCCCCTCCCCTTTTTTCCCCACAGCCCCACTCACCAATGGATCATGATGCTTCTGTCAGAGCGAATCCTAGTTTGGTGAAACCCACTGCCATAGGCTGCTGTGATCCATCTTAATAGTGCCCTTCCTCTCCCCTAACATGAACCTCCCATCAGTTCCCTGTCTGCGTAATTAGTCAAACATGTGTGTTTTATTAGCAAACAAGATCTTGCTTTCTGTTGTGTTGCTTTGGTAAGTTTTTTTTTAACCGATGGCTGTGTCTTCCTTCATGACTGCTTAGCCAAAAGGACAGAAAAGCTACACATAAACCCATGTATTTGTTCTCAACTGTTAGTGTCATTGGTTTGTAGTCATTTTAACGTAAGGCTGTACGATGTATAGGTGTACTGCTGATACTGATTTTTTTTTTTCTTTTTGTCTCTTGATTTGTGTGACTAGTCACAGTTTTTAAAGAGAATAATGAGAGTCACCTGTAGGGTCGATAGGTGTATGAGGACCATACCGAAAATCCTTGAAAGACGGTCTTAATTTTCTGCAGTACTTGTTCCTTGCGGTCTGTTCATGACTGATCTAGAGTGGAATCCAGCACACACATAGTTACACCCACATCCACACGTATGTAGTCAAGTCAGTGGATGTAAGCATGTGTGGATAATGAATGTGTTTAACATTTTATAGATTGAGGAAAGCCAGCACAGGCACAGCAACCCTTCTGACAAAGAAAATTACTTTACTAAAATAAGTATTAGAAAAAAAACGAAGGGAAAAGTGGAGGGGATGGGGTGGGGAGAAATAAACAATGAATAAAGTAATGAAAATGTCAAACCTTCCACTGACAGGTCGCAGTATCCATTGAATTTTCTCTTGAGGGGACAAGGATTTGCTAAGCAAGACTTACTAAAATTTTCACGCCTGGGTTAATTTCATTGGAGGTCCTTGATTGTCTGCCCATGGTACCTAACATAAACACACTGCTAACAGAGCTGTGGCCATTACACAGGAGAAAATCAACTCCCATGGCTTCCCAAGTCTGTCATTGGAAGGTCAGGCAATGGCCGGAACTATTTGTTGTGTTGGGATGCTGGTGTTGACAGCTTTGATTTTTTATTTTCTTTTCATTGAATATTGATTTTTGGAACTGTGGTAATCTGATTTGTTACTAGCATTGACTTTTTTTTTTTTACTTTTTTTTTTCTTTTTAATAATTGTCAGAATGCTTCTTAAATGAGGTCTCGGCATACTGAGTTTGAATCCTATTCTTTTAGACCATTTGTTATTATCTTAAAAAGAGAATGGGGAATGGGAGGGGGAAGCGGGCAATCACAGTTTCATGATGCTTTTTCATCACGATGGCTTTTCTTGCCCACAGCTGGCTTTCTTTTGCTCCTGTAGTTGCATCCACGCAGGGTCAGTGCCTCACTCTGTATTCCTGAAAACAGTCAGAACATCATCCTGAGAAAATCTGCAGGAATTTGCTTGTCCTGTAAACTTGAAGTTTTTTTCATTGAATGAGACGTTGGCACCATCTGATTCACATTGCCCTGTTCGTCGCCCGGTCTGTTGCTGCTTCCTCTCTGTGTGCTTATTTTCCTGAGAAATGTCGTTGAGGAATGTCTGAACTTATCAGATTGGTTGGCTGCTTTTTGCTGTGGGGTTTGCAATTTTTCATTTCTTGGATATCAGAGAAAATACAGACTGCTTTCAAGAAATAAGATGATTTCCAAGAAAATAAACAAATGACCTTTTTTTCCCCCTTTGTTTACAGTTGGCTCATCAAGTTTTCAGTTTCTTGTCACAGGTTGTGAAACTTAAGCAAGAGGAATAAATGTGATGGAAGTTCCACTACAGTCTCTTCAGGTGCCTGTCAAGGCATGACTTGTCTTCAAAGCTGATTGCAAAACTTTTGAATTGTATGAGACCATGTCTCAGGCAGATATTTTGGAGACGGGGTCAGCCACAGCAAAGACTTGAGTCAGTTTAGACAAACACTTCAAGAACAAGTTGTGTTCGGGAATGTTTTTCATGAAAAATCAGTGACATGGAAATAAGCACATGGTTTTCAGGAAAAAAACCAAAAAAAAACAGAGGCTAGCACAGCCTATTGTGGCATGTGCTGCTGCAGCAAAGTCAGCTATAGTCCAGGCTGCTGCAAAAAAAAAAAAAAAACGGAGGCTAGCACAGCCTATTGTGGCCTGTGCTGCTGCAGCAAAGTCAACTATAGTCCAGGCTGCACACTTTCAGATCATTGCATGTCAAAGATGAAAGAAGCACCAGACATGGCAGAAAGGATGTTCAGTCTGGCTTGTTTTCTGTCTGTTAGAAAGTGCATTAGAGACACTGCATCAAACTGTTTTTCATGGAATATGACACTGGCATGTATCAATCATTTGCCTCATTACAAATGATCATAAATGAGCCAAAGGTCATCTGAAATAGTGCCAAATTGCACTAATTTGCTTTTGTATTCTAAAAAAATTTTCCCAGGGGAGTGTACCTCGGGACCTCCATTCATTTCCAGAGATGCTTTTCATTTGCCATTGGGAGCCCTGCTACTGTTTCACCGCTGCATGTTACTGGGCAGTGCACATGTTTGTGTCTTTGGTAATAGAATCTGCACCTTGTTCCTTGCATATCTGTGCTCTCATTCCAGTCTTTGACTAATTGTAGCAGATTCACGGCTTCTGTCACTGATATGGTCTTGTATTAAGTTATTTTCTTATTGAAGGCCAACAGAGAGCTTGAGTGATTATTTTGACTTTCATTGTCAAGTTGAAAGCTGTGAAACTGTATTCTGCTTTTCTGGATGAACAACATTTCGGTTTTTATTTTAGGTTTGTTTGTCAGTGGAATCATGGGCTTTGTTGGATAACTGGTCGTATGAATTTTCTTGATCAAGGCCGCCTGTGAGCATAACTGATTACTCTGTATGCCCGTGTATGAATTTTACAGGCTGTGTGTTTGCTTTTGTGTGGAGCGTGGGTTTCTTGTTCTGTGCAATTGATGCAAAGGTTGATTATCTGCTGGCTGAAGGCTTTCTGTGGCCAGTTTATGTTGATGTCTTTCATGGGAAGGTTGCTGAACAGTTCTGTATTGTGGGAAAATTGTTGTTGTTTTAGATGCTTCTTTCAGGTGTGTGTGTGTGTGTGTGTGTGTGTGTGTGTGGTGTTTTAGTTATTGAAAAAATAGGCACTGTAGCTAAGTGATAATATTTCTTTTTAATTCTTAATTCAAGGGCCATTGAACCTATAAATGCCTGATGGGCAAAGGAAGCTAGTTGATTTTGATCTCCCAGCAAAAGAAACTTGATTTTTCTGATCTCCCCAACCAATTAACATATGAGCAAAACATCTAGTGCTGAAACTTCTTTGTATGCATACACAAACAGAAGTTCGTATACCTATATTCAAGATCCAAAAATACCTATGATGTCATCTTTCAGTGGTTTGTGGAAACACACCTTTACCCTGCATGCTCTGGAATACTTCTTATTATTGAGAATTAAAGAGCCAGAATAGCTTAGTTGGAAGCACACTGAACTCGTGATCCTGGAGATGTGGGTTCGAATCTCCGTCAGGCTGTTTCTGTACAGGGGAATTTTTTGTTTGAAGTTAATACTTGTTCTGACTCCACTTCCCCAAAAAAGTCCTTTGAATGAGACTGTAAACCAAGGTTCCATGTGTGAACGCATGCATAAATTTTTGCGCACATGTAAAATCCCATTGCTAACTTTTTAAGAGAATACCAGTTTGGCTATTGGTATGGATGAGATGTAGACACATAGCATGCACTGAAAGAATGAAAACATGAAATAAAAACCTAGCCAGGGATATACTGAAAGAAATGGGAAACAACTATGTAGCGCCAGCAGGCTGCTCTTCAGTCGGCTCTGACCAGGTAGGCAGCCCATTGTGTAGACGAGAGCTGGATTGTAAAGCTCTTTGAGCTTGATATCTAACCAAGGACAGGCACTATATATGTACTTTTACTAATGTGAATGAGAATTTGCAGATGATACTGTTAACAGTTTGTGCTGTACTAGTAACATTTCCTATTCAAAACTAATGAGCAAAGCTAGTTTTGCAAATGTTGAGCAGCATGCACCAGTGGCACATCCCAAATTTTAAATGTCTATCTTTTTATTTGTGGCTTTGGCGCCCCCCCCCTCCCCCACGTAGGAATGGCATGCAGACAACAGATTTGTGAGGTCACAAGAGAAAATACTCTGGATAATGTTTCATGATGGGAGCAGAAGTTATCTTCCTTTGTTCTTTATTTACAAGTAATTGGGTTATGAAGTATTGTTACTTATACATTTATGACATGCTATAAGAGTTTTCAAAGAAGTCATAAGCATGCATGTGCGTCCGTATTATTATGGTAGTATGGTTACAGTTACAGACTGAAAAAAGAAAATAAGAATTTGTGTAGGATGAACTGATCTTATGATATTCTTTAGAATTTCTGTGATGTTGTTTGCATGGATAGACTTGTCCATCAATGTCAAAAATGAATGAGCATATTGCTCTGCTGTGGTGTCTGTTACATGGTTATATTGTCTGTTCCACAGCATACAAAACATTGCATGAAGGAGAAGTGGATAAAAAAAAAGGTGTTACTTTTTCTTTAGCTGAGAATGAAACACAAGGGAATAGTTTCTGGGTCAAACTGAGTGAAAGGATTCAGTTACTTTTTAACCCTCATATGCTCAAGATATGTTTTAACTGTAAGAGAATTATGAAATTTGGTTTAGAGGCACATTTCGAGCCTACTAATGAGGATCACCAACCAGATTTACCTTATCATGATGCTGACCTTTTTTTTGTTGTTCCATGGATGACCCACAGGGTTTTGCGGTAAGAAACTGGCTTTTCTCCCTTCTTCCACCCATGACCCACTGGGCCGTCGGGGTGACGAAATAAGTTTTTCTTATATTTCAGTGCACACTTCAAAACTTGCTAGTATCATTGCTGTTCACATTCAGCCGTTCTCCCATTAAGTTCACACACAAAGCGTTGAGTTTCTTATGAAAATATATACTGAACTTCATATTTGACAAACAAAAGATTTGTTCTCAATAGCAATCATGATGCAGAACTTCGCATTTTGACAAACTTAAGATTTGTTTTCAGTAACAGTCATGCTTCATGAACATAGCAATGACGGCTAGTTGACAATCAGTGCTCTGAAGCAGTTCCTCTGCTCTGTGTAGCAGAGAGTCTCTCTGCATTTCTCGCAGATGTTGCATTTCATCTGGCACAGTTTGCAGCGTTGACGGTCATCTGTCTTCAGGGGAAAGTGGAAGTATTCATCTAATCTGACATCTGGCTCTGGCATGGTCTGCAGAGATTTCTTCATCATGGCAGGAGGAGGTTGAACTGTTTTCTCAGATGACTGGCCACGCTTTTTGCCTGTCGCATCCAGCTGAATCAGCAGTGTTGCCACTTTTGCCTGGAATATCTCGGTTCGCCATGCCAAGAAGCTTGCAGACACAGCGATATGACGACCAGACATTGACCAGCATCATGTGAACTGTGTGCCAGAAGGCGTACAAGTACCATCGTTTTGACTTCGTGCGGTATATGTGTTTGACGACATAAAAGTCATGCAAGTCCACACCCCCCCATGTTTTCATTGGAGTTCTTGATGACTGCAGGCCGCTGGACTTGCGTGTGAGTCCTGCTTGTCTTGTCATTCTGCCCCATGGAATTGGTGGGGGCAGTGCCGCAGTGCGTCGACAATGCAGTGACAGCACTAGTGTCATACCATTTCACGGCCACAACATAGGAAGAATGCTCAACACTCTGGCCCATGGTGCCCGTGCCTTTCTTCTTCATGTCATTGTCAGACAGAAGATTGACGTCGGGTTGCGATTAGGTCAAACAGTACCAGTGTAGTGGAAGCCCGCCTCAATCTTTGCAGTCACTAAAGGTATTGTGCGTTGAGGGCAATTGTTGACACCAGATGCCATTCTGTGAAACGAAACCAAATTGAAAGACAGAATCACTTTTTATCAGCAAGAGCTTAATTTTTCTAGAGAGAGAATGGGCCATTGTTTCCTCTTGCAATGTGGCTTATATTTTCCACTATTCACAGAACATTATATAGATTACATCATACACTGCAATAATGCTATATGAAATGCTACCCCCCTCCCGAAAAAAAAAAAAAAGGAAGAGAAAAGATGAAAACGAAAAAGAAAACCAAAAAACAGAGACTAAATCACATGCACATCACACGCACGTCAATTTTGGCAGGATTTCCGATCATTTGATCTACTTTGTAATTCAAATGTGGAAGGAAATTTCCTTACTAGTTACCAGTGATAGCATTCAATACTACAGCTTTCTGAGACCACCAACTGACCAAGGCCTGTTGGGTCACCCATAACCCATGGAAACAAAGGCCCTGTGCGACCACCAAGGCCCACTGGGTCACTCGTGACCCAGTACTTTTATGAAGGCGCAAAATGAAATAAAAATCCATATTTTCCACCAACTAGCATGTCAAACTTTTAGATAAGCATGTTTTCTAACACTGTCAAAATATTGTGTTTAGAACTTATCTTGTAAGGATTCTTTGGATGTTGAACTGCCAGGCTGGATAATCATGTGCCCCAAAACCTGGAAGAAGCCATTTGGAGAAGGGGCACAATTCCCAAGCAGTTCCTCAAGGAAGACTAGTTATATCCCATTTGTCCAATGATACGGTACATTGGCCCGGGGAGGAGGGGGGGGGGGGTGTAAAAAAGTCAATGAAATATTTTTGGGTGTATTGTAGTGGCCACATGTATTTGTTTTGGTCACTCTTGACCCCAGGGGCCTCTGAGGGTTAGTGAACTGAATCTTCAGTGACCTTAGTGTCACAAACGTAGTATTTTTCCATTGGGTTGATATTGAGCATGTTGAAAGCTTTAATCTGAAAGCATTCTGGTCTGCCTGACGTGGATTGTTTATATGTGCATGCATAGAGTATATGACCAGTTTTATTATTTCTTTAATCTAGTGTGTTTGTTGTAAGCATTACGAAATTATCACTCTTTTTGCTTTTGTTTTTTGAGTTAAGATTCTGAAAATATTGAGTGTGTATGTTTGATGCTAAGCCTATTTGCTTGAGATAAAATCCATGCTGTTATTTTCTGATTGTTGTGGTGCATTGTAACCATTGATGAATAGAACAACTATTTAACATTTGAAAGTGCTGAGTGAGGTTATATGTCTTTGTATGTATATCTGTGCATGAATGAGCACCTATATGTAAGCTTGTGTTTGTAAGTGTGTGCTTATGAGATGTGCTCTGTGTGTGTGGGGTGTGGGTGTGAGCAAATGCTTATCGAAGCTGTTATGTTTTCTATGGTTTTTTTTTTTTTTTTCGAATTGCCATACATTGGGAATGATGTAGATTAGATGACAGTATAACATATTTGTGGTTGCCCCATGAAGTTGTTTCTTTTTCTCTGATGGCATACGTTGTGAATGATGTAGATTAGTGTATTGGAAAATCAGTGTGACACAGGCGTCCTGTGAAGGAATGATGAAGTTTTTTTAATTTAAATCTGTGCAATTTGGCGTGCACAAAGTGTTGAACTGTGAGAGTATTGGTCTCTTTATGATTTCTTTGAAAACAAGAACATCTTGTCTGGTGTGAACAGCTTTTATACATGATTTCTCTCATTTTAATTTCTCTTCCTCTCTCGCTCCTCATTTAATCTGTCATTTTTATGCTATTGAAAATACATCAACTCACAAAAAAGAGCATCGAGTGTATCATAGGATTTCAGTTCAATTTTGTTTTGTTTCTTTGCAGTTGTTAAGATTCTTATCTTAGTGTGTTGACCAGAAATCGTGATGCGCTAACTGAAAATTTTAATAACATCTCTTTGTTCTGTTTTTGTCTCCCCGCGATTCTTCTTTCCCCATGTTGTCAAAAAATCATGAAGAAGAAATTTCTGAAAATGAAAACAAGATCTCCTTCTTCCCTTATCAAGTGTCATTACTTAGACGTTGCCAGTGTTATTCCATGAGTGAAACTCTCTTAACTCTTGATCAGCTCACAACAAAAGGGGCACATTGCTGTATGATTTTTCCACTGCAGGATATTTTTTTTTAATGTTTGAATTATCAAATTATGCATGGGCTCTTTGATAAATAAGGGCTGAATAGATCCTTCATCACTTCATCAGTATATCCTGTTCCGACAAGCTGTATTATTAGTTTTGTGATCAAATGCAGATGAAACTGGTTTGTGTCATAGTCAGATATATCCTCTGCCTACTTGAAAATGTATGTGATTTTTGCATTTATACGTTTGTGATGATCATCCATTGTGAATTTATCTAGAACATGCCTCATTGTAATGTTGCTTCAGTGGCTCATAGTGTTGGGTGAAACAAAAACTATAGGTGAAAAAGTCGCTAAATTGTTTGATATTTTCTTTGAGCATACTCAAAGGAAATAGCTTGAAAATAATCTCCCTGTGCTTTTTGTTAATGCATGGATAAGTTTTGAATGTTCCAGATTTGAACAGAAATTGACGCTCAGCTTTTGTTCATGTTCCCCCCAACCAGACATCAGGCACATGGTGGGAAGAGTTAATAAATGTGTCTGTTAGAGTGCAGTTCAGATTACCTGACCAACACTGCAGATGTCTGTCTCTCTCAGGCCTGGTTGACGCCGAGATATAGAATAAAAGTAAACCCTGTCAGGCAGTCTCAGACCAGAGTGGAACTCTTAGTATCATATTCATCATTGTCATCCACGCCGAACAGCAATAAAAAGAAAGTCTCAAATTCTGTTACCCTTCATGGCCTTCTTTCATGATGAACTCAAATTTGAATTTTTCTGTCAGCATCTTTGCCTTTAGTGAGTTCATTTCAAGGTCACGGTCATGGAAGCAGTTGTTTGATGGATGTGATGGTGCCTTCCGGAGGGAGAGGCTCACTCATGCTGGCTCAGTGACTACGCATTTAATGTCATCAGTAAGTGACTTAGTAGGTGGTTTCCTGCATATGTTGGATCAGAACAGGCACCACAGAACACCACCAAAGTGATTTAGCAGTAGTGCAGTGTCTCCAGTGGTAGACTGCCTCATGACGACATTGGTTGTCCCCTTGGATTGCCTGCACCTGGTATGTGGCAAGACAAGTTGGTGTGAAGCTGTGGATGGGGAGCCAGAAAGAGTGGCATGGAGGTAGTGCCACTGAAGTGGCCCAGGTGATGAGACGGCAGAAAAAGGAAAAACAGAGATGAATAAGTAAAAAAGAAACTGATCTTGTCAAAAGCACTTGCTGCTAAATATAGTGTCTGGTGTTACTGTATATTCTTTTCTTTTAATATAAAAAAAAATCTTATGTATACTGGTTTTAGATAAAAAGATGGTTTGGGATTGACAGTAGTGAAAGATAATTCAAGGGAAGTGTAGGGCTTGTTTGTCTTTGTCAAACTGAATATGTTCCACTTCAGCTGGGTAGAATGAGCTTAATTGTAATGAATCAGTGTTACTGCTTTTATTCATGTTTTCTTTTCAGTGTGCATGTATTTGTGTGATTTTGAATAGCAGCAGATTTGTGGATGATACGAATTGAAAAAAAAAAGAAGAATGATGAACAATGAGTCTTGAGAAACATAATGATGTTAAGTGCATGGTTTTTAATGTTGTATGCTGCAAGAGTATCAGAGATGGATACCAGTTGTCAAGGTCTACAGAGAGTTAGAACAAAAAGGTACGAAGTCATTGGCAGCATGTATGATATGCTACTTTTATAAAAAAATTCACTGTTATCAAAATTTAATGCATAATCACACTCACATATATACAAATGCTCTTGCTCAAGGGCATTTTAAATGTAAACACCTACGCTTAAAAAGAGCAGCATAACGTTAAGCTCCCCATGTTTGCAGAAATATGTACACACATGTTCATACACGAACACTCGCATAAGACTGCTCACCTGCGCACTCGTGCTCACACGCACACACACACACACACACACACACACACACACACATGCACAACACACATAATCACACATACAGACACACACATGGACACAAATGTAAAGAATCGCAAGTCCACATATTGACACTCTCAAGACAGGTCTGCATGGCAAAACATTTATTTGAGCAATATAATTATATGCATTGCACTGACACAAGTGTGAACATCAGTATAACTGTTACAGATGTTTCATGAGTGAAAATAATACTTGATGACATCCACTTCTTTTTAACATTCTGCAGAGGAACAGAACACATCGTGCCAACAAATATAACATTTTGTATCATGCATCCACCATACAAAAATAAGATTCACCAGTAAATCTTGTAACACAGTGCAACATTGTTAAAAGCGACACAGACTTATTAAAGAAGGATGCTGGCATTTGTGATGAACATTTTCTTAATGATCGGTGATTTCCATTAACATTGGTTGTATGGGTATTCACAGCATGCGGTAAGTAGTTCTGGAGAGCCTTTTACATAAATCATCCTTTACATTTAATGTATCATGTGATGAGCACTTTCATCTGTGTAATCAGTTCAATTGCCAAGTGTTGATGCCTCGAAGCATAGCCAATCCTAATCTAAACCCACATTGATTCTTTACTCAAAATATTAAACAGATGACTTAATATAGGAAACATTTACTGAATTGATATTCACAGACAAAAAAAAGGTATTCCAAGTAAAGCACATCTCAAATGATATGTCCTGTGAGCATCAAATACTTTGGGACAGTAATGAAAACGATTATTGTCCACAAATGACGATCTGAGATTGCACTAGCTTTCAGAGAAGGTGTCAGACATTCTATCAAGATTAAGTATTTGAAGGAGAAAACATTATTTCTTTTTGTCGCAGCACCTTTCACCCCCTTCCCCCACCCCCCCTCAACATTCTCCCAGCCCCTCTCCTTTCTCTTTATGTCCCATGTCCACCCCTTTCCCTTTCCACTTCTGTGTTACGGGTGGATTGTAGAAACGGGTGAAAGGGGTTTACATTACACACGTTCCTACTTTACAGAATAAACAAAGATACATAGTGTATGAAGGAGGAAATTATCAATGACAAATGAATACGGAGCTACACATACATATCAGTGATTTCTTAAATGTGTGCGAGTTTAATAGATGAGTAAATGATAAATAAATTAAGTTTAATGAATGAGTAAAAGATTAAAATATAGGCAAAATATGAAAAAGTAAAAATAGCAGATGAGTGATAATTAACAAATGTCATTACAGGATAAAATGACTGCAGAAAGAAGGAAGAGAGACAATGCAATAAGTAGATTGTATTTAGAATAAAATGGTATAACATTTCAACAGATGTTTCTTAAACATGCACATGGTTTGTGCTATTGTGGGTGTGCGAAACCGGCCAGCCCCGCCACCTTCCAAAAGCATCTTCCCCTCCTCTCTCATCAATGTTTAACATGATCTAGCCCAGGTTGCGCCAACACCACCCCCACCCCCCCCCCCCCCCCCCCCCCCCCCCGTCCTTCTCATTTGACCCTTGACGAAATAAGAAAA
>CM065716.1:85025386-85032886 GCA_033310375.1 Conus canariensis | reverse complement strand
TCCATTATAGACCTCCGCGTCGTACTTTCTGCTGACGTCGTTCTCAAGAGACCCTATGACGTCACACGCTCTCGTGACGTCACCGTTACGTTCCTTGAGATCGTTCTGCCTGTGAACGTCACAGCTGTACCCTTTGAGATTTGTCAGAAAGACGTGCCTGTCGTCTTCGTCCCTGTCCCGTCCACCAACAACAGCATCGTCCCCGGACACCGCAGAATGTTCCTGGTCGGGTTCGTTACCTCCGCGTGGAAAGTCTGTGACGTCATCACAGCTGATGTCGACGCCCTCGGAAAACCCCGTGTCTTCGACGTCCTCCTTCCCACACGGGGGGCCGAGGCTGTGGAAATCCTTCTGCAGGCTCAGCTCAACCCCGACCTCCCCGCTCACTCCCGCATCCGTCAGCGGGGCGGACTCCTCGCCGATGGCGGACATCATTTTCCCGTTGAGCTTGTTGTCGTGGGGGGCGATGGCGCTGGCGGGGTGCAGGTGGTGGTGGTGGTCCCGGGTGGTGGTGACGGTGGAGTCCAGGAAGGAGCGGCTTTGGGAGGGGCGGCGGAGGGCGTCCTTGGACTTGGCGCCGCCGCGGCGGAGGTAGGAACCGTTGGAAGGCTGCGAGCGCCAGCTGCCCCGTCTGCGAATCACGTGCCACTTCTTGCGGATCTCGTTCTGCACCTGTTGGGAGAGAAAAAGACGGCGCGGGGGGGGGGGGGGGGGTTGGGCAGCAGAGAGAGAGAGAGAGAGAGAGAGAGAGAGAGAGAGAGAGAGAGGGAAAGGAAGGGAGAAAAGGGAACAAAACACGAGTCTGTATTAGTAGTGAATAACTATATCAGACCATCAAACAGTACCTGGGAACATACTAATATCTACCGACATCAGCTGAGGAAAGAAAATGACGTTGTTGTGGCCATGTAACAAAGATCAAATGGCTTAGCTTCGCTAAAACAATCCTAGAGAGAACTGTTGACGGAGGGAGATGGGGAACACGACAGAGAAAAGGAAGGACTGGCAACATTGCCGAGTGGAGTGGACAACAGTTCGCAGAAACCCAAGCCCCGGCACATATCCGACAAAACTAAAGGAACCAGGTGAACTGTTCTTCAGTACGGTGTCCCTGTAACTCCCCACACAGTTATGGGAGAAGAAGAAGAAGAAGAAGAAGAAGAGAGAAGAAGAAGAAGAAGAAGAAGAAGAAGAAGAAGAAGAAGAAGAAGAGAAGGAGGAGGAGGAGGAGGAAGAGGAGGAGGAAGCAGCAGCAGAAGAAGAAGACAAAGAAGATTTCACCAGGAGTACTATACTGGTCTTAACTCTAGAGTTCGGTCAAGTTCTGTACATGTTTGCAGTATAGACTTTGAGCAAGAGTGATGTGGGCAAGTATACGAGCCAAAAGAGCGGGCCCCCTTCTCTCCCTTCCCAATCAGAAACTAACAAGCACCCACCAGTCTTAACTATCCACCAAACCCACTCTCACCCCCACCACACCCACACCCACACCCTGTCCCTTCCACCGACCTCGGCATTCAGGAAGCAGAAGAGCAGAGCCACCAGAAAGCCTTGGAAGGAGTTGAAGAGCATCTCCACGTAGAGCTTGAAGAGGTCGGAGGCTGGACTGATGTCATCAGGCAGCCAGATGAAACCCATGTAGTACACAGCGAACAGCGGGATCAGGATCAGAGTGGACTTGGCCAGTTTTCTGCACAGACACAAACCACCAGGACATGCTCATTACTGATCTACGAACTGGTGGACTAGTTCACCTGGCAGTTGCAGGCAGTTCCGTTAATTCCGTCCCTTGCAGCAAGCAATGGGATAAAGAATATTACTCTAGAGTTCGTCTTTTCATTGTTTTCATGCTCTCTGATAAAGAATAATACTACAGACTTCGTCATTTCCTTTTTATGCTCTCTGATATAGAACATTACTATAGATTTCGTTCTTTCCTTACTTATGCTCTCTTATAAAGAATATTACTATAAATTTCGTGTTTTTCTTTTTCCATTTTTCAAGCTCTCTAATAAATCATATTACTATAGATTTCGGGTTTTTTTATTTCTTATTTCTTAGATTCAAGATTCCTGGGCCCCATTCCTGCGGCTTCACACAGCCAGGTTAGAGCAGATTTCCCCTAAGAGACAGCATCTGTTCGAGCTCCAACGGCTTCTTTCTGACGTTTTGAACCAACGTTCTCTCTCTCCTCTCTCTCTCTCTCTCTCTCTCTCTCTCTCTCTCTCTCTCTGTGTGTGTGTGTGTGTGTGTGTGTGTGTGTGTGTGTGTGTGTGTGTGTGTGTGTGTGTGTGTGTGATGCATGCATTAAAATGAAAACAAAACGAACATATTTGCACGAACCATCCATCCCATTCTGTCCTTCGTTGAAGAGTAGGCTGTCATGTGCAGGTAGACTGGATCTCTCTCTCTCTCTCTCTCTCTCTCTCTCTCTCTCTCTCTCTCTCTCTCACACACACACACACACACACACACACACACACACACACACACACACACACCCCACACACACAAACGATAACGCGAGCGCGTTGAAAACACACACAATACAGACACACGCACGTAGGCACGCACGCACACCACCCGCTACCATCCCACCCACCCACACACCACTCTCAACTCTCTCATCTCACCAGACATCATCCAGCGCCGCTCTGCGGAGCCGTCGACTAGCAAACATGACAGAAAGACTGAAGTGTGAACTCTCGAGTTGATAAACGATGGTCTCGACACGCTGGGCCTGCTAGTCCTGCTTCCGATGTCTTTCAGCTTGTTTTATGGCCTGCCAGACGTTCTGCTAAAATCGTTCAGCTAATTGACTAATTAATAAATCAGTAGAACGGGCGCTCTTCCGTGTCTTTCGAAAGTAATTACTTAATTAACGTTGACATGCATTCAGCCATGCAGACTGAGGCGTGAAATTGCCTGCGCACAAAATCTTGCAGAGATCGACGTGATCTAAGTTTGAGAGGTACAATGGTTATCATTTGTCTTCTTGTGCGCCGGGGCGCGCGCGCGTGTGTGTGTGAATGTGTGTGTTTATTTTCACATGCTTTTTCCCCCTCTCTCTCTTTTTTTTTTTTCATCTGTACACTCTCATTTTCCCCAGTCCTTCTTATCTTCCTCCTCTTGGTAGTGTTTGTGTGTGTGTGTGTGTGTGTGTGTGTGTGTGTGTGTGTGTGTGTGTGTGTGTGTGTGTGTGTAAAGCTGTTTCTCAAATGTTGATACAACCAAAGGTTAATCTGACCATGAACGAGATTCAATACCTCAGTCAGCCAGCTGTGGTGGTGGTGGTGGTCTATCCCTCTCTGTATATAATTATGCGCGCGCGCGCGCGTGTGTGTGTGTGTGTGTGTGTGTGTGCGTGCGTGCGTGCGTGCGTGCGTGCGTGCGTGTGCGTGCGTGCGTGTGTGTGTGTTGTGTGTGTGTGTGTGCACGCTCACCGATTCCTTTGTGGTTTTATATTTGTTTTGAGCCTGTCTATTAATCGATCAGTTATTCATTCAATGCAATTTTCGATCGTGCAGTTACTGTGCTGTAGTACGCGCCATATTTACATCATTCATTCTTTCATTCACACAGTACACTTCCGCTGTCATGGCGCGAAAAGAAATTTTTCCATACATTGTTTTTGTTTTTTTTGTTTTTTTGTTTTTTTGTTTTTTTGATTAAAAAAAAAAGTTTTCCAGCTTAAGAGAACGACACGTATATGCGAGAAGGTTTGATGGTTAGGGGAGGGAGGGGTTCTGTCGGTGTCTTCGATATTCGCAAACAGCCCTGTCAACTTCAGTGTCCCAAAACTTTGTCCAGACGATTTTCTTTTTCGATCAGTTCCTGTTTCATCATGGAGGTAACACTGCGTGCAGGCTGGTCCATATAGGCTACACATAGCATCTGCCAAGCCACGACGAGGTCACAATGCGCAGAAGTTGCTAACAGACGAATAAATAAATAAATAAATAACGAAAGAGGATGACATGAACTTGACATAACAGATGGCTGACCCATGCGTGAACCTAACATGGTGAGCAGATGTACTTGTCTCACAAGAGGTTTTGTTTTTCTTGTTTTTCTTTTTTGTGTGTGTGTGTGTTTCATCTTTGACTGTGTGGTTTCAATGGAACCCCTAGTGAACGCTGGGTAACGCTGGGTAAGAACCGGTCGGTGCAGAAACGTCACATAGATAAGAAAAATCACATAAATACATGGCTCTGATGGGAATCGAACCGGCGACCTCCAGCCGGGAGTCTGCGACGCTAGCCACTTCGCCACGGCGGCTGCTATGCGTAATAAATTTAGCGAGACTATTATAGTTAGTTGCGTGTGGGCCTGTTGTGCAAGCGTATAGATGTGTGCGCACGTGCGCGCTTGCATGTACGCGTGCACGCCAGTGCCTGCACGGGCAAAATTTAATGTTTGTGCAGAACGTGTACGGATAGACCTCAAAATTCTATAAATCCTCAGGAACTGGAACGAAGTTCTGAAAACACCTGTGCCTGTTTGTGATTCTGCAAGTGTGCCGAGTAGCTAGTCATGGAAAGTAATAGCCTGTTTGACTTATTGTCTCTTTCGTAATGACGATTTAGATTTAAAAAAAGAAATGGGGGCACAGTTCAGTATAAGATATCTCCGAATAAGTTATAGACCCTGTAGACTTAAACGGAACAGCGTCTCTATATCCTGCCTATAAAACCCACACAAGCTACACTCTCTTTGAGCATTCTGACTGTCACACTGGAATCATGTAGCCTAAGAGGCAGACGGAGGAGCAGGTGGGAGGAGGACTACATCAGTGAGCCCATCGACAAACCTGCCCGTCTGCAACTCTCGGGGGGTCACAGCGAAAGCATACAAGGGGAGACAAGCACGCAAGCCGCTGTCTTCTTCCCGTCGACGCGTGGCGTTGTTAAGTTCCGGCCTTTGCATGCTAAATAGCCTGTTATGTAGATCACGCTCTGTTTATTTACGAGAAAGTTAAAGTTGTAGGGAATGCCAAAAGGAACTACAACTGAAAGTACGAAAAATTAAAAATGAGTTTTCTTTCTTTCTTTCTTTCTTTCGTTCGTTCTTTCTTTCTTTTCTTTCTTTCTTTCTTTCTTTCTTTCTTCTTCCTTCCTTCCTTCCTTCCTTCCTTCCTCCTCCTTCATCATCATCATCATTATCATCATCTTCTTCTTTTTCTGAAAAGAGACAGTACAGTAATAAATCTTTTATGCCTATCTTTCTTTATCCACTTATGGCCGCCTAGAAGCGCAACTAATGGAGCGATACTGTCTGGTATTTGCCAGTGGTACCTCCAGTACCCATTTTCTGGACTTACGAGACAGATGATGAGACGGGCACGGGTCTTCGGCTTTCCTTTCACCAATATTCTTCCTTTGTATCTTTTCTTATGAAGCAACAGAGCAATCAGCCCGGTGATTGTAGCCGTCCAGTGGGCGGAGATAAGTAAGATGATAGTCCAGGCCAGTTCCAACCCAGCTTTTTTTTTTTCTTCTGTCCCATCTCCTATGCCATCTCAGTGGCACCACACTCACACCATTCATTCCAACACCCCGTCCACAGCCACATCCCAGCCCGGCCCGCCGCAGCCCCGGCACCGGCAAAATCCACAGGGGGCAATCTATGTCGGGTCGTCAAGAGGAAACATACTGAAGGAGACACTGCACTGCGGCCAAATCATCCAACCTCGATTCAGTGTGCCATGGGCTCAAATGGGGAGACTGGAACCATTCATCCCAACTGATAATCATAAAAGATACTTTCAAATTCTGTGGCTGTTCATGCTCTGCTCTCGTGGCGACTTGAATGTTTGAGTTTCATCTGCTTCATACACGCGTCTCGCTCGATCTTACTGGCCAACACTGCTAGTGTCTGTATTTCTCGGGCCTGGGTGATACCGGGATATATCATAAAAGGAAGTGTAGAATACAGCCCTGTCATGTAGTAGTATCAAACCAAAAATTGAACTTCATGGCACCGTCTTCACCATCCTCATTCTCATCATCATGAAAAAAGTCTCAAATTCTGAATCTGTTCTCGCCCTACAGTCGTGGAGACCACAGTTTGGATTTCCCTTCCATGCCCATAATGAGATCGAATAAATGTATCAGTATTGATAGAGTTCATCTGGATTATCGTTGGATGAACGTGGTGGCACTCTCGGAGAGGTGACGCTCACCCATGTTGGCTCAGCGTCTGAGCAATCATTGTCGTCAGTAAAGGGCTTAGTAGGAGATGTATCCTGTGTATTTTGGATTATTTCATTTCATGTTGTTTATAGCCCAGCCCACCGCAAGGAAGGGGGGAGGGGGGTGGGGTGGGAATCAGGCTTTTACCACGTCAAAATCGATTTCATGGACGCACGTAAAGAAAAACAGACAAAAAAAAATTACAACCCTACAGTTCATTGCGAAAATCCTGACAATGGCTTAAAACCAGTCCTATTTTTCACAAAATCTTAGATCAAATGAAAAGGTTTCACCTCTTTAAGGAACTCCAACATCACATCCAGTGGCACATCTCTGAACATGGTCTTCACGGAGTATGCTGTAGCAAAGTGCTTACGTCTAACGTCATGCAAATCCCACCACCAATTCAGAACACGTGTGGTGAATCAGAATAATCCCCACTGGACATCGCCCCAGTGACTCTTCAGCAGGGCGGTGTCTCCTCTAGTGGGTTGCCTCATGACGAACTTACATGAATTATGCCCTGTGGAAGCCATGCTAGGGCTGTGACCGTGTGGCTGTGTACGCATGAACTGGAATGAGTGACAAGAGAATAATGGCACCATGGCTGCACGGAAGGTCAGACAGTAGAAGAAGAAGAAGAAGAAGAAGAAGAAGAAGAAGAAGAAGAAGAAGAAGAAGAAGAAGAAGAAGAAGAAGAAGAAGAGGAGGAGGAGGAGGAGGAGAAGAAGAAGAAAGAAGAAGAAGAAGAAGAAGAAGAAGAAGAAGAAGAAGAAGAAGAAGAAGAAAGATAATGATAATAAAGACAGGCACCGACCTGTAGCGGACTTTCTTGGACTCTGGGCAGTTGGAGGCGGTCAGCTTGCTGAACAGCATCCGTATGATGACGATGAAGAAGATAAAGTTCACCTGCACACAGCGGTGGATAATGACATCACACACCTTTTTGTTATCAACACCGTGGGTGATGTTTTATCATGATTTGCAGAAGAATATTGACAATAAGCCGGGTCTGATTATGAACTATGTACACACACACACACACACACACACACACACACACACACACACACACACACATATATATATATATATATATATATATATATATATATATATATATATATATATATATATATATATATGTGTAAGTGAGATACTGGGTTTTGGCAGTCAGCCCTCGAAATTATCAAAGCGCGGTCCGTGATTGATGTTAGAGGTCTGTATTGAATTATCGATGTATGATAATTCTATGTATCATTCCAACGAAAAAAAAGTTACATCTTCTAGAACGTTATACTCAAACGCG
>CM065716.1:85007886-85022886 GCA_033310375.1 Conus canariensis | reverse complement strand
TTTCGGTGCAGGGGGATTTTTCCCTCGGAGTTAACATTGGTTCTGACTCCATTCCCCATACAGTCCTTCGAATGAGACTATAAACCGAGGTTCCGTGTGTGAACGCACGCATAACATCTTGCACACACGTAAAATCCCATCACCAACTTTCGGAAGAGAAGGCCAGTTTGGCCGTTGGTATGGATGACACGTTACACATAGCATGCACCCTGCGTGAGAAATAGAAAGAATGGAGGAAGTAAGGATATTGAGTGAACGATATTGGACGATACTGACTGGATGACACGGGAAACGACTGAATGAAGCGTAGCTGGCAGCTCTTCAGTCGGCACTACCGAGGTAGGCAGCCCGTTGTGTAAACGAGTGTGGATTGTAAAGCGCTTAGAGCTTGGTCTCTAGCCGAGAATAGGCGCTATATATGTATTCATTATTATTATTATTATAGATAAATAAAAAAAATAACTAGTCTTCAGTGTGGCAGGTGGTTGGAGACTGGGCGCAAAATCAGGTGAGGCGTGGGTAGGGGTGGGGGTGGGGAGAGCAGGGGGACATGCAGGGGGCAGGACAGGTAAGGGGCAGAGGTAAGTGTTTCAGCAATTCGTGTATATCTATACTGCGAACCAGGCGCAAACGGATAACTTTTCGCCTCCGAGCACTATGTCGGTCTGTTTTTGTTTATTTATTTATTTATTCTTCTTGTATGGGATGAAGGGGAAGGGGCGGATGCAGAGCAGAAGAAATAAAAGTGGAGAAGTCGAGCGGAAGAATGAGGGATGGGAGAAAGGTATTGCCATTGGGTTTGGGGGCTAAGACTAGGAGGATGAGAACACAGTTTTTTTTGTGTGTGTGTGTTTGTTTGTTTGTTTGTTTTGTTTTTTTTACATTTTTATTATCATGGCCCAACCGACCACAAAAGATCTTTTCATGGCCATCAAACACTTACAGGGGAAAAAAAACCCCAGTCATATCACGAAGAGGTCATAACATCGGAAAAACAGAAAAAAAGAGAGAAAGAAATGAAATCCCGACAAAGAAACAAATAATTTAAGCTGTCGACGACGTAGTAGTTAAAACTATTGACGTCATGATTTTTATGTCATGTGAAACTGGGATGTACTAAGAGCGTCGGGGCATTTCCCTGAATTTATTGCTAATAGACAATCTCTGTCTCTGTCTCTGTCTCTGTCTCTCTCTCTCTCTCTCTCTCTCTGTCTTTGTCTGTCTGTCCGTCCGTCTGTCTGTCTGTCTGTCTGTCTGTCTGTCTGTCTGTCTGTCTCTCTCTCTCTCTCTCTCTCTCTCTCTCTCTCTCTCCTCTCTCTCTCGTCGAAATCGTAATCGGGTGGATTTCATCTATCTAATAATGAACTTGTTCACAGATGCGCATGCCCGTGAGAGCAGGCATTGTGTATACACACACACACACACACACACACACACACACACACACACACACACATACACTGAGAGAGAGAGGGGAGAGAGAGAGAGAGAGAGAGAGAGAGAGAGAGAGAGACAGAGACAGAGACAGACAGACAGACAGACAGACAGAGACAGAAAGAGAGAGCGGGAAAGAAAGAAAGAGAGAGAGAGAGGGGGGGGTGGCAGACTGACAGAGAGAGAGAGAGAGAGAGAGAGAGAGAGAGAGAGAGAGAGAGAGAGAGAGAGAGAGAGAGAGCGCATAGCAGGCCACTTACAGCATATCATCAAATTCGATCCTACAAATTACCCAGGGAATGACAAAAATCACTGGAACACCTGAAACATACAAATCGGTGCGTGAAAAACAACAAAAAACAACACACAACAACAACACGAAATAAACTTACTAAACACACAAAAAATAATCACACACACACACACACACACACACACACACACACGCGCGCGCGCGCGCGCGCGCGCACGCACGCACGCACAGGCACATGCACGCACAGGCACACACACACACATACACGCACACAAACGCGCGCATGCACGCACAGACATACATACATATACGCATACACACGCTCGCGCGCGCGCGCGCATGCACGCACGGACATACATACATATACGCATACACACGCTCGTGCGCGCGCGCGAGCACACACACACACACACACACACACACACACACACACACACACACACACACACACACACACGGACGGCGCAACGTGCACACCTTCTTTGTGAGAATGAAGCAGATGACAGGAAATTGTGTAATGATTGCGAGGCAGAGAAATAAATGCGCTGGAATTTTCCCATTCTCTCTCTCTGTCTCTCTGATGTATGTGTGCGGGTGTGTGTGTGTGTGTGTGTGTGTGTGTGTGTGTGTGTGTGTGTGTGTGTGTGTGTGTGGTGTGTGTGTGTGCATTCGTGCATGCGTGTATGTGTGTGTGTGTGTGTGTGTGTGTGTGTGTGTGTGTGTGTGTGCGCGCGCGCGTGCGTACGTGCATGCGTGTGTACATGCGTGCGTGCGTGTGTGAGTACGTGCGTGCGTGCATGCGTGCGTGCGTGCATGAGTGCCTGCGTGCGTGCATGCTTGCGTGCGTGTGTGTTGGTGTGGAACGACTAACACCACAGCTACTGCTACTGCTGAGGTGTCCGTGGTCAAACGGTTAGACAGTTTGCCCGTCGAGCCGTGGGCTGGGAGTTCGAATCACTCATGAAGTTAGTTTTTGTACTCCCAGTTCTTATGGAACAGGGAGTACTTTAGAATAGGAACGAAGAAATGCTGTGTGTGTGTGTGTGTGTGAAACTTGAAACTTGAAACTTGAAACTTTTTTTATTGTCACTAAACACCATCAAAGGATTTATGGACACAAGATGGCGATGATTAAACAACTCATCGTCCAAAGAAATAATGATTTGTTCATTTTACACAAAAAGTCATTATGTAAAGCAGTCATATACATATTTCGCAATTTCAACCTGAAGGTCATCATTAGACATCAAAGTACTTATTTTCAATGAGGTAGCGTCGTATATATCCATTTTGTTTATGATACGTTTTTTAAACGTATTCCTGATTTTATCGTAACGTTTACAAGAGTCTAAAAAATGTACCTCGTCTTCTATTATATTGCAAGTTGTACATTTCCTGTCTTCACGCTTAATATGGGAATACCTACCTCTTTCTATTGCGAGGTCATGTGCGCTAATTCTTAATTTACAAAGTTCTTTCCTGTAATGTTTATTTGTGCATTTGATGAGGTACGGTTCAAGCCTATATTTATTACTGATGTCATTATAAAATTTTAACCTTGGTGCTCTTTCCTTTTCTTTTTCCCAAAAGTGTATATATTCACTTTGTAACTTTCTCTCTATTGCATAACGCAATTTTTTAGGGTTAAGTGTACTTTGGTTATTCCATACATGTGTCATTCCAATATTACTTAAGATCTTCTTTACAGAAGATTTCCATGAAGATGATGGGTCAAGATCTTCGTACGCTTCTCTTAGATATGAGTCTTCCTTTGATTCCATTATATGGATCCAAAACATGACTACTTGACTCATTATTTCTTGACACAAGGGAAATCTTCCAAGTTCAGCTAGTACTGGCAATTTCATTGCTTTTCTGTGTACGCCTAATATATGTCTGCAAAATTTTACATGTACGTTCTCGATCGGATTATTGGATAATAAGTATTTGTGATAAATGTCGAACATTGTAGTCTGCTTTTCAACATGTCCTATCTTTTCTGTAAATGGAAACCAAACTTCTGCGCCATAAAGCATAACTGGTGAAATCAAAGCATCAAAGAGTTTTGCTATTGATGATACATTGACATGTTCTCCCTTTACTTTACGTAGTAAGGAGTGTACAGCTTTGTTACCTTGTTTTGCTAGATGATCTTGTGCTTTATGTAACTCTCCACTTTTATGAAGAATTATTCCTAAATATTTGAATTCATTTACTGTCTCAAGAGAATCGTTTCCACATGTAAATGCGGTTGAAAATTTTGAGTCAGTTTTAGTGAATATGACAACTTTTGTTTTATCTTTATTTAGTTTCATGCCCCATTCTGTACAATAATTATGAAGTCGGTTAAGTTTGGTTTGTAATCCTGATTTTGTGTTTGACAACATAACTATGTCGTCAGCATATAATAAATGCGATATTCGTGTTTCTTTCAGCTTGTTTATAACAGGAGAATCATTGTTATTAATATAGTTTGAGATATCATTTATGAAGATATTAAACAGCGTCGGGCTAAGCGAACTGCCTTGAAGAAGTCCTTGTTTGACCGGGACTGATCTTGTAAATCCATTATTTGATTTTCCACAAACCATCGCGTTTGTGTACATATCTTTTATAACCCGATAACAATAGCCATTGATTCCTATATTGTATAGTTTCAGAAGTAAAGCGTCATGCCATATGCTGTCAAATGCTTTTCTAAAGTCTACAAAACAACAGTATACTCTGCCATTCTTTTTTCTTATTTCACTATCAATGATCTTTTTTAAAATGAATATCTGGTCTGTTGTTCTGTAGGATTTTCGAAATCCTGCCTGTTCTTTTATAAATAAATCTCTGCTTTCTATGTAATTTGTTATCCTGTTGTTTAATATTTGACAGAAAGCATTACTCAGGCAGCAGTTTAAAGTAATTCCACGATAATTGTTAGGATTTGTAGGATCGCCGCTTTTATAAATGGGCACACAAATGCCATGTTTCCACAGAGTGGGATACTGGCCATATCTTAGTACCCAGTTAAATATGTTCTTAAGAGGTATAATTATATTAGGCAAACTGGCTTTGATTATTTCATTTGAGATTCCGTCCTTTCCCGTGGCTTTTTTATTTTTTAAATTTCGAAATGTCTTATGGATTTCTGATATACTAATTGGTTCATCAACGTTTGGATTATATATAACATTTCTTGCTTCAGACAATTTGTGCTCAATCAGTTTTTTTCTCTGTTCTGTTATTTCAATATTCCTGCTAACTAATTTTTCTAAGTGAGATATCCATTTGTCTTCATGGATTTCCTTCCTTTTATTTTGATTCGTATTTTGCATGTTTGTTAATTCGTTTAGTGTTCTCCATACTTGATTTGGATCCTTTTCAAATGCTTCATTTAGTTCTCTAACAAGTTTGTCTCTGTATATATTTTTTGTCTTTCTTAAAGTACTTTTGTATGCCTTCACTGTTGAAAAGTATTTTGCCTGTAGGTATCGATTGAAAGGGTGTCTGTTCAGTGCATTTAAAAGTGATCTTACTTCTTTCCTTAGAAAAAAACATTTTTCATCAAACCATTTTTTGTGTTTCGGATTTTTTTTTCTTTTGCGCATTTGTCTTTGTTTGAGTGATAAGGATGCTGCGTCTTTTATTGCTTGGGTCAGATCATTAATCATGTTGTTAATGAAGACCGAGGTCTCCGTATCATGATCTTGTGTCTTCTCCATACGTTTTTCTATTTCTTCTATACGACTCTTCATGATAGGGTTATTTAAAGCAATGTTCAGCTTTACTGCAGATTCGTCATCCCAAATAAATGACGTAATGGTTGTGTTAACTTTTGTGTCATTTCTGTTTGACGTGTTATTACGTAAGGGAGCACTGTCAGCATGCGCATTTGTTTTCATATTAGGTCTATCATTGCTAACAGTAGGAAGTAAAATTGACAGTTCAATAGGACAATGATCAGAATATACAGTGAGTTTATGAACTTTGCATGCAATAACATCTTTCATTAGCTCTTGTGATATAATGAAATAATCTACAACGCTACTTCCTTTTGTGTTGAAACAAGTAAAATTTCCTTGAAGATCGCCAAGTGAGCGACCATTAAGAATATACATATTATTTTCCAAACAAATATCTACTAATTTTCTTCCATTTTTTTGTATAACGTTGTCTTGAGAGCATCGTTTGTGAATAACGTTATAAAGATTGTCATCAGGATATGCATACAAGTTGTTTTCACCGTCCGTGTCAGTATAATCTATTAATTGTCCAGTTCTTGCGTTAAAATCCCCACACAATATAACATTCCCTTTGGTAGAGAAATGTTCTGTTTGTCTTTCCAACTCTTCCCAAATGCGCACCGTATTATCACGTCCATAAGACGACGATTCAGGTGGTATATATATACAACCGATGAAAGTATCAAGCTCGTCATTTGTGGAAGAAAGAATTAACCAAACAATGTCAGAATTACTCGTTGGGTGAAACTTGATTAGCGTTCGTAGTTCCTTCTTGATAAAAACTGATATTCCCCCTGATGCACTGGGAGCCTTGTTCCGTTTTTTCCTGCAGTAATGAACACCAGGGGCAAAGCCTGGTATAAAGATATCGTTAATATCTTCTCGTTCAAGATGAGTTTCTTGTAATATTACTATGTCATAATCAGAACATATTCTGTGTATTTCTTCTTCAAAGAATTTGTTAATCATACTACCATCGATTGTCTCCCTAAATCCTTTAATGTTCCACGAAAATATCTTAACTTTTTTCTGTACCATATGTGTTAATATTGAACAACCAATGTTATTAAAATCATATTATCCAAACACAATTTCATACTGTGATTTAAACTCAAGTGACAAGGAATAAAGTGAACATTTCTAAACACTTAGTTCAAAGAAGCGCATCTCATGTGGTGCTATATATGTAGACTCGCACTGTCATATCATAATGTCAAATAAAGTATTCGCAATTTTTTTTTTTTTTTTTTTGTGGATGAAAATTTGTCTCAAGAAGTTTTAGTTCTCAGTTGCTCTGGTTACCAGAATCCATAGTCCCAATAACGGTTGTTTTTGTACTCGTTCCAGTCGTATTGGTAGCTGTTGCGGTTTGCCCGGAAGTCCTTGTAGTTGTCACGTTGTTTGTTTAAGTGCTTGTTTTGATAGTCATTCCGGTCAGTCCAGGTGTGGTAGTAGTTGCTGTGGTCTGCCTGGAGATCCGTGTCGTTGTCCCGTTCGTTGTATCGTCTCGCCGTGTATCGGTTGTGGTAAGGCCTGTTGTAGTCGTTGTAACGTCCCTGCCTGTCTGCATCTGGCTGGAAGCGCTGGTGGGGTTCCGCTTGTCGACGTGACGTGTAGAATTTGTCCGGTCTTTGTGTAAAGAACTGTTGCCGACTTCTGTCCTGGTGTTGCTTATTTCTGGTGTTATTTCTGTTAGGGTTTTGTCTCCAGGAGAAGTCATTTTGACGTCTTGTCCCCTTTTCGTTTCTTCCGTTGCCTGTTGTGCTCGTTTTTTGTGGACAGTTTCTGTCTCTAGGGAAGCGTTTGTATGGTCGGGGTCTTTGTTTCTTCCAAAAAAGACTGTGCACGTGCCTCCCGATATTTGTTGCCAGAATACTGGCACCCTTTTTTGAGGGATGAATGATATCTGCTAGATGGTATGGAGATTTTTGTAGATTGTTGTGTTCGATGAAAGATACACTTTTCTCCTGGTAGAGAGCGGCAAACACAGTGGCGTTGACGATTTTCCCCTTTGCATTCAGTTCTTCTTCATCTGTTGGTGCAATATGGCTTACAATTAGTTTGGTCTCTTTACTGCACATGGACTGACATGTCTTCACACAGGTAATGATCTTTTCACTCACTTCCTTTGGTGATAATGTTTTCAATTCATTAATTCCAGCGTGAAGAAGAACAGCATCTGGCTGTTTGCCGTGTAAAGTTTCTATCTCTGTAGCACAGTCTGTGATTTTTGGTCGTTTTTTCATGGTTACCTTTAAGCCATATGAATTTCCAAGCCGTTCAGCATCAACCCCTTTTAACACAGAATCATGTAAAATGAGCAGACTGGGCAATTCATCATAATCCATGTCTGTGTCACTGTTGCTTGTGTCTGTGTTTTTGTCAATGTCTGTATCAAAAAATAAGGTACGGGCAGGTTTTTCTTTTTCTTTCAGATCAGTTTCGTTTTGCGACACAGTTGATTCTAAGGTAGGTCTAGGATTTGGTGTCGTTTTGAGAGAGGCACTACCTTGTGAATGCTGAGATGTGGCATTTTTTTTGTTTTTCTGGTATTTTGGGAGGTCTTTTTTGTGCAAATCAACTGACTGAGACGTATCAGTTGATTTCTGGGTCGACACAGGAGTTTCTACGTCTTCTTTCGGTGATGGGGAAGGTGACACAAATGACGCTTTTCCTGCTAGGTCTATCCTTTTTGATGCCATTTTTCCAATTTCTGTACATATCATATCCTGCTTTTCTTGAATCTGTAGTTTCATCAAGATGATTGCATCCTCCAAGTTATCAATTTTTGTGTTTATGTCTTGTTGAAATGCAAAGACTTTTTTCTGTAAATAGTCACTGTGTCCTGCAGTGTCATCTTGTTCTTTTGTAGTGTTGTCATGTGACGTCATTTGGTGCATGGCCATGAAATCTTCCATCATTTTGTCGTCAACATGTGGTTCCGCGCACAGCTGGCATGAAAATTTTCTTTGTGTTTTAAAAAAAAGGCAAATCTGGTAGAGAGGGAGCTTGGAGCAGGACCAGTGAACTCTTCGATGGCAATCGGTACACTTTAGAATTCTTTCTTTCTTGTTTACTTCACAGAAACATGCGTGTTTTTCATTGTCTTGTGTAGTTTTAGAACGCTGTTCTTTTTCAGTTATTTCTTTTGTTTGATCATCTGCTGTTTCGTTATCAGAGACCTCATAATTTGTCAACATACATTTTGAGTCATTGTTTTTCTTTTCCAGTATAATTTGGGGGTTCAAATGTCCTGCTTGCCTCATAGCCTCTTTGGCTTCTTCTAGTGATTCGTAGCCTCTGTGTACTGCTCCCGAGAATCCGTTGACCGACTTAGATGCTAGATTCCAGTTGTCGAAAATGCCAACAGATCTACCGACACTTACCGCATAAAATTGTTTATGCACACAGTTCTTTTTCATGGTGGTCATATTTCTTCACACTTGGATTGATGAAAATTGTGTTTGGCAATATTTTTCAATAGCATCGATTCAGGTTCTGTCGATTGTCCGCCATCTTGGATCTCGTGTGTGTGTGTGTGTGTGTGTGTGTGTGTGTGTCCGTCCGTCTGTCCGTCCGTCCGTGCTCAAAATGTGTTCCACTCGCTCCAGACAAAACTACTGGGCCGATCTTCCTGAAAATTTGTAGGTATGTTCATTATGGGTCACGGATGATGCCCGATGTTTTAGTTTACCGTTATAGCCGTTACTAACGGCTGCAACGGCCTGTAACGGTTTTTCTTCTTTATGGAATATCTCAGAAAGTACTTGACCGATCTTTGTGAAAATTAGCAGGTATGTTCATTATGGGTCACGGATGATGCCCGATGTTTTAGTTTACCCCGTTATAGCTGTTACTAACGGCTGTAACGGCCTGTAATGGTTTTCCTTCTTTATGGAATATCTCAGAAAGTACTTGGCCGATCTTTCTGAAAACTTTTAGGTATGTTCATTATGGGTCAAGAATAATGGCCGATGTTTTAGGTTACCGTTATAGTCGTTACTAACGGCTGTAACGGCCTGTAACGGTTTTTCTTCTTTATGGAATATCTCAGAAAGTAAATGGCCGATCTTTGTGAAAATTGCAGGTATGTTCATTATGGGTCACAAATAATGCCCGATGTTTTAGTTTACCGTTATAGCCGTTACTAACGGCTGTAACGACCTGTAACAGTTTTTCTTCTTCATGGAATATCCCATAAAGTACTTGGCTGATCTTTGTGAAATTTAGCAGGTATGTTCACTATGGGTCACGGATGATGCCCGATGTTTTAGTTTACCGTTATAGCTGTTACTAACGGCTATAACGGCCCATAACGGTTTTTCTTCTTTATGGAATACCTCAGAAAGCACTTTGTCAATCTTTCTGAAAATTTGTAGGTATGTTCAGTATGGGTCACGGATGATCCCCAATGTTTTAGTTTACCGTTATACCGTTACTAACGGCTATAACTGCCCATAACGGTTTTTCTTCTCTATGGAATATGGCAGAAGGTACTTGTCCAATCTTTCTGAAAATTTGTAGGTATGTTCATTATGGGTCACGGATTATGCCCGACGTTTTAGTTTATCGTTATAGCCGTTACTAACGGCTATGGTGGCCCAAAACGGTTTTTCTTTTTTATGGAATGTCTCAGAAAGTACTTGGCCGATCTTTCTGAAAATTTGTAGGTATGTTCGTTACGGGTCATGGATGATACCCGACGTTTGAGTTTACCGTTATAGCCGTTACTAACGGCCCATAATGGTTTTCTTCTTTATGGAAAATCTCAGAAAGTTCTTGGCCGATCTTTCTGAAAATTTGTAAGTATGTTCATTATAGGTCACAGATGATGGCCGATGTTTACCAGAATAGCCATTACTAACGGTTACACCAGCCCAAGACGGGTTTTCCTCTTTATAGAATATCTCACACGTATTCAGGATAAACTGGGAGTACGTTTATATGCTTTGCATCTTGCTGTTTTTTGTTTTTTGTTTTTGTGGCTTGAAAAACCTATCTGTCCACACAGCAGTAACTGGATACCTGATTTAGCTCAGGGTAAGTTGTCTGCAGCAGAAGGAGAGGAATGGGCTCTGCTTTCCACCATGCCATGCCTCTGACATGGTGAACCTCTTAAAATCACTTCCTCCAATGCAGTTCAGCTAAGGGAATTTCAATTGCTGCTATCGCTGTTGCCGTTGTCACCACTGCTGCTTCTACTGCTTCTACTCGCACTGCTACTGTTGCCGTCATCGATGCCACTGCTGGTGCTGCTGCAGCATCTACTTTCTTTGTTCTTCCTCCTCCTACTGTTATATACCTAAACGCGATAGAGGAAGACGAACCATCGGATCTTGTTTTTCTCTCTCTTACGACAACTTCTGCTGTTGCCGCTGTTACTGCTACTGCTAATTGTTATTTTTGCTGCTAATGCCGCCGATGCCATTGCCACTTCTGTTGCTGCTGCTGCAGCTGCTGTTGTCAGCGCTGCCACTGCTGTGTCTGACCACAGATGTAGAGGGGGACAGGATCAGTATGTCTGTCTTTCGCGAGTTGGTGTACCATGGCGCACATTGAAGGCATTCACCACTTCCTGTTGAGCTGCTCGGCCTTGTGTCTGCATCCTGGTTACGGGATGGCCGTTTGCTCACCACATGTCGCAACTGATAGTGTCAAACTATCAAATTTGAAGCAGGCACAGGGTGGTTTACACATGAGCAAAGCCTATGTGCAGACAACAGACCGCCCTTGCTGAACAACTGACAAAAAGAAGCTGGCAAACGTGCTTACTGAAGAGGGCGACCCGGCCAACTGAACAGCTCTCTCCCTCAGAAGTAGTTTGTTACACGAGCGAGCCAACGGGGACTCCGAAAGAGTGAGAAGAGGAGAAAGCCAGGCGAGATACCGATCCTCGCGTCTCCCACATCTCTGGTATTACTTACCCCATCCGAGCAGGACGAACCAGCGGATCTTGGTCTTCTCGACGAAAACGGAGACGGACAGGATGAGGACGAGGTAGAGGCCCTCGTTGAAGAGCCACATGAGGCTGGCCAGCAGGGAGTAGTAGAAGAGCGTGAAGAACAGCTTACACTCCCAGTGCTAGGGGCAGAGGCGAAGGGGAGGAAAAGAAACAAACAAAAACAATAGGGAATGAGTGTCCATAGAACAGAGGATGAAAGGTACACGATATCCCACGCACTGACAAACATGTGAGTGCGCTCGTGCGCGCACGCACTCAACACGAGAGAGAGAGAGAGAGAGAGAGAGAGAGAGACGAGAGAAGAGAGAGACAGAGAGAGACAGAGACACAGAGAGAGAAGAGAGAGAGAGAGAGAGAGGAGAGAGAGAGAGAGAGAGAGAGTACACACATGCACACACAAACGCAAGGAAAACATACATAAGCAAATCGTCCAATTTTAAATAATGTTGTCACATTATGTTGATAATATGCCAAATAACATTAGTATATTTTGATAACAACAGTTACGGCTACTACTTCTATTTGAGAGAGAGAGAGAGAGAGAGAGAGAGAGAGAGAGAGAGAGGAGAGAGAGAGAGAGAGGCTCACATGCACACAAACACGACCCATTAACTATTATTTCATAACTAACCATCGAAACCAGTTGTTGAAATATTGATATCCCAGTAGTCCTTGTTGTGGCGGTAGTTTGATTTTTAGAATAAAGAATACTTTGAAACATGTGATTTCATTCAAAACAAAACAAAACAAAGAACCCCCCCAACACACACACACAACACACACACACACACACACACACACACACACACATACACACACACACAAAAAAGATGAGAAAAAAAAAACAAAAAACGTCCACGCATTATGCGGTGGGCAAATAATAAAACATTCATTTTTTTTTTCCTGCTCGAAGCCATTAACTTTCCGTTTTACTTTTCTGTTCCTTCTCTGTTTTTTTCTTTCCTTTTCTTTTTTTTTTTTTCGTTGTGCCTGCGCTGTCCGATATATCCCTCCCCCCCCCCCCCCACATCCCCAACAAGTTTCAAACAAATCTTTAAAGTGCGACGACGACGTGCACTTCGTTTTCCCATGACATTGTTCTTTTAAGTAAAGGTGATTCTGTATCAGATAGCTTCATTGTCAGAAAGGGTTTCTCCGTGTGGACTCGAGGTTGCTCTTCTCCGGGGAGAGCACAGTCAACCGCCACCCATTCATGTGTGTGTGTGTGTGGTGTGTGTGTGTGTGTGTGTGTGTGTGTGTGTGTGTGTGTAAATGTTTTTGAGAATAAAATCAGAGACAAAATCCAATACCCAGGATATTAAATAGGCAATAAGGTAAAAAAAAAAAAAAAAAAAAAAAAAAAATCGCATGACATACTAAATCTTAAACCAAACGTCATTGTCTGTTGAGGAAACTTACTATTTTTTGTGAGTTCTTTTTTCCCCCATGAGGTAAAAACATGTCAAACACAGGATCACGACTTACCGCCTTATTCGATCGGAAGTCTTAAAAGTTACATCTGCAGTTGCCACTTGGGTCGTTTTGATGACTCGTTCCACCTTTGTTGCCATCGTTGATTTTACGCCTGATCGTTTTCTTTTTCATGCTGACAAAGTCTGACAAATGCTGACAAGTGAATTACTTCATTCAGACCAGACCCTGAAACTGAGAGACACCCCTATTCCCCATTACTCCCACTCTTCCCGGGTGGCTCACCGTGCTCTCCTGGATGAAAATGATGCGTTCCCCGGTGTTGTTGACGTCATTTGGGAACCCCAGGTCCTGCACCAGCAGTACCGTTCGGATCAGGGAGAAGGCGGCCCGCACCAGGAAGGCCAGGAACATGTTGAGGTGGATCATGTTCCGCGAGCAGTGCAGGCGTCTGGATACAGATAGGCGAGGGGCAGATGGAGAGGTTGGCGATAATGGAGCTTAGCCCCCCACCCCCAACCCCTCCCCCTCCTTTTCCTATCCTTTATTTTGCTTTTCGTTTTGTGGTGTGTGTGTGTGTGTGTGTGGTGTTTGTTGTGTGTGTGTGTGTGTGTGTGGTGTGTGTGTGTGTGTGTGTGTGTGCGTGTGTGTGTGTGTGTCTGTGTGTGTGTGTGTGTGTGTGTGTGTGTGTGGTGTGGTGGTGTGTGTGGTGTGTGTGTGTGTGTGTGTGTGTGTGTCTGGCGCGCGTGCGTGCGTGCGTGCGTGCGTGCATGCGTGCGTGCGTGCGTGCGTGCGTGTCTGCGTGTGTGTGTGTTTTAATCTGCTTTCACTCTTAACTCTATACTTCGTTGAACACAGGTGACAAACGTTTTTGCGTAAAATGATTTTGAATGATCTCTTTTCGACTTTTATTTTTATTTTTTATTTTTTTGTGTGTAATTTCTTCAGATCAGCGTCCCACTTCCGCTCGGAAGGACCGTCATGTAACAGCCACTGTTCACTCGGTTGTCTCCGCGGTTATTTCACTACTTAACTGGAAAACGAAAAACGGATAAGCTACAACCTCTCCGTCTTACCTCGGGATGATGTAATAAGTAACCAAGCGAGATTGTGGCTTTTCCAAGATGGTTTTGCATTAGGCCTATCGGAAAGTCCCATTCGCAACACGCATGAAAGAACTGGACATGAAGGGTCGGCGAATTTTAATATTGAGTTTGCTGATAGCTCACGGCACCACGACGGACCTCAGGGTCGTTAAGACAGTCTACACAGTGAAATTCAGCGTCAAAATATATGTGGATCCCTTAAACTTCAGTATTGCCGACATATCTGTATACCGTTAGTCCACGCATCTGGCGGACCACTTGTTCCCATACCGAAGTCTGTATAATTCTGGTCGTGATGTGGAAGGAAGTCATCGGCCAGCTTATTACAACCCTTTGTTGGTATTCCAGACACACAGGCTGAGTGAAGGGCAGGAAGGAGCTGTCAAGATCAGTCTGAGCCCTGCACACCTGCCCACCCTGTTCCCCCGCTTCCTCCCCTTCCCACCCATCCACTTCCTCTCCCCCCCCCCTCATTCCCCATCCACTAACTCCTCCTCACCCTCTTCGGAAGATAGATTGGTTTATTAGTTCCTGAAGGATGCCGGACCTAACTCCAGCGCACTTTTCCCTTATGTGGCCATATTGCACAACTAAGGACCAGCAGCCTTATTTCGCACAGCGACTTGGCCAGTTCTTACCTAGCAACAGATTCAAAAGCAAGTGATCATAGTCAAACGATCACGTTTTTCTAGGCAAGCGCGGATTTCCCTAACCAATGCGCCCTATGAATCCTGTTGACAGATCCCAAAGACAAATTTATCCCATGTTCAAAACTGTCAGGTTTTAGTCACGTGATACAAGTGCAACTGATATGGTGTCATCAAGTAGGCTGACACCTACTCAGCAATGTTTAAGATGCCATATACAAAAGGAAATTAAGAATATGGTTGTTTTGTTTGATTGTTTGTTTCCGTTGTTTTGTTTTGTTTATTTTCAAATTTGAACAACAAAAAAAAGCACCACCTCGTTTTCCTGTTCGTCCCTAACTTTCGATGAAGATTGTTGTTTTCACAACAAAGTTTCCAGCATCAGTGTTTGTTTCAGATTGTCTGTTTTCACAACAAAGTTTCCAGCATCAGTGTT
>CM065716.1:84990386-85000386 GCA_033310375.1 Conus canariensis | reverse complement strand
AGAACCTCCCTGAGAGAGTGTTCGTTTCTCGAATGAGTGCCGCAACAACGTTTTCCCAGCGACAGTCCCCACGTATCTACCGATATCCGACCACTTTGATATGAACTTGGACATGAACGTGGAGAGGAAACAGAAATGGATGTCGTCTGAAAGGATATACAAGAGGGCAACACTGAGAATTTGTGATTTTTCCCCCAACACTTATGTATATGACGACCAATACAGCGAAAGATGATCTAGTTGAAATGCTAATTTTTACGCACTTTTGAAAACGCAACTATCCTTAACAATCTTCTATGATAATTGATTTACTCGTTTTATAGACCTCAACTGTCTTTGCATTTGAAGGGCAAAGTTTATATCTCAAATGAAGACAGAGGTCATGCCATATATGTCACGAGTACTTTAATCACCGAGCATTATCAGGAATCAGGGTGAAAATAACGTCAGAACTGCAAACAAAAATAAAACAGTACAAAATGATTCCCTTCCCAACTTCTAAACCACAGGCTGCATCCTGTTTGCCTCGAAGATTAAGGTGAAAGATACACAGAAAACGAGACTAAGACTGGCTTCTCTTTAATATGACATATCTGTCCGGAAAAAGCAGCTGTCCGAGTACTGTTCGTAAACTTTCTATTGATTGGCGAATACTTACAGTGCCATTTACACGTTGGTGTGCCCTTTGAGGCGTGGGACGGAACACTTTCTTGGACTTCGTTTCTCTGTTCTCATTCTGTCCTCTCTGACCCCCCTCCCTAGCCCCGCACCCCCCCCCCCCATCCTCACACCATACTCTCTCTCTCTCTCTCTCTCTCCCCCTCTGTCTCTCTCCCTGGCCCCTTGTTTTATTTAGAATAGCCATCGGCCGTGAGAAATCTTCCCTCGATTTTGTTTTATTGACCGTTCAGGTTTTATTGTTGTTGCTGTTTTTCGTCCTCCACTCCCACCTCATTTCTTGATTGTTCCATTTTTCAGACAACCGTGTTGTTTCTATTGTGTTTACCACGCTGGATGTAATTAGAACGCTCACCAAACCAGACACCATCTCACTGGTCGATGGCTTCAAGTCAGTAATCTGCTGGATTGATAGATGCATTGATTGAGCTCCTTCCATTCACACACCGGTGGCAACGTGTCGCTTGTCCTCTTGTCTGGCTGCCGTAATGCCCAATCGATTGATTGCATGCAGTCCTGAGGACGTCGGGTGATACGCTGATTGCGGTCTTAGAATCTAGTCAAGCGGGCAGTCACACTGACCTGATAATTGAATCAATCAATCGAGATAATTTTCTGTCCATGGTGAACCTGTCGATACCGAGACAGAAGTACCGAGCACACAGTTTCTGAGACAATTAGTGAGGGTCGGAGGTGAGGTGTAGGGTGGGGAGGAGGTGAAAGGGGCAGGGGAAGGGGGTGGTGGTTAGAAGGGGGTAAGTGGTTAGACAGGGATGTAAACGATGACAACTTGTCCACGTTGAAAACAACGACCCAACTAGCTTCTTAAGAACATTCTTTAATCATAAACAATCAAATAGTAATTTACAGTACAGATGCTTCTATGTCGCTGGAATGATGGAAATATTAGAATCTACTACATGTTAGTATGAGTCAAAGTGTAGAAAGAAAATTTACCACAAATACAGCCTGTTACAGTGCTCGTATCTGAAGAAAAGTGCGTTCTAAATATTTCTCTTGTAAACTGTCTCTGAAAATGACTTCGGCAATAAAAAACATTTCCCACCAAAACCGCTGTCAGTGTTGCAGCAAGCTGTGTCACTGCACTGCTATTGCGAGCCCTTTACAGACAGTCCCATCAGGTGAGGGCTTACACACAGTGTGGGGGCCAGAATACCAAATAAGGGTTGTGCAAACTTATGATTTGTTCTGTTTTATTTCATTTCAAAATGATATTAGTACCGTCTTTACACTGGAAGAGAACTTCAAATGGAAATACCCCAAAAGACGGGAATAAGTGGAGGTGGGGGGGGGGGGGGGGGGGGGGGGGGGGAGGGGGGGGGGTGAGGATCGAAAAACGAAAGTAATCTCAAAAGACGGTACGTACCTAAAGGTCTGATAAAAGGTGGTTTGAGAAAGAAAGAAAGAAAGAAAGAAATATCCCCATAGCAAACCCACACCCAATATTGAGTATTCAATACGAGAGAGAGAGAGAGAGAGAGAGAGAGAGAGGAGAGAGAGAGAGAGAGAGAGAGAGACAGACAGACAGAAGACAGACAGACAGACACAGACACAGAGACATTGTGTGGGGTGGGTGTTGGTGTCAGGGTTGAAAAGGATAAAGAAAGAAAAAAAAATAGAGGTGAGCATGCACGCAGATGCTTTTTTTTGTTTTTGTTTAAAAAGAAAATCTGTTCAGCAATATACTGGTCCTTTCTTTCCACTGCACCATAATAAGAATTGTTCTAATCAGCCGAAATACTTCAAATAATATTTCAAACTCCACGCTCATTACCATGTGTAAAGACACTCAAAACGAAAGACCGAAAGGCACACACAGAGAAGAAGAAAGCCAGAGAGAGTTATTTCAGCTTCGCCAAGGAGGCGTCCCTTCTATCCATGGAATCCACGCACCTCGGAAAGGAGGCACTCGTGAAGTCAGAGTTATGCTTCAACACTGACAGGTGATACGTGGCTGGCTGGGAGCGCTTTGTTTCGCCTGCATTCGTTTCGCCTTGATTTGTTTCATGGAAGGTTAGATCTAGGCCTAGGAGTCTCTACTATACGTGGACTTGTTTTGTTTCGCATACGATTTTTGTTGTTTGTCTGTCTCTGTCTCGGTCTGTGTGGGGTGTGGTGTGTGTGTGTGTGTGTGTGTGTGTGTGTGTGTGTGTGTGTGTGTGTGTGTGTGTGTGTGTGTGTGTGTGTGTGTGTGTGTGTGTGTGTGAGTGAGTACGCGCGCGCGAGCGCGCGCGCGTGCGTATGCTTTGAATGGAGACAGTGTTCAAAAGCTAGTTGCATGCTTATGTGACAATGTTTTAGACACCCTTTTCTTTTTGTCTCACCTTTATGGTATTGCATCCACACCACTCATTCCGAATCCACGCCCACAATCATAGCCTGGCTTGCCCGCCATATCTCTGGCACTGGCAATCCACAGGGAGCAGTCTATGTCAAGCTGTCATACGACGTCCCACCAGAAGAGACGCTGCACTGCTGCCAAATCATTTCCGTGGTGTTCAATGGTGCCTGCTCTGATCCAGCATATGTAGGACACCTACTTCTCAACCCCCTACTGTGTGACCCCAACAAAATCTCACCGATGAGATCACTGTGAGAGCAGGGCCTGAAGGGCCACAGAATTTGAGACTTTTTTGTTGTTGTAAATGTTGATTGATGCTGCTGCTGCTTGCTGCTGATGATGATGCATATTTCCATGCTGGTCTGAGACTGCATAACAGGGCTGTACTCTAAGTAAGCATATTTGTATAATTTGTTATATCAGCATATTTGTATAATTTGTTATATCCGAGCACAAGCCAGGACTGAGAGATCCAGACACGTGCAGCGTTGGTTTGGAAATTGGAGCAACATTCTCAAGTACGCATCTATAAAGTAGATGAAATTCATCTGTGTGGTTCCAGCCTTCCCAATTGAATCCACAACAAACTGAAATCTGGGTAGGAGCCAGTCGGCGGAGAAAAACAAATAAATGGCTCTCCATGGGAATCGAACCCGCGACCAGGAGCCCGCGATGCTAACCACTTTGCCATGGTGGCGTGTAACACACTTAGTTTCACTGAGCATCGACTTGGTAAGTCGAGGCTTTGGAACAGAGGAAGCTAATCCCTTCCTTTAGGCCACAACGACAGCAGACAATACGAGATTTGACACCGCCAAGATCAAAGAGTAGGTAAAACGACTTCAGGCAAAATGACAGATATTCAGCTGGCTTAGAAGTGGAGCGCCGCACTCACATTAGGACGTTCTGATATCAAATCCCGCCAGTGTCTAACATCAAACAACAGCAACAACCATCAGCACCACCATCACCACCACCACCAACAAAAACTACCATTTGTTGTTGTTGTAAGACTTAATATGTTGTCGTTCTGGTGGGTTCACTGTAGTGTTAGAAGGTCCCCTACCCCAGTTTGCTGTCATCATCTATCATTACCACTTTGAATGGGGACGGAATGGACATTAAATGCTAATGCAACCTTCATCTTACCAGAACTAAATGGGTGTGTGGAGGGGTCACCGATAGGGCACTGACCGTAGTCAGACATAATATATATGATCCACAGTCATGTGGTCAAAGCCACTTATTTCGTCTGGTTTTGAGTCGACCTTTGTCTCCTGAGGCAAGACACGGTCATGGGTGGGGAGCAGGGATGAAAAAGGGGGTGTTAAAGTATCCACGTCAAACTCCTCACAGACAGTGTCTGTGGAATAAAGCATCCACGTTAAACTCCTCATTGACAGTGTCTGGGGAGCATTCAGTCGACTTCTATCTCGCGAGCACAGCTGTTTGTTTTGACTGTCTGGTATCGACTTCTGTCTCGTGGGTGAGATTCGTCAGCAGACCCGACCTGGCTGTGGTGGCCTCCCTTGGTATTGAACAGAGGCAAACCAGGTATAAATCAATGATATTCTAATAATTGCGGGGAGACAATCGCAATCCAATAGCCTCCCAAAACAGCCGGTGGGTGGAGGGGGGGGGGGAAGAGAGAGAGAGAGAGAGAGAGAGAGAGAGAGGAGAGAGAGAGGAGGAGAGAGAGATCAGATAGTTAAATGTGTTTTGGCTACATATCTCCATACACATTCAGAGACAGAAGAGAGAGAGAGAGAGAAGAGAGAGAGAAGAGAGAAGAGAGAGAGAGAGAGGAGAGAGAGAGAGAGAGGAGAGAGAGAGAGACGGAGGAGAGGGAGGGAGGGGGGGAGAGAGAGAGAGAAATATATATATATATTATATATATATATATATATAGAGAGAGAGAGAGAGAGAGAGAGAGGGGTTCAGATAATTAAATAAGCTTTGGCTACATGTGTTCTCTCTCTCTCTCTCTCTCTCTCTCTCTCTCTCTCACACACACACAGAGAGAGAGAGAGAGAGGAGAGAGAGAGAGAGAGAGAGAGAGAGAGAGAGAAGGGAGAGAGAGAGACAGAGAGGGAGAAAGAAAGAAAGTTAGAGAGACAGAGAGGAGGGAGGGAGGGAGGAATGGAGAGAGAGACAGAGAGACAGAGAGCGAGAGAGAGAGAGAGACGGATACAGATAAGGATGTTTAATTCATACAGACCATGGCCCCTAACGAAGGGGGTGTTGTGAACAAATCGTTTAAGACAGAAATAGGCAATCATCAAACATCTAGGCATCCACAAGTAAACGCAAACTCTATATTAAACAACATAGAACAATTAATGCCTAACTACCTGCTATACTTCAAATCTTAAATGCCTTAAAAAGAAAATAGCAAAACGTTTTACAATAGTTTCATTTGTAGATGCCATTAGTAATGAACGTCGAAATGAAGAAGGATGTCTACAATTTTTTGGTGAATGAACTGATTCCTCAGGTCACTCAGAGCGGGGCAGCACAACACAAAATGAACTTCATTTTTTTCGGCACATTTACAAAGCAGACGGGTCAATTAAAGTTTATTATGTTTCTTATAACGATAATAATGGACAAAAAGATCAGAAATACCTAATCTGAACTTTGTCATAACATCTTTCAAATGATTGTCCATTTCAATAGATAAATATACCGGCACACAATGTATAGATCTGAACTGTCTATAAAAAGCGAATCGGTCACTTCCATGAACGTGACTTGACCATTCTTGACATCTACAATCTATCAATCTATTCCGAAATGCACGGAGAAATCCATTTATGTCCCCCCAACACTCTGTTGTAGCCAAACATAGCCAAAACCAAGTTTATATAATTTAGTCCTCACGTTAGAAACCCCGTTTGTTTTCCCTCTACCATCCAAATCATATAACATATTATATGCTTTCCTCGGCAACCTTGAAATTTCCATTTTGTTATTTTCAACCAGTGTATGCAAGTTGTCGCAGAATTTAGATATACTGGATATCTGTTTACTTCACCGTAGACTAAATCGTTTGGTGTTGGCATGCTTACTCCTAGAAACTTTTTCAATGCCAATAAATGGACATTTTCACAATAAACAGCAGAATCATAGAGACCCCAAATTTCAGCTCCATACTGAGCGATAGGCTGTACCTGAGAGTCAAACAATTTTATAAACAGTTTCAAAGATTGGTTTCCTGGTTTTGATAAGTGTTGCATGATACCTATTAGTGCGCGCTTAGCTCTACTGGCAAGATCCTTGCATGCAAAAGTGAAGCTCAATTTCGTTGAAAAATATATTCCTAAATATGTATGTACGTTGACCACAGGCATCAACACTCCATTATAAGTCCACCTTTCTCTGATTTCTAAAAACCTACTCTTTCTAAACACAATTATACTGCTTTTTGACATGTTAACTGTTAACTGAAGTGAAACTGCAGATCGTAATAGATTATTTAGTTGAGTTTGTAAGCCAGAGAGAGAGAGAGAGAGAGAGAGATAGAGAGAGAGAGAGAGAGAGAGAGAGAGAGAGAGAGAGAGAGAGAGAGAGAGAGTTAAATGTGTTTTGGCCACATGCGTCCATATACATACGGAATATCCGGGAACGGAATTACCCAGTTCTGCATATCAATGGTATTTGGTAAGAGAGAGAGAGAGAGAGGAGAGAGAGAGGGAGAGAGAGAGGAGAGAGAGAGAGAGAGAGAGAGAGAGTCAGCGGAAGGGAAGATGAGATGGTGACACCCGACCACTTTGATATGAATCCGTCACGTGCACGGGCATGGACGTGGACGGACTCACTCACTGTGAGGTGGCCTAGCAGGGAATGCTGACGGAGAGGTGATCGATCTCTCTCTAAGGGCGTTGATGTGAGAGATCAACATCAGGAGGTGCAGTCAACCCTCCAGCCACTATGGATGACGGCGGGTCTGGCCTGTTTCCCTGGGGGAGGGTTCCTGGGTAAAGTGGGGTGGCTGGTGATGGGGCGCTGCCTGACTGCGATAACCATGTCCTGGCTTGGCATAGAGTCCAGGTCAGCTTGGGGACATGAGACATTGCCCTCTCGGTCGTTGTCATTGAGGACCATAGAAAGGACATGGAGAGGAAACAGAAACGGCAGTCGCCGTGACAGAAGGGCATGAAGGGTCACACACAGAATTTGAAGGATTTCCTCCCCTCCTTACTTATTTGTATGACCATCAATATAGCTCACGATGATGACCTAACGTAAGTGCTAGTCTCTGTCTACGCTTCAATCACAATTAATTATTCGTCCACTGTGAAGATCAATTTATTCAGGTAATTTACCTCAGCTGTCATTGTGTCTGACGGACAAAGCTTGTATCTCAAATAAACACAGACGTTATGTCATATGTCAAGAGTACTTTAACCGTAATGCAATACGAGGAATCGGGGAGAAATTACACTTGAAGTAAGAACAAAAATAAATAGATACAAAAGTGATTTCCTTCGCAACTTCTACCTGTCAAACACAGCCTCTGCTTTGTTTGCGTCAAAGGTTTAAAGGGAAAGATGCCTGTCAAACACAGCCTCTGCTTTGTTTGCGTCAAAGGTTTAAAGGGAAAGATGCACGAAAAGGAGCTGAAACTGAGACTGGCTTTTTCTGGGTATTGTCACATATCTGTCGGGAAAAGCAGCTGGCCTAGCACAGAGCGTCAACTTCCTCGTGATTGGTACAGTGCCGTTTACATGCTGGTGTGCCCATTGAAGAGTTGGAGACGACTTTTCCTCCGAGCTGGTTTTTCCGTGCTCATGCTCTTCTCTCCGACTCCCTCCCTCCCCCTCCCCTTCCCCTCCCTCAGCCCTATGCCACACACATGCACACTCATCCTCCTCTGCCCCTCGTTTTAGTTGAAGCAGCCATCAACCTTGAAAAATCTACCCTTGATTTTGTTTCCTTGACGATAAGGATCTTGTTGCTCTTGTTGTTGTTGTTGTCAGTGTTGTAGTGGTTGTTTTTGGCGTCCTCAACTCCAAACCCATTTCTTGATGGTTCTATTTTTCAGACAACCGTGTTGTTTCTACTGTGTTTACCAGATTGGATGTAATTAGAGCGCCCACAAAACCAGACACCATCTCACTGGTCGATGGCTGCAGGTCAGTAATCTGCTGGATTGATGGATGCATTGATTGAGCTCCTTCCATTCACACACTGGTGGCAACGTGTCGCCTGTCCTCTTGTCTGGCTGCCGTAATGCCAATCGATTGATTGCATGCAGTCCTGAGGACGTCGGGTGATACGCTGATTGCGGTCTTAGAATCTAATCAAGCGGGCAGTCACACTGACCTGATAATTGAATCGATCAATGGGATAATTTTCTATATATGATGAACGCATTGATGCCAAGATAGAAATACATGAATACTGAAGGTCGCAGGTGAGGTGGGGAGGGTGGAGAAGGGGTTGGAGGTTGCTGGGAAAAGGTAGGGGTAGAGGGGGTAGGCTGGAAGGGGGTGGAAACAATGACGACTTGTCCACATTGAAAAGGACGACCCAACAGGCTACTTAAAACATTTTCAATCATCAACGATAAAATAAAAATTTGCAGTACAATCTATAATATGTCACTGGGAGCAAATAAACTGAAATATAGGCATCTAAATATCATTTGGAATCCAAGTGTAGAAAGAACATTACCCCCAAGTACAGTCTGTTACAGAGTTCATATCCGAAGAACAGTGCCTTTTAAATATTCCTCCAGTACACCTGTCCGAAAATGACCAAAGCAATATACATATTTCCCAAAAGACCGCTCGTTTGGTTACAAATAGCTGTGTGACAGCACTTTTATTGCACGGCCTTCAGAAACTGTCCCTGCAATTGTTGGCTTACACACAGTTTGATGGCCAGCTTATCAAATAAAGGGCGTGTGAACTTCAGTTTTCTTCTGTTTTGTTTCTTTCAGAATGATGTTAATACCATCTTCATACCAGTAGAGAACTTCAAATGGGAATACCCTAAATAAAAAGACAGTAGTTGGGAGGCATGGAAAGAGAGAGAGAGAGAGGAGAGAGAGAGAGAGAGAGAGAGAGGAGGGGGGGAAGAGAGAGAGACAGAGACAGAGAGAGAGACAGAGAGAGAGAGAGAGAGAGAGAGAGAGAGATGGGGAGGTGGATAGGGAGAGAAAAGGCAAAAGAAGTAAAGAATGAAGGCAAGCATACACACAGAGAGATCCTTCTGTTTAAAAAGGAAATTTTTGTACAGTACACTGATCTCTTTTATCCATTGTGCATCCATCAGAAACGTCTTCTAATCGACAGAAATTTTTCGCGTAATATTTCCAATTCAACTCTTCATAATTATGACTGACGGCTCACATAAAGAAAGACTGAAAGAAATACAGTGAAGAAGAAAGCAAAGTGCGAATTATTTCAACTTCGTCAAGTAGGCGTCGGCTCTAGTCTTGGAATCCATGTATCTCAGAAAGAACGCGCTCGTGAAAGCAGAGCCATGCTTCAGCATTGACAAATAGGTGATACCTGGTGGGCTGGGTGCACTTTGTTTCACCTACATTCGTATCGCCTGAACTGATTTCCTCCCAGGTTAGTTCGCCTGAATACTTTTTTTTTTTTTACTATAAGTGGACTTGTTTCGTTTTGTGTACAATTTCTGTTGTTTCTCTGTTTGTCTGTCTGTCTCTGTCTCTCTTTGTGTGTGTGTGTGTGTGTGTGTGTGCGTGTGCGTGCGTGCGTGCGTGCGTGCGTGCGTGCGTGCGTGCGTGCGTGCGCGTGCGTGAGTGTGTGTCTTGGATGGGAAAAGTGTTCAAAAACTAGTTGCATGTGTATGTAAACACATTTAAGACCCACTTTTGTTTCTTATTCACCTCAGTCAGCATCTACGCCACTCATTCCTGCTCCTTGTCCACAACCACAGCCTAACTTGTCCTGCCGCAGCTCCAGCACCGGAAATCCACAGGAAGCA
>CM065716.1:84977886-84985386 GCA_033310375.1 Conus canariensis | reverse complement strand
CACACACACACACACACACACACACACACACACACACACACACACACAGGCACGTACACACGTGGTCTGTGTTTTCGTAATTGGAGCTTTTACTGTAAAACGTCTCAATAATAAGGAGAAAATATTTGTGTTTTCTGTTTGTTCGGTTCTGTTCCCCTGTTCCTTTTGTTTGTTTTGTTTCTTGGTTTCTTGCTTTTGTTATCCAATCTTCGGTCTGTTTAGCTGCATTACTACCAAGTTGCTCATTCTGACAATTCTGTCCACCAATCAGGAAACGCTATTAGTTGTGGAACATGGTGGTGGTGGGGGGGGGGGGGGTGCTAGGCAATAGGGCCATTCAGCTGTTGGGGAGAGAAAGCAACACAAAGGAAATGATGTACATTTCCGAATGACATCCTGTAGTCTACAATGCTGCTGCGCATGTGGAAGGGGACGGAGACGTAAGTGGCTAGAAAGCCAAATAAGAAAAAAAACAACAACCAACCTCTGCCGAATACTTTGCGTCGGCATACTGATGGAGGCGGATGATGTAGGAACGTACTGACCATCAAGACATGAGGAGGACAGGGTGTGTATGAGGAGTGTGCTTGGACGGGGTAGGAGTATGGGTGTGGGTCTCTCTTTGTGGTGGAGCGGGAGGGTTGTGTGGGCGCTGACGAAGTCGGGCTCTACGATGTTCAGATTACTGATGTCAGTAACGAGCTACCTTGGCAGTGATGAACGGCCTAAAACGATTCAGCAGCAGGGCAGCGTCTCCGCTGACGAGTACCCCCATAACGACCTACCCTTCATAGTGTCCTGCTGGCTGCTAGTGCTGAAGTTACGTCAAAAAGAACACGTATGCGGCTATGTAAGAGAGACAGAATGGGCGATGCGAGACATAAGTGACATGGAGGTGGATGGAGGGAGGGGAGGGGAGGGCGGCTCCGGAAGGAAGGAGAAGCGGGATGGGGGAGGGGGCAGAGAGGGAGAACGGTGGGGTGGGTTAAGCAGGGAGACGAAGCAGCAAACCCAACACCAAAGCAGACGTTGCACATACCGGCGTGGTCGAAGCCGTTGATGTAGGAGGGGCAGCGCTGGTAACCCACGGTTCCTGCCGCAGTGTCAGGCCAGCACATGACATTGTCCCAGGTGCGGTTACAGAACAGACCTGCACACACGACGGCGGCAACATCATCATCATCATCATCATCATCATCATCATCATCATCATCATCATCATTTTCCTCCTCCTCCTCATCATCATTACCGACATCGTCGTCGTCGTCGTCCTCCTCCTCCTCCTCCACAACAACAACAACAACAATATCATCATCATCATCATCATCATCATCATCATCATCATAAGATATATCCCCCTATCCTTTTTGTTGTCGTCTCGCGATATTCTTCTTTTTCGACGTCTTTTAATCAACAACACAACCATCACCACTGCCAGGATCAGTATTTGAAACAGTAATGTACACCTGTTAGTCTGTCTGTCTGTCTGTCTGTCCGTCTGCCTGCCTGTCTGTCTTCCTCTCTCTCTCTCTCTCTCTCTTTGTTTCTATATGTATCAGCCTCTGTCTGTCTGTCTTTTGTCTGTCTGTCTTCTGTTTGTCTGTTTCTGTCTCTATGTCTGTCTGCATTTCAGTTTGTCTGAATCAGTCTCTCTCTCTCTCTCTTCTCTCCTCTCTCTCTCTCTCTCTCTCTCTCTCTCTCCCTCTCTCTCTCTCTCTCTCTCTCTCTCTCTCTCTCTCCCCCCTAAATTCCGCTAAAACATCATCTCTGTTTATTTTTTTCCCCCTGTCGCTGTCGTCTGTCGGCCTCTTTCTTCTCCACCTCCTCAATCTCTTTGTCTCTGGGAGTGAGCGACGGAATTCAGTTGGCAGCAGCATTCCCAAGATTGGCGGATGTGAGCGGCACAAGGGAAGCACTGCTGCTCTGCACGAAGCACAAAGGTTGACCTTGCCTTGCTCGTGCATGGTGAGCGGCGTGACTGAACCTTATGGGCGCATACTAGCGTCTAAAGATGATCTTAGAAAAACAACAACAACAGCAATATTATCGTTTAGGAAAATAACTAAAAGAAGGAAAGCAATTACTGTCCTGGGATCACAGCTATTTTTCATGGAATCAGTACAGTTCTCCTTTAATTACACCGTAGCTGCTTTCCCCGTTTTCCTGAGGATAATAACTATTTTTCTTGAGGATCACAGCAATGTTCCCTATCCTACTTGGATCACTGACTGTTTTCCTAGTTTTTCCACGGAAAACAGGTATTATCGTGTGGAAACTGACGTTAACATGGAAAACAGTTGGCATCACTCTTTTACATGAAAAGAGCAAACTGGTCGGAGAAAGTAGAGATCACACCTGTTTTCCTATGTTAGCTTTTTCTTTTAAGGATAGTAACTGATTTTGCCACGAAAACAGTCGTGATTTTTTTTTTTTTTTTTAGAAATAACGCCCATATTAACTGTTTTCTTTTGGGAAATAGGAAAAGCATTTGTGATTCTTGTGGAAAACAGGAAAATAGATATTATCCCAAGGAAAACAGTTGTGATCCTTACGGATAACCTTATGGATATCCTTTAAGATATCCTGGGAAAAACAGGTATTATCGACTTCTAAAGCCAGTATGCTACCATAGAACTTCTCTTATATTATTATCACTACACTGCTTCACGTAGCTTCTGCTTCTGCTTCAGTGGCTGCTACTGCTGCAGCTGCTGCTTTTACCATCACATCACCAACACCTTCATGGTCACTGAACATCACGGCTGAACCGTTTTCCCCGTTACTTACTCTCCAGGGACCAGTCGCTTTGCCTGCATGATTCACTTTGTGACGGTTTCAGCAGCAGCAAGAACACGGAGAACCAGAAAAAGCAACTATTATGATTTCCATAGCTGCTACTATTGATAGTGCTGCTGCTATTGCTGCAATTACTATTGTTTTGCTACTACTGCAGCCATTAGAAAAACAAACAAACAACAACAACAACAACAACAACAACAACCCCCCCCCCCCACACACACACACACACACACTAATCAGAAACGCGCGGAGTCATATTCTATTACAGCTGCAGCAACCACAACAGACGTTGTTGGGAAATCTGGAAGGGAGGTAATCTGTGTAAGGGCTCACGTTCAGTGACTGTGACCACGCCGTTTTCATGGGACAGATACCGCTGGTAGGCACGCCCAAAGCAAGTTTTTCCTCATCTGTCAGCGAACAGTTCGGAGAATGAAAATGCCAAACCATGAGTGTGAAACGGTGCTCCGGAAATGCGGAGAGTCAATACCCTAAAATTGTACTGGCGTGCACTTGAACTCAAATATTTGACTCTTTACATCGATTTGTTTGACTCAGGAACTGAAAAAAGGTAGCTCTTTTTGCAGTCGAGAGACAGGCATTATCTACGCCGACTCTCTCTTTTTTTGTATGTAAATGGAGCACGTCTGCTGCGACAATTCGACAATAACTACGAAAAGAAACCCACTTAATTACTGCTTCTGTTGGTGGTGATGGCAATACTGCTCAAACAGTGCTATTACTACTGTTAGAACTGAACTGCTGTTAGTGTAGCTAGTGCTATAGTTGCTGCTGCTCTTGCTGCTGCTGCTGCTGCTATGACTATTACTTTTCATGTTTGCTGCGATCACGGGAGTATTGTTTTGTGCATTTTCTTCCTGTCTGCTGTCTGTAATGTTTGTAGAAAATGTATTCGTCGAATAATTAACTTGTCTGTTTTGTACTGTGTATTAAATACTTTAGACTCTATTTTGTGTATTTGTTTGTATGTTTGACTTTTTCCCCGTAATGCACAGTCTGTTTCGGACATTTTTGTAACCACTATCACTGATGATGATGAAGATGATGATGATGATGATGATGATGATGATGATGATGATGATAAAAATAACAAAAACAACAACAACAATAATGATAATAATAATAATAATAATGATAATGATTACAATAATAATGATCATAACGATGATGATGACACAAATAATAACAATGATGACGTTAGGAATTTGTTGAACTCTTTATCAACAGAGCTCACTCACACACATGAGAGCAGAACGTGGCATACACACAGAAAATAATAGTCACTTTATTACAGATACTACCATGGTTACTGCCGCTATTGCATCTGTAACATCGAAACTGCTCATTCCACAAAATGATAACGATCATACTGCTGCTACAGCAATCACTCGTGACTGAACATAGTCCAAAGCAGTGTACTGCTGTTGTAGGTGTTACAGCTACCACTTCTAAGACGAACTTGGACCAACATTTACAGAAGTATACTGCTACTCCTGCTGTTGTCACAAACGCAATTCTCATACGAAAACTGAACAAAATAAAAAATGATTTTTACTGTTGCTGCTGCTAGACGTATCACGTCTAGAACAAACATGAAAAAAAAAATCCTGCACGCACATTCAGATATGCATGTGCGAATTCAAACTTGCGCACATTCTTTCTTTCTTTCTTAAAAAAAAAATAACATGAAGTCTATGGAATCGAATTTCTCCTCCATCTATCTGAACCACCTCTCTCCACCCCTCCATGACACTCCCTCTTCCCACTACAGCTCCCCCTGAACCTCCTCCCTCCCCTCGCCTCCGCTCCAGCCCCCGTCCTCCGTCCCCTGCCCCTCCCTCTCTCCTCTCACACACACACACACACACACACACACACACACACACACACACACACACACACACACGCACGCACACACACAAGCACACACACACTCACACACACACACACACACACACACGCGCGCGCGCGCGCGCGCGCGCGCGCGCGCAAACACGCACGCATACAAGCACGCCCTATTTATCATTCAGCAAACTCAAACCCTCCACGTTTTTCTTGATTCACTCATATCTCACACAGCCACCCGCGGTCAGCTGGGCTATAAACCACATGAACTGAATTGAATTCCTTGATTCATTGGAGCCCTCAGATTGTCCACCAGCAGGGGGTGGTAACAATGATTTACTGATGTACATCACCTCACCGGGCGAGCTCATAGTTATCGCCCGCTCTTCCTGCTTGGCCCTGGGACTAATGGCTGACACTGTTTGTCCCTTCGGCCTTGAAAACGAGAATCGGGGCGGTCTAATCTTGCAAAATAAACACACACACTTCACACACAGACGATCCCTCTGTGTGCCTGAAGCTAACGCAGGCGGCGGGATGCAAAGACCAGCGCAGTATAGTGTTCATCTTCTCTATGAGGTTCAAGGGTCAACTGATGACCAGCCCTTCATGTTTGTTTCGACCTCATCGAATCAAGTCAAGTCGTCAGGCTGTTTTCAGCTTAACTAACCATGGAACCCAGGTCAGGGCTGCCAACTGATGAATTAAAGGAACAGGCTTATAAGCAAACTCAAAGGCCAGGGACTGCAACCTAAAATCTGGAAAACAAACGACGATCTTAAATGCATCATCGATGTAAGGACTTGATAACGCATTGGTTTAACGAGCGACTGCCTTGTTATACAGCATTGACACTGGGCACTGTGGTATACTTATATCTGGCATTTTCATTCAGATTTGTTCGGTTCAAAGCCCCTAAAAAAATTCTCCTTTCCCCTGAAGAAGAGAGAGAGAGAGAGAGAGAAGAGAGAGAGAGAGAGAGAGAGACAGAGACAGAGAGAGAGAGAAAGACAAGAGAGAGAGAGTGTGTGTGTGTGTGTGTGTGTGTGTGTGTGTGTGTGTGAGAGAGAGAGAGAGAGAGAGAGAGAGAGAGAGAGAGAGGGAGAGAGGCGTTGGCTCTTATTTGGAGTGAACATCCTATGCTATTTCACAACACAATGACATGATACAGTGAGAGGCAGGGAGAAGTGGGAGATGGGTGTTTGAGGAAGAGGCGGGGTGGGAGTGGAGTGTTGAGGGAGAATAGGGGAACGCCACAATAACCGATCGGCAGCAGAACTGGACAAGTGGGGAGAAGGGGGTATGGAGCAGCCATGGTGAGGTGGAAGTGCTGAAGTGGCCTGTGTATTCACGTGGGAGTCCACTGTTCGGGTTCTGGCGTGCGCTGCTCCCCATGACAGACCCCCCTCGTGCGCGCCAGTGTCGTCCCCGAGAGCACAGCGGTTCGACCAGTTTAAAGGCCAATGACCCTAATTTGGAGAAGAGTTCACATCTGGACAGTTCATCTCTGACCTTTGCTGAATACTGAAGATGATGTGTTCTTAATTGCAAGCCGATGCGCGAAGCCATTTTGACGTAATGCTGTCACACACACACACACACACACACACACACACACACACACACACACACACACACACACACACACACAAATAGCCCCATATAAACACACACACACACACACACACACACACACACACACACACACACACACACACACACACACACACCACCACCACCACCATCACCACCACCAACACCACCACCATCAACACCACCACCACCATTTATGAATAAGATGATAGTAAGTTCTCTGCAACAATGAGAGTCCGGGGATGGCCTGTCGCAAAAGGGCCGGCCTCAAACTTATTTACTTCCTGGACTCTGGCAACGTGGCGGTTTAACGACTGTCTTGTGCTGTTCTGTTTTGGCACTCATCCGTCTAACATATTATTTATCATGGTGGTATGTTATCTGCAGGAATGGGAGACTGGGGTTTGGGGTGGAGGGGGGGGGGGGGGGCGGGGGGGGGGGGGGGGGGGGCAGTCTCAATAGACGGAGAGACGGCGAGGGAAGCGCAAGATGGATGGACAGTATGGGTGGAATGAAGACTGGAGCACAGAAGAGAAAGGAGAACAGGCTAAATGCCTTTGTTGAGTTGATGTTATTTCATTAGCCTTGATGATGACGGTGACGATGATGTTAAGAATCGTACTACTACTACTACTCCTTGTACTACTAAATGATAATAATAATAATAATAAAAATAATAACAGTAATAATAATAACAACAACAATGATAATAACAATAATAATGATAATAATAATAATTATTATAAAAATAATAATAATAATAAGATAATGATAATTACATAATGGTGATTTTTGTGTGTGTGTGTGTGTGTGTGTGTGTGTGTGTGTGTGTGTTGTGTGTGTGTGTGTGTGTGTGTGTGTGTGTGTGCGTGCGTCTGTGCTTTGAGTTAGGATTATTAGTTTTTTACCATGTTTCTGTAATATGCGCTTTGGGCTCTAAATATCCTTTTACATTACATTACAAATTAATAATAATAGCAATAACAATACTAATAATAAGGTAAATAAAAAAAAAAACAAAACTCAGCTGCAAAGTGAGACGACTACAGGCGGAGATCTAGACAAATTTTTAAAGTAATTATTATGACTCCACCGAATAACAGGGACAAACGATTAATTGGACAAACGAATCACAACCATGTGATTCGTTTGTCCACGTTATTCGGCTGAGTCATAATAACTACTTTTACAATAAAACTCAGCTTGTCTTTGCCTTCAAGTGAGGTGGATTGCCAGTCAGAA
>CM065716.1:84952886-84965386 GCA_033310375.1 Conus canariensis | reverse complement strand
TTCAAAACCAGATACGCAAACCATAAACAATCATTCAAACAAGAAAGGTACAAAAACCAGACAGAATTAAGTAAACACATATGGACACTAAAAGAAAACAATATTGACTACGACATTTCCTGGAAGATAGTCCGAAGAGCCAGGTCGTACTCCTCCTCCAGCAAAAGATGCAACTTGTGCACAACAGAGAAGTACTACATACTCTGCAAACCAGGCATGGCAACTTTGAACTCAAGAGCGGAGATGATCAGCGCATGCCCACATAGACGAAAGTTCCTCCTAGCAAACGTAACATAAATGACACACAGAAAGACCCTATCAGAACGTCACACATATAAAACGTAGCCAATATATCACGTCATCTGATAAAATATGTCATTGATAAATTACGCCATCTAATAACTTCTAGAACCTGATGAGAGCGAAAGCTTGAAACAACGTTGTAGTTCGGAGACTCAAGAAATCTTATAATATGCTCCTATCCGGAATAGGTGAGCACTCTTCAATTCTATGAAAATGAATTAATGTTCATGTTAATGTTCATGTTCATGTCCATGTTTATATATATATATATATATATATATATACACATATATATATATGCATATATATATATATATATATATATATATATATATATATATATATAATATTAAGCTGAACAATTCAGTAGTGGGGAAAACAAGTGCAGGCTAACAATTCTTCCGTCATTACGTTAATGACCTTGGAGAGAGAGAGAGAGAGAGAGAGAGAGAGAGAGAGAGAGAGAGAGAGAGAGAGAGAGAGAGAGAGAGACAGACAGACAGACAGACAGACAGACAGACAGACTCAGAGACACAGACACACAGACACACACACACACACACACACACACACACACACACACACAGAGGGAGGAAAGCGAGAGAGAGGAGAGAGAGAGAGGAGAGGAAGAGAGAGAGAGAGAGAGAGAGAGGAGAGGCAGACAGACAGACAGACAGACAGAGACATACATACATACATATTTACATAGATACATACAAAAAGCAGGATACATTTATAAACACACTCACACACACACACCACACACACACACACACACACACACACACACACACACACACCACACACACACACACAAATCAAAGTTGAAGAGTACTCTGACAAATCTAAGTTGAATTGTAGGAAAAGAGATTGATCAGTCAATGCACGAGGTATAATCTTAAACTTTTCTTAGACGAATAAGACAAATATCACTTAGCATTAATGTAACATTATACTGTGATTGTATGATATGTTTTTGACCACATCCGATTCAAAACTTCACTTCAGTCCTTGTACCGATGGTTTTTTTTTCTTTTTTTCAGATTCAGGATATTTCCGAGGGAACGTGTGTGCTTTTAAACTCAATAATCGTATTTCCATGCTCGTGCAAAGATATATATAATTTAAAAAGTTTATTTTATTTCAAATCCATTCGTGGACAAAGACTTTTTTCCAAGCAGCAGGAAATTACACCACCAAATTCCAGGCATCTCCAGTTCCATTCTTGTTCTTGGTCCCAGACATCATCAACAGTTTGTTCAGTCTTTCACCAAGCTCACATTTCTTAAAAAATAAAATAAAAAAAGAAAGAAAGAAAGAAAGAAAGAATGAATGAATAAAAGAAAGAAGGAAAAGTAATTTCCAGCTTCTCCCAGAAACAGTCGGTGAACGGCAGAAGTAATTGCTGTCAGTCCGTCTGAAGACCTGGGATCAGCAGGGTCTGACACTGGAGATAAGAGCTTAGAGGGATAATGGGAAACCAGTTAGTGAAGAGGAAACCCACAGCCGGGGAAGGCCCTTGAAACTGGTCTTCAACGTTCGCCCCTATACCACGGCCCTGGGTGTCAGTCCAGCTGATCACTATCACTAGAAAAGAGCGGGTTAACTGGCACGTGGTGTGTTGTGTTGTGTTGTGTTGTGTTGTGTCGTGTGTGTGTGTGTGTGTGTGTGTGTGTGTTGTGTGTGTGTGTGTGTGTATGTGTGTGTGCGTGTGTGTGTGTATGTGTGTGTGTGTGTGTGTGCGTGCGTGCGTGTGTGCGTGTGTGTGTGTGTGTGTGTGTGTGTGTGTGTGTGTGTGTGTGGAGAGAGGAGAGAGAGAGAGAGAGAGAGAGAGAGAATACGTGTGTGTGTGTGTGTGTGTGTGTGTGTGTGTGTGTGTGTGTGTGTGTGTGTGTGTGTGATACAGATACGGAGAAAAAGACGCATACAGCACAGACAGAAAGAAGGAGGATGGAGGCAAACACACAAACAGACAATAAGAGACACAGACACACAAACAGTGGCAGCGCAAAGACACTGAGACGCAGGCATACTTACAGGCAGACGAATATATAATACACACACAATCCAAAAGGCAGAACACACATAAAAAAAAACCCCGCAGGACCATTTAGTCATTTAATCACCCGCTTTCTGTATAAATCGTTCTCCACAACGCTGCGTTCGCTCTGCCGCACATCAAAGATTTATCCCGTTAATGCTCTGAATAATTCCTTCCGTATTCTGAAGGAAGGAAAGAAGGAAAGAAAGAAAGATTGACAGACAGAAGGGAAAGAAAACGGAAAGAAATGACAACCCCCCCCATCATTTGCTTGCCTTTTCTTCATGAATATGTATAAAAAGGAAATAAGAACGGCTTAGGTTAACAGTCCTACACGGGGTTGGACCACTGATCCGTACAATCCTGTGTGGAAATAGGAAACGTTGACACAACTGTTTTATTGACGAATATAGTTTCCAGTTCTCCGATGGGCTAAGTGGGGTGGGGGTGAGGGGAAGAGTTGTGTGTGTGTGTGTGGGGGGGGGGGGGGGGAGGGAGGGGGGGTAGCGGCAAAGGAGATGAAGGGGTGATTTGTGGAGGATGGTGGTGGTAGTGGTCTTGTGTCAATGGTTGCTTTGTTTCTTCTTCTTCTTCTTCTTCTTCTTCTTCTTCTGTCTGTCTGTCTGTCTGGCTGTCTGTCTGTCTGTCTGTCTGTCTCTCTCTCTCTCTCTCTCTCTCTCTCTCTCTCTCTCTCTTGTCGTGTTTTCTTTGGGCGAAAAAAGAGCTCTGTTTCAATATCTAAATCCAGATTAAAAAGCAACAAAGTTTCTGTGCATCAAATACCGTGTTTGTCCACGAAAGTTAGTTCAAGTAAGCAGTGCAAACTGATGATCATATGGACATTGGCAACAGTAAGGACACAAACAACAGCAAAGTGATGATCATAGGACAGTGGTAACTGTAGGACCCAAACAACAGCAACCCACAAGCAGTATTCAAGGCCACGGTCTCCTCCACCTCTACACCCCTTCCCCCGCCACCCGCTCCCCCCCCCCCCCCCCCCCCCCCCCCCCCCCCCCCCCCGCAAACGACAGTAGTCTTCAAGCTCTGATGGCTTTAGGCAAACTGGATCTTAGCATTAACAATGTGCTGGTCACAAAAACAACGGAAAGCAACTGTGGCATTACTCAATGCGATCTTCTGACTCATATGGACAAAATTACATTTTCAACAATACGCTCACTCATATGAACAAAATACATTTTCAACAATATGCTGATTCATATGGACAAAATGCATTTTCAACGATACGCCGTCTCATATGAGCAAAAATGCATTTCCAACAATATGCCGATTCATATGGACAAAATGCATTTTCAACGATACGTTGACTCATATGGACAAAATACGTATTCAACAAAAGGACAGTGTTCTCGTTACAAGAACCAACAACAAAACTAAACAAACATATTGACTTTAAAAGTATTAGGAGTACGATAAAATGCAACAGACGGACTCTTCTTCTTCTTTATTTTTTCCTCTTTTTTTTCTTCTTCTTCTGTTCAGGTTTCTGCGAATGGTTGTAACATCCTTCTATGCCATCAAAAATGAGTGTAGACAAAGACTGACAGCCAGGCTGACCCAGACAAAGCAAAGATGGGTTTCTCAGGGAGCATTCAATGACGTCAATTTCCATGTAAGAACAGACGATTACGTCGTAGGAATGCTATCACAATCACACACTAAACAAAATTGTCTGCTGTCAAGCCCCCGAGCAACAAACTTGACATATATGTGTGTGTTTGTTGATGTTGTTGTTGTTGTTGTTGTTGTTGTTGTTGTTGTTGTTTTTCTTTAACAGAAAGTATGAAAAGAAACACGAATGCAAAAATAACAGAGGAGAGAGAGAGAGAGAGAGAGAGAGAGGAGAGAGAGAGAGAGAGAGAGAGGAGAGAGAGAGAGAGAGAGAGAGAGCGCCGGATATTTGAAATAACTAACCAAAGAAAGATCCAACGATTTTCCAGTTTTGTCTTAGTTTTACAGTGAATCGGAAATCAAGCTGGACTGTAGCGCTGCAAATAAACTATGTAAAAGCTAAATTTCTTCTTTAAGCACACACACACACACACACACACCACACACACACACACACACACACACACCACACATACACGCGCGCGCACGCATACGCACGCACGCACTCACGCACGCACACACAGTCATAGACAGACAGACAGACAGACAGACAGACAGACAGACAGACAGACACACACACACACACACACACACACACACACACCACACACACACACACACACACAGTGCAGTAAATCGAATAGTGACGCTCCATTCGCCAGTCTAGAACTACATGCAGCTTTCTGCGAGTCTGTAGTCTCCTTTCAATTCTGAAACTGAGATCAAATGTTTGGCCAAGAAAGTTATCATACGTCATGCATATTTCACTGACGGTAATGTTGTGTAGGTCCATCATGAAGACAAACACATATATACGGCTGCAGATTTTTTTTTCTTTTTTTTTTTTTTGCGGTGTTCATCACTATATATCAGTAAGCAGTTTGCCCCGACTCCTCTCTCTACATGTCCTATAATGCAAGCTGGATTTTTGTGTGTTTCCATAACGCATCGGACATTGACATGGGTTACATGATCATCGACATATGTGCCTGATTTTGTCGGTATGAGGCAATCCATCACAGAAGACATTGCTCTGCTGCCAACTCACTTTGGTGATAATCAGTAGGGCCATTCCTTATCCAACATGCTCAGGATACCACACACTGAAAGCCCCTACTGCTGAGAGTCAAGACAGCTATGTTGACTTGGGAGAAGGGAGGAAACCCGCCCCACACGTCTTTCACTGCTTGCTGCCGGGACTCAAACTTCCGACCCTCAGATTGAAAATCCAGTGTTCTAACCACTCGTTTATCGTTTATCATTAATACCGAATTTAAGGGAGTCAAAATACCACAGCTTATATATTTGAAAAAAAAGGTTTGGAAACGTTTCGAGCTTACTTCTTCAGTGCGGACGGAAGGTTTCTTGGGATAGCTATGCTCCTCAACATTAATGCTGCATGCGATAATATGTAGGGTAGACAGAGCTTGAATTTAACAAATTCAGGTGGTAAATTTTTGTTGACAACTAGAAACGATCGTATTGATCATAAAATGCAACGAAGCAGTTACAGCTATTTCTAATAGTCTCTGAAATGTGTGTGTTTAAATTCCGAAGTAATACTATGATGACGGTTACATTGCAAAGAATGGAAATTAGTATACACGTAAACTGGGGCTGACATCTCATCCATGGTGTTTGTGTGCAGCGTCACTTAATGTGTTCTTCAAAAGGATGCCGCTCTGTCTCTCCTCTCGCAAGGTAAGGTGGGAAAGGTTACGCATGAGTAAATGTGGTGTGTGTGTGTGTGTGTGTGTGTGTGTGTGTGTGTGTGTGTGTGTGTGTGTGTGTGCGTGGGGTGCGCGCGCGTGTGTGTGTGTGTGTTTGTGTGTGTACGCATGCGCGTGCCCCCCCCCAGCGTGCTCGTGTGTGTGTGTGTGTGTGTGTGTGTGTGTGTGTGTGTGTGGCGCGCCCCCCCAGCGTGCTCGTGTGTGTGTGTGTGTGTGTGTGTGTGTGTGTGTGTGTGTGTGTGTGTGTGTGTGTGTGTGTATGCGTGCGCGCGCGCGTGTGTGTCTGTACTGCTGTTGATGTCGTTATTCTACTTGTTACTTTTGATTTATTTTGATTTATTTCATTCTCTTTTCCTTTATTTGTCCTTGTTTAATGTTTCATATTAGTATGCTTTTTGTTTTCTTTATTGCAGCTGACTACAGTGAGGGAATTAACCCCATACCATGTCACGAAATACAGTCCAGGCAAACGGGTCAGGGACAAGGTCATACGTACGTCTGTCAACCTTGGTCAGAGGGCACACACCACAGACAGATGATCACCACCTGTCATCACACAGCTGTCCACCCGTGTACATCGACCCCTGAGGCACTTTCCTGTGACGTTAACAATGAGTAGTTAACCCTTTGCCTGCTCAGTGAGCCTTGGGCAAAAACGTCGGCGACATGGCAGAGCAGGTAGTTAACCCTTTTCCTACTCAGTGACTCTTTGGCAAAAAAACCCCAAAACAAAAACAAACAAAAAACGTCGGCGAGGGGGGGGGGGGGGGGGGGGCGAAACGGAACGAAACAGAAACAAAACAAAATCGTTTATTGTCGATTGGATATAGCCTCCCTCCCTCCCTCTCTCCCTCCCTAGCCCCATACGTTCCCAACATTTCCTAGTCACGCATTTTTTTCCGATGACCTGCTGAACGCTTTCTAAAGGTCCAGCTCAGCAACATTTTCTCCTGAGCAAGACCATCGCTCTTGTTTATTTGTTGTCTCTTTCTCTCCTTGTTTTTTTTTTTTAATTTTATTTAATCTATCACACTGTTACTTCCGCAGAGATATTATCAACCCACTTTTCGGGGACAGAAACTCCAAGCAAACACATAAACAGATCTCAAGTCTCCTTACCACAGTAATCATAGCTGGACATTTTACCAAAAGTTACCACTAATGTACGACGATATAATTTTATATGCACCCCCCCCCCCCACACACACACACACACACACCACACACACTCGCCCGTCCCTTCCAAATGTCGTTTGAAACGAATATCGACAAATCAATTGTTGTTGCTTGTGGATCGTTGCTTCGGGTAGATGATCCCGGATCTGCATCCTGATGTTGTGCGTCGATTTGTGGAATATATTCTGGCAAACTCGATCTTATTTTTTCCTATTTCAATTTTCATGCACAGCAGATTTGTTCACAACAACATGGCTATACTCACCTATCAATCTGGGGGTTGACAAAAGTCAAGCGGAACGGTTGACACCGTACGCTTAGCCCGAGTATGCAACATTTTGGCTATAATATCATAAACTGACATACATCTTTTGCGGATACATCTGTTTGTTCATTGCTTTTTGCTCAGGACAGGACTTGCGTGTGTGCGTGTGTGTGTGTGTGTGTGTGTGTGTGTGTGTGTGTGTGTGTGTGTGTGTGTGAGTGTGTGTGTGCGCGTGTGCGTGTGCGTGTGCGTGCGTGCGTGCGTGCGTGCGTGCGTGCGTTCGTGTGTGTGTGTGTGTGAGACAGCCCGTAAAAGGTCCCATGTGTGGTCGGCTGGTCCAAAGATCCATATGGCACAAGACCAGTGTCTGCCTTTTGCCAGCTGAAGGTTCCATTGCGAACATCGAAGGTATTCAGTTTTCATCACTGCCTGTTAACTCTGAGTAGCTGTATTTGCCTCCTATTGACGGATTGGCTGTCTGTCCACAACACTTCCAAACTGACAATGTCAAACTGTCACATTTCAAGCTTACACACGGTGGTAATACGCGCAGCTAAAGCCTGTCACCTATCACCCGACGTCTTGAAGACCGTTGGGGTGCCATACATAAAGCATCCATGAAAGCAATACGCCAACTCCGCTGAACTGTGGACCACAAGGAACTGGCATACATGTTACCTGAAGAGACACACCAGCCACCTGAACAGTCCTCTAGCCTGGAAGATTGTAGATAATGACCTGCACGAGCGAAAGGGACTCCAACAAAGAGAATCGAGGGAACACGAGGCGAAATACCAATCCTCTCACGTCTACATCTTTGGCTAGGCTATACAATAACGATGAAACTGAAAGTGACGCGTGCTAACAGAATTAACGCAGGCTACACACGCGATCTTGCCATACCGCTTCATCCGAAAGCCGCTGTGCCTGTGCCAGCCGTAAACCAAAAAGGGTTAAATCTGGCACATTGGACCAGACCAGCCCCGGCTGAAAGCGAAATCTGTGAACACGCTCGTTAATCAAGATAATGCCGGACAGGCCGTGTTCTTGATCAGGGCTATCGTCGACACCTGTTGGTCTGTTCGGTTGTCCGTGTGCAGCAGCGAACGATCTGTTCCCTCTGTCTGTGCCTTTCTTGTTACAGTTCTCGCACCTGGAAGGTTAATGGAGGAAATTGCATAAATGAATAAGTGAATGAATGGGAATCAATGACTAACATCTGTTTGACGCTTTCTATGGAAACGACAATCATTAGGTGGGCTTGGAGTCACTTTCGAGTTGGTAATGAAGTTCGTAACGTTCGCCAAAAAGCATACATAATGGAAATAACGAACACAGTTTGCTGAGACGGTTTACTCTATGTTATGTCGAGAGGGTTTACTCAGATGATGATGATGATGATGATGAGAGAGAGAGAGAGAGAGAGAGAGGAGAGAGAGAGAGAGGGGAGAGAGAGAGAGAGAGAGAGGAGAGAGAGAGAGAGAGAGAGAGAGAGAGAGAGTTCAATTCTGTTTAAGAGTCGTAAGTTCTACAGGCCATCGATCCTGTCAATTGTATACATTGTATACACATGCCCTCCACTTCCCTCACATACACACCCTGACTGTCTTTAGAATCGCTACCAGATATACCTACATATTTCTAAATGTAACAATTGTCTTAATGTGACCCAGCAAACAGCTTTTACACACACACACACACACACACACACACACACACACACACACACACACACACACACACACACAACACACACCACACACACACACCACACACACACGCACGCACCCACGCTGTAATCTTGTATTATTGAATGATGAAATTATCATTTCAAACATGCAGTTAAAACAAAATGAAATTCGTTGTCCACCATAGTCACAGTAGGACGGACATCAGAAGAAAAATAATCAACCCTGCCGAGCACTTACTGATATGACAGGGTATTCATGAGATACTCTCTTTAGTTCGTGATTATGTTCAACGTTTAGGGTGGACAACAAGGTCCCCTTTTGCATTTACTCTCGGACCAGATATAATCGTCGGCGGTAATCCCCCTTTTGCATTTACTTCCGGACCAGATATAATCCTCGGCGGTAATCCTCCTTTTGCATTTACTTCCGAACCAGATATAATTCTCGGCGGTAATCCCCCTTTTGCATTTACCCCCTGATCAGATTTAATCCTCGGCGGTAATCCCCCTTTTGCATTTACCCCCGGATCAGATATAATTCTAGGCGGTAATCCCCCTTTTGCATTTACCATGGACCAGATATAATCCTCGGCGGAAATCCCCACGGCGAAAACCCACTCGGAAAAAAGCAACTCATTTTTAGCCCTGTCGGCCGCACTTCATTTCTATATTTTAAACATAGGTCTTAATTTGTTCACAGCTCTTTCAGCCCATCCGTGATACGTAATTATATCCAGCGACAAACAAGGAAACAAACAAACACAATAAATAATTAAATAGAAGGGCACACGGGAGAGCGCAGTCCCCTAGCAAGGTTGAACGGATCACGGATCTGTCCTTTGATCCGAACCTGTCAAACTGAATCGCACCAAAATTTTACAGGCTTGTTCTCGAGTCACGTGACATCCATCCACAAAGTTTCATTGAAATCTATGTCAAAAGTTTGAGCGTAGTCCTGTTGACAGACACACAAACAAAGCAACAAACGCCAACGTAAGAATGGATCACCAGTACTTAGAGCAACAGTCTCATATGTTATCCACTGGGCCAACCAGGTAGCCGTTCGTCCTTTTGGAGTATGTGGTCTAATAGCGTTTTCATTTGTTGGAATTTTTTTTTAACAGAAATCTGAAATTATCGTTTCAGATTAAAAGAACAAACAAACAACAACAACAACAAAAAAGGAACAGCTCTTGCAGGAGGAGGTGGAAGAGGGAGGAGGGAGGGGAGAAGCTGAAGAAAGGAGAGGAGAAGGAGGAATACGAGGAGGTGGAGGAGGAGGTGGGGAGGAGGAGGAGGAGGAGGAGGAGGAGGAGGAGATATGTTGCAGCTCTGCCAAACGGCTTATCGTGAGTCTAACCTGGGATTCAGTTCAGCATCAATATATTATTTTCTCACGACAGCGACGCCAAAGGGGGGGGCGGGAGGGGGGGGGCAGGGGGGGGCGGGGGGGGGGGGGTCACCCACCTACCCAAAATGTTTGAAATGTGTGTGTGTGTGTGTGTGTGTGTGTGCGTGCGTGCGTGCGTGCGTGCGTGCGTGCGTGCGTTGTGTGTGTGTGTGTGTGTGTGTGTGTGTGTGTGTGTGTGTGTGTGTGTGTGTGTTTCTATTTCAGTTCTTCGGGACTGTGTGATTATGATACAGGATGGGGAGAGATGAGGACAGAAGAAGAAGGTGGGATAGGAGTGTGTGTGTGTGTGTGTGTGTGTGTGTGTGTGTGTGTGTGTGTGTGTGTGTGTGTGTGTGTGTGTGTGTGTGCTGAGGATAGGAGCAGGGGGAGGAAGGGGAGTATGGGAGTGAACAGAAAGGGACGGGAGATAGAAAAGCATATCCCATGCGAGAACGTGTGTGTGTGTGTGTGTGTGTGTGTGTGTGTGTGTGTGTGTGTGTGTGTGTGTGTGTGTGTGTGTGTGTTGTGTGTGTGTGTGTTGTGTGCGTGTGTGTGTGTGTGTGTGTGTGTGTGTGTGTGGGTGTGTGCCGTGTGTGTGCGCTGCACGCGCGGCCGCGCGGCGCCTGTGAGTGTGTTCGATTGTTCTAGCGCAGCTTGGCCACAGGAAAAGTCATAGGCGACCATGGAAGCGAGGTAAGTGACGTGTGGACAAATTCATATATATATATATATATATATATGCAAAGCCACTTTATCCTATATTTTGTGAGCGTGGAGACTTCTCCATCCAAGCGGTGTGGGAAGACCAACATTAAGGAAGATAAGCAGCTCATGTCACAACTGTGAATGGTTTAGAGAAATCCGTAAGGACACATGGACAGAAAACACTGAAAAACGCGGGATTTGAAAAGATGCTGAGACTTCTTGTTCTTTATGATTCTGTTACTGATGCAAAGGCTGCTGCTGCTGCTGTTTACGCAGCTACTACTACTACTACTGCTGCTGCTGCTACTACTACTATTACTATACTACTATTACTACTAGTACCACTGCTACTACTACTACTACTACTACTGCTACCACTGCAACTACTACAACTACCACCTCCACCGCCACGGCCACTGCTACCGGGACTACTGCTTCAAATATTGTTGCTTATTGCTGCTACTTCTGCTGCTGCTGCTACTACTACAACGACTACAACTACTGCTACTACTACGACTACTACTACTACTATACTACTACTTTTACTTTTTAGTACTACACCTGCTGCTGCTGCTACTTATACTACTACTGCTGGTGCTGCTGCTGCTGCTACTGCTGATCTGCTACTGCCGCTGCTTCTGTTACTATTACTTCTACTACTACAAATGCTATTACTGCTGCCGCCGCTGGCTGCACTGCTACTACAACCCCCAAATACTGCTGTTGCTGCTGCCACTACTACTATTGTTATCCCCACTATTACCACTACTATCACTACTACTACTACTACTTCTAATGATGCTTCTGCTACTGCTGCTGCCTTTGCTGCTGCTTCTGCTGCTGATACTACTGCTGCTGTTACTACCACTTCTGCTACTACTACTATCACTACTACTGCTTTGGTGCGATATCTCAAACTGCGTGCTCTAACTCCGAATGAACAGAAACAAGGCAACCTCAGGGTTCAGGAGGAAGTGAGGTCAGGAAGTCATCCTTCAGGGCCGGAAGTGCTCTTCATCCCGGATCCGGAAGTCCCAGAGACAATGGGAACTATCAGAAAGGGGAGGCGACTCTGACAGGACCGGTGGGGAGAGGGGAGAGTACGGGAAAGGTGGCCTTTCCATCAAGCAGGGTGTGACAGACAGACACATCGTCGTTTTTTTTTTTTTTTTAACCGCCAAAGCTTAGGGGTCTCTATCTGGCCTTTTTTTCTTAAAAAAAAAAAAAAAAAGAAGAAGAGATTTACTCAAGTGGATGTTTTTCTTACCTTCTGTTTGTTTTCTCTTCTTTTTCTTTTTTTCTTTTTTTTTTTTCTTTCTAAGGCTGTGGTTTGATTTATGCGTTCGGTAAATAAGTATGTCGCTGTAAAATATGGTCCATGACACCCCCCCCCCTTCCTCCTTCTCCTCCTCCTTCCTCCGCATCCCCTTTCCTCTTTCACCCTCCCCCCTCTGCTCTCACATCTCCCCTCCTTGTTCCTCCCTTCCTCAACGTCTGCTCCACCCCTCCCTCTCACCTCATTCTCTCTTGCATCTCATTTTAATTGTCCCTTACGCTTTATTTTC
>CM065716.1:84937886-84947886 GCA_033310375.1 Conus canariensis | reverse complement strand
TAAAAAATAGTAATTGTAAAACTGCTACTCTACTGACATGTGTGATCATTCTCTTACTCCAGACATTGAACAATGATTTTGTGGTCTAAAAATGTTTCATTGCAGTTCAGTTCTTTGTATTCTGGCAGTTCTAAAGTAACACATGATCCGAGTATATATTAATGTTTTGATTCCTGTCTATGTTTAGGTGAGCATACACCTAACCTTTGCAAATAATTTATTTCTTAGCCAAGCTGCCTGTTTTTTCCCCAAAATTCATTAACAGTCCAGAAATCTTTCCAAATGCGTTTTAAGTTTGTTTTTTTTAAAGGAATGTTCAAAGGATACTCTGTGCTATTCGTTTGTCACTTGCGTGTCGTCAGCAAACCGTGTAATTTGTCTTCTATCTCACTAATGTGTATACATCTAATATTCTTAATTTCCCGAACAATAATCGCAAATATTTCAGCGGACAATGTATAACAAATAGGGAGAGTTGGGGTCGCCTTGCCTGCATCCTCTTTGTGCTTTAAACCAAGCGGAGCACTGAAAAATCACTATTAAGATGGATTTAATTTCCATATCAATTGCCATGATCCAGCGACATATATCCATACCAAATCCAAACAATTTTAACACCTTCAACATAATCTGCCTATTCAAAGAATGAAACGCCTTCTCAAAATCTACAGTGATCACTATGCCTTGGGCGTTCTTCGTTTTAAAGTAATTGATGAGATCTTAGAGTTATCTAATGTTGTCCTCTATGTATCGCTTTGCTGTGAAACCCGAATGATCTTAATAATCAGTTTTGGAAGAACAGCTTTCATGCAGTTTGCATACAAGAAGACCCAATCTCATAAATAGGGTTAAACTTTTATAATTTTGTACGAATTCCTCAGTTTTGTCTTCTTTTCTGATGCATGTAGTTATTCTTTCCTTTCGTGTATTGGATAATTCTTCGACGCAAAATTACTGATTTAATGCTCTGACTATAGAAACGCCCAGCAGTCTCCAAAATACTTTAAAGAATTTCGAAGTGAATACGTCTGAGCCTGGACTTTTGTATATTTTTTGAAAGCATAACCTATTTCTTCAAGCGTTACTTTGTCCTCAAGCGATTCCTGTGCTGCGTCTGTTTATTGAGGCATTTCCTCTACTAAAGTCTGTGATCTCATATGTTTCTACTTTTTGTGTACATTTTTTTTTTTTTTGTAAAATTCTTTAACTTCAGTCAAGATTTCGTCCAGTGTATATTGTTCTGTTACATACCGTTAGTTTAAATATGTAATTACTTAAAACACACACACACACACACACACACACACACACACACACACACACACACACACACACACACACTTTTCTAGATTACAAAAATATGTTGTAATCTTTCCGCCATCGGCCACCCTTCTTGCTTTTGATCTTATTAACATCCCTGACACTTTTCCATCCCCTAAGGTGGATAATTCCCTGCTTAATTCTCTCCATTGCTGTATCTTATGTTCACATCAACAAAGTGTAATTTTGTCCTATTTGTTTTCTTTACATCAAGAGCTAGTCAGAGAAAGAACAACTCTTTTATTACGCTAAAAGTGTGTATACCCCCCCCCCTCCCTCCCTCCCAGGTCAGCTGCGTAGGATGAAAGAAAACGAAAATAGGAGAACAATTCTCTTAATTGTCTGCAGCTGAGGGTTCAGTACTTTGCCAGAAGAAAATTATCTCCATACAGGCTCTCTCGGAGTCCCCTTAGCCTCCCAAACCAAATAATCGTCTTCATTAGCCACTAACACGAAAGCGTGAAACGAAGCAATTCCGTCCACAGGTTTGGCTTCAAGACACAATTCTCCTGAAAACCGAGGATGAAACAGAGAGAGCTGCAGCCGCCCTGTAAGGGTTTGCATGCGGTCGCATTAACATTCATGGTCAATAACCGCACTTATGCAAGTAGCGATCCCTACGGTGTAATTAACTGAGAGGACAGTGTCCTAGTTCTAATTACATGGAGGAACAATCCTCCCTTTTCGAGCGAGCTGTTGGAACAACAACTGCCTGTCAATTTAATGAACTCATAGTCCCATGTTGATAAGCGGAAGTGGTTGAAACTGAAAATGGGGCATTGTAACGGCTTTTGTAAGCAATGGGGGAATTCTCACCTTTCTAACTGGCCGTGGTGAAATTTTCACAGGCCCAGTTAGGTGCCGGGAAATTTTCATGTATCTGGAAACTTTCACTTATCTATTCAGCTTTACAGAAACTCTCACCAGTGTTAATTGGAGGAGGTGTTACGGCTACAATCTAACACGGAAAAAATATTAACAGGACTAATTAGCTGTGGGGTAAATTTCACCACACTAATTAGCTGTCGGCAAATTCTCGCCACTTTCATCAGCTAGGGGGAATTTTCACTCAATGGGAGCTGAATTACTATAGGTCTCCACTGTTACCGCAAAATCAGAAAGTACCCACCTCCACCCTTCACCTACCACCCACAGAGAGATTGTAACTCTCGACCTTCAGATATAGAAGTGCGCTGTCTAACCACGTAGGTATTTGTGATTTAGTATCGAAAACCACTAAGTCATTAATGCATAGTTTTTCTAATAGGATCCTATTTTGTCTTAATTTTGCTTGCTTTACGTTTTCCGTCGAAATCACACTTGAAAAGAATCACTGGCTTGCCGGAAAGCATCACGACAAATCAAACTATTCAGAGAAAAGTGTAGGACAAAGAGCTTAGAATGGACGCAATTCAAAGACTTGTTGTGGAAATCAAAACTTTGTTGTTGATGTATTTGCTAGAACTGGACCAAGAAAAAATGTCTCTTTCTTCGTGCAAAGTTGCTTTCCAAATCAAAATGGCAGGAAGCAGAATAACAAGGAGAGAAACGGATCCCCTTATTGTGTGAGGAGGGAGTCTAGTCCCATCTCAAGTTATCTCTAAACCATCTTAGGAACTTGACAAACAAAACCAGTCATCGTCTACACTACCTGGCCTCACGAAAGGTTGCGTGAAGTTGAGCGATTGCGTCCAGAGTTTGGGCTTCAAAACAGTATCTTGTAAAGACGGAGAACATACACTGGCTGTACTTTATGAGTTCTTCTTCTTCTTCCTTAAAAGCTGGTGCACTCAAAAAATGAGTAGGTCACCAGCGCGCATGTTAAAAAAAAGGAAAATGCGACTCAGCCTGTTGGCCCCTGGAGCAAAATTTGGCTGGAGCCCCTGGAGCAAGAGTTACCGGACCTTGTTTTCGTCTGCGTTGACACCATCATCACTATCGGCACGTACGCCAGTGTGAAAAGATCTGTACAATGGGACTGACAATGAGGGCAGTCTTCCTCACTCTTACCGACAGCCGAGCACTGACCCATCTTTGGGAAGAACGTTGCCTGATTAATTCCACGCGCATCATCAGTAGACTGAAGAGGGAATGCAACATAATGGGATATCAGCTCTGTATCAGAGGGGATTATCTAAAAGATCAACATAGCTGTAAGGAAATTTGGACTGATCTATTAAGCTATGAGAAAAGTTACACTGCCAGCTCTAATTTGCCATAGGAAAATTCTCAACACAATCTGGCAATATGGAATTCTCATCACACCACTTACTAACTGGGAATTTGCAACAGTTTACAATACCGATAACTATTCGAATATTCTCACAATTGCTTCAACCTGAGGGAAATCTGAACACTCAATTATTTTGAGCGGAAAGTTGTACCATTTTTAATCACCAGTGGGAGAACTGTTATATCTTTATTTAGCTAGAGGGACATCCTTACTTCTTTGATTTAACTACGCGGAGAAATCTTACCGCCTTATGGAGATGTAGGATAACCCTCGCCACTCCAGTAAGTTTTTGGGAAATTTGAATGTTCTAATTAGCCTAAATTTATACCTTGCTGTGACAGACCACTTCGATTAACTCTGAAGCAGTCTTACAGCTCTCATTAACTACAACGGGTAATGTGTGAGAGCAGATGGAGGATGGGGTGGGGTAGAGGTATTTAACATTTATTTCTGCGTTTTCACTGCCGGGTTTTTATTTTATTTTATAAACGTCAGTAAGAAACCCTGCCAATTCCAACCACAATCTCAACTTGAAGACACAATCTCAAAAAAACCCACTTCACTTGGACGTAGGGACACTCTCCCACCTCGGTTTAATTATGGAGAATTATCGTCCTCCGATTAACTACGAAGGAACTTTCACTATCTAATCAGCTTTTCGGAAAGGATCGCGTCTTATAAGTTATGTGGAGATGAGTGTTCTTGTATTAACTACAAGGAAATTACAATTCAAAGGGAGGTACGCCATCACAAGACCTGCACATGTATTCAACTGTGAGGTCGGAAGAATTCATTACGTATGATCACGGTTCGAATTCGGAACCCTGTTATTTGTACCCTCTGGATACATAGGGGTTCCACATTGCAGATACAGCCAACAGGATATAGAGTTTATTTCAAAAAACTTTCAGAATCCGCACAGCCCTCGCCGTATTTCACACTGCAGGATGTTGTTACAACAGTGTGTGCAGTGCCTCCAAGGTCAGGTTTGACGCCATTAAAAGACATGAACACGGATGGCGCCACGCGTCTTTTGTTTCACGCTACAAAAAAGAAGAAAAAAAAAAAAAGGAACAGAAAAAGAGCGATTTTTACAACATAAAATAATGTTTTCTGAACAAAATGGTGGAGAGAGCGACAGAGCGAGCGAGGAGAGAGAGAGAGAGAGAGAGAGAGAGAGAGAGAGAGAGAGGGGGAGAGAGAGAAAGAGAGAGAGAGAGAGAGAGAGAGAGAAGAGACAGACAGACAAACAGACAGATAGAGAGACAGACAGACATACAGACCAGCTTTCTTTATAAGGTATAACGGGACAATTAAACTCGTGGCTCGTAGCACGTCAACACAAAACAGAGAGAGAGAGAGAGAGAGAGAGAGAGAGAGAGAGAGAGAGAGAGAGAGAGAGAGACAGACAGACAGACAGAACAGACAGACACAGACGCAGACACAGACAGACACAGACTGACACAGGCAGAGACGGAGAGAAGCTTTCTTTATAAGGTATAACGGGACAATTTACACTCGTGGCTCGTAGCACGTCAATGCTAAACAGGCTCTTTCCAACAGTCTCCCCGGCCAGCTGAATGAGCCCGCATCTTCATTACAGGATATCACGAAAGGTTGCGTGAAGCTGTGCCATTTCATCCACAACCTGAGCCTCAAAACACGATCTTCTCAAAACCATGGGGGACGCACACAGCTCACACTGGGCTACCTGCTATTAGTTTCCAGACCTTGCTGCTTTCACCCGCGTTAATATTCATGATCACTTACGGGCACTGTATTGAGTATGCAGGTAGTCTCCCCTGCCTTCCAATTAGGTAAGGGGTTGGGTACGATACAGCTGTGCTTCTCTAACGAGCTATGGGAATCACCGAGAGTCATTAACTGTGGGTGCAATTTTTCCACCCACAGGAACTAATCAAGGTGGCAAGACTATTTACGGAACAGTGCCACGATTTCACCGCGTAGCCGATATGTGTTGTTGTCCCTTTTCAGTGTTTACTGAGCATTTTAACCGCTCTCATTACCTACAGAGTAGTTCTGACACCTTCCTTAAGTAATGGGAAGGGTTTTTTTTTTCACATTGTTATATACTGACTTGAAAATCTTGAATTTATCTGAGGACGACGTAGAAAGCTCAGTCCGTGTTCTCTGTTGTCAATGCAACAAATAAATAAATAAATAAAATAAGTTAAAAAAAATAAACAACAAAAAAAAATAACAATAACATGGGTGATTAAAACAGATTACCCCATGATCAAAATATCCAAAAACGTCGTTAAAATAACACTTCATTAAACATCCAGTCGCAATAGACATGTTTAAATAGTTTGTTATATCCTGCTATGATTTCTAAAGGCCAAACCTCTCACCAAAATGTACACGAAGGAAGCGTTTGGTGTTTTTTTTTTTAAATTGAAATAAAATGACTTTTAAGTTTAGTTGATTATTTGCAAGTACTAGTGATATTGACGTTATCTGCAGTACCAAATCAAGCCAAACATTTTAAAGTCAAAGTTAGTAAGTTTGAGGTCCGACTTTTAAATGATAATGAAATTCACTATTTCAAACATGCAGATAACTTGAATCATTCAGCAATGGTACATTTATTTTCTTTTTAATCCATGAAACCCTTTGTGGCTGTATTGAAAAAAACAAACAAACAGACAAACAAACAAACAAGCGGAGAAACAACAACAACAACAAAAGAACAAATAAACTGTTGAACAAAACATATGCCAAACACATTCTCTGCCTGTATATTAATCTCGCCTGGAGGCAGCTGCAGAATAAATCAACCATAAAAAAAAAGAGAAAAAAAAATAAGAAAAGAAAACCTGCTTGTTTACAGTATGGGTAATGCATGGGAACAAAAATATCGAAACATGTGTTTAAACCAGAAGTGTTGTGGTTATATCGCCGGGGGACAGACAAAACACATTTACAAGCGCACGGATGGAAACTTCGCAGATAAGAGAGACAGACTGGAAAGTATATGGCCGAATAGCAGCTATTCAGAAAGACTGACAGTCAGACAGACATTGACAGGCAGACAGACACAAAAGGTAGAAAAAGCAGTATGCACGCAGACAGACAGACAACTGATGGACAGATAAAAGACAGCTACATACATACAGGTGGACTCAGACATTGATAGGCAGACATACATGGAAAGGTGAGCGGACACACAGGCAGGCATAATTTTTCCATTGAAACGCAACTTTTGCTTTCGTTTGAATACAGTTCACCTTCCATATATCCTTTGACTGATGCCAAGACTTTGACACGCAAATTCATGTTGGAAAGGGTTGAAATCTTGCCTTAAGAGCCCCCCACCCTTCCATTCCGACCCCCCAAACTTCCCCCCACCCTCCAAACCCCACCCGGTCGGGTGGGCTTTTAACACAACATGAGCTGCATTGAATCTTGCAACCAAGCTTGAACAGAAGTTAGCAGCTGTGGATGTCAACCAAGTGAATGTTGCGGGTTTTTTTTTTTCTTTCTGTTTTCTTTTTCTGTTTCTCCCCTCAACCCCCCCCCTCTCTCTCTCTCTCTCTTACTTTTACAGTACAGCAGGAGAAAGACAATAGACAGACAGACACAGACAGACGGATAGCTAGATACAGATACGTATACAGGAGAAAGACAATAGACTATGACGACACGGACACGCGTACATATATAGGAGACAGACAATGGACATTGACAGACAGACATGGACACGTATACATAGACAGGAGACAGACATAGAAAATTAGACATGGACACGCATACAAGACAGGAGACACATAGACATTGACAAACAGACATAGACACACACACAGACAGGAGACGACAATAGTCAACACAGACACAGACCCGAGTGGCAGACACAGAAGACAGCACACATCGACAGGAACAGACAATCCCAGACAGTCCAGACAGACAGAAACAGAGAGAGCAGGCAGACACCAACAGGCAAAAACAGAGAGGCAGGCAGACACAGACAAACAGAGAAACAGCAGACACAGACAGACAGAAACAGAGAAACAGGCAGACACAGACAGACAGAAACAGAGAGGCAGGCAGACACAGACAGACAGAAACAGAGAAACACGCAGACCAGACAGACAGCAAAAACAGAGAGGCAGGCAGACACAGACAGACAGAAACAGAGAAACAGGCAGACACAGACAGACAGAAACAGAGAAACAGGCAGACACAGACAGGCAAAACAAAGAGGCAGGCAGACACAGACAGACAGAAACAGAGAAACAGGCAGACACAGACAGACAGAAACAGAGAAACAGGCAGAACAAAACAGAAACAGAGAAACAGGCAGACACAGACAGGCAAAAAACAGAGAGGCAGGCAGACACAGACAGACAGAAACAGAGAAACAGGCAGACACAGACAGACAGAAACAGAGAGGCAGGCAGACACAGACAGACAGAAACAGAGAACAGGCAGACACAGACGACAGAAACAAGAAACAGCAGACACGACAGACAAAACAGAGAGGCAGGCAGACACAGACAGACAGAAACAGAGAGGCAGGCAGACACAGACAGAAACAGAGAGGCAGGCAGACACAGATAGAAACACAGAGGCAGACAGGCCCAGACAGACATAAACAGAAAGGCAGGCAGACAAGAACATGTCTCCAAAGACAAGGAAGACAGCCAGCAGACCAGACAGACAGACCGACAGACCGACAGACAGACAAAGACCTCTCACCTGTGAGGGTCTGCGGCTGGGACAACATCTGCTGGTAGCAGTCGATGAAGGCACGCCTCAGTTTCTCCACCTGCTCCGCCTCCGACAGCTCCGCCACCTGGTGGGGCAAGAGGGTGGGATGAACATGGGTGGTCAGACCGTCCGGCACTGTCACTACCTCCTCCATTGTTCCTTCACCCGGCTTAGTTTATGTTTCTCCCCCTTCCTGTTGTTCCGTCCTACAGTACCCCCGCTGTGCTTCAGCTTGACTGAAGGAGATTGTGGTCTTAGCTTTCTCTGATGGGCTGCGTAGACCAAAGATGATGGAATCACTTCACAAATGTTCACAGGTTTGTTCAGTCCATTTGTTCAGTGTTCGTAGCGCACAACACTTGGCTCTCTTTCGCAAAATTTACAGAAAAATACACTTCTAGTTGTGAGTACTGGGTTAAGCATTGGGTTTGTTGCTGATCGTTTTGTTCCGTTCTTGCAAGACGAGCTTACACTTCGTCCATTTTGGTTTGTTTTTAGTCAGTTATGAAGAACTCTCTCAAGTCAAGCTGTTGTTGTTGTTTTTCGTTTCACGATGAATTGGTTCGTGGCGGTAACACTTATGTAGTTTCAATCTAGCATAGCATATAAGTACAAGTTATCAATATTTCTATGTGACGTTTTTAACACGCTGCGTTATTCTAGAATGGTGGTCATCTTTCTGGTCCTATGTCATTTCAAAATCAGATATGAAAATCGTTGCCCGCGTGTTAGTGGGGGAAGAAAAAAACAAATAAAGAAAAAAAAAAAATAAAAAAAAGAAAAGAAAGGACATTTAAAGTAACTCGGCTAAACTCAGATATTGTGACATTCAGAGTTGAGAAAACATACCTCTCCACAGCAATGTCAGAGACATCATGACACATACAACACAAAAATAAACACTTCAAAGTCAAAGACACTACGACAACATTGGTCCACACTCTTACCAACAAACATCTAAACACAATTTTCAAATACATTACAACAGATGTTTGTTAGCCTCTTATTTAATAGAAATGACAATTGTTGGGATAAAACTGACCAAGCACATGCCTGACACGATGAAATGCGCGTGTTGTTAAGTGATCAGCATGTAAAAGTAGAGAAAACTCCACAGTCCAATTAAGGCCATTCATTCTTGACTTAAATACCTTGTACAGGCAGCACGTTTGAAATATCGGTCAAAAGTGGATACTTCACTTGAACATTCCTTACAGAACGCACGGCTGCAAACTAAGTTTAGTATTACCGTAAACAAGACAAATCTTCAAACAAAGCCATACTTGTTGTTTTCGTTTTGTAAACAGGATGTGAAGTAAAACTGCAGAATCATACAAAACATTTTTAACAAGATGAACACAAATGCTCTACTCTACGTTTACATTCTTCAGTTCATTCTGGAAAGATAGACTGGAACAGGCTGAAAACTATTAATTATCCCTAAAATAAACTTTCAATCAGTTGGCTACAGACCGTGCCGCTATCAAGATCCTGCTATCTGGCACTTCTTGCCATCCACTTCCGGAAGCATTCCAACTTCAACGCCTTCCGAATTGAACTGATGGTGAACTCTTTCGTGAAACTTATGATTTAATTTACGAAGCACATCGCGGAATACACCGGACTGTTTCTTGTTTAGATTCGTAAAGTTGTTTAGGGGTGTGTGTGTGTGTGTGTGTGTGTGTGTGTGTGTGTGTGTGTGTGTGTGTGTGTGTGTGT
>CM065716.1:84927886-84935386 GCA_033310375.1 Conus canariensis | reverse complement strand
GTTACCTCCCTTCTTACTCGAGCCACCCGCTTCTACCCCTCCCTCTCTGTCTGTCTGTGGGTCTGTGTCGGTGGCTTCATGGCTATAAAGGCATGCATGCTTATGGTCAGGACTGTGGTTATGTGCGTATCATGCATTTCTGCAGATGTGCGTACTCTTTTATTTTTCTTTATTTGTTTTTCCTTTTTCCTCTTTAAAAAAAATCTTTGTTGATGACTGTTTTCCCTCCTAATATTATCATTGCTTACAAGCACGGTTACGTTTAGCAAGGACACATGAAAGAAGGCTATGCTTAAAATCTCAGTCCTAAATTGACTAAAAATTCTCTCTCTCTCTCTCTCTCTCTCTCTCTCTCTCTCTCTCTCTCTCTCTCTCTCTCCTCTCTCTCTCTCTCAGCCGTAAAGCGCTATACACGGGCCAGAGTTCTCTTAAGGAGAAGCTACCAAGCGGACAGAACTAGAGTGTAGACGTAATGAAGCAGAAATTGTATCAATGAAGACACGAACAATTTTCAGCATGCCTGCGAGTTGACCCCTCCGTCTATTGGCCACACAATAAGTCTCCATGACCTTGAGATCAATCATGGAAAGGAACTGTACGTTCTGGCACCAACCCGCCCAGCCGTACCTAGCTGGACATCGGCCTAAGCAGCCGCTGAACTTCATCAAAACATGTTACAACCTCTTGGTTTGTCATTTTATTGATTAAAGGATATATAGTTTTTGTTTGACTTAAACGATGAGTATAAGCAGTATTTGAGCAATTCAGGCATGCTAACTTTTTGAAGATTGAAAAAAAAAAAAAGAAAGAAAAGTGGGAGAGAGTGGAAGATGCGATGGAACGCGGTGGGGGAAACACACACAGGCAGTCAGTCTCACCCCGCAGAATAAGAGTTGCTGCTTTCCAATCCATTTTGATACCTTTTCATTCAGATTTCATATTATCATAACTGTCGGTTGTTACTGACCAACTTGGGGTGGCGTTCCAAAGATTTCCAGGAGCATTAACGAGAAAGAAACAAAGAAAAGAGGACAGGAAAAAGAAAAAAAAGAAAAAAAGGAGAGAAAGAGAGAGAGAGAGAAGAGAGAGAGAGAGAGGAAGAGAGAGAAAGGAAGAGAGAAAGAAAGAATAAAGGAACAAAGAAAGAAAGACAGGAAAATAGACAGACAGACAGACAGACAGAAAATAAGGAAGGAAGAAAGGAAAACTGAAAAAAAAGAAAGAAGGAAAGGCAAAAAGAATGAAAGAAGGAAGGAACGAAGGAAAGAAACGAAAGAAAGAAAGAAGGTGAGTAAGAAAGTGAGAAATAGAGAAAAAAAAAAAAGGAAAGGAGAAATCACCTACATAAAAAGAAAACAAAATCCTCTCTCTCTCTCTCTCTCTCTCTCTCTCTCTCTCTCTCTCTCTCTCTCTCTCAAGGAAGGAGGTCTTCTTTCAGTTCTCCCTGTCCAGTGAATGCCAGGGCCCAGACAGTGCCATTGTAACTGTACAATCCATGCCAGACGAATCGCCGATTGACATCGTATTAAATGTACACTTACACCCAACGTCTGTCGGTCTCTTGACTCCAGACTTGGCAACCAGGAAAGATCTGAACGCACAAAAGGGGAAAACAAAACAAATCTTTGCGAGTTCTTGCCATCATACAGAATCAAGGCCTTTCATAACCCTTGATGGATTGGCTGGCTTGTGACTACAGGACAATTACAAAACTGAAGATTTCTTTATTTATTAATATACTTGTGATGTCCCATTTTCTGTGCCCCCTCAGTGGCAGTACACCCATGCCGCTCATTCCGACTCCCCGCCCACCGCAGTCCCGGCACCGGCAATCCACAGGGAGCAGTCAATGTCAAGTCGTCAAGATGCAACCTACCGGAGGAAACACTGAACTGCTGCCGAGTCACTTCGGTGGTGTTCAGTGGCGCCTGTTCTGATCTAACATACGCAGGACACCTCCTAATAAGCCCTATACTGACGACAACAATTGCTTAGTCGCGGAGCCGGCGTGAGTGAGCTCTCCCTCCGGAGGGCGCCACCACATCCGTCCAACAACAGCCCCCATGGACTCGCCGATACCGGTGACCCTGACGGAATCAACCCAAGGCCACAGACGTGGAGAGGACATCGAAACTAAGGTCGCCATGAGAGCAGGGCATGAAGAGCCACATAATTTGAGACTTAATAAAAATGCTGATCAATGTAAATGATGATGATGAAGATGATGCTACGGATTTCCATTCCGGTAAACTGAAGCTTCAAGACAACTGAACAACTGTACGCAAGAGAACAACTACACACATTCACTATTTCCGGGTCGGCGTGAGGTAACCCCTAGAGGGCCCCAAGCACCCAGTACCATTGCACGTGCAAATGGCGCTTTTACAAGGATCACAAAACTGGGAAGCAAGATGGGTGTTTGTACATCACGGCTCGTAAGGCTGCTGTCTAGTATGTTTGACATTTTGTACGCTACACGTTCACATACATAGCCTATATTTCAAGAACTCCTACCTGTCTCTCTAAGGCAATAATTATTGTTTCTTACAAATCCTAGCTGTCTGTCTGAGAATCTGACTGGCAATGAGCTCCTACGTATTGAAATTGAGGCTTCTAAAGGGATGTATATATTTTATGTGTATAGTTGTACTGTACGATCCCACACAACGAGACCATAATGTGTGCAACTGTACCATGATTGTCCTGTGACAGGCCTAGTAGATTAGTCATACTTATCGTTCTCTTTATCCATCAGTCTCGGGATTCAACTCCTGTTCTTCTGATGAGACTTGAAATCTAGTCCCGCATGCATTGAAGAATGCACGCACAATGGATTCCATCACTCTTCTTGTGGAAAACAGTAGACCATCACGTGTCGAGGGCGTACAGACAGACAGACAGGACAGACAGACAGACAGACAGACACACACACACACACACACACACACACACACAACACACACACAAAACTGGTATGTGCAAGCACCTTCTATAAAGACAGGACGAAGCTATCTTAATTAATACTGAGATGTGAAACGATCCCACACGCAAAACATTAACCAAAGATGAACTCCGGAATTCAACTAAGGAAATGGGGGGGGGGGGGGGGGGGGGGGGGAAGCAAGGTCTGTCACCCCGCCTGATTAACGACAATCTGCCACCGGGCCGGAGACACACCGGCGTTTCCCTCTCAGGCAAGCTTCCCCATTGCCAATGCTGGTCTGGCATCAAAAGAAATGTCCGAGGCAGAAACATAATCGGATGTCAGACAGCGATAGTACACCAGTCTACGCAGTGGTCCTGGCTCTAGCAAGAAGTCAAGGCCGCCTTGCCCCTTGTTGAGTGGATCCACAACGTTTCAGGAATCCACTGAGAGGTCAAAGGCAGAGGTCAGGCATTTGCTTTCAGCTATGCTAGTTCCGTCTGAGTGCTAGAGAAAAACTCAATCAGAGAGAGAGCGAGAGAGAGAGAGAGAGAGAGAGAGAGAGAGAGAGAGGGGGGGGGGGAGGGGTAGGGGGTAGGGAGGGAGGACTAAGAGAGACAGACGAGCTGTCAGTGTTATGTTGGTCTCTTGGTTGATTACTCTCAGTCATACAAGAACGGCTTTCTTTTCCAAGCAAGGTCAAGGCTGTGGGATTGGTCCGTTCCATTAAGCCAAACTGTCTGCGTTCCCTGCTCTCACGTGTTCCCGACACTCCCAGACATCATCACTTGAAGTCACAGATAGGAAAGAAAGGTTAAATAACCCCCTCAGTTGGCATGAGTACGCTGAATTAAAGATTGACAGGGTTGGATCAAGAATGCCTGGGATCAGGAATGGGGTTTGCAGGCACTCTGATTCCACCAATCACCCTCAGCCTTATACCGAATATAATGTAAAACTATCTGAAAGAGATCTCCCCACCCTCACCTCTCAACCCCCTCCCATCCCCACAAAGAAAAAAAAAATCACAGCACAAGACGGTAAAAAAAATTAAAAAAAAAAACACTCACGAAAACCGCCCAACAGATTTTGCGATCGCTCGCAGCAGCTTTTCAATATGAAGTTTCTACGGTGAGAAATAAATTTACCAGTAGACATAGCTTTATCTGTCCACCCTACTGACATACATCATGCACCAGGGAAGGAAATGAACGCACAGGAAGCAAAAATGAAAGATCATCTCCGACATAGGCCTTGGGCCCGTTCAAAACTCCATCCCTTTCGCTTGATTAACGACGTTCCGCCATGATGCTTGAAGCAAAACGTCTCTTGCCTGCACACGTTTCCGCTTTGTAATGTCTGGAACCGAAACAAATGTCGACAGCAGGAACATCATCCCGTCCAAGACAGCGGCATCCGTCAACACTATAGTGCCACGGAATGAGGAACGGTCTGTTAGCGTCATGGAATGAGGAACAGTGTATTTTTTCTGTAGTGCTACCTCAGGCAAGGTTGAGACCATACGTCCCTCCGTGAAAGAAGTAGTGGTGTATTGTGTGTGTGTGTGTGTGTGTGTGTGTGTGTGTGTGTGTGGTGTTGTTGTGTGTGTGTATGCGTGCCAGTGCATTTCTGTGTGTGTCTGTGCACATGTGCGTGCAGATAAGTGTATGTTTGTGAGTGTGTGTGTGTGTGTGTGTGTGTGTGTGTGTGTGTGTGTGTGTGTGTGTGTGTGTGTGTGTGTGCGTGCTGTGTGTGTGTGTGTGTGTGTGTGTGTGTGTGTGTGTGTGTGTGTGTGTGTGTGTGTGTGTGAAAATGCAAGCACAACATTTCTGGAAACAGCGAAAAGATCATGGATGTCAGGCATCTGATCCAAAGCCAATTCCATCAGTGTACCAGAGATTTGTTTTAAAAAAACCCACAGACAGCATGTAGATCTTTTTGTCGGTCTGTCCTCTCTGATAACTTCAGGTTTCATTTCTTTCCTAGTGACAACTTGTGGATTAGCCCGTCAAGAGGAAGCAAACTCTGCAGCAAGTCATAGGAAAGGGGAAAATACAGGAAATACAAGCTTCACTGTTCTTACTGCAGTCTGAAGATCTGGCAGAGACTGAAAACAGCAGGTCATATCAGGATACTGTGCATCTTCCTTCTTCTCTTCCCCATTTTTCTTCCTATTATCATCATACTGTCATAATCATCATCATTCTCATCCTAACTGCTAGTGCTATGACCAGTATAATAATTCAAAGACACATTAAGGAAACCTTCATTGAGAGATGAGAAAACGAAAATCAGCTGGAAAAAGGGAAATCAGCTGAAAATAGGACAGTTGGGACACCTAGCCCTGTCAGTGGAATGCCATATCATGGTCAAGGTCACAAGGAACATCACTTGAGGGTCAGGGTTCAGGGTTTCAGCAAAGGTCAAGTAGTAAGAATGGAGTTTAAATATACGGAAATCGCCCTGGCTTTGTGACAAAAAGTATATACGAATGGCAAAAAGACGTCGACTTTATCCTGAAATTTTGAGTCAGTAAAATAGTTCAATGCCAAATGTCAGCAAAGATAGCAGGATTATGCATGACTTGTGGACCTGTGTTTCAACGCCATTAGAAGAGCACAAGGATTCGGGAGTGGAGTCTAGCAGATAGCAGGAAAATGAAGGGTCATGTGGACTGTGCTGTAATATAAACAGAAACGGATATTGGAATTGTCTCCAAGTCAGGAACAGTATGGGTCAAGGGCTGGACTGTGCGATTTATATGTTGTCGTAATGGTTGATCTTCTGACAAAAGCCAGGTGCAGCTTTGAGTGCAATGGGGAGTATGTTGTGTTTTGGGCCTAATCTGAAACCATGGACTCGGACCTGGATTCACAGATCGGAAAGAAAGGGAAGTAACTCCTCAGTTGGCATGCATAATCGGCATTGAGGATTGACAGAGTTGGATCAAGAACGCATGGGATCGGGAAAGGGTTTGCAGGCATTCTGATTCCACAACCACCCCACTCTCCCTCAGTCTCATTCTGAAAATAAAGTAAAAGCACATTAAACAGCATCCCCCTTCGCCCCTCCATTCCCTTCCTCTCCCCCTCCTCCCCCGTCCCCCACAAAGAAAAATGAAAAGCAGGCACAGAAGGAGATGGTAAACAGAAATAGCCTTTAGGTTAACAGATTCTGCCATCTCTCACAGCAGTTCTTCAACTCCAACTTTGTACAATGAGAAATACGCTTACCAATGGACGTCAGTTTATCTGTCCACCCTACTGACACATGACAGCAGACAGGGAAGGAAATGAACGCTTAGGAAGCAAGAAAAAAAAAAACCCAGCATCTCCGACATGGCTCTGGGCCCTTTCAAAAGTCCATCCCTTTCGCTTGATTAACGACGTTCTGCCATGATGCTTGGAGCAAAACGTCTCTCGCCCGCACACGTTGTCGCTTTGTAACGTCTGGAATCAAACAAATGTCGGCAGCAGGAACATCATCCTGTCCAAGACAGCGGCAGCCGTCAACACTATAGTGCCACGGAATGAGGAATGGTCTACCTTCTTTCTGTAGTACCATCTTCGGCAAGGCAGAGACCAGGTTCTTCTGTGAAAGAAGTTGTGTGTGTGTGTGTGTGTGTGTGTGTGTGTGTGTGTGTGTGTGTGTGTGTGTGTGTGTGTGTGTGTGTGTGTGTGTGCATGAGTGCACAACATTTCTGGACACCGTGAAAAGATCACGGCAGTCAGGCTTCTGATATGAAGCCAATTCCATCAGCGTGCCAGAGATTTGTTCACAAAACAGACAGACAGCAAACCTGTATCATGGGTCTTTTTGTCGGTCTGTCCTCTCTGATAACTTCAGGTTTCATTTCTTTCCTAGTGAATAGCCCGTCAAGAGGACGTAACCTCCCCATCCACCCTTGTTTCACAAGCTCTGACACAATCCTGCCAGTCATGGGACAAGAGAAAAAGAAAGAAAATAAAGTTTCACTCTTCTTACTGCAGTGTATTGTCCCCCTTTTCCTCCCCAGTCTTATTATCATTGTCACCATACCATCTATCATCATCATCAATCATCATCATCATTATCATCGTCATCTTCACCACTAGAGCTATTATCAGTATACCTTATACACGCACTAAGAAAACCATTAAGGAGAGAGACACAGAGAGAGTGAGAGAGAGAGAGGTGGGAGGGGGGAGAGAGAAAGAGAGAGACAGAGAGAGACTGAGAGACAGAGACTGACAGACAAACACAGACATAGAGGGAGAGAGAGAAGGGGGGGGGGGTGTAGAGAGCGAAGAGAGATGTCCAAGAAAAAAACACAAACAAGCAAAAACCAAAACGAAAAGAAAAACAGACATTTCCAACATGATCTAGGACCCTTTTAAAGTCCATCAAAGCGAAAAGAAACAAATAAATGAAAAAACAAAAACAAAACAAAAGCAAATAAAGCATCTCCACCATGACCTAGGGCCCTTTCAAAAGTCCACCCCTTTTGCCTGATTTAACGAGGTTCCGTCAAGATACTGAGAGCAAAACGTCTCTCGCCTGCACATGCATCCACAGTGTAACGTCATGAACCAAACAAA
>CM065716.1:84907886-84912886 GCA_033310375.1 Conus canariensis | reverse complement strand
AAGGGGGGAGGGAGGGGGGAGGGGGGGGGGTTCCGGGGAAGAAGGGGGGGGGGAGGGAAAAAAAAGTGAAGAAGGAGGGGGGGAGGGAAAGAAAAAGGAGGGGGGGGAGAAGAGGAAGAGAATTAGGGGGGTGTAAAAGGAGGGGGAACAAAAAAACAATACGAGGGGAGGGGAGGAGGAAGAAAAGAGGGGAGGGGGGGAAAAAGGGAACGAAGAAGGAGGGGAGGGGAGGGGGAAGAAAGAAGGGAGGAGGAGGAGAGGAGGACAAAGAGAGATATATCTGTGCAAAAACAATTTCACTAAAAAATTCGGACCCCACCCTTTGCCCTTCCCTTTTCCCAAACATTGCACCCTTTGCCCTTCCTTCAACAAACATTGCCCCTTTGCCCCTTTCCCCAACAATAATTGCACCTTTGCCCTTCCCTCAACAATACATGCACCCCCTTTCCTTCCTCAAAATTTTATTGCCCCTTTGCCCCCCCAACAAACATTGCACCCCCTTTCCCTTCCCTCAAAATCATTGCACCCTTTCCCTTTTCCCCCAAAAATCATTGCCCCTTGCCCCTTTCCCCAACAAAAAATTGCACCCCTTTGCCCTTCCCCCAACAATTCATTGCACCCCCTTCCCTTCCCCAACAATCATTGCACCCTTTCCCTTTCCCCCAAAAACCTTTTTTTCAACGTGGGCTGAGATTTAAAGAATGACCCAAACTAGAACGCGTAAAAAACCCAACTGGCAGCATCTGTACCCACGTTTTCATCCCTTTTGAAAAAAAAACACCACGTAGATTTTGGTAACAATTAGACGCCCCATTAATGAAAACTTTCAACCAAACATAACCATGAATTACCCCCAACAATGCGGTAATCAACGGCGGTTGGAAGATGACAGTGCCGGATGAAAACCCAAAAAAAACAACAACAAAAAAAGGGAAGATTGCTAAGCCAAACAAAAAACAGCAAAAAACAAAACAAAAGACAGGGATTCCCCTGCCAAAAAAAACAAAAAAAAAACAACAAAAAAAACAAAAAAAAAATCGCATTTCTATGTCAAGAAGGTAACAACGTTTTTCATCGGAAAAGAGGATTTTTAGAAACGGTCAGAAATGCCCCATATATCGCGAAAATATTTGTAATAATGTTTTTAATTTTAAAAAAAAAAAAAAAACAATGAGACCCTACATCACTGAAAAAGGACACAACAGAAAAAAAAAAACTGTTCAATCATAGCGAAAAACAATAGCTCTCGAAAAAGGGGGGTTTTGGACTAAGGGGTGGGAAAAGGGGGGGGGAATTGATGCGATTTACTTTATCTCCCCTCCTCTTCCCCCCTCTCTTTCCCCTTTTTTTTTTAAAAAAACAAATTTGGCATGAAAATTAAAAAAAACCCTGTCTAAAAAAAAAAAAAAAGAAAAAACCGCTGAGATTAGCCGAAGCCTTCTAACCCCGTAAAAAATAAACACGCAAACCGAAGAAGAAGAAGACACCAGCTGTTAAGTTTCCCTCACCCCTGCGGCATGCTGAATTTGTAGTTGAAAAAACTCCCCCCGGTGCCGCATTAGGCCAGGCATACAATACGACACACGCGCGGCGCACGGTCAGCCTGAACTTTCGGACGGCCTCCAACTCCCAGGGGGGGTTGACTGCTGCCGCAGGTTGCTCTCTTCATCAAAACGAACCACGTTGACAAGAACTCGTGGGAGCAGTAGCAGAAGCAAGGGGCAGCGATAAAAAAAAGGGGGAGCTTTCTGCATCAGTACAGTTACCGGCACGAATTAAAATGGAAACTTTTTGGCGTCAAAGGTACATTTACCTACTACTCTTTCCTGAAAAAAATAAAAGGGGGGAATTTTTCTGGGTCAAAACCCAAAAATACTACTACTCTATGTTGCTGCTGTGTACTATACTATATGATGATGATGATAATGTGATGATGATGCTGATTCGGGGGGTTATGGCACAAGTTTGAAAAACCTACTCACGGCACTTTAAAAAACTGCATTTGACTTGCTACATTCATCAGCTCATCTTCACTTATACAATGAAAATTTGGGGCCCCCGCACAGAGCCTTGGGAAGACCTCATGAGAGAGAAAAAGGCACTGAATACTTGCCATTTTGCGCCAGAAAAAGTTAACCCCCCGGGGAAAGAGAGAGCATGGTTATGAGTGGTGGGAGTATCAAAGGCTGCACTGAGATCAAAAAAAAACCCCGAACAATATTGAAAATTTAAACGAGAAAGGAAATGCTTGAAATTTTAAAAAAATTTTCCCCTGCGTAGGATTTTCTGAAGGTGAAAGGGTGATTTTATTCAAAAGCGACAACAAAAATGAGAGAGTACCGTCTTTGCAGTGAATTTCAACGAAAAAACAAGTTGGTGATTTAGCTTTTCAAGGGTGGATAGCCCTTTTTTTTTTATGTGGAGAAGTCTGGAATTTTGTGGAGGTTCGTGCACTGAGAATCGTAAAGGGGGGTGGGTACTGAGACTCAGCGTTGGGGAAAAAGAACGACTGTTTGAATGTGGAGTTGATGAAAATGGCAGGCTTGGAACGGTCGACAGTGGGTTTTGGGCCCCGTTCCTTAAGCGGGAAAACCTGGGATTCCCCGTCAGGTCGGCGGAATTACCTCTGGTTTTCACCTCCTCCTTTTCCGCTTGGGGTCTAAAAGTTAGGTCCCCGCATGTTTAGAAGACGGATACGGTTCCCACAAATCGGTGCGTCTTTGGGGCTTTTAAACCGGACGACCAAGCCCCCGGAAAAAAGCGCTAGTGAGCCAAAGGCAGCGCTGTAGGCTTCCTTTCCCCTGTCGAAAAATAGTGTTCTCTTCGTGAAATTAGTGAAGTTTTTTTTTTCTCAAAAAAAAGGTAAACTTTCGTTTTCCTTGGGAAAACGGTAAATATGAATGGTGGGGAAAAAGGGAATATTCCCCATGTTGTTGTTTTAAAATGTACTCGTTTCTTAAATTTTTTTTTTTATCGATGAGGTAAAAAGGCATGCACATTTACTTTGGGGGGAACAAAAATTATGATTTTAAAACTGGTAATTAAGGCTATGACAAAAGGTGTCTGTTATTTGTGTGCCATTTCAAAGAAGTTCCACCGGCTATGTAGCCCCTTTTTCATGTACATAGCCCGGCCCCTTTGGATAATCACTGCCAAAATGTCACCTTTTTTACACTGCTGGCCGAAACCACTATGGGGAAAAAACCCGGGAATAAACCGAACTTTTAACCCTGCACTGCTTGGGATTTCTGGAGAGGTTGGTTCCTTTTTTTAAACCCTTTTCAGTGAGTTTCTTTAGCGCATCAAAATGAATAAAAATCTCCCCATGTGAACATTTTTTTTTCTTTGCGTCATAGTGCCACTTTTTTTGTAATTAGAGTAAGTTATCAATGTTTCGTTCAATACGGTGTTTTATTTTTAAAAAAAAAAAAAAAAACAAACCAGACCACCAACGAAAAACAAAACAAAAAAACACACACACACAAAACACACACACACACACACACACACACACCCACACACCAAAAAAACAGTAAAAATGAGTTTTTTCTCCCCCGATCCCATACCGACCCCAAAAAGATTTCCCTCCGTCTCTGCACCTCTGTCTGCCCGGTTGTCGCTGGGCAACTGCCCCCGTTTGGGGATCAAAATGCATCGTCCGCTGGCCTTGCTTGTAGCTGTGGCCCGCCCCTTCAGTTGGTCTGTCTGTCTGTCTGTCTGTCGTCTGCCTGCCTGGCCCCTCGTCTGTCAGTTTATCTGCAAAACCCAAAATTTTCCAGAGTTCCTAGTTTCGCCATATTTAAAAACCGGTGGGGTTTCAGTTTAAAAAAAAAAAAAAAAAACAAACCCCAAAAAAACAACACCCCTCTTGCGCCCCAAATTTTAGGAGATTTAGTGATGTCGTTCTCCGTTTTATAATCCTAAATGTTTTTCTTGCCGAAGAAATATGAGAGGTGAACCGTTGTATTTTATCTCGTCTTTGTTTGTCACTGTAGAGTGGCGGTTGGTCAAAAAAATTTTTTAAAAAATTTTTTTTTTAAAAAAGTTTTGGTGAGTAAATAAAAATGTCAGTAAAAAAATAAACAGATAAAAAAAAAAATGATGTTGATAAGTAAATGAAAAAACAGGGAAAGTGGCTTTACTAATGATATAATATAAAAAAAAAATAGTAAATTGTTAATGATAGTAATAAAATGATGATGATTGATGATAAAAGAAGAAGAAGAAGAAGAAGAAAGAAGAAGAAAGAAGAAGAAAAAAAGAAGAAGAAGAAAAGAAAACAACAACAACAACAACAAAACAAAAAAAAAGTTTTTGTTTTCAAAGGGGAGGGAAGTGGAATGGGAAAAAGAAGGAGGGGGTGGGTTGGAAGAGGGGGGGGGGGAGTGGGGCTTACAGGGGGTCAGTGGTCAGTGCTGGTGCAGTCTACACATCAGCTTTATATCACTTCTCATCCTTTTCCCTTCCCCTTGTTGTCTGTCTGTCTCTTTCTCGTTCTTTTCTCTCTCTTCCTCTCTCTCTCTCGGCAATCTCGTAGACGTCTCTTCTCATCGTCATTCGTCGTAATATTTCTCATCTCATCTCATCTCATCTCTCCCTCCCTCTTTCTCTTCCTCTCTCTCTCTCTCTCTCTCTCTCTCTCTCTTTTGTGCCATTTGTCTCCCGTTGTCCAGGGGAGGTGACCCCTGGGGGGGTTTTTTTTGAGATACGTGTTGGGGGGCCGGGGAGGAATGAGGGGACAAGGAAGGGGGGGAAATGTCCCTTAGTGTCCCACGATGGAAAATGACCGAAAGAAATGGACAACGGAAGCTTCTGCGGCGCCACAATTGCCCCCAAAGCATTTGTTTGTAAGGGGGGGTTTCTTTCCCCCGACAGAGCACCCATCTCATCCCCCCCCCCCCCTCCCCTCCCATTTTACCTTCGCCTGTTATCCATCTCTTCCACGTTCAAATCATTCGTGACCCAGGTTGTCAGATATTGTTTAAAAAAAAAGGGTCAAA
>CM065716.1:84889018-84901518 GCA_033310375.1 Conus canariensis | reverse complement strand
GCCGCATTAGGCCAGGCATACACATACAGACACACGCGCGGCGCACGGTCAGCCTGAACTTTCGGACAGGCCTCCAACTCCCAGTGGTGGTGACTGCTGCAGCAGGTTGGCTCTCTCTCATCAAAACGAAACCACGTGTGCACAAGAACTCGTCAGGGAGCAGTAGCAGAAGCAAGGAGAGCAGCGACTAACAACAATATGGGGAGTTTGTGTTATACTCCCTGTTTGGCTAGTATACTTACCATGTCAGACCATAGCATTCAACGGCAGTTAGCCAGCTCTGTCAGGCCGAATTTTTTCCGTGGCCAATGCAGTCATAAGACAGTCATAAGACAGTCACGTGATGTCCCCCACTTCCGGCCCGGAAGAAGCCAGTGTCAACTTCCTATACGTCATTCAGCGAGGCCTGGTGTATGGTAACCCGAGAACCTTGGCGCCAGAGGGGAAGGTAGGGAGGGAATTAGAGTCTGACATGGTAAGTATACTAGCCAAACAGGGAGTATAACACAAACTCCCCATTTTGGCGTCATATACTTTACCATGTCAGACCATAGCAGAATTTAAAGGAATCGGAGGAGGGCGAGCGCCCTAGTGGTTCTTGGGGTTGACCGATATGGCTGCATTGGCCGCCACAAAGGAAATCCCCTTAGACCCATCAGCTCTGGTCATGCGGATATCCCTCAGGTAAAAATTAATGAAGGGATTTTCCGAACGCCAGTAGGCTGCCTCCAGCAGGTGGCGCACGGGGACAGAGTACTGGAACGCTGTGGAAGTGGCCAGTGCTCTGACCTCGTGGGCCCTGGGTGATAGGACAGGGAGATCCTTGTACGCCTGAGCGTAGGTAGATCTCACCGTCTTGGAGAGCCACCTGGAGATAGTTCCCGCCGAGATATCTCTAGTATTGTTGGGGTTGAGGGAGATAAGGAGTCGTCTCTGGGAGGAGCGCCTGGGGCGTGTGCGTTCCCAGTAGTACCTGAGACACCTGGAGGGGCAAAGGTCCATGTCTCCATCTTTTTCCCCTTTCCCAAGATGTCCGTCAGGGAACGGATGACGAGGAAGGGAGAGGGGGTGCCCGGTTCTTGATTCTTTGCCAAGAACTCCGGAAGGAACTTGAGAGAGACTGAGCCGTCCCTGTGGAAGGCGATATCTCTGGGGTCACCGCTGAGGGCGTGAATCTCACTTCGTCTTCTGGCCGAGGCCAGGGCGAGGAGAAAGGTGGTCTTAAGGGAGAGGAGGTCAAAAGGAATAGAAGCAATGGGTTCAAAAGGGGGTTTTCTGAGGGCATCGAGGACCGTAAAAAGGTCCCAGAGGGGGATGCGCCTAGGGGACTGGGCTTCCCGTAGAGCAACTCCTCTAGACACCTCTCTGAGCAGAAAGTCATTGTCAAAAGAAGGGCCCCCGAGTTGACGAATGGTGGTGCAGATAGCTGATCTGTAGCCCCGAATGGAGCTAGCCGACAGCTTAAGGGAAGAGGATAGGTGGGAGAGGAAATTTCCTATTTGGATGTTGGAGGGGCAGTCATGGGGAACAGAGTTATCTGAGCACCAGGCTATCCATCTCTCCCAACGGTAGTTGTAGAGGGACTCGGTGCTGGCTCTGCGAGATGCCGAGGTTAAGTCCCGTAATCCCTGAGAGGCCCCTGCCCCGGCTAGTGTGTCTAGGACGGACTGGGGTCTGTCCGAGTGGGGGGTAGCTGCAGATGTTCGCAGTTGGGCTGGCATAGAAGCCACGCGTGTAGGCGAAGCATGTTGGGATTGGAGTGAGGAAGACCTGACCGGGGTTGTCTCAGCATGTCCCAGCGAGGGCTGAGCCGGAGGGGGGGAACGTGGGTGAGGGACTTGAGGTCCGGGAACCAAGACTGGGTCGGCCACCATGGCGTTACGAGGATCAGCCTGGGTCTTTCCAGCCTCGCCTTCCTGATCACCTTGTGTAGGATGGGGAAGGGGGGAAAGGCATATGCCAGTAGGCCCGTCCAGGGGAGGGATAGTGCGTCGACTGCATACGCCTGGGGATCTGGAACGGGGGAGACGTACAGGGGCAGGCGATGGTTGAACCTGGTGGCAAACAGGTCGATCATGGGCACAAACCAATGCTCCCATACCCCCGACAGGGTATGTCTGTTGAGGGTCCACTCCGTGTGGAGGAGAGACTTCGACCTGCTGAGGGAATCCGCCAGGATGTTGCGTTTCCCTGTTATGTGTCTCGCGCGGAGGGTGATTCCCCGCGCGTGACACCAGCGAAGGAGGGCCTCTGTCCTGAGGGAGAGGCCTATGGAGCGGGCCCCTCCCCTTTGTTGACATAGCAAGCTACCGACGTATTGTCCGTGAGGAGGAGAACAAGTCGGTGCGCGACCTTGTGTTGGAATTGGAGAAGGGCTAGCCTGACCGCTTCCAGCTCCAAGATGTTGATGTGGAGGCGTGCAGTTTGTGAGTCCCACTCCCCCGAGGCGTGACTCTCCTCCACGTGGGCCCCCCAGCCCAAGTTGGAGGCGTCTGTATAAAGTTCCAGTGGTTGGGTTGGGAGGGAGATGGGGACCCCGGTGGAGAGAGTGGTTGGAGTGAGCCACTCCTCCGTCGCCGAAATGAACCAGTGTCCGAGGGGAATGACCTGGTCCCAGCGGTCGGAGGTCTGTGACCAACGTCGGCGGAACTCCCTCTGAAGTTGGCGTTTGGGGACCCGCCCCAGGGGAATGAGGGGAGACAGGGACTCCATCATTCCTAGGAGGGAGGACAGGGTTCTGGCCGAGGTGTGGGGTGTCTGTGACAGGCGGGAGATGAGGTCCACTATGCGTGTAGACCTCTCCGGGGTCGGGGAGACTATCATGGAGATTGTGTCGAAACTCATTCCCAGGAAGGAGAACCTCTGGCTGGGAGTGAGTTCGCACTTGTTGGGGTTTGTGACAAACCCCAGTGTGGAGCACAGACTCAGGAGGCGGGTGGTGTGTGGGCTTGGCACTGGGCCCGGGAGGGGGCCAAGATGAGCCAGTCGTCCAGATACACTAGGAGGCGGATGTCTTCCTGCCTGGCTAGGGAGGCCATCTCCTTGACAACCTTCGTGAAGAGGAAGGGTGCCAGTGATAGGCCGAAAGGGAGGGCCCCTGAACTGGAACACTCGGCCCTGCCAGACGAACCGTAGGAATCGTCTGTGGACCGGGTGAATCAGGATCTGAAAGTAGGCGTCCTTCAGGTCTATGGATGTGGCCCAGTCGAGATGATGGATGGAGTCTCGGATCTGGGTGGGGGTCTCCATCTTGAACTTGGTGGGCCTGAGGAACTTGTTGAGGGGCGAAAGATCTAGAATGGGCCTCCATCCTCCCGAGGCTTTTGGGATCACAAAGAGGTGAGAGTAGAAGCCGGGGTTTGGGTAGGAAACCTCCGCGATGGCCCCTTTCTTGAGGAGCTCTTGGACTTCCATGCGAAGAGCTTCTGCTTTGGCGGGGGAGGGTTCGTTGGGGGAGGGAGGGGGAGATAGCATGAGGGGGGGACGCTCGTGGGCCCAAGGAAGGCGAAACCCTTGCTGTAGCACCGCCACTATCCAGGGGTTGAGGCGCATACGTCTCCACTGGTGGGCATGCCGGGAGAGGCTGCCCGCCCGGGGGGGCGAGGGTCTGGGCTGGTGGGAGGGGGATAGGGCGAGGGGGGGTGCTACCTGATCTAAGTCCACCTCGGGCTGTCTCCCTAGTCAGCTCCGGGAGCGTGACTGTTGGCCGAACCGAAAATTTTGCTGATGGGGTTTTGGCTTAGGCCTTGGGAGAAGATTAGGTCGCTTGGCGGGCCGTGCGGTGCGGGAAGGCGATTGCCTGGGATAGGGTCTGTGCCTGGGGAAGGAACGAAGTGGGGGTCTAGCAGGGCGTGGCGGTGGCCTGGGCGCAAAGGACACAGCCTGCTTGCGTTCCTCAACTGCTTGGGCTATGACGTCAGCCGAGTAGTCGCCAAAGAGCGATTGGTCCTGGCCCGGGATGCATCGCAGGGCTGCCTTAAGCGTCGGGGGGAGAGAGGTCCGCGCCAGCACGGCATCTCTCGCGACCAACAAGCAGTTGAAGTGGCTTCTGGCTGCGCTGTCCGCCGCAGCCGAAAGGTGATGCGAAATCCTGTTAACTAAGTGTCGCATGAAAGGATCGCTGAACAAGCGAGGGTCAGGCTCTTGGTGCTCCTCAGAGCCCGAGTCCCCCGGTACTGGGATGGCACCATCATCCTCCGGCCATAGAGCCTCCGCTCGCTGAAGGAGCATGCCCAAGTAGGTGTGTCCCGCCGTGGTGTGGAGGATGCCCATCCTGGCTACTCGGTCCCATTCCTTCAGGTTCTTAAATGAGATGGTGCCGGAAGTAGGGGGGGGCAGGTGGGGGATCAACCGACGGTCCGACTGGGAAATGCCCATCTCCCTGGTCACGGGATTGTCCGTAAACAAGGAGGCGACTGAGGGGTTCTTGCGGTCCCCGAGGAGGAAACCGACCTGGGCTGCATGTGGGGCCGAGAGGGGTCCCTGTCCTGGTGGAGGGATGGCGTGCGCACCCCTGGCGCGAGTTGCTGGGCCTTCCCAAATTGAGGCGAGGGATTGGGGGGCAACGATCTTTGGTCTAGATCTCTGGGCCGGGGGGGGACCGGCGAAATGGGAGAGGGAGAGAACTTCTTCAGCGGGTGCGGCCTCCCTCCTAACGAGGTCTGGTCGCCACCGCTCTATCGTGCGGACATCGTACAATGAGGTGGAGGCTAGTTCTTCCTCATCGTCCGCCTCAGGGAGGTACTGGTCCTGAGAGGGTTCATAGCACCCGTCATCAGGAGGTAAGTCGAGGGGTGCCTGTAGTGAGTCCCCGGTGGCCCTATAATCGGCGGCCGGGACATCGTCCTGCCGATCGGACAGCTCCCGAGGAGGGAGACCAAGGTCGACCCAGGCAAGTGAGGCCGGGTGCCACATTCGACCATATAGCTGGTCGTACTGGGTGTTGGCGTTAAGCCACTGGTCTCTCTCGGGGGCATAGAGCCACCGGTCCCCGGGGAGGTAAACGGGCTGTGGCGGCCCTGGGGTGTAGGCAGAAAATCCCCGGGGACCCGGGTAACCTGAATCACTGTTGGGGGGGTCTTGAGAGGCCGTGGCCTGTCGTCCCCGTCCAGGTCCGTGCCCTGTACCATACACGTCCTTGGAATGGGCCTGGGAGGGCCATAATGGTATGGAGGAGGATGCGGAAGTCGAGCCCCCAACCCGCGAAAGTGCGGATTGGTCAGGATGCGGTCCCGTGTTCCTCCCCCTGGAGGAATATGTCAGGTTACCCTTGGTCCCGCTGGTAGATCCTCCCCCCGGAGGAGCGGGAGCGCGGACGTTGCCCAAATGGGGATCCGAAAAGGTCGGTTCCCCAACGTCCAATACCCCTAGGGAAGAAGGTGACGTTCGATCGGGGTAGGTCGACCGTCCTTGTGCATGGGCACGGCCGGGCCCATGGCGCGGCGTGCCCGCACGCCCAGGATTATGGACACCACCGAGGTCGTGCGTCGGGGTGACCATAAGGCTGCTTCCGGAGTCGAAGCGCTCCTCGAGCTCAGGTGTTGGCTGCACCCGTGCCCGGTGGGGCCGAGCGCTATGAGTGGACGTATCAACTTGGGGGGAAAAGGAGATACGTGACTCATCAAGGCGAGTGACGGATGGTGATTCCATCCCAGATCCGTCACCCGTGCTGGTCCGCGGCTCGGCAAGGTGCCCCGGGGGCCGAGATTCGCGTGACTCAGCATGATAGTGAGAAGTCTCCGAGCGAGTCCGTAGGCTAGAAGGCAAGCTGGCCGATGGAGAAGGGGTGGGGGAGGGCGAATTCCGTTGGCTAGTCTTTGCTCGGCAGGGCCCCTTGAGGGGAGCCTTGCCCTTAGACTTCTTGGGCAGCACCTTGAGGGGAGCTTTGCCCTTAGACTTTGCAGGCAGATCAAATGAAAGGCATTTTGAAATGGTGGCCGCTTGCCTATCAGCCTTGGGACGCCGCGGTCGTGCGTCCGTCGGTTTGGTAGACGAGGAAAGATCACGCGTCCCTTCCGCGGAGGAGTCGTCTCTGTCTACCTGAACCGTACGTTCATCGGTGTGAACGGATTGCTCTGAGATGGAATCGACCCGCGGGTTCTCCGGGAAATTGAGCGAACTCCGAGCAGTGGAGTGGCTCGACCCGGCGGTGTCCTTCACCATGTTGGGCACAGGTGGATAGAGCAAACCCGGAACACACGACCGCAAAGAGGAGACAAGGTGGCCGATCGAGAAAATCAATTAATCTCGATCGTCCGTGTGGTGTCGTGCAAAGTGCTCGAGAGATCGACTGAAACTCGAACTACCCGTACACGCCACCGGTCGGGTGACTGGTATGGCTATTAATAGCAATCTCTTTTTGGGCACTAAATCTTAATAAGCAGATCAGTGTCACGCACCCTTACTCGAACACGTTGTACCTGTGAAGGGTATTATTGAGCACTAAACCTTAATAAGTGGAACCAGCACAAAATGCGTGTTGAACCCGAGGCTCGGCAATATGGTGGGGGAACACGACCGGCGAGCGGTGCCGACGATCGCGAGTAACAAAGTCGCGAGAGAGCCGGTAAAAGAGACAAATCTTTTAATAAATACGCTCCCGAGAGTGCCGGTAAAAAGATAATTCTTTTAATAATTTCGCTCCCACCAAGAGCCTCACACGGCAAAATACTCAGGGTCTAGTGCAAGCCACAACTGAATCAAGTGTAGAAACAAAACACAGCAATCTTAACACAAAGGCAAGTATAGGCGAGACAGAGCACAAGACTTATCTTGCTTTGACGGCAGGCCGAAGATGAATGACGTATAGGAAGTTGACACTGGCTTCTTCCGGGGCCGGAAGTGGGGGACATCACGTGACTGTCTTATGACTGTCTTATGACTGCATTGGCCACGGAAAAAATTCGGCCTGACAGAGCTGGCTAACTGCCGTTGAATGCTATGGTCTGACATGGTAAAGTATATGACGCCAAAGGGAGCTTTCTCGCATCAGCTACAGTTACCGGCACGAATTACAATGGAAACTTTTTGGCGTCAAAAGCGTACATATTACTACTACTACTACTTCTACTGAAATGAATCACAATGGGAACTTTCTGGGTCAAAATCCTAAATACTACTACTACTACTGTTGCTGCTGCTGCTACTACTACTACTACTGATGATGATGATAATGATGATGATGATGCTGATATCGGACGGTTATAGAGCACAAGTTCTGAGTACCTACTCACGGCACTTTACAAAACTGCATTTGACTTGCTCACATTCATCAGCTCATACTTCACTTATACAATGACACATTGGGTCCCGCACAGAGCCTTGAGGAAGACCTCATGAGAGAGCAGAAGGCACTGAATACTTGCCATTTATGCGACCAGTCAAGTTAAGCCAGCCAGAAGAGAGAGCATGGTCTATAGAGTGGTCGGGAGTATCAAAGGCTGCACTGAGATCTAACAATACCAGAACAATATTGTCATTAAAGCGAAGAAGGAAACTGCTTGAAATCTTCAGAACTGTTCCAGTGCGTAGGATTTTCTGTAAGCAGACTGACAAGGGTGATTTTATTCAAAATGCGACAACAAAAATGAGAGAGTACCGTCTTTGCAGTGAATTTCAACAGAAAGAACAAGTTGGATGATTTAGCTTTTCAAGGCGTGGATAGACCTTATTTTTTTCATGTGGAGAAGTCTGTGAATTCTTGTGGAGGTTCGTGCACTGAGAATCGTGAAGGGAGTGGGATACTGACGACTTCAGCGTTCGGGAAATTGAACGACTGTTTGAATGTGGAGTTGATGAAAATAGGCAGGCTTGGAACGGTCGACAATGTCGGTGACCCAGTTCCTTGAAGTCTGGAACACCTGGTGATTACCAGTCAGGTCGGCGGTAATGTACCTCTGGTCTTCACCTCTCCTCCTTTTCCGCTTGGTGTCTACAAGTTCAGGTCCCACAGCACTGTTGTAAGAAGACGGATACGGTTCCTCACAAATCGGTGCGTCGTGAGGGCATGTTAATCCAGGACAGCACGCAAGACCCGGAAATGCTGCTAGTGAGCCAGAAGGTCAGCGCTGTAGGCTTCCATATCCATGTCGAAAATAGCTGTTCTCTTCGTGAAATTAGTGAAGTTTTTTTTTCTCAAGAAAATGGTAAACTTTACTGTTTTCTTGGGAAAACGGTAAATATGAATTGGTGTGGAAACGGTAATATTCACCGATGTTGTTGCTTCAAAATGTACTCGTTTTCTTAATTTTTTTTATCAGATGAGGTACAAGGTCATGCACGATCACTTTGGGAGAACAATAATTATGATTCATTAAAACTGGTAATTAAGACTCATGACAACAGGTGTCTGTTATTTGTGTGCCATTTCAAACGAAGTATCCACTCGGCTATGCTAGCCTTACTCATGTACATAGTCGCTTGCATTAGTGATAATCACTGCCGAACTGTACACCTTTATAGCACTGCTGTGCCGAAACGCACTATGCGGAAATCCGGGAATAAACCTGACATCGTTAACCACTGCACTGCTTGCGGATTTCTAGGTCATGAGGTTGGTTCCTTTCTTCAACCTCATCATGTGATTGTTTTCTTTAGCAGCATCAAAATGAATAAAAATCATCTCCATGTGAACATTTCTTTCTTTGCGTCATAGTGACCACTTTTTGACTCTGATAATTAGAGTAAGTTATCAATGTTTTCGTTACAATACTGAGTGTTTACATTTCTAAGAAACAAAACAAAACAAACCAGACCAACCAACGAAAAACAAAACAAAACAAAACACACACACACACACACACACACACACACACACACACACACACACACACACACACAAGAAATCAGTAATAATGACGTTTTGACTCCAGCGATCACCATACACGACCACAATAAAGATTTCCCTCCGTCTCTGCACCTCTCGTCTGCCTCGGCTTGTCAGCTGGGCCAACTGCCTGCGTTTGGGGATCAACTGCCACTCGTCCGCTGGCCTTGCTTGTAGCTGTGGCTCACGCCTTACAACGTTGGTCTGTCTGTCTGTCTGTCTGTCAGTCTGCCTGCCTGCCAGTCTGTCTGTCAGTCTATCTGCAACCAAAACTTTTCCAGAGCTTCCATAGTTTCGCCATAGTCAACCTGGCTGGGTGTTCTCAGTTTAAAAAAAAGCAAAAACAAACAAACAAACAAACAAAAACAACACCCATCTTGCGCCGAATTTGAGGAGATTTAGTGACTGCTCGTTCTCCGTTTTCATAATCCTAAATGTTTATCTTGCCTGAAGAAGATATGAGAGGTCGAAACGCGTTGTATTTTATCTCGTCATTTGTTTGTCACTGTAGAGTGGCGGATTTGGTTTAAATTTCTTTTAAAATTTCTTTTTAAAAATGTTCTTGGTTGAGTAAATACACCATGTCAGTAAATAAATAAACAGATAATGAAACAAATGATGTCAATAAGATAAAGTGAAATAAACAGGGACTAGTGGCTTTATCATAATGATGATAATATAAAAAAATCATAGTAATATTGTTAATGATAGTAATAATAATGATGATGATGATGATGATGATGATGAAGAAGAAGAAGAAGAAGAAGAAGAAGAAGAAGAAGAAGAAGAAGAAGAAAGAAGAAGAAGAAGAAGAAGAAGAAGAAGAAGAAGAAGAAGAAGAAGAACAACAACAACAACAACAACAACAACAAAGAAAAAGTTTTTGTTTTCAAATGGAGAGAGGAATGTGGAATGGGAAACAGAAGGATGGGGGTGGTGTTGGAAGAGGGGAGGAGGGAGTGGAGGCTTACAGGGGGTCAGTGGTCACGTGCTGGCCATGCCAGCTCTACACCATCAGCTATCATCATCATCATTCATCATCTCTTTCTCCTCTTCCCTCTGTCTGTCTGTCTGTCTCTCTGTCTCTGTCTCTGTCTCTCTCTCTCTCTCTCTCTCTCTCTCTCTCTCTCTCGGCAATCTCGTAGACGTCATCATCATCATCGTCATCATCGTCGTCGTCATCATCATCATCATCATCATCATCATCATCATCATCTCCCTCCCTCTCTCTCTCTCTCTCTCTCTCTCTCTCTCTCTCTCTCTCTCTCTCTCTCTCTCTTTGTGACCATTTGTCTCCCTGTCTGTCCAGACAGGTGACCTGTGGGACGGTAGTTGTGAGATACGTGTTGGAAGGCCCGGGGAGGAATGAGGAGGACAAGGACAGGGGGTAAGTGTCCCTTAGTGTCCCACGATGGAATGTGACCGACAAGCAAATGGACAACAGGACAGCTTCTGCGGCAGCCACAATTGCCACAATGCATTTGTTTGTAATGGGTGCTTTCTTTCCGCCCCCGACAGAGCACCCATCTCATCCCCCCCCCCTCCCTCCCCCACTCCCACTTACACCTTCGCCTGTTCATCCATCTCTTCCACGTTCAACTCATTCGTGACCCAGGCTTGTACAGATATTGTCAAAAAGGATCAAAACTCGGAATCACGCATACTTATATACCGAGACAGGCAATTCTCGAGAGAAGAATACGAACTGAAAAAAATCTATTCTGGGGGGCACCTGTAGATGCTATACAGTACAACTGTGGCTGGAAAATTATGTTACAGCGCAAAAAACAAAACAAAACAAAACAAAACCCCCGCACAAAAGAGCACGGTTGCAATGAGTGGACACCGCAAGAGACTTAATCTTGGAGCTGTGATATCCTTCTACATTCCAAACTGGATGTACTGACTTTAATATCAAGTTTAAAAGAGCTTGTGAAAATGACACAAAGTTCAGAATCCACACAACCATAATTCCCATCACATACATGTACCTCTGCTGAGAGAGAGAGAGAGAGAGAGAGAGAGAGAGAGAGAGAGAGAGAGAGAGAGAGAGAAGAGAGACAGACAGACAGACAGACAGACAGAACAGACAGACAGAGACAGACTGACAGAGAGAGAGAGAGAGAGAGAGAGAGAGAGAGAGAGAGAGATGACCTCAATGGTACCTGTGATTATGATGGTGATTACTGATAACGCTCTTGTTGTTGATGACGAAGATAATACTTATACTTCTTCTGCGTATAACCCCAAAACCGTACACAAAACTTCTCGAGAAAATGCGTACAGACAAGAATGGCATACAGTCACTTGTTATTCAAGCATCAAAGACACCCTAATGCCGGTTCCATCGTATCAGGCATGAGCGCACTGATAACAACATAAGCCTAAATGTTTGTAAACTCCCCCTACCAAAAGACACGAGTAATCAATAATAACTTCTTGCTGATTGTTTACCGTGTACGTTACCTCGCATCTTTTACATCTTTCTGTACAGATTGCTCACATAGTAATCTTTCTCAGTAACGAAATCCAGAGACTGGGAAGTTGAAGTGTGGAAAGAAGAAATGAGGCACGCTGCATTAAGATAATGATGCTTGGGTTCTACCCATCAGCTGGTAAGTCAGGCAGTAAATCTAGTAACGCTAAGGGAAGAGGTCAGAAACGTTCTTGCGGTCGTTCCTGAACAGCCCTCCGTATATCCCCTGTGGTGGGGCGGGTTCGGGAAGAGAAGTACAGCAAGGACAGCTTCTCAAGTACTTTTCTCCATTCCTATTACGCGTGGTGAGTGAGTGCGTGAGTGAGTGAGTGAGTGAGTGTGTGTGTGTGTGTGTGTGTGTGTGTGTGTGTGTGTGTGTGTGTGTGTGTGTGTGTGTGTGTGTGAGACAGACAGACAGAGAGAGTGTAGTGTGTGTATGTATGTGTGTGTGTGTGTGTGTGTGTGTGTGTGTGTGTGTGTGTGTGTGTGTGTGTGTGTGTGTGTTGCGTTCGCCCACGCTTGCGCGTAAGTGTCTTTAGGAATAAGCTTATGCACACTCGTGTTTGCGGCTTGTATGTGTGTAAATGCGTTCGCACACGTGTTTACGTGCGGTATGCATGTGCATGCGCAAGTGTTCACATGCTCATGCTCTGCATTGACTTGCCATAAACTTAGAACTCCTGTCAGTCTGCGGCGGGATGGGGCGGGCCATGGCTGTGGACGGGGGTGGGTGGGAGTGGGGTCAGGGGAGAGGGCGGGGGGATGGAATGAGCGGCGTGGGTGCAATGCCACTGAGGTAGGACAGAAGAGACAGTAAACAAAACCAACCAACCAACCAAACAAACAACAACAAAAAACCTCCCGCAGATACCAGCTCAGAGGGTAACGATTCTTTGCTTCTGCTTCTTGATCCCTCCACTATCCCCATCCAGTCCTCACTTTATCTCTCCCTCCCACCCCCACTCCCCCCAACGTCTTCCTCTACCCTCATCCCCCTACCATCTGTAAATGCTTCCCGTCTCTCTCACCCCTCACCCCTCTCTGTTTCTCTCCCCGACCTCCGTGGTCGTTCATTCCATTTACATGCCAGTATCGAAAAGATTATTCTCCTCCCCCCACCCTCTACTATGCATCCTTTATGTGCTCTTCCCCCTGCTTCTCTGTCCCGAGCATCGTTATTTGTCCCGGTACCATTTCAGG
>CM065716.1:84868884-84876418 GCA_033310375.1 Conus canariensis | reverse complement strand
AAGAGCTGCCTGCTGGTGCGACATTTTGTCGTTTCCCATGCCATTCAGTCACTTATCAGTCACTCATTTTTCACAGAGGGTTTATGCTGTGTGTATACTTATCATCCATGCTAACGGCCGAGCTGGTCGTCTCTTTCGTAAACTGGTGACAGGATTTTAAGTGTGTGTGCGAGATGTTATGCAAAAGTTCACACACTGAACTTCGGCTTAAAGTCCCATTTGAGGACTTCCCGGGAAATGGAGTCGGACACAATGTTAACTCCGAGGCCAGGGGAAAAAAACTACCGATGCCCGGTGGAGATTCGAACCCGCAACCCCAGGATTATACGTCCACTCTACTTTGTAATCAGTCCTATGAGCAATTTCAGTTTGAACCCTTCTGAAAGACTCAGAGTCTCAGACACCATAATATAACTATGGCCAAACATATGGACCCATCAGTCGTTGAATTCAATTTAGTCATCAGTTTATTTCCCAAATGACGGTGAACATGTATCTTTTCCCCCAGGGTGAGTTGTTTGAACACCGGAGATAGAAAGCATTACTTTTCAGCTTAGAAGGTTCAGACACGATTTTCCGTGCGCTCCAATTTAGTGAATCAACGCTGCATATCAGCGTACATTAGTGGCTAGAGTGCATTGGAGAGAGAGAGAGAGCGAGAGAGTCGGTGTCTAATTAGAAACTATTTCCTTCAGACTCATAGTCTTTAAACACAACACCTATGTTTCGAAGTGAAACGGTTTGTAAATTTAAGAAGCAAAATCCGGTGCATGGGTTGTTTGAACTTTCCCGTTTTTAACCTCCCCCCCCCCCCCTCTCTCTAATAATAAACTAATAAATTCCAAGGATAAGTGCCGCACCATTTCAGCAACTTACAGAGCAGCTTGGTGTTGCAATGATTGCAAGAAATATTCAATTATAAACAAAGCTTGCTCTTATGTCTTCGATTGAAGTAGAAATAGGGGGAGATAAGCATTCATATCTGCAGTGGTAGATAATTCTGCCTAACTAACAATATGTGCTTGAGTGGGGAAAAATAAAAATAAATGCTTCTCAAAATGAGCCTTCAGCAAGCTTATAGTCTCCAAAAGGGAGACAATCTCCAATAGGGAGAAAACTCACTAACGTATAACTCCTGGTCAGATACCGATATTTCGAAACCTGATTGTTTCTCCTCAGTGACCGCGGAAAGTGGTATTTTGACTCTTCTGCCTTTTCGGTTTTAAGAAGAATGCTATCCCAGAAAAGGCTGGTGAGCAATACTGCAGTATGTTTGTTGAGTTTTCAAAAAACCAACCAAAGGTGCCACCTAAGAAGCAAAAGGAAATCATGAAGGAACAAAACAAGCTACATTTTCTTGTGAAAAGTAGAAAATATAAAAAGATAACCTCTTAGACACAAGTGCTGAGGGCCAGTTCTTGGAATGAATCCGCAAGGGACTAAATTATAATTGACTAATAAATTCCAAAGATAAGTACCGCACCGTTCCAGCAACTTACAGAGCAGCTTGGTGTTGCAATGACTGCAAGAAATATTCAATTATAAACAAAGCTTGCTCTTATGTCTTAGATTGAAGAAATAGGGGGAGATAAGCATTCATATCTGCAGTGGTAGATAATTCTGCCTAACTAACAGTATGTGCTTGAGTGGGTGAATGGGGAAAAATAAAATAAATGCTTCTCAAAATGAGCCTTCAGCAAGCTTATAGTCTCCAAGGGGAACACACATACTACGGTATTGCACACCAGCCTTTTCTGGGATAGCATTCTTCTTAAAACCGAAAAGGCAGAGGAGTCAAATTACCACTTTCCGCGGTCACTGAGGAGAAACAATCAGGTTTCGAAATATCGGTATCTGACCAGGAGTTATATGTTAGTGAGTTTCCTCCCTATTGGAGATTGTCTCCCCCTTGGAGACTATAAGCTTGCTGAAGGCTCATTTTGAGAAGCATTTATTTTATTTTTCCCCATTCACCCACTCAAACACATACTGTTAGTTAGGCAGAATTATCTACCACTGCAGATATGAATGCTTATCTCCCCCTATTTCTTCAATCTAAGACATAAGAGCAAGCTTTGTTTATAATTGAATATATATATATATATATATATATATATATATATATATATAATATATATTGCCTTACACAACAAGCCTAATTCTGCGAGCTTTCCGGCGGTTGCTGTGAAACAGTCTGACAGATGTGATGATCTATCTGTAAATGTAATTATCGTTTGATAAGATGCAATCATCTATTTGTTTTTGTTTCTTGTTTACCTTTGCCTGTCTGTCCCCAGAGAGAAATCCTACGCGTGTGTTTGTTTGCTGTGAGCAATCAGGGAGAGAAAACAGACGAAGAAAACAGAAAGTTGGGAAAGAAAGAACAAAAGAGATCCCCCCCCCCCCCCCCCCCCCCGCAAAAAAAACAACAACAAAAAACAAAAAAAAACAAAAAAACTTTAAAAAGGGTAGAGAGGGAGGGTTGAGAACAGAACAGAAAACAAAACAAACAAACAAACAAACAAAAACACTCGGGGCCTTCAACTATTGTCCTCTGCCCAGTCTGTCTGCCCAGCAGGAAGTGACATCATCTTTACAGCCACAGCCGACTTCATTCACAGCGCTAAGACTGTGGGACCCCGAGCCAGACAACAGGAAGTTGCATGATTTTGCCCTTCAAGACTGAATCACTGATTCATCGGTTTAATTAAAGCCACCCGCACCCCGCTCAAAGGAAAGGAACAGCGCCGGAAATTAAGAAACCTTTGGAGGAAACGGCAGAACAAGGGATCGATCGATCGCTGCATGGAGTCTGGTCCACAACCTAAGAGACTAGAAAACTTTACGATGCCACCATGAGATAAGCGAGAATGTGTTGGGGAAATGGGAGGTGCGTGGGTGAGGTGGGGGTGGGGGTGAATGCAAGATGGCAGTTGGGGGAAATGGAGGCTGGCGCCCGCAGGAGAGAGAGAGAGAGAGAGAGAGAGAGAGAGAGAGAGAGAGAGAGAGAGAGAAAGGGGGGGGGGAGGGGTACCCATGCGAAATTTCTTCTGAGCACGTTGATGTTGTTGTTATTGTTGTTATTATTGTTGTTGCTGTTGTTGTTGTTGTTGTTGTTTTCGTTGTTATTTACCTGCACATTGGTAAAGTGCAGTGCAAGCCTCCCTTTTCTCCACGCATGTCAGTCAAGCTATATACTAACATCACCAGTGACATCACGAAAAAAAATGCCAAACTTAGACGTTCCCCTTAAAACCAACCTGTCACTGCAACAAAGTTCATATTATCAGGTCTAAATCACGAATGAAAACAGGATGGATGTTCATTTCTCTGGACATTTCTATGCGGCTGTGCAGTTGCCCGCAACGAGAAGTAAGCTAAACTGACTTTGCTTTCAATTATCAATCACTCGTTTATATTAAGCGCATTCAATTATCTATCATTCATTCATTCAAAGCTGTTGGATCATTGTTTTTGTTACATACTTTAAAGAAAGCAGGCCAGTGGCATAACAGACCGGGTATTGTGGACAGCACACCTTTTCACATGGTCCGTTCCCAAACGTACACGGACATCAGTGGGAACAACCACATGGCGCAAAGCGAACCCTCTCACTACGTCTTTAGTTAAAGACCTCATTTCTGAGTTGTAAGTAAATTTGATTTGCCATAGCCCTGGTATTCGAGTTCACAACACTTCGGAAATAAACAGAATTTGGAACGAACGAAGATGGTTCGCTAAATTCGATTTCACAGCGTACTCAAAACAGTACCAAGTTCAGTACGCTCAACGTTTGTTTGGTCGAATATCAAAGAGCAACATGGGAGTATAGTAGCGTCTAAAGTCAATGATTGCTAGTTTCCCCGGGAAAACCGTTGCTATTCTAAGGAATACAACACAAATTGAGAAACCATTTATCTTCGCTGTTATGCCTTAGGATCATAAGTGTTTGCAATCAAGGTTGGTCTCTTTAGGATCACATTCTTTTCCCTGTTTTCTTTAAGGCAATGACTGTTTCTCCTGTTTTCCCACGGACTCAAAATTATCATTTTCCCATATTTTCCTTATTAGCATTATGACGATTATTTCCGTTTTCCTGAGAAACACGTGCATTACCTTGAGGAAAAAAGGCAATAGTGGAAGATCAGCTATGATCGCTCTTTTCATTGACAAGCGCATGCGCACTGATCTCATTGGTATTTCTACGCGGACTGCCGGCTTGAATAGAAAAAAAAGCAGTTGTGAATCCCAAGGACTATAACTGTTTTCCCTATTGCGCGGTTTTCTCCTTCCATTTTTTTTTTTTTTTTAACCAGCCAAAAGTAGAGAAAACAGCTGCGATTGTTCATGGAAAAACTAACCGTTATCCTTAGGGAAACAGTAAATCGGCAAAAGACGAACAATCGGTGCAACTCTTTCTCCTGTAATGAAATTAACCACACACCTTTAATTTCAAACAAATGCCGCTTATGACACAAAGTCGCCTAGCAGAAATGTCAACACAAAGGACACGGAACAAGGAAACATTCCAACCCCCACCCAAACAAAAAAAATATATAAAATTGCCCATACACCCTGTACCTGACACATATACACAACAACAACAACTGGAGAAATGAATAAAAACAAGCCAGCATTCTTCCAAGACTGGCACAGCCTTTTGATGTTTCTTATAATCAAATGAACACAGGGACAAACAGTAAAAAAAAGCCACAGGTAACCTTGGTTTGACTTTTATGAAAGGAAACTTTAAATGAGGCAGTGAATAGTACACAGCATGTAACGAACAAGTAAGGTAACTCTTTCTTCCACGATGAAATTAATTACACGCCCTTAACTCCAAACGAATGCTGCTTACGACACCAAAAGGGAAACAGCTGTAATGCTAACGGATAACAGCGTGATGATGTTTTCCTGTAAGATGATACCTGTTTTTCCTATCAGAGATAACTGGGTAATAAAAACCAACAGAACAAAATGAAACCAAATGTTGATAATAACAGTCGCAGTAAGGCTGTGATACAGTTACGCAAACTACTTCTTCGTTTTATCAGGAATGTCTGAGAGAGAGGAGAGAGAGAGAGAGAGAGAGAGAGAGAGAGAGAGAGAGAGAGAGAGAGAGAGAGACAGACAGACAGACAGACAGACAGGCAGGCAGACAGACAGACAGACAGACAGAGTTGGGTAAGGAGAGAGAGAGAGAGAGAGAGAGAGAGAGAGGGGGGGGGGAGACAGACAGACAGACAGACAGACAAGACAGACAGGCAGAAGAAGAAGAAGAAGAAGAAAACATGCATGACTGCAGGTCACCGAACCCTACCAAGTGCAGGGGACTGTACACTGTCTGACACACGGCCAACCTGTGCCTCTCAACAGCACCAGTACAGTCCTTCTTTTGACTCCGACCTTCAGGCGGCATTCCTTCAGCAATTAACTCTGCAGACATTACCGCGAGTCTGGAACCTCTTTCTACTCCACTCAACCGTGCCCATACCTCCCATCCCTTCTCTTTGCCCCCCACCCCCACCCCGCCCATCACCCCCACCCCTCTTCCACTGAAACCTACCTGCATGCTTGACCCTACTGTCCCAAGGTCCTCCGGTCTGGCATGCATGCATGCTTGCCCGCTGAATTAGGAATCTTCTACTCCTCACCCTTAACCCCTCTGTCCAACCTCTTTTTGTCACCTCCACCCCCACCCCCCCACCCCGGACTTATATCATCTCCCATCCCTCCCATCCACCACAAAACAGACACAGACACAGACACACACACACACACACACACACACACACACACACACACACACACACACATACACACACACACACACACACATACACACACACAACACACACACACACAGACGCGCCACACACACACACACACACACACACACATAGACACACAGACACAGACACACACACACACACACACACACACACACACACACACACACACACACACACACACACATCTTCTCGCCCACTCCTACCCATCTCTCCGTCTCTCCTGAAACTCACCCACCACCATACCAGGTCCTCTTGTTCCAGACTCTCCGACTCTGGCATTCATGCATGCTTCTGTAGGAACCTGCGCATCACCACCACCCCTCCTCCCATTTTGGCCCTCCTCATCCTCCCCTCCCCCCACCCCTTCCATACCTCCTGTCTGTACCTTCTCCAACCACTTCACCTGAAACTTACCCGCAAGCCCTGTCCTCTTGACTGGGCTCCTTAAGTCCGATACGCATGCACGCATATTGTCTTCGGTGCTGCGACACGGCTGACCGCACACAGTGATGGAAAACTAAGCTCCCAAACGCGCTATGTAATCCAGTCGATGCCTTCCGAGTCACCGCAAGTTCGTCTACTGCATTACCATTGAGCCCCCCAAAATCAACCTCCTAGAAGACGGGACGTATCCTGAGCTGTCTTGCGAAATCTGCTTATGAAAGAACTCCGGAATGATTTTGGTCATAACCCATAAATTTTCTCAAGTTCTTCTCTCTGCCTTCCCTCCATCTCCATCTCCATCTCTCTCTGACGTGTGGTCCCTAGCCATCTGACGCTTTCGATGCATACACTTGTAAAGTAGCCAGAGTTCCCCTAGCAGTCTCTTCCTTTCATCTAACTTCGTCTACTTGGAACGCTCTAGCATGTATTTCTACATACATTATTAGAAATAGGGATATGAATGATTTTCAGATACAATTAACAAATCAATAAGACAAACAACAGCAACAACAACAAACACAACAACAACAAACACAACAACAACAAACACAACAACAACAACAAACACAACAACAACAAAATAGTTGTGGCTGCAATAACCTGACCGACCCAATTCTTTTTTTCTGCTGACCCTAGTACGCTTTTTTTTTTCTCGGCGCTTTAGAACAAGCAGAACAAGACAAAACAACACGAACAAAAAAAAAAAGATCGAACAAACAAGAAAAAAAAAGCTGAAGGTATTACACAGAACAATTTGCTTGCCGTCCTATCTTCCGTATAAATAAATCGTCAATACCGAGACGGGAGGTCATTTTCATGTGATTTTGTGTAGCTTTATTTCCCTTCTGGAATCGGCGCAAAACAGTCTTTTGCCACAAGTGAAAACTGCTGAAAGTCAAATATGTCAATACAAAGTGGACAGGAAATAAAGAGCCAGACATAAACGTAAACACTGCGGAGTGTCAGCTGTTGGGAGTGTCAGCCATCACAAAAAAAGAAGAAAAATAATCACCTTCACACCAAACCCCCTTTTTTTCATGTTACCGTGACAACAGCTAATTTGTTTATTTGTTCATTTTGCCTTGAAGGCACTCTAATTGTGCCCACCCAGGTATACCGCTCTTCATTTTTTGTTGACCCTGATTTAGCGTGAGAATTTTGCGTGCGAACTCTATCGTAAACATCCATCCGTTGTGGTGTTTACATTTCACCAGCAGTTTGGAACTACAACAGAGATGGAAATCAGTATAATCTCTTGCCATGCTGTGTTAAAGTGAGCTTTACTAAATTGTGTAGTG
>CM065716.1:84848884-84853884 GCA_033310375.1 Conus canariensis | reverse complement strand
AAAAAATCCGGTGGCAACAGAACGGGGAGTCTTGACATGCTGTTTGTAGCCACGTCGACCACGGAGGCCCCATTAGGGTGGAATCCTGCGCAAAAGAACGGAAGAATGAATAGTTAAATATAACACAAACAGTAGATTACAAACACTGAAATAGCCGGCAAATCTCTCTCTCTCTCTCTCTCTCTCTCTCTCTCTCTCTCTCTCTCTCTCTCTCTCTCTCTCTCTAATACACAAACACACACTTATACTTGCATCCATTTTTAGAGAAGGCAGGCCGGGAAACAGCTGGTCGGAGAACGTGATAGAATGGACAAACCTCAGGCTGCCACACACACACACACACACCACACACACACACACACACACATATATATATATATATATATATATATATTAAACAGAGCGTTTTTGATGTAATTGAACTGTACTCATTTTGATAATAATTAAAAAAAAACCCTATTCAGTCCACATACCATATCAGATCTTTCAGGTAAGGAACCATGAAACAACATAACAATGTTTTGTTGTGTCTTGGTGTATGTCTCTTGTATTGCGGATTGTTGTTTGTGGCGCGCACGTCCTTCAAAAAGGGGTACTGCTTTCTATGTATAAACAGTTGTTGTTGTTTTTTTTGCACTAAAAGTCATACGAACTCATACACATCGCATACCTTCATAAAGGAAGAAAAGTCAAGATCTAAAATGTAAAAGCATATCCATGATTTTTTACGAAGTACAATTTGTTTTGATCCATCTACATTTTGGCGTGAGCAATGCTGTGTTGACGATCTTTAAAAAGTATCGAGATGAGAAAAATGACAGCTTTTTTTAACAAAGAGCATCAGCAAAGCGACGAGGATTTACAGTACGTTTCGTTCAAAACAAAATTGACAGTTATTGGGTGTATACAGTGAACAACACAGGTTTAAGCACAGATCCCTGAAGAACATCATACATGACTGTTGATGGGAAGAACTGACGGGCTCCCGCCGTGATTGTTTCCGTGTTGTTTCTGTTGACCATCATCTGCAATGGTCCAACCCGTTGCGCTCCATAACATAGTTACACATTCATTTCTTTGGAGTAGGAGTCCGTGACCGATATATCACAGGAGTCCGTGACCGATTTATCACAGGAGTCCGTGACCGATTTATCACAGGAGTCCGTGACCGATATATCACAGGAGTCCGTGACCGATATATCACAGGAGTCCGTGACCGATTTATCAACCAGGTCGGCCATGATTAATCATCGGAAAGATGACACAGGCCGTTTGTGGGAACACGATAACATCAGATCTACCCCCCAATCAAGGCGTCTGTGCGTTCGCGGGATCCAAACCCCAACAACACAAAAATTAAATCAGAAAGCGCTGTTAGCCCGTCGCTCCCGAGTGCACACTCATAAAGACCATGACCTCCAGAAGCGGCGACAATACAAGCGGGGTCTTCTCATCTCTCAGGCCTGCCGGAACACTTATGACAGGCATTCGACTCCATCCCAGCATTGACATGCATACAACTCCATCCCAGCAATGTCCGTGAACGCTGCAGGAAGCAGGACGAAGGGAAGGGCAAGGAGAGGAGACGGTGGAGGGAGGAGAAAGGGGGGTGCTGAATCGACGCGCTGTCGCACCCAAAAGAAGGACGGCGGTACTTTCCCGCCAAAGGCACCGTTTTGAACCCACCAGAGTTGCTTCCCGTTTCCATCCCTCTCGTCGTCGGGAGGCGGCAGGGAAAAATGGAGGGAAGAATGACCGATTCATCTTCCTTGTTATTGGTTCTCCCTGTCAGCAGCCTGCGGTCTGACCATTCAATGCGGATCGTGTCTTTTACCGACCTGCCGACCGCGGAGACCAAATCAGTCAGGGCTGAGTGTCCAGTACTTTCAGTGTCATGACAGCCCAGCCGACCTTAGCGGGCACTATCAAGGCTGTCACGAGAGAAACAAATATTCTGTTGTGTCCTCAAAAAAAAAAAAAAAAAAATCAGCCCTAAAATAATACATGAATAATACAGAGACATCGATGACATATTTACAATTCATAATATGAGAACCAAACCAGTTTTATCCTTAAACCAGGTATGTGCTGAGGACATGAGATATTACGCAGACTGAAAACGAGCCAAAATCCACACAGACACCCACAAACATGTTGCAAAGTTCCGCTTATTTTCAAACACAATACATGCCAGACGAGTAAACATTCGCCAAACAGGTCTTCTTCACATATTGCATGCAATAGACATAAAAAATTAGCTCAAAGCAACATTCGCAGACCACAGTTAGCTTGAAAATGTTTTGTTAAACCCACCATTCCTAGATCAAGCAAGTTGTAGAACAACTAAAAAAAGAAAAGATGAACACAACAGTGTCCGAAAAATACGTAAACAAACCCATACTGGCGAATAGATAACTGCGCAATGAACAGTCAATATTCAGCCTGGAAAGCGTTTACGGTCAAAATATTTGCCACCACTGGAGTACAGCAAGGAAACACAAACTGCCATGCAATGAACTGGGACATGCGAAAGTAACATGCCAGGGCACACTTGAAGAGACAGGCGAGCTGGGCCAAAATACAGAAGGAAAAACAAAACTCAATGGAAGACAGCTGGCCTGTATCAATCAGTCTATTGCGCGGCTAGCTATGACGACAGATTCAGAGGACAGTGGTTGACTTCATATTTTGCAACAAAGAAACAACAGCAAACATACACATTCACTCGGGCAGATGATGAAAGTGTACAAAATTGCTACTGGGGTCACCATCTAGAATGAGTTAAGTTGGTGTCCTTGGGGGGGAGGGGGGGGGGGGAGGGGGAGGAGAGAGAGAGAGAGAGAGAGAGAGAGAGAGAGAGAGAGAGAGAGAGAGAGAGAGAACTGACAAAATAGTTCGTCGCTCACTTTAAGATAACAGCTGTCTGTATCTTTGCCAGACAAGTAAAGAAGAAGAAGAAGAAGAAGAAGAAGAAGAAGAAGAAGAAGAAGAAGAAGAAGAAGAAGAAGTTGAAGAAGTTCCATAGAATTTTACCAGATCAGAATTCTTTTCTTTGCTCTTTTCTGTTTTCTTTCTTTATTTAGTATTTTTTCTTCTTTTTTTTTACGGGCGTGTGATTGACTCAGTGGTATGGCATCGCATTTGCAGTCAGATGCTGCGAGTTCCAATCATGCTCATGAAACAAATTGCCATTGGTCTTTTAACATGATGTCGTTCTCGCCCTCAGAGTAGTAGTAGTTGATGAGCCTCTTCCTTCCACTGCACCGAGATGGTTATCCTCGTCTGCTACATCCACTGAGGGTGGATGTGAACGTAAGCCCTGAATAAAACTAACCAGACTGTTTGTAAACTCATTACAAAGGAGCGGCTGGCTTTTAAAGAAGCTGAGCAAAACCGACAGGAAAAACTGTACGTAGAAGATCAATTAAACGAGCTATTAAAAGGGGGGAAAAAAGACGCAGTCTCTATTTGTGCAGGGTTGAATCAACACGCGAGTGTTGCGTCCCACACTCCAACACTGTTTCAACGGGTAAACTTCACGCCAAACCAGCATCAACTGAGAGAAAGTTGACTGTTCTCGGCGAGTTACCAGCTTGTCATACATTAAACGCAGAACACCCGCTTTAGATCAGACAGAAAACGCTGTTCTGTGTTGATGTTGTTCACGTCAATTCAAACTTGATGCTGAGAAAATGAAATCTTACAGGAGGCATGGAGACGGGCGAAGTGAACAGCAAACAAGTTTCCAAGGTGAGACAATTACATACCCATAACCCCAAACAATGCTGCTCATGGCACCGACTCGTTATCTGTCTCGTGTACTCTGTATGCTTTGTGTCTCCGTTAATGTTGGGCGCTTTGGTGACGGAAACAGCAAACAAGAAAGATAACTTTCGCTTCCACGGTGACACAATTACAGACCCATAACCCCAAACAAATGGTGCTCACGGCACCAACTCCATTATTTTCCGTCTGTGCTCTGTGTGCCTTGTGTCTGCATTAACGCTGGGCGTTTTGTTGACGGAAGCAGCATTTCCTTGGAGCTTAGAGCGTATTATTGCCTCATTATAGAAGTAAAAGTTATATTTCTTGTTTCCCATTGACTGTTTTCCAGTCCTAGGTTGCTTTAAGATTTTCTTTCATACCAATCAAACCGAGGTTACCGTACTTAGTTTTTGTTCTACTGCGCGTTCTTTTTCACAGTGCTTGCAGTCAAAAGATCCCGCTGGACATCAATAAATAAACAATGACCCCCCCCCCCCCCCACTCCCCATTTCTTTCGTTGTTATTGCTGTATGTAGGTGTCAGGCAATGGAATTTGGGCAAGGTTCTAACATCCATTTTTTTATTTTTGTAAAGAAGATGCTTCTTTGTATGTTCTGGTGCCTTGTGTCCTGCATCTGTACCAGGCGACTTGGTGCTGTGAGTAACCTTTATTTGGACTTGTTGGGGTGAAATTGTCTCACTATGGGGACAGAGGTGAAATTTCTAGCTTTTATTTACTGGATGATTATAGTTCACGGAGTTCGAGTCCGAAATATAGAAATATAGAATACAAACACGCCACATTTCATGCTTTATTTATTGCAAGGAACTATGGTGAAATATTGTCATCCTGTGAAACTTGAAAGTAATGCCTAATGAATGTGCTTACGTACACATCCAACGCATTAGAGTCACTACCTACTATCACATGTTCATAAAGCGAAATTTTGTGCCAACATCGCGTCACAATAGCTGCACACACCGGCCTTTCAATTAAGTACATATGATCTTGGGAACCCAACTCTGGTCAAATTAAGACTTTTCGAGCATGAATTTTCTCCAGATGTGAATAATTAACCTGTATTAAAACAAAGTCGAATCACTGCGCTGCTGTCGAGGACACTAGCACTAAAGCCATGCTTTTCACTGGATGATGCCTGCTTACCCTGCACAAGGCACACACTGTGTGGGTAGACACTGGCTCTATGGTTAACCAGACCATACTAGTGCGCCAC
>CM065716.1:84831384-84838884 GCA_033310375.1 Conus canariensis | reverse complement strand
AGATGTGTGTGTGTGTGTGTGTGTGTGTGTGTGTGTGTGTGTGTGTGTGTGTGTGTGTGTGTGTGTGTGCAGTTACATATTTCTTTAATACCAGATCGAACTCGAATATATACTGCTGTCGAACTCGGAAATAAACCGCGGGTTAAATTCTTCTTCTCCTTCTTTTTCTTCTTCTTCTTGCTTTCATTGTTATTGTCATTATCTTTATTGCTATCATAATCATCATCATCATCATCATCATCATCATCGTCGTTATTAGTATTAGTATATTATTATTATTGCTGTCAATATTACTGTCATTTTCATCATTATCATCATCATCATCATCATCATAAGTAGTAGTAGTAGTAGTAGTAGTAGTAGTAGTAGTAGTAATATTTCTATTATCGTCATTATCATCATCATCTTTCATCATCATCATCATCATTATTACTATTATTATTATTATCGTTATCTTTATCATAGTAATCACCATCATGATCATCATAGTTATTATCATTTTTCACTATGAGGTATATATAATCGGTTTTGAAAAGAGAACGTAGATTGCTACGTAGATGATGTGATCGTGCTGGTCATTATATCTGTGCTAATTAGCCCAAAAGTCAGTCAGTCCAATAACCAACCAGTCAAAACTATCCACTAATCAAGTAAAATGAAACAAACCAGTTCAGCCACTCAGTCACCCACACACTCGTTGACTTACTGACTCATTCATTTTACTCACTCAATTAGAAAATAACAAACGAACACAGTGTTTAAATTCATTCACGCATTTACTGATTGACTCACCTACTCAATCACTCGCTCACTTACTCCAATCACACTGTCAATCAACAATCAAACCATAGGATCGATTGTTATACGAGCAATCGATCAATCAATCAATCAATTAATCAATCAACCAGTCAGTCATTTAATTAACAATAATTAGATAACCTATTTAACAGTCTTCATCAACCAATTAATCAGTCTCCATCAACCAGTGAATCAATCTCCATCAACCATATTTCACTCTCAATCAACCAATTAATCAATCTCCATCAACCAGGTAATCAATCTACAATTAATCTGTGAGCCAATCAGACAATTGATCAGAAATTAATCGAACAACAATCAATAATCAATCAATCAACCAACCGACCAATCAATTAAGCCTACCGCTCTTCCCCTCTTCCATAAAAAAGAAAAGAAAAGACAGACAGACAGACAGACAGACAGACAAAATGAATGAATGGAAGAATGAAAATTGTGGTTACGGCAAAAGCGCGCGCGTGTGTGTGTGTGGTGCGTGTGTGTGTGTGTGGTGCGTGTGTGTGTGCGTGTGTGTGCCGCGCGCGCGCGCGCGCGTGTGTGTGTGTGTGTGTGTATGTGTGCGTATGAGTGTGTGCGTGCGTGCGTGCGTGCGTGCGTGCGTGTGTGTGTGTGTGTGTGTTGGGGGGGGGGGGGGGGGCGAGGGGGCAATCGTAGAGAAACAAGAAAATCGGAAACCTACCTGTGCCCAGATGAGCTGGCAGAAGCAGACGAGAGGTATCCACAAGACACGAACGGTGACGAAGGCACACATGGTTCACTCAACTGATCGGTGTACACACACACACACACACACACACACACACACACACACACACACACACACACACAGATGCCGCAATAATTAACCAAACAAATCCAGCTGTCTCTTTCCTCTCTTCACAGCCTCGCAACAATGCTTTTTTGCACTCTGCTTCGCCCTCTTTGGTCTGTCGTGGGTCTTTTAGCCTTTAGTCGTACAGACTCGCATCAAACTTCGTGTTCCCACTTCGTAGAGTCCACACGAAGATCGACTTGACATATATATACTCCCCGTCGTTCAGTGGCGGTCCATAGCCTTTAGACACACACAAATCAGATCAAACCCGCCTTCCACTTCACAGATCCAGTGCGAAGATTAGTATTCCGTTCTCCCGTTGTTCCGTCACGCTCCGTTGACTGTCACTGCGAACAAAAGAAAAAAACAAACAAAACAAATGAGGAATGGGTGCAACTGAGCATGAACGTTTTCTCTTCACTTTCAAAGACTGTTAAGAAGAACCTCAGAATTTGTTGTTCACAAGTCAAAAAGCTTGGTTACGATTGTCAGTAAAGATACCCCCCCCCCCCGCCCCCCCCCCCCCCCCCCCCCACACACACACCACCACCACCACCACCACCACCATTCTCCAATATTTCAGTTCCATTCAGTTCCTGGCGTTTACCGCTCAGCCGATTTCGGGGGTCGTATCAGAAGCTGACAACCTGCAAAAGCACGTTTTTGCAAATAACGAACAAGTCGGGTAACTCTTTCTCCCGTGATGACATTAATTACTCGCCCATGACTCCACACGAACGCTGCTTACGACAGCAAAGCGCCCAGCAGAAATGCCAACACTGAGCACCCAGCAGTTCAGGTTTCATCATAATTTGGCTATATCAGCACCAGGGAATACCAAAGGCCATATTTTCAAGGCGACTGTAAATAAACAGGAGTAAACTCCTACAAAACAACGCCTCATTCCAGCTAGAAGAGTTCACATTCAAGGGTAGCTCAGTAGTAGAGTTAGCCACCTGGACGTTAGGCTTCCGTTGATGGCTTGTGGAGGAGCCTATCGAGAATGAAAATTACGACCGTTTTCCCTGCCAATCAGGTGTCGTTACTATTTTGGGTACGTACGATTTAAATAAACTTTTGATCATACAGCGGTGAAAACATGATACTTATCTTGTTTATTCTGAAGATGAAGCGTATTTTAAACGACAAAAAAAAATATTAGATACTAGATTGTTTAAGCTCCGTCTTTGTTTCTCGTCTCTGTCCCTTCTATATAGAACTAAATACGTGATTTGCCCTAGTTTGTAACCTTCCTCGCGATTGGTAGAGAAAGCCGTCGGTGTTTACCTATTGATTGGCCAGTCTGTCAAACCGGAGAGAACGCTCACAGTTAATCAGGAGTTATCGTTGCTGTGTTTGTTCAACGTGAATGCAGAGACCCCAAGTGTCGCTGTGACAACACGGGAGATAGGATAAACCTGCGCGAAAAACGAAGACGTGCGCGTTTCTTAAAGGCGAGGTGGCGAGAATTTCTCGCTTGCTAGGCGACGAGCGCTAACGCTTCATAGAACCCCTCCTCTAACGTTAAGTGGGCGGCCGTATGGAATAGAGAAAGTATTCGCTGGACAGTCTTTGGCGCTCTCTCGCATGCGAGACAAAATGGCCGACAGTTGTTATGTCCTGATTGGTGCATAAAAAAAAGTGGTAACGTTCTCCGATTGGTGCAGAAAGCGATCAGGACAGTGACCCTTCAACTATAATGAGGGTTTGAAGAAGCAGTTATACTGCGAATCTGGAATCGTCTGGCGTCTATTTCTTTACCCCCTCCCCCCCTCTCCCCCCCACCCCCGCGTCTTAACATCCCTCGCCGCAGGATAAGCTAGCCACCTCGCGAACTCTCACGACACTATTCATGGTGGGAGGGACAAGGGAGGGGATGGGGGTGGAAGGGCAAGGGGGAGGGGGGGGGAGGGTACGGGAAGAGGTAATTTTGGTGGAGGGGCTGGATGATAATAGCAGTGTAACGCCCTACGGAGGAAGAGTTACTAGAGTCACTATAAAGTTCCGCGGCTCACGCTTTGAAGATTATAGTCGTACCTGTGGTATATGCCAGAATCACGACTGTTAACAGCGTACGCACACACTACTTCAGTATAGCGCAGATTACACGACATTCGCGCGATAAACACTACCCGTTTACGCCGATGTTCTGGTTTTCCACGGTGACAATAGAGAATTCTCTCTCGAAGAGTTATCCGTCTGAAGTTTGCCTTTTTATCTGGCGGAAGTTTCAGTTCTTCAAGATATGTTTTCGATAGACAGGAATCCTCAAGCGCATAGAAGTTCATTTTGTAAACTAGAGTGATCGTTCTTAAGTGGTATCCTTTGAGTTTTTTGTTTTGTTTTTTTTTTACAAAAAAGTAAACGGACTTCTTAAAAAAAAAAAATTAATGTGTATAGACATTAGTTTAGTGTGACTGAAATAATTTGTCGTAATTAGCCGTTGAAGTCAGTTAAATAGTTGCTTGGAAAACTGAGTTATAATATTTTTTCATCGCGTATCTGATAAGCGCGTTGACGAGAATTCTTACAGCGTAAAGATAATAGTGTTTACATCAAACGCTAAAAATATCACCGTGGGGCTTAAGTGTTTAAAGCAAACAAAGTAAGCACTGCAGTAATGTTGTTGTTTTTTTTTTTCGCTGGGTAGTATCTATAGCGTGTTGCAGCGCTGTATAATCACACAGATGTAGAGGGGGCAAGATCCCTCTCTCACCAGCTGGATTGATTGCATTCACCTCTTCCTCTTGGTCTCATTGACCACGGGTCTGGACTGAAGGCATTCACCTCTTCCTCTTGGTCTCATTGACCACGGGTCTGGACTGAAGGCATTCACCTCTTCCTGTTGGTCTCAATGACCACGGGTCTGGACTGAAGGCATTCATCTCTTCCTGTTGGTCTCAATGACCACGGGTCTGGACTGAAGGCATTCATCTCTTCCTGTTGGTCTCACTGACCACGTGTCTGCCTCCTAGGCAGGGACTGGCTGTCTGTCCACCACCCTTGACAGGTGATAATTGAAAATTATCAAGTTTGACCACGCAAAGGAACAAAGTGGCGTGGGTGGTTACCTTAGAGGGCAGAGCTGCTAACTGAACTATTCCTACGCTGGCGAATCGTAGGGGAACAAGACGATATACTTGGTTTCTTCCTCCTTTGAATTCATTGACATTCCAAGAGCACTTCCTTTTGAGCCTTTCAGCAATTCAACAAAACAGCTCTCCTGTTTATATCGAAGATCAAATGGGGAATTTAAAAAAAAATAGACGAAACTGCTATTTTGTTGGTATGGAAGATCAGATTTTTTTTTTTTTTTTTTTTTTTGTTGTTGTAATCGGAGACGAGACTGTTTAACACTTCTGATTTTTCAGTGAGAATGAGGATGATGAACGTGATGCTATAGTGTTCCATTCAGGTCTGCGACTCCGCAACAGAGCAGTACTCTACGCTTATTGTTCATAGTGTATCCCCGCGTCAACCAGACCTGAAAGATACCGACACCTGCAGTGTTGGTCAGGAAATCTGAGAAAAAAAAAAAAAAAACAACCCACAGAGACACATCCATTCAGCGGATGATATTCGACTGCGAAGGTTCCAGTCTTACCAGTCGAGCCCGTAGTAAATTCAACTCTGCGTAGGAGCCGGTTACGGGCCGAAAAATCCTACTAAAATAAATGGCTGTGATGGGAATCGAATCCACGACCTCCCAGTCAGCCACATTAATCACTGCGTCACGACGGCTTGTACCTCCATTCCTTTCATTTCCGTCTTCTTTCTTTCTTTTTTATTATCACGCCTAAGCGGTACCTTTGTCACCTGCCTTCGGTTGATAGTCTCTCTGCCTGTTACCAATATTACAACAAACAAACAAAATACAAGAAAAGCATTGAACTGATTTTAATCACAGGAAACAAAGATACATTTCACACGTTGTTAAATGTCGTGTATATATTTATCGGGAAAGGAAATTTTTAGTAGTACAAAAAAGGGGTACATCCGCACCGTTTCTTTTTCTTCGGACAAGTAAATCCGATCGTCAAAACAAAAAAGACTAGCGTTCGGATTATATTTAAATTCTCCATCTACAAAAAACATTGCAAAAAACAACTCAGTTTCATATGCAACGACAGTGGAACAAGTCTTTTTTTTTTTAAAAATATTATGTGAACATATTAGACGTTGAGACATTTATGAAAAAAAAAATGTTGCGCCGTAAAGCTAGCCTATCGTCATTACAAAATACCGCAGACGCTGGTTTCCTGTGAATCCTTTTCCACCACATGGGCCTAGGTGTATAATTCTCACGTTACCTGCAATTCTTTCCATTATGTGGTGAGTTACTGTGTTTGTTGAAGATCGATTTAGTTTATCCGACAGATCGTCATATGGGCCTATACATATGTAGATTTGGTTTAACCTACTGATCGTCATTAACCCATTTATTGGAATCTTAACGTCATTAACATACATGAACAGATTTTTAAATGAATGAAGCCACCGACTTAAACCTAAACGGTGGTAGGACCGGACCGCACGTAGTCCATAAACAAGTATTGTCGAATTATACGTTCGCTGAACTAAAGCGTTTAGGGATAAATTGTACCTTCGCGATAGTCTGGATCCATTTGCACATTATTTCCCCTGTTTAAGTCTATGTAGATTTTATATTTCGCGGCTGCTCTATTGTGCGGGTTTTTTTTTTTTTTTTTTTTTTTTTTTTACATGGCCATGAAACAGCGAAGTTACTGCGAATTTGGTAAACATCCATGAAGCAAGATTTTTTCATGGAATATTAAAACTTTCCAGCTATCTCACCGCTGAGTTTTCGTATTAAATCTGAACGCAAAAACTACATGGGAATTACTCTTCCGTTTTCTGGGGAAAAAACCCTACTTCCTCTGGTAGAACAAAATAATCATGTGTTTTACACGTATACACGCTTGCCCACAGAAGCTTCGAAAAGAGGCATATAAGTCAAATAAAAGCTTACCTTCTAACCTTTTTCTTCTTCCATATTTCACAGTAAACACACTTTTTGCCTTCAATTTTTCGTGCAGCTCTTAATCAATGGTCGTATCCATGGTACGTTTGCTTTTGAAGGATGTTTGTTCTCCTTTAAGTGTATTTTTGGTGCAAAATGTTAACATATGTGTTAGACAGCATTCTTCTCCGAAAATACGTCAACTTTTTCTTTGACTGGTATTGTACCAACAGGGTCCTCCAACTGTTGATTTCCCCAGATGGGCCACTCACTAACTGTGTCGTCTTGAACAACCAGTGTGTGTGGTTCACTTCCGTTCTCCGAAGTTGTTCGTCACTGACAGCCTGCAGCCGGTTTGTTGGGCCTAACGCTCGAGTGAGGAGGATGTTGTATAGCGCATAGAGGCCTGAATAGCGGATGCACGCTTCGGCTGAGCTAATACAGCGCCGAATTGCTGCCGATGCATTGGTTGTAGCGACCCATCGCCTCGATTGGTTACACACATACCAGGACAGACAGAGACATGGCTGGAATAATGAATTTGAGTGGGTGGTTGGTTGATCTGTCCATACATCCATACAACTGTCAAGAGTGTACTTACCTAATCTATTTGTTCAAAAGAGTCTATAATGAGCTTAAAATTCTTGAGCAGACTGAGTTCCACGAAATCATCATCTAACGTTGCGCAACGTTCACGTCACCAACGCACGCATTCCATTTTTTTTAACACTGACGAAGATTCTAGCAGCAACAAACAAACACAAACACCAGAAAACAACAACCACTGCCAATTCCAACAGCTTGGAGTATGCACAGCGCTGAGTCGGTCGGAGTTGTCGCCCGTCTTATTCATTTAGGAAGGAGAATGCATGGTTGATTGTTCGACATG
>CM065716.1:84823884-84826384 GCA_033310375.1 Conus canariensis | reverse complement strand
CGTTGGATGAAAAGAAGAGAGAAAGAATGGAGTGGATGAAGAGGAAGAGGGCACTGGGAGGTACAGAAGAAGAGTAAGATAGGCATGTAAAGAGAGAAAGAAACTATTTTTTTTAAATCGCAGAGGTGACAATAGTGTGTGGTGTGTGTGTGTTGTGTTTGTGTGGTGTGTGTGTGTGTGTGTGTTGTGGTGTGTGGTGTGCGTGGTGTGTGTGTGTGTGTGTGGTGTGTGTGTGTGTGTGTGTGTGTGTGTGTGTGTGTGTGTGTGTGTTTGGTGGTGGCGCGTGCGCGCGTTTGTGTGTGGTGGCGCGCGCGCGCCCCGCATGTGTGTGTCGGCGGTCGCCCGTGTGTGTGTGTGGTGTGTGTGTGTGTGTGTGTGTGTGTGTGTGGTGTGTGTGTGAGAGAGAGAGAGAGAGAGAGAGAGAGAAAGAGTGTGTGGAGATGGGTAAGAGTGTGGGGGTGGGGTAAGGTGGGTGAGGAGGCCGGAGTGGTCGGACCTGGTCGTAGAGACAAACTGCTTTATAAAAATGCAGATGGCGCTGTGTTTCCGAACCGCCATTACTCGCCCTTTAGCCTGTCGAGCCGCCTAATAGATCGTCCGATTTATTGCCCTTGTTTCTTGAAAACCTGTCTGTGTGTGCGCGTGTGCGCGCATGCGTGCGTGCGTGCGTGCGTGCGTGCGTGCGTGTGGTGTGTGGTGTGTGTGTGTGTGTGTGTGTGTTGTGTGTCTCTCTCTCTCTCTCTCTCTCTCTCTCTCTCTCTCTCTTTGGGTGACACTGCTTTATAGCCAGTCATAATTCGCCAACCTTCTAGCATCCGAAGTCGTGGGAGTGGCGCCCAGAGAGATGGTAGAAGGAGCAGAAGGATTCTGGATGGAGGATGAAGGCAGGGAAAGCGAAAGGGCGGAGGAGGATGGAGTGGGGGTGAGGGCGTGAACGGCCGCCCATGGGCTTGGGAGGAAGCAGGGGGGTGGGGGGAGAGGGAGGGGGGGGGAGGGAAGGAAGGAGTTGGGAGTGGTGAAAGGAGGAGGAAAGCAGGGGGAGACAAATGGGATCGGTATAGAAGTCAGTGTGTGTGTGTGTGTGTGTGTGTTGTGTGTGTGTGTGTGTGTGTGTGTGTGTGTGTGTGTGAATGTGTCAGTTGTGTGTGTGTGTGTGTGTGTGTGTGTGTGTGTGTGTGTGTGTGTGTGTGTGTGTGTGAGAATGTGTGCCAGTTGTGTGTGGTGTGTGGTTTGTGTGTGTGTGTGTGTGTGTGTGTGTGTGTTTGTGTGTGTGTGTGTGTGTGTGTGTGTGTGTGTGTGGAGTGGCACCAAACTATTTAACATACAGGCACCACACTGCACTACAATAAACTAATATTTTACTTCACTACACTACATCACACCACACCGCGTAACACTGTGCTACACTACACTACACTACACTACACTACACTACACTACACTACACTACACTACACTACACTACACTACACTACACTACACTGCACTGCACTACACTACACTACACTAATTTTTCACTTCGCTACACTACATCACACCGCACCGCGTAACACTGCGCTACACTGTGATTCACTACACTGCACTACACTGCACTGCTCTACATAGCATTCCATTGCGCTACACAGCACTACGCTGCACTGTTCTGGCACTAAACTGCACTTGCATGACACACCACATAAAACGAAGGACACTGCACCACAGGATAGTGCTTTGCACTGCATCGCAGACAAAATACACTCAAGAACACAACACTGCGCCACAATCACATGACAGTGTACTGCCACTATACACTATACCACAATGTACCAGGTCGCAATGTACTGCACTACACGGCACTACACTGCACTGTACTGCACTGCTCTGCACAGCTACACCATCTCTCACTGCACTTCACGACACTGCGCTGCATTACCCCTAACAATCTCACACCACACTCACATTGTGCTACACTACACTATACTATATAGAACGCCACATGGCACTTTTTTCCCTCTTGTTGTTATTGTTGTTGTTGTTGTTGTTGTTGTTGTTGGTCTTCTTCTTCTGCTTCTTCTTCTTCTCCTTAGTCGTCGTCGTCGTCGTCGTCGTTGTTGTTGTCTTCTTCTTCTTCTTTTTTCTTCTTCTTCTTCTCCTCCTCCTCCTTCTCCTCCTCCTCCTTCTCCTCCTCCTCCTCTTTATTCCAAATTTCTTTTTAGTTCTTTCTGTTTTCTTCACCCAGCTACGACAGCGGTCATTTGGGACATTGAGGAACGTTCGTCGTGTTTCTCCAGCTCTGTCGATTCCCGTGCGCCAAGACCCAAGTGTCTGCAAAATGGTTTTACTGTCCATTCTGCAATGCTGTAAGTCCATCGGCTTCTTACCCCTGGTCTTCCCCCCACCGTCTCCCTTCTTCAGCAGGTCCCGGAGGACTGTTTGAGAGAGGCCGTTGGATCTTGTTACGTGGCCACGTTACGTAGTTCGCATTCCTTAAATGACGTCAGCGTATCATAATGGTGCGATG
>CM065716.1:84813884-84816384 GCA_033310375.1 Conus canariensis | reverse complement strand
CCGCTTGCGCACTATGCATCCGGCACAACAATTTGACACTGTGTATTAATATCTGCTGTTCAATAGTAAACATCAACGAAGAAACAGAAAATACCCAAACAAGTGAAACGAAAAATACATCCAAAATCGGTATACAGCCAAATAAGGAAAGACAATCAATGTACAAATCACATACAAACACAAACATACGTGAACAAGACAAAACATAAAGACAGGCATGACAGCTCATGTGGTGGCTGTCCTGTTCATATTCTTCAGTTCCAATTCAATGTATTGTCCTCGTACAAATTGAGAATTGTTTTACGGTGATCATAGATCATTCAACAATGTTAAGAAGCATTCCTTTCTAACATACAAAATGTCAGTAATATTAATAATATATACACTCACACCCATAGTCACACCATACACCCAGCCACCTCTTCACGCACACACACACACGAAAGAACCGTGCACGCACGCACGCACGCACGAGCACGCGCGTTCACACACACACACACACACACACACACACACACACACACACACACACACACACACACACCCACGCACACACACACATGCGCGCGCACACACACACGCGCACACACACACCCACACACACACACACACACACACACACACACACACACACACACACACACTCACACCACACACACACACACACATACACACACTCACACACACACACACACACACACACACACACACACACGCACGCACGCACGCACGCACGTACACACGCACACACACGGACACATACTCACCTACCAATATACGCACGTCGAGAGAGAGAGAGAGAGAGAGAGAGAGAGAGAGAGAGAGAGAGACAGACAGACAGACAGACAGACAGACACACAGACAGACAGACAGAGAGACACAGACAGACACACAAGAGAGAGAATTAAACACAAAATTGTACATAAAGTGAAGAGGAATGATAACAAGAATAAATCCGGTAGTTCCATTCGCAATATAAGGTCAAAGAAAGAGGCAACAGATCTGTGGTACAAGATGCGACTAAGAGCTGTAGAACAATGTGCATCTTGAAGGGAAAGGGTACACTGTTGTCACTCCTTCTCATCCCCACTGATCACTTAGGTGCATGCAGCGAGTGATTCTTTAAATTTTCATCTTGACTGTTTTGTCCTTTGAGAGAGATCAAAGGGAGAGTAGTGATGTTAGATAATGGGATAAGGAGAAAGGAGACGGGGGGTGGGGGGTGGGGGTGGGGGGGGGGTTGGCGAGGGTGGGGGTGGCTACGGTTAGGGGGAGGGGCGTCAAAAAGAAGGAAAAGAAACGAGGGGATTTCTCTCTCTCTCTCTCTCTCTCTCTCTCTCTCTCTCTCTCTCTCTCTCTCTCTCTTCTCCTCCATCTATTTTTCTCTCTCCGTTTCATCTTGCCTTTGTTTCAGATTCTTTTTTCATTCTCTTTGAATGGTTAGAGGGAGAGGTAGAGAGAGGGGGGAGAATGGGGGAGAGAGAGGGGGGATAGATGGAGAGAGAGAGAGAGCGAGAGAGAGAGGGAACACACACAGCACAGAGGTGACACACACCACACACACACAGCACACCCCCCACCCACCCCACACACACACACACACACCTAACCACATGTGCGCACTGCGCGCCGAGAGAGAGAGAGAGAGAGAGAGAGAGAGAGAGAGAGAGAGAGAGAGAGAGAGAGAGAGAGAGAGAGAGAGAGAGAGAGAGAGGAATCCGTACTCGGGCTGATTTCATAAAGGCTATTGAAAGGCGTATGAAGCATTTATCTTGTGATAATTGCATAAACTGTATATGAAAATAGCAAGACTGTGAGGACTTCGCAATTGCAAGATCCTAACTGAAGTGCCATAAAGTAGTACATCAGAACATTCCTTACGACGCTTTCTTGCTGAGATGCCAGAAGTACACTTACCCACTTACCCATAATGTTTAACTGAACTTTGCTAGTATATAAATATCATCCTTTCAGACTAGACCACGAATAGCATCAGAAAGAAAACAAACACAAATGGAGTTCGTCTTTCTTTCCATTTTTATATGGTACATAAGTCAAATCTCACCCCACCCACCAGATTGTCTTTCCTGGAACGTAATCCAGTTTCTCTCTGTGTGTGTGTGTGTGTGTGTGTGTGTGTGTGTGTGTGTGTGTGTGTGTGTGTGTGTGTGTGTGTGTGTGTGTGTGTGTGTGTGTGTGTGGTGTGTGCCTGCGTGTCTGGTAGTTTGATAATAAACATTATTCCTTTTGCGTTTAATTGGACGTGCGGAGGAGGGTAGGAAGGGATGGATGGTGGGTGGTGGTTGCGATACTGGGTGGTAATGATGGGGCGATTGCATGAAGTCTTACCAGGTTGATTTTGTCTCAGTCTGCATGAGTGTCTGCATGCTGATTTATGTCTTGTAAAGTGCTTAGAGCCCTCTCATAGGAATTAAACGCTATGTAAATGAACATTATTATTTATATATTATTATTATTATCATTATCATAATACTACTTA
>CM065716.1:84796384-84801384 GCA_033310375.1 Conus canariensis | reverse complement strand
TGCTGCTGCTGCCATTGTTGCTGGTTTAAAGTGTGGCTGGAGAAGGGAGGGTGGGGGGGATGGATAGCTGGTTTGTCTATCTGCTAGACATTTTTTTTTCAACAGTGTGTATCTTTTTTAAATCTCCACAATGACTGAATTACACGCGCACGCACACACAACACACACACACACACACACACACACACACACACACACACACACCACACACACAGTCACACACACACACACACACACACACACCACACACAATATATATATATATATATATATATATAAATGCACTCATGCATGCACACACAGAGAGAGAGAGAGAGAGAGAGAGAGAGAGAGAGAGAGAGAGAGGAAAGGAGGGATGGATGGAGAGGGGAGAGAGATGCAGAGCACACACACACACACACACACACACACACACACCACACACACACACACACACACACACACACACCACATGCAGAAGGATTTCTTTGTTTATGTCAAACACAAAAGACCGAGCCCTCTAAACGCCAAGGCGAAAGCACCTCCACATCTACCACTCCCGTGGCACGCACACTGCCAGAACAGATGGATAGACCTTCATCCCCTTCCTGACGCCACTTGTAGACGACTAGTTCTCTTCAAGCAGGAATCAGGGAATCATTAAACGAAAGCAGGTCCCCATGAGTGCCTCGCAACAACAACTGCCACGAAATGAGGTCAACGCAAAAATAGGACAGAGAGAGAGAGAGAGAGAGAGAGAGAGAGAGAGAGAGAGAGAGAGAGAGAGAGAGAGAGAGAAACAACAACAAATAAACAGACAAACAAAAAACAAGGAAAACAAGCTTCATTGTAAAGGACTGATATTGCACCACACACTTTTATTCTCTCGGTGCTTAACATTCTTCCACAAGACTTTTAACATTGTTAAACATCATCAAGGTTTCTTTTCCTAGCTCGTTTTTTTTTTTTTTCCGCGCTATGAAGACTTATTAGTATCCCCCTCTCCCCCAAGTCAGAAAGAACAGACATAGAAACAAAACCAGCCCATTGCCAGTACACTTCAGTTTTCAGGAAGGAGGGGAGGGGGTGGGGGGTGGACTGGGGGCAGAGGGGGCGGAGGTGGAGGGGGGGGGAGTGGTTTCTGATTGCAATACTGCCACGTGTCAGGGAGCCAGACGTCACACAGCCAGGCAAGAAGTGACCCAATCACAGCGCGAGCCACTTCACTTCACGGCGTGACAGCCAATGAAAACAAACAGCACTGAACTCATTGTTTGCCACTTCACGACATACTGCTAGCTACTGTTAGTGGGCACCGTGACAGCTGTCACCCACCGAATATGGTTTGGAAAGTTTCAGCTTCAGTTTCATCAAGGAGGCGTCACTGCGTGCGGACTGGTCCATATACGCTACACCACATCCGCTAAGTTTCGAGACCACACCAGCCGCCGTGGCGAAGTGGTTAGCGTCGCGGACTCCGGCTGGGAGGTCGTGGGTTCGAATCCCATCAGAGTCATGTGGGTTTTTCTGCCCCGACCGGCTCCTACCCAGAGTTGAGTTTGCTGCGGACTCAGTTGGGAAGACTGGACCACACAGTCGAGCTTCATCCACTTAATGGATGCGTTTCTGAGAGTGTTGCTCAAATTCCTGACCAACACTGCAGGTGCCTGTATCTCTCGGCCTGGTTGACACCGGGATATATTATGAAAGGAAGCGTAGAGTACAGCCCTGTCATGTAGTCTCAGACCGTAATGGAAATCCGTAGCATCATCTTATCATCCTCATTCTCATCGATCAGCATTAAAAAAAAAAAAAAAAAAGTTTCGAGACCACACTGCGCATGATTTTTTTAAGTTTGGAAAGAATGTGAATAGTGTGTTCATAGAAGCCACTCTGCCCGTTTTTTTTTTTCATGTTTCATCTTCCATTTCACTTCAGTGGAACTGCAACCACACTGCTTATTCTGACCCCCCCCCCCCCCCCCCCCCCCCCCGATCCATAGCCACAAGAAGCAGTCAATGTCAAGTCATCATGAAGCATCTGCTCGAGGAGCTGCTGCACTGATGCAGAGTCATGTCAGTGGTGTTCAGTGGTGGTTGTTCTAATCTACATTATGCAATAAGCCCCCATACTAATGACATTAAACTGTTTCGTCATGGAGCCAGCATGAGTGAGTTCTCCCTCTGAAGGATGCCACCTGGTCCATCCAGTGTTGGTCCCCATAGATTTACCAATATCAGCAAGACCCTGACCAAAATCAAATCAAAGGAATAGACATGAAGAGGTAGCTTGAACCGAGGTCACTTTGAGAGCAGGGCATGAACGGGCACAGAACTGGAGACTTTTGTGTTGATGAATGAGGATGAGAATGAAGAAGATGACGCTACATATCTCCATTCTTAGTGTGAGACCGCATGACAGGCCTGTACTCTATGCATGCTTTTATGGTATAATCTGACATCATCCAGGACTTAGAAATACAGATAGCAGCAGTTTTAGTCAATTGGTCAACACTCGCAGACATCACGTCCATTAAGTGGATGAACCTCAACTGTGTGGTCCTAGTCTTCCCTATTGAGCCCATAGCAAACTCAACTCTGGGTAGAAGCCTATGAGAGCAGAAAAAATTCTCACAAATTTAAATGGATGCAATTGAAATTGTACCCACAACCTCCCAGCTGGGAGTCTGAAGCGACTTTGCCATTGCAGCTGAGACAGTGGTGGTGGGTCAAACCATGTTTTTACATCCCTGCTGACCACGAAGATCATATTAACGTTGTACAAGACCGTAGTAAAGAAGAAGAAGAAGACAAAGAAGTAAAAGAAAAAAAGAAGAAGAAGTGGTAGCAGAGGAAGAAGTTGAAAATAATTAAAGTAAAGACGTTGGTCACAGAAAAAAGAAAACATAAAGGAAGAAAAAGTGTCAAGAATGGTGGTGGTACTATCAGTAGTCACAGTACAACAGCAACATAGCAGAAACAGCAGCTGAGATAGTAGCAATAGAAGAGTTAGTAGTTGCACGAGCGATAGCAGTAGGAGAAGTGGCCGCAATAGTCCTAGTTGAAGGATAAGGAACAACAGATTAAGGAGGCTTTGAAAACGTACGATAAAAGAAATAAAAAGTATTGACATACAACGCTATGAATGACAATTCTATAGCATGATGATGATGATGATGATGATGATATATGATGATGAATAACATCATCATCATCATCATCATTATTATTACTATCATTATTATTATTATTGTTGTTGGTGTTATCATGGCAATGCTAATGATGATTGTTGTTGTTGCTGTTGTTGTTATCATTAATATTCTATCACTGGCAGTTGCAGCACCAGCAATAGTAGTGACAGAAAAAGTGATGAAAGAATACTACGATCTTTTCGTATTCATATTACAATTAACAAATCACACGTGAAATCAAACTAAAGTTATTCCAGAATTTAGGAAAGAATGCAGTTTCGAAGAAACATGATGTCACTGGAATATATATATATATATATATATATATATATATATATGAATGAATAACCTTGGTTATACAGAGATACCATTATGCTACAGCATGAAATCCTCATGAGACAGAGAGAGAGAGAGAGAGAGAGAGAGAGAGAGAGAGAGAGAGAGACAGACACAGACAGACAGACAGACAGACAGAGACAGAGACAGACAGAAAGAGAGACAAACAGAGGCAGAGACAGACAGACAGTCTAGACAGACAGACAGACAGACAGACAGGTGAGTGTGTGCATGCGCAGAAACATGATGCATGTCATTACAGCTGCTGTTGAAAAAAAAATCAGTGATAAACAAGAAGGGAAAAGGCTAACAACTGTGTGACAACACATCAACGCAAGAACACAAAACGATCCCAGAAATGACAGCCTGACAAACGCAATCAAGGAAAAAAAAAAGAAAAAAGAAAGACTTGAAGACAGATGTGATTAAAACGTGTGAAGGGTACAGTGTCCTGGTCGCATTAGCATGTGATGCACGAGGCGCCGAACAACGTGCGCATGAAGGCAAAAAGGGCACACAGTTGTCACACCTTATCTCGTCTCCACCACCATGGAGCAAACAGGAGTGTCTGACTGGATTCTCTCTCTCTCTCTCTCTCTCTCTCTCTCTCTCTCTCTCTCTCTCTCTCTCTCTCTTGGTGTGCGCGCGCGCGCTGCTGCTGCTGCTGCTGCACACACACACACACACACACACACACACACACACACACACACACACACACACACACACACACACACACACTGGGGCGTCTGGGCGATCGCCTGCACACGCGTGAGTGGACAAACTCACTCATGTACGCACACACTCACACGCACACACACATACAGAGAGAGAGAGAGAGAGAGAGAGAGAGAGAGAGAGAGAGAGAGGAGAGACAGACAGACAGACAAACAGACAGAGAGGCAGAGAGAGAGAGAGAGAGAGAGAGAGAGAGAGAGAGAGAGAGAGAGAGCGAAAGACAGAGACAGGAGATTGACTTTTCTACTGTCATGAAAGTATTGGCATACATTAGCTATTGTTCATACATGTCATCACTGTTTCAATGTGCCAGAGATAAATAGACTCATGGATAGAGAAACAGATAAGATATACAGATAGACAGACAGACAGACAGACAGACAGACAGACAGTTTAGAGAGATAGATAGATAGGTAGGTAGATAGGTAGGTAGGTAGATAGATAATAGATAGATAGAGAGATACGTAGATACATAGAGAGTATACTTGGAATAAAGATAGGATGTGTGTGTGTGTGTGTGTGTGTGTGTGTGTGTGTGTGTGTGTGTGTGTGTGTGTGTGTGTGTGTGTGTCCGTGTGTCCGTATGTCCGTGTGTGCGTGTGCGGGCGCACGCACGCATGTGCGTGTTTGTGTTTATGTGTGAGACAGCGAGAAAGGGAGGGAGTGGGGAGTAAGAGAGATAGGAGGGAGAGAGAGAGGGGGGGGGAGAGAGAGAGAGAGAGAGAGAGAGAGAGACAGACAGACAGACAGACAGACA
>CM065716.1:84778884-84783884 GCA_033310375.1 Conus canariensis | reverse complement strand
AGTAGTGAATGCACTAGCTGCAACAGACAGCTGTAGCAACAGTGATAGTTGTGATATTAGTAGTGAATGCACTAGCTGCAACAAACAGCAGTGGCAACAGTGATAATTGTGATATTAGTAGAGAATGCACTAGCTGCAACAAACAGCTGTAGCAACAGTGATAATTGTGATATTAGTAGTGAATGCACTAGCTGCAACAAACAGCTGTAGCAACAGTGATAATTGTGATATTAGTAGTGAATGCACTAGCTGCAACAAACAGCTGTAGCAACAGTGATAGTTGTGACATTAGTAGTGAATGCACTAGCTGCAACAAACAGCTGTAGCAACAGTGATAGTTGTGACATTAGTAGTGAATGCACTAGCTGCAACAAACAGCAGTAGCAACAGTGATAATTGTGACATTAGTAGTGAATGCACTAGCTGCAAGAAACAGCAGTAGCAACAGTGATAATTGTGACATTAGTAGTGAATGCACTAGCTGCAACAAACAGCAGTAGCAACAGTGATAATTGTGACATTAGTAGTGAATGCACTAGCTGCAACAAACAGCAGTAGCAACAGGATAATTGTGACATTAGTAGTGAATGCACTAGCTGCAACAAACAGCAGTAGAAACAGTGAGAGTTGTGATATAGTATGAATGCATAGCTGCAACAAAAGCAGTAGCAACAGTGAAGTTGTGATATTGTATGAATGCACACTGCAACAAACAGCTGTAGCAACAGTGAGAGTTGTGATATTAGTAGTGAATGCACTAGCTGCAACAAACAGCTGTAGCAACAGTGGATTGTGATATTAGTAGTGAATGCACTAGCTGCAACAAACAGCTGTAGCAACAGTGAGAGTTGTGATATTAGTAGTGAATGCACTAGCTGCAACAAACAGCTGTAGCAACAGTGAGAGTTGTGATATTAGTAGTGAATGCACTAGCTGCAACAAACAGCTGTAGCAACAGTGAGAGTTGTGATATTAGTAGTGAATGCACTAGCTGCAACAAACAGCTGTAGCAACAGTGAGAGTTGTGATATTAGTAGTGAATGCACTAGCTGCAACAAACAGCTGTAGCAACAGTGAGAGTTGTGATATTAGTAGTGAATGCACTAGCTGCAACAAACAGCAGTAGCAACAGTGATAGTTGTGATATTAGTAGTGAATGCACTAGCTGCAACAAACAGCTGTAGCAACAGTGATAGTTGTGATATTAGTAGTGAATGCACTAGCTGCAACAAACAGCTGTAGCAACAGTGATAATTGTGATATTAGTAGTGAATGCACTAGCTGCAACAAACAGCTGTAGCAACAGTGATAGTTGTGATATTAGTAGTGAATGCACTAGCTGCAACAAAAAGCTGTAGCAACAGTGAGAGTTGTGATATTAGTAGTGAATGCACTAGCTGCAACAAACAGCAGTAGCAACAGTGAGAGTTGTGATATTAGTAGTGAATGCACTAGCTGCAACAAACAGCTGTAGCAACAGTGAGAGTTGTGATATTAGCAGTGAATGCACTAGCTGCAACAAACAGCTGTAGCAACAGTGAGAGTTGTGATATTAGCAGTGAATGCACTAGCTGCAACAAACAGCTGTAGCAGCAGTGATAGTTGTGATATTAGCAGTGAATGCACTAGCTGCAACAAACAGCTGTAGCAGCAGTGATAGTTGTGATATTAGCAGTGAATGCACTAGCTGCAACAAACAGCAGTAGCAGCAGTGATAATTGTGATATTAGCAGTGAATGCACTAGCTGCAACAAACAGCAGTAGCAACAGTGAGAGTTGTGATATTAGTAGTGAATGCACTAGCTGCAACAGACAGCTGTAGCAACAGTGAGAGTTGTGATATTAGTAGTGAATGCACTAGCTGCAACAGACAGCTGTAGCAACAGTGAGAGTTGTGATATTAGTAGTGAATGCACTAGCTGAAACAGACAGCTGTAGCAACAGTGAGAGTTGTGATATTAGTAGTGAATGCACTAGCTGCAACAGACAGCTGTAGCAACAGTGAGAGTTGTGATATTAGTAGTGAATGCACTAGCTGCAACAGACAGCTGTAGCAACAGTGAGAGTTGTGATATTAGTAGTGAATGCACTAGCTGCAACAAACAGCTGTAGCAACAGTGAGAGTTGTGATATTAGTAGTGAATGCACTAGCTGCAACAAACAGCTGTAGCAACAGTGAGAGTTGTGATATTAGTAGTGAATGCACTAGCTGCAACAAACAGCTGTAGCAACAGTGAGAGTTGTGATATTAGTAGTGAATGCACTAGCTGCAACAAACAGCTGTAGCAACAGTGAGAGTTGTGATATTAGTAGTGAATGCACTAGCTGCAACAAACAGCTGTAGCAACAGTGATAATTGTGATATTAGCAGTGAATGCACTAGCTGCAACAAACAGCAGTAGCAACAGTGATAATTGTGATATTAGCAGTGAATGCACTAGCTGCAACAAACAGCAGTAGCAACAGTGATAGTTGTGATATTAGCAGTGAATGCACTAGCTGCAACAAACAGCAGTAGCAACAGTGATAGTTGTGATATTAGCAGTGAATGCACTAGCTGCAACAAACAGCAGTAGCAACAGTGATAGTTGTGATATTAGCAGTGAATGCACTAGCTGCAACAAACAGGAGTAGCAACAGTGATAGTTGTGATATTAGCAGTGAATGCACTAGCTGCAACAAACAGGAGTAGCAACAGTGATAGTTGTGATATTAGCAGTGAATGCACTAGCTGCAACAAACAGCTGTAGCAACAGTGATAGTTGTGATATTAGCAGTGAATGCACTAGCTGCAACAAACAGCTGTAGCAACAGTGAGAGTTGTGATATTAGTAGTGAATGCACTAGCTGCAACAAACAGCAGTAGCAACAGTGAGAGTTGTGATATTAGTAGTGAATGCACTAGCTGCAACAAACAGCAGTAGCAACAGTGAGAGTTGTGATATTAGTAGTGAATGCACTAGCTGCAACAACAGCAGTAGCAACAGTGAGAGTTGTGATATTAGTAGTGAATGCACTAGCTGCAACAAACAGCAGTAGCAACAGTGAGAGTTGTGATATTAGCAGTGAATGCACTAGCTGCAACAAACAGCAGTAGCAACAGTGAGAGTTGTGATATTAGCAGTGAATGCACTAGCTGCAACAAACAGCTGTAGCAACAGTGAGAGTTGTGATATTATCAGTGAATGCACTAGCTGCAACAAACAGCTGTAGCAACAGTGAGAGTTGTGATATTAGTAGTGAATGCACTAGCTGCAACAAACAGCTGTAGCAACGGTGATAGTTGTGATATTAGTAGTGAATGCACTAGCTGCAACAAACAGCTGTAGCAACGGTGATAGTTGTGATATTAGTAGTGAATGCACTAGCTGCAACAAACAGCTGTAGCAACGGTGATAGTTGTGATATTAGTAGTGAATGCACTAGCTGCAACAAACAGCTGTAGCAACGGTGATAGTTGTGATATTAGTAGTGAATGCACTAGCTGCAACAAACAGCAGTAGCAACAGTGATAGTTGTGATATTAGTAGTGAATGCACTAGCTGCAACAAACAGCAGTAGCAAGAGTGATAGTTGTGATATTAGTAGTGAATGCACTAGCTGCAACAAACAGCAGTAGCAAGAGTGATAGTTGTGATATTAGTAGTGAATGCACTAGCTGCAACAAACAGCAGTAGCAACAGTGATAGTTGTGATATTAGTAGTGAATGCACTAGCTGCAACAAACAGCAGTAGCAACAGTGATAATTGTGATATTAGTAGTGAATGCACTAGCTGCAACAAACAGCAGTAGCAACAGTGATAATTGTGATATTAGTAGTGAATGCACTAGCTGCAACAAACAGCAGTAGCAACAGTGATAATTGTCATATTAGTAGTGAATGCACTAGCTGCAACAAACAGCAGTAGCAACAGTGATAATTGTGATATTAGTAGTGAATGCACTAGCTGCAACAAACAGCAGTGGCAACAGTGATAATTGCGATATTAGTAGTGAATGCCCTAGCTGCAACAAACAGCTGTAGCAACAGTGATAATTGCGATATTAGTAGTGAATGCACTAGCTGCAACAAACAGCTGTAGCAACAGTGATAATTGCGATATTAGTAGTGAATGCACTAGCTGCAACAAACAGCAGTAGCAACAGTGATAATTGCGATATTAGTAGTGAATGCACTAGCTGCAACAAACAGCAGTAGCAACAGTGATAATTGTGATATTAGTAGTGAATGCACTAGCTGCAACAAACAGCTGTAGCAACAGTGATAGTTGTGATATTAGTAGTGAATGCACTAGCTGCAACAAACAGCTGTAGCAACAGTGATAGTTGTGATATTAGTAGTGAATGCACTAGCTGCAACAAACAGCTGTAGCAACAGTGATAGTTGTGATGTTAGTAGTGAATGCACTAGCTGCAACAAACAGCTGTAGCAACAGTGATAATTGTGATATTAGTAGTGAATGCACTAGCTGCAACAAACAGCTGTAGCAACAGTGATAGTTGTGATATTAGTAGTGAATGCACTAGCTGCAACAAACAGCTGTAGCAACAGTGATAGTTGTGATATTAGTAGTGAATGCACTAGCTGCAACAAACAGCTGTAGCAACAGTGATAGTTGTGATATTAGTAGTGAATGCACTAGCTGCAACAAACAGCTGTAGCAACAGTGATAGTTGTGATATTAGTAGTGAATGCACTAGCTGCAACAAACAGCTGTAGCAACAGTGATAGTTGTGATATTAGTAGTGAATGCACTAGCTGCAACAAACAGCAGTAGCAACAGTGATAGTTGTGATATTAGTAGTGAATGCACTAGCTGCAACAAACAGCAGTAGCAAGAGTGATAGTTGTGATATTAGTAGTGAATGCACTAGCTGCAACAAACAGCAGTAGCAACAGTGATAGTTGTGATATTAGTAGTGAATGCACTAGCTGCATCAAACAGCAGTAGCAAGTTTATAGGAATAATGGAAGTAATAGTGGCAGTAAAAAAATAGT
>CM065716.1:84766384-84773884 GCA_033310375.1 Conus canariensis | reverse complement strand
TTATTTATATGTATATATCAATCAATACGTGTGATAGGCCACGTGATACTTCAAACTGATTATTGTCAAGTTTCTCCCTACAGCAAGGAACCAGTAGGGACGTTGTCTGCCAAGGGTGAGTCGCATAAGGGTGGAAGGAGAGACGACCAGCCGAGGGACATGACAGCAGACCAATAGGCTCCCCACCTAAGCGTAATCGGAAAAAATCCCTCCCCTTGCGAGGTAATAGAGGGAGTATAATCGGTTCCAGAACTGCGTGGACAAACTCCAGCGCTCTCTGGAACCGCTCATTGGGCAGCAGCCCCTCCCTTCATCTGATATCTGGGTATATAACCCCTCCGGGCCTGTCCTGTTTCCCGCTTCTTGTAATACTCGCTCTATGCTTCAACATGGAAGATTTTCCAGAGACTCAGCAATCTCAGCCGCCGAACTGTGCTAATGGTGCGTCTGTTCCAAGTATGTCGCTGCTTGACTCTACGGCCACATGTGGCAGTACAAATACACAGGGCGGTATTGGTCAGCAAAACATGCCAAAATTATTCACCTGATTTTACGAACACATCAACGAGGGCAAAAATCCCTACATTTCTCCGTACTAATCAAAGAACACTTAATGTCGCCGGTGCACGGGAGAAAACACAATGGATAAGCATAAGTATAATCCTTAATTTTGGTCGAACATTTACTGCTCCGAGGTCTTTTGTCCGCAGAATCGGACTCGTCAGGAAGATACAGATAAATGTGTTTGTGCTCCCTTGGCATTAAATAGAGGCTACAGTCTACCATTCTGTGGTATTCTCACCACCAAGGGTTCAAAAACAGAATCCAACAGCAGTCCAAAAACAGGCAGCGAAGAGTAGAGAGGGAAAAACGAAAAGAAATTGTGGTAAGGAAATAACTTGTTAAAAAAACAAACTAAAATCATATAGTAAACAGTATAAATGTAGTGGATAACGTTTGAGCCTATGCATGTGGATCCATTTAAGGATGTAAGGGAGATAAAAAGGTGTCAACAATCAAAATGGTCAGCTATGTATACACACACACACACACACACACACACACACACACACACACAAGAGAGAGAGAGAGACGAGAGAGAGAGAGAGAGAGAGGAGAGAGAGAGAGAGAGAGAGAGAGAGAGAGAGAGAGAGAGAGAGAGTTTTAGCAAACAAAAACTGTTTCAACTTCTTTCTGTTTGTAATCCGTGTAATCCTCGGCACAGGCAAGAGGGAAAAATATCGTCGAGAATTTTCTGTCTGAAAGAGAAAAAAAATTGTACCGCGCCATAAGTAGCGGTAGTAACATGTTCTGACTCATATTCTGTTCGTGCAAAAGTCATACTCCTCCCTCTTTCCCTCACCTACCTCCTCCCTAACCCTCCCTACCCTTCTCTGATTCCCATGACTCCACGTGATAGGGAGAGCAAAAAGAAGAAAACAAACAAACAAACAAAAAACCCAAAACCAACAACAAATAGTCTTGATGCTTCAAACGTGTGTATCACAAACGGAGCAGAACATCTGTGTTAATTGCATAAACGTGCTGTCGTCACCCGTGGATTGATGGGACGACGTGTCGGTCGCATAATGGCTTTGTATCTTGGTGATCTCAGACTTTTGGGAATGGAATAATCATCAACCTGTCTCTTGTGCTTTTTTTCACTGCCACCAGCAGGGTTTTTTTTTGCGGGGGAGGGGGGGGGGGGGTTGTTTTTGGTCTACTGCAATATTACCAGGTTACAAGGAACACTGCTGGTTGTTCGAGTTGTAAATGATGCACGAGGAAAAGCGGCTGGTTGTTTGCTCTGTAACTGGTGTCGAGGGTAGTGCGACTGGTTGTGTCGTCACTAGTGTTGTAACTGGTGTCGAGGGTAGTGCGACTGGTTGTGTCGTCACTGGTGTTGTAACTGGTGTGAAGGGAAGAGTGGGTAAGGGTAATGTTGTTTATAGCCCAGCCGACCGCAAAGGGCCATATCAGGGCTGTCATCACGTTGAGGTCAACTCACAAGTCATAAAAAAAACCCACAAGCACACATACTACACATGTCTTAAAATACACCTTAACACGCACTAGAAACTTGGTGAAAAATCTTTCTTCCGTAAAATCCTAGATCAAATGAAAAATGCTAATCCCTTTCAGAAATTTAAAGGTCACGTCAGGTGGGACATCTCTGAACCAGGTTTTCATGGAGTCTGCTGTAAACTGTTTCTGTCTCGCATCGTGCAAGTCCCAACACTCTGAAAGAATATGTTTCACTGTGAGTGGAAAATGACATGAAATGCACCATGGAGCTTCTTCACCTTTTAAAAGATAAGAAAGGGAAGAGTGAAAGGTTGTGTTGTTACTGGCGTACAGGGAAGAGTGACAGGTTGTGTAGTAACTGGTGTACAGGGAAGAGTGACTGGTTGTGTTGTAACTGGTGTGCAGAGAAGAGTGACTAGTTGTAACTGGTATACAGGGAAGAGTGACAGGTTGTGTTGTAACTGGTGTACAGGGAAGAGTGACAGGTTGTGTTGTAACTGGTGTGCAGGGAAGAGTGACTGGTTGTGTTGTAACTGGTGTGCAGGGAAGAGCAATTAGTTGTAACTGGAATAGGGGAAGAGTGACTGGTTTTGCTGTAACTGCTGTGTGTAGGAAGAGCGACTGGTTGTGTTGTAACTGGGTACAGGGAAGAGTGACTAGTTGTGTTGTAACTGGTGTACAGGCAAGAGCGACAGTTTGTGTTGTAACTGGTGTGTGTGGGAAGAGCCACAGGTTGTATTGTAACTGGTGTACAGAGAAGAGTGACTGGCTGTGTTGTAATTGGTGTACAGGGAATAATGACTGGTTGTGTTGTAACTGGTGTACAGGGAAGAGTGACTGGTTGTGTTGTAACTGGTGTACATGGAAGAGTGACTGGTTGTGTTGTAACTGGTGTGCGGGGAACATCGACTGGTTTGTAGTAACTGGTGTAGGGGAAGAGAGACTGTTTTTGTTGTAACTGGTGTATAGGGAAGAGTGACTGGGTTTCTTGTAACTGGTGTAGGAGAGTGACTGTTTGTGTTGTAACTGGTGTACAGGGAAGAGTGACTGATTTTGTTGTAACTGGTGCACAGGGAAGAGTGACTGGATGTGTAGTAACTGGTGTTTGCATGGAAAGAGTGACTGGTTCTGTTGTAACTGGTATATGCGTGGGAAGAGTGATTGGTTGTGTTGTAACTGGAATACAGGGAAGAGTGACTGGTTGTGTTGTAACTGGTATACAGGGAAGAGTGACTGGTTGTGTTGTAACTGGTATACAGGGAAGAGTGACAGGTTGTGTTGTAACTGGTGTGTCTGGGAAGAGTGACTGATTGTTTCGTAACTGGTGTGTGTGGAGAGAGTGACTGGTTGTGTTGTAGCTGGTGTACAGAGAAGAGTGACTGGTTGTGTTGTAACTGGTGTGAAGAGAAGAGTGACTGGTTATGTTGTAACTGGTGTGCAGGAAAGAGCGATTGGTTGTGTAGTAACTAGTGTGGTGTGGGAAGAGTGAAAGGTTGCCTTGTAACAGGTGTAGAGAGAAGGGTGACTGGTTGTGTAGTAACTGGTGTACAGGGAGGAGTGACTGGTTGTGTTGTAACTGGTGTACCGGGAAGAGTGACTGGTGGTGTTGTAACTGGTATACAGGCAAGAGGGACAGGTTGTGTTGTAACTGGTGTACAGGAAAGAGTGACAGGTTGTGTTATAACTGGTGTACAGAGAAAAGTGACAGGTTGTGCTGTAACTGGTGTGCAGAGAAGAGTGACAGGTTGTGTTGTAACTGGTGTGCAGAGAAGAGTGACTAGTTGTAACTGGTGTACAGGGAAGAGTGACAGGTTGTGTTGTAACTGGTGTACAGGGAAGAGTGACAGGTTGTGTTGTAACTGGGTACAGGGAAGAGTGACAGGCTGTGTTGTAAATGGTGTGCAGAGAAGAGTGACTAGTTGTAACTGGTGTAGGGGAAGAGTGACAGGTTGTGTTGTAACTGGTGTGCAGAGAAGAGTGACAGGTTGTGTTGTAACTGGTGTGCAGAGAAGAGTGACTAGTTGTAACTGGTGTGCAGGGAAGAGTGACTAGTTGTGTTGTAACTGGGTACAGGGAAGAGTGACAGGTTGTGTTGTAACTGGTGCAGGGGAAGAGTGACTGGTTGTGTTGCAACTGGTGTACAGAGAAGAGTGACTGGTGGTGTTGTAACTGGTGTACAGGGAAGACCACTCGCTGTCTGTGCATATGTTGTGACCAGGTTGCAGGGAAGAGTGACCGACTGTTTTTGTTGTAACCGGGGTGCAGGGGAAAGCAAGTGGCCGTTTGTATTGCAGTCAGTGCGCCAGAAGTGTTTGTTTTAAATGTGTTAAAAGGAACAGCGCTGGCCTTTTTGTGCTTCAGATATGCTTTTACATTCATTGTTGTTGTTGTTTTTGCGTTGGTTGTTTTGTTGTTGTTGCTGTTGTTGCTGTTATTTTTTGCTCTGTTGTCGTTTTGCGTTCGTTGTTTTGTTGTTGTTATTGTTGCTGTTGCCGGTTTTTTGTTCTTGTTGCTGCTGCTGCTAACGTTTTTTTTCCCTTAAAACGCAATGTTCCTTTGGCGACACTCATATTTCAAACTTCTCTTTTATTCAAAGTATTAGTCTGATGTTTAAACAACTGATGCTTTGGAATACTTTAGATTACGACACAAAGTGGGATTTCATTATCTTTCGGGGTTTTTTTTTTTTTGTGTGTGTCCGGTAAGGTTGATCGCTGACGAACTGTCTGTATACGTGGCCATACTTAACCATATATACTAATAATTGCTCAGGTCCCAACTCTATGTGAGCAGACTGTTTCACATACCCAATTTTCGAAATAATGAGAGCTTGTTTGGGAGAAATCCAGATCTCAGATACTCCAAATATCACCAGCCGCCCTGGCGAAGTGGCTAACGTCACAAACTCCATGTTGGGAGGTCGTGAATTCGATTCCCATCAGAGCCATTTATTGCCGGGATTTTTCTGCCCTGACAGGCCCCCTCCCAGAGTTGAGTTTTATGTAGGCTCAAATATACACCCTGGTTTCATCCACTCAACAGATGCGTCTCTCAGAATGTTGCTTAAATTCCCTGACTAACAGTCCAAGTGTCTGCATCTCTCGGGCCTGGTTCACGGTGGAATTTAGTATGAAACTAAGCGTAGATTACAGCTTTGTCATGCAGTCTCTGACACGAATGGAAACTCGTAGCATCATCTTTATCATCGTCTTCCTCATCGAGCAATATCAAACAAATGTTCCAAAGTCCGTGTCCCTTCATGCTCAACTATCACATCGACCTCATTTTCGATTTTCTCTCCGTGTCTTTGCCTTTGGTTTGGCTCTGTCAGATCACCAGTTCTGGCAGATACATAGAGACTGTCATTGGGCGGATGTAGTGGAGCACTCCAGAGGCAGAGTTCACTCACGTTGGCTTCGCGAATACGCAGTTATTGTCGTCAGAAAGGGACTTAGTAAAGTGGTGTGCTGCATACGTTACATCACAGTAAGCTCTACTGAACATCTTTAAAGTGACTCTACAGCTGTTTTGTGTCTCCTCTAGCGGACTGCCTCATGACAACTTGACACTGACTGCTCCCTGTGGATTGCCGGTATCGGGGTTGTGGCGGGGCAAGCCAGGCTGTGGCTGTGTATAGGGAGCCGGAATGACTGGTGTGGGCGCAATGCCACTGGGCTTGCATGGAAGAAGAGAAAAGTAAAAGAAAAGTGGAAAAAAGAGAAATTTCCTCCAATTATCCTACAGGCTTCACGTCTTAGCAAACAAGTAGGTAAAAAAAAAACAACAACCTGTGTTGGCACTACAGATCCTTCATGCACGTGCAACACACACTGTGTTGGCACTACAGATCCTGCATGCACGTGCAACACAAACAGGATGAATGCTTGTTAATTGTTTAACTAAGCGCAGCTTGAAGTCGTTAATCACAGAGGGGCGAGCTGATCTGCCTCTTGTTAGCCTGCATGCAGAGGAAACCTTGTGATGCAGACCACTTCTATTTATAATCCTGACTGTCTGTCTGTCTGCTTGTCTTTCATAAAATCCAAAATAAAGAGGGAAAAAAACAGAAACGGGAAAAGGAAACATACAAAAGGAAACACTCAAAAGAGCCCTGGGGATTCGCTTCACATTTTTACCTTGTTATTTGTGGGATCGGGACCTAAAAGGAGCTGAAATGCGAGAGATCCTGGCATAAAACTAATGAGCAAAGACCGGTTTCCGGTAATTATGGCATACGATTTTCATCTCTGCAGGGAAACTCTGAAACACACAGGATACGCGTCTCTAAGATTCTTCAGTTTTGTAACTGGTTTTTAATGACTTGAAGCTTGTTTCACATAGATACGATACCCATTAGGTAACGTGGAGGTCTGCAATCACACTCCAGCACGACACAGACGAAAGACAGGGATAACCATCCTGGAAAACTAGAAAGCTGTAGCAGACTGCTTATTTAACACTTCTCTTATTCCACCAGAACGACCACACCTTAAGTTGGGCAATGAAATACCACATTTTAGTAACAGTAGTAGTAGGAGCAGCAGCAGCAACAGTTAGTAGTAGTGAGTAGTAGTAGTAATAGTAGTAGTGGTAGTAGTAGTAGTAGTAGTAGTAGTAGTAGTAGGAGCAGCAGCAGCAGCAGCAGTAGTAGTAGTAGTAGTGGTAGTAGTAATAGTAGTTGTAGCAGCAGCAGCAGCAGCACAGTAGTAGCAGCAGCAGCAGCAGCAGCAGCAGTAGTAGTAGTAGTAGTAGTAGTAGTAGTAGTAGTAGCAACAACAGCAGCAGCGGTAGTAGCAGAGTAGTAGCATAGTAGTAGTAGTAGTAGTAGTAGCAGCAGCTGCAGCAGCAGCAGCACCAGCACCAGTAGTAGTAGTAGAAGTTGTTGTTGTTACTGTAGCTAGTAGTAGTAGTAGTAGTAGTAGTAGTAGTAGTAGTAGTAGTAGTAGTATAGTAGTAGTAGTAGTAGTAGTAGTAGTAGTAGCAGTGTCGTTGTTGTTGTTCTTGTTCTTGTTGTTGTAAATCAGTAGAATATTCTAGACGTTTGTAATAGATAAAACCACACTTTAAACTACATTCCAAACAAATGAGAACAGGCATTTCACAAAAAACAAACAAACAAACAACAACAACAACAACAACAACAACAAAACTGCCGTCACGAGCTCGCTCCACGCCCACCTGTACCACACCGCTCATCCTCGCCCTCTCATATTCCCCCTCTACCCATCAGCGGGATGCGAACTCTCAAAGCCAGACACTGAAGTCGATGTTTTACAAATAAGCTAACCGGGCCACCAACACAAATGCGTCCCATCTGCCTCTTGCGGTGTTTCTTTTGCAGTCAACTGCTGCTGAGTGCAATTTACTTCCGACTTTACTGCAAGCTGTGGCTCTTTGTCGCAGCTGGCAAACCTGGGACACAGTCTTGGGGAGCTGGCAAAAGAAGCAAACTCCAGCGGGCGGTTGGACGGCGAT
>CM065716.1:84753884-84756384 GCA_033310375.1 Conus canariensis | reverse complement strand
TCGCGCTTTCCTCCCCCCCCCCTCTCTCTCTCTCTCACTCACTCACTCACACAAGCGCACGCGCGTGTGTGCACACATAAAGTCTCTGAAAAGATCTAGTCTGCCTTCAGGCGCGAACTCGATGTGTCCCTCAGGAGTCAAAAGAATAAGCGTTCACCTCCACACAATGCTTTGTTATTTGTTTTGTTTCTTTGTTTGTTTGTCTGTTAGTTTGTTTGTTGGTTTCTTTGCTTCACTGATACACTTGCGTCCAAACTACCCCTCCCCTTGCGTTAAATCTGACACGCAACACGATCATATTCGTCGGGGGGGGGGGGGGGGGGGGAGGCGGGGGGGGGGGGGGAGGCCGGGGGGGAGGGGGAGTGGGAGGGGGGAGAAGAGAGAGAGACAGAGACAGAGAGAGAGAGAAGGGGATGGGATAGAGCGGAAGAAAGGTAGAGGGGTGGAGGAGAGAACGTTTTACTTTTTACTTTTGCTTGGGCGGTGGGTATAACAAAAGCAACATGATAAGAAATCCAGGAAGGGGAAGAACACGAGAACATAAGAAGATGGGGAGATGAAAATGTAGTCAGTGTACCAGAACTACAAACCGTTTTTCTTGTTCAGTTCACTGTAAGTAACGGCAGTTTAAATACTTAATGTATTAAGTTTGTTTGTTTTTGTTTGTTTTTTTTCTGACAACCTTACATAATCGATCCACTTCTTTTTCCAACTGCTTCGAAGCAGTTTAATTCCGTCTTACTTTCCTTTTCAGGGGAGAGAGAGAGAGAAGATGCAGATGCAGATGTTTATTCGTAAAGGCCATAGTCCCTTAGAAGGGGGATACATATAAAAGAAAGAACTTTGCATAATCCATTTCTAATCAGGGGTACAAACAAACTAAGGTATTACAGAATTTCTTCGTTTAAACCCTCTGTAAAAATACACAGCAAGCTGCTTCACTATTTTATCATTTGTCGATGACATTAACAAAATTAACCTGAATAGTGAAGGATGCATATAGTATTTGGATGGAATACAGTGTTGTCTAAGATCACTTAGTTCTGGGCACGAAAGAACAAAATGAACTTCATTTTCTTGAGATTCCTGACATAATGGACAAACAGTCACACGATCGTTTAAATGTCTGTAACGCTGTGAATGTGCATAGATATCTGATATACCAAATCTGAACTTGGTTATCATATATTTCAAATGTCTGTCAATAACCATTGACAAATACCTCGGAACACAATGCATAGGATTTAGCATTCTATAAATATCAAATCTATTACTGTCTTCAACATGAGAGTTCACCTCTGCCATCTACAATCAATCAATGTTTGCCGAAAAATACGGACAAAAGCATTTATATCGCCAACATCTATCATCGCTGACAAGTGGTCTAGTGTTACAATCCACATAGAAGGGTTCTGTTTGCACTGCTCCGAATTTTGGTTACAGTAATGAGAGAGAGAGAGAGAGAGAGAGAGAGAGAGAGGAGAGAGAGAGAGAGAGAGAGAGAGAGAGGGAATAAACAAAGAGAGATTGTAAGAAAAGAAATAAGCAAGAAAGGAAGAAAGAAAGAGATCAAGGAAGTAAGAAAAACACTCAAATGAACAAAGTTAAACACAAAGAGAGAGAGAGAGAGAGAGAGAGAGAGAGAGAGAGAGAGAGAGAGAGACAGACAGACAGACAGACAGACAGACAGACAGACAGACAGAGAAAGAAAGACAGGCAGACAGACAAAGAAAGAGGCAGACAGAGAGACAGACAGACAGACGGACAGACAGACAGACGGACGGACGGACAGACAGGCAGACAGACAGACAGACAAACGGATAGAGTATAGACTCAATACAGACAAAGACAGAAACAGACACAGAGAGATCGTTTCATTACATCGTTGATTTTCATACCCACGTATTTGACAGCTCCACCGATCATAAAGCCCAAGACAGGTCCGTCAGAAGCGAATATCAGGAAAAGTACGTCAACAACAACAACAACAACAACGAGCCAACCACGAATGCCATGACAGGTCTGTTATCATTAGATCCAAAAGAACAACAACAATCACAACTCAACAACAGCAATATCATCATCCCAACAAAAACATCGGCAATAAACCAGCTATAGAAGTGATTAAGGATCAACAACAACAAACAAAATAAAAAAAATCCCCGCAACAAGGGAACCACCCCCATACTACCACTACCACAATCACCACCACAACCAACAACAATAGAGGCGGCAACAACGAATAAAGGAAATAGCAGCAGCAGCAGCAGCAGCAGCAGCAACGACAACAACAACAACAACAGTCACGGCAGTAACTACAACAGCAGCAGCAGCAGTAGCAGCAGCAGCAGCAATATCACGTAAAATCGGATAGCTACATGAGATATTTTCAAAGACCCCCAAACAAAAACAATATGGAGAACGTTCACAATGTTAACACGTGAAAAGCTATCATCAAGCCAAGAACCTGCCTAAAACAAAGTAAAATATCTGTAAGAAC
>CM065716.1:84746384-84748884 GCA_033310375.1 Conus canariensis | reverse complement strand
GTGTGTGACATTGGACTTCAAACTTATTTATTTGTCGTAAAACCAATCCAAGAAATTATGGACACTAAACATAAGAACAAACCGATGGGAAAAAAGTAATCTTGAACAAGAGAGTGAAGGTAAGTGTGTGTGCGTGGATGTGTGTGTGTGTGTGTGTGTGTGTGTGTGTGTGTGTGTGTGTGTGTGTGTGTGTGTGTGTGGTGCGTGCGTGCGTGTGTGTGTGTGTGTGTGTGTGTGTGTGTGTGTGTGTGTGTGTGTGTGTGTGTGTGTGTGTGTGTGTGTGCACGCGCGCGTGTGTTTGTGTGTGTGTTCGTTTTCCTTAGTATCAACTACTGCTCGATTTTTTTTTTATCTTGTTCTTAGATGCTATAATCGTAATGTTTATTTCTTCCATCTCCCCCACTGGATCTCCATTCTGCTGTTCCAGATACGATCAGCATGCTGTTCCAAAAGTGCCATAACCATCCTTACATGCTATAACCGTAATGTTTATTTCTTCCATCTCCCCCACCGGATCTCCATTCTGCTGTTCCAGATACGATCAGCATGCTGTTCCAAAAGTGCCATAACCATCCTTACATGCTATAATCGTAATGTTTCTTCCTAACCCCCCACCTAATCTCCATTCTGCTGTTACAAATACGATCAGCATGCTGTGTTCCAAAAGTGCCGTGCCCACAATGCTTCTTTCTTCTCCTCCAACATCTCCTTTCCGCTGTTAAACATGCCACCAGCGGACGGTTCCAAAAGTTATGTGACCAGCAGAGGATAAAAGTATTTGCCCACATAAAACCACGTTTCAGTCTAGTGGTTCGGTCCAAACTGTCTGCCTGCAATATCCTGTTTCTTGACATTTTTAACATGATCGCAGCTGTTCACTTGTTTACAACCTGACTGTTTAGCAACTGTAGTGGTTTAATAACAGCTGTTTTTCGCTTGTTGCGTTTTAGTAGCCGCGATAGCAAAGAGTATAAATCGCTGGTGACAGAAGAAAGAAGTCTACCACCACAGTGTGAAAGACTGATGAAAATAATGGATGAACTGACAGAACACGATTCTGTGATAAACGTCATTGTATTATTGTGGTGGCAGTGGAAATCCCCCTCCTCCGTCCTGTCCTATCTATGTCTACCATTCCTTTCGCCTTGGCAGCCGGTGAGTGATGCTCATGGAGTCTATGGGCGGAATCAGGGATGGAATAAAGGGCCATCCATCTGTTCTGAAGATGTGCCTGCCACTGTAGTGCTTGAAGGGGAGGTTACTGTGTTCCGGTGTTACGTGGGCGCTGTCTTTCTCATTTGGTGGCACCTTCAAGACTATCGAACAGGTCACTGTGTTTTTGGTGCTAATCTTCACTTGAAACCATAAGCACTGCTTCTCTCTCTCTCTCTCTCTCTCTCTCTCTCTCTCTCTCTCTCTCTCTCTCTCTCTCTCTCTCTCTCTCCATGCGCAGGCGTGAGTGCGTGCGCATGTGTCTTTGCATTTGTGTGTGAGCGTGTGTGTTTGTGTATGTGTGTGTGTATGCCTGAGTAGCGCATGCGCGCGCATGTGTGTGTGAGTGTGTGTGTGTGTGTGTGTGTGTGTGTGTGTGTGTGTGTGTGTGTGTGTGTGTGTGCGTGCGTGAGTACGTGCGTGCGTGCATGTGTTTGTGTGTGTGTGTATGTGTGTGTGTGTGTGTGTGTGTGTGTGTGTGTGTGTGTGTGTGTGTGTGTGTGTGTGTGTGTCTGTGTCTGTGTGCGCGTGCACACGTGCGAGTTTAACCAAACTAATGAGCAATGCATTGTCAATCAAATCGCTGAAGTGATACATAAACAAATGAATCAATAAATCAATGAATATTATACAGGTTTCATAGCCAATGACCAAAGTTGTTTTTTTCCATGTCCATCTTAACATTGCTATCATCCATGATATATCGCATTTGTTTTGTTTTGTTTTGTTTTGTTTATTTGTTTGTTTTTGACCTCCTCTTTCCTCCATCCATGTTCCTGCTTTTATCAGCACAACAAACTGATCGTTCCCACAATATGAATTTTGGGGACAAACACGACATTGTCGAGTAATGGAGAGAAACGGCCATCTTTAACTTTCACACAATCTGATTGGTTCATTTTCTCGGCGGGAGGGGGGGGGGGGTTGCTATGATCAGAATGCATTTCCTTAACACTAGACATGCTTCCATGATGGCAGATTTTGCATTTGTGACTTGATGGATTGAAAATGAAATCAGTTCTCTATGGAAGTTGCATGTATGAAAAGAAACTACTTTTAAAATTTTGAGACAAATGTGAACTGCTTACAGTCAAAGACTACAACGCAAAATTAAACGTTCATCATATCATTAAGTTCGTGCGTGTGTGCGTGCGCTCGTGCGTGCTCGCACGCGTGCGCGCTCGCGCGAGCTCACAGCGCGCACGCATGTGTGTGTGCACAGTGTGTGTGTAGTGAATATGAACTTTTTGTTTGTTTGTTTGATTTGTTTGTTTCCTTTCTTAGCATT
>CM065716.1:84726384-84741384 GCA_033310375.1 Conus canariensis | reverse complement strand
ACTCTGGGGTTCGTACATTTTTAAAATGTGCTGGGCACGTGGGATCTGTGTGTATTGTTACTGTCGGAAATATAATTATTAAGAATGATGTAGGCCTTTTAAAGTGTTGATTCAGAAAACAAAAATCGACATTTTACCGGTAGATTTCCGAAAATCAAGGTAACTTAAATATTGGTCTAAGCCCCCAAAATTATGTTCAATTATTCTAGTTTCGCTTAAACGAAGGGTTCTAGTGTCAAAATTACATTTGTATTTTACTTATAAACATTGCATGCACCGTTCTTGAAAATGCATGTGAAAAGTCAAGAAACGGATTGTGTACGTGTATAATGTGTGTGTAGGTGCGTGTGCGTGTCCATATGCGTGCGCGAGTCTTTATATATATATATATATATATATATATATATATATATATATATATATATATATAGGGGGGGGGGGGGCGCTTGCGCGCGTGCGTGTGTGTGTGTGTGTGTGTGTGTGTGTGTGTGTGTGTGTGTGTGTGTGTGTAAGTGCACGCATATGAGGAGAGAGAGAGAGAGAGAGCTTGTCAAGTAGAGTGACAGCCAAAAGCGAGCTGTGTTGTTAACACTTTGTTCACCAAGGTCACCGCAGAACACGACACCGCCAAAAAAGTTCACAAGACTCTAGAATTTCAAAACACGCACACACAAATTCTTCAAAAAGGGAAGAGTGACAAGAAGATGACGGGAGCGTGTTCTCCTTAACTGTCCTGACTTCTTGTTTGTTTGCTTTCGGGTGGAGAGGAGTGAGGACAGGTGGAGGGAGAGGTCACGTCACGGTCAGTAGCTTTCCACCAGCGATGACAGAGCAAGTTTGTCGAAATAAGATTAAAACTTGTTATGTGCGCGGTCTTTTTGTTAACTGCGTTGCCCCCATATAAAGCATTTGTCATGGCGCGAGTGCACGCGCGTGTGTGTGTGTATGTGTGTGTGTGTGTGTGTGTGTGTGTGTGTGTGTGTGTGTGCGTGCGTGCGCGCCTGTGTGTGTGTGTGTGTGTGTGTGTGTGTGTGTGTGTGTGTGTGTGTGTGTGTGTGCCTTTTCTGTCTAAATCGTCCTGCATTTCTCTTATGTTGTTCTTCTGTCCTCGAGGATCATTTGCCTGTCTCTGCCATGAAACATCTTTACACTATTTTCACTCTTGTTACAAGAATACGTTACGAACAAATTCTTCTGCAATCAGACGGTTAGATTTTGAGACTCTAAACATTTCATTTCCAAAAACGCAACTGGCTGTTCATTTTACATTGGACTCTTTACCTGTATGACATTCTGATGACACCCTCAGCACAGCCTGTTTTTATCTGCCTTAGGGATGTCAGCTGCTGAGCCCTATGTTACCAATATAGACAGATGGACTTCAAGAAGGCGTTCGACACACTCTCTTAGGAAGCAAAATTGGACACAATGAAAAAATATAAGATTGGGCAAAAGCTAACCAACATTATCGAGCAACTGTACTTAAAAGTGATCAGAGCAGTACTCACACAGAGCGCAAATGGAGGCCGGTTCCATATCTCAGTTGGGTTCGTCAAGGATGCCTTATATATCCCACATTTCAACTTATTCCTGGAACACATCATGTCTGATGCACTTGACGATCATGTCAGCACAGTCGGCATTGGAGGAAGACCAATTACGAATCTTCTTTTTCGCAGACGACATCAGTGGTTTGGCAGGTATTGAACAAGAAATCGCTACGCTTGTTGAGCAACTGAATGAAACATCAACAATATCTGGTTCAAATCAGCACGAGAAGACCAAGCTGACTGACATCCACAACAGCGCCATCATTATTGACATAACTGTCAATGGACAGAAACTAGGAGTTGTTCAACAGCGCAGTTATTTGACATTCATCATCAGCATGATAAACTCAAACCAGAAATCCCACTACGAGCGGCAAAGATAACATCAGCACTCTCCAAAGTACACTCAGCATGGAAGGACAATAACATCATGAGAATAAGATCAAGCTCCTGTGTGCTCTGGTGTATTCCATCTCCCTACATGTACGCAAGACATGGACCCTCAAAACGAGAAGCTGCTGCAGGATACTGAATATCTGATACAATGGTCATAACTCCGGTGAACAGATGCGCCGTTCCGTCAAGCAGCATACCGGACCGTACGAAGATCAGTCAATAAATGAACCTATGTTCGTGTGGTTTTGTAACAAGATCCAACGGCCATGCTCAAATCCTCCAGGGAACTGATGTGGGTGGGGGACTTAGGATAATTTCGAAATAAACGATCAACTGACAACATTGCAAAAAGTTCAGGAAAACCATCTACAGAGACCCACGCCCTGGCACACAACTGACAATTTGGAGGAAGAAAAATGCGGACAGTTTTTTTCAGTGCGGGACTGACTGTTTACAAAGTTAAGGCAGAAGAAGACAAGCATTCATATGCGCTGAGGTTTCTTGTTGCTGTTAATATTTGTTTTTAAATGACAGGAGATTATTTTCTTTGTGGAGATAATGTTAATAGTGCCACAAGGTCAGCAAAGCTATAATTCAACTGAAACTGAAACTACCTCTGTAATTCCAGAGGCTTATTCTATTGAACGAAACCAGCTTCATTACGAAAATCCACTCATAAAATGTTACAGAGAGTTACGTTGCTCTAGAAAATTTAGGAAGGTTTCTGTTGACATTAAAAATTATAAACCATATGGCATCTTTTCGGATAATATGAATAGATTAAAACCTAATTCATCTATATTAGATTAACGCAGGACTAATTAAACCAAAATTCTATAAACTATTTGCCAGAAACACACACACACACACACACACACACACACACACACACACACACACACACACACACACAACGCTCTCAAAGCAATAGGATTCAAACGTGTTTGCAAAAAAGAAAAACTAAATGAAAAAAAAACACACACACAAAGCAAATTTGATGAAGAGCATGCAGCACAAAGGAGGCTTATAGATTTGAATAAAACATTGTACTTGAAGCAGGAGTGTCTTTTGTTACAGTGACATGATGGTGGAATAATATGTATCGCGCGGATATCCATCAAGTCCATGCTCGCGCAAACGAACAAGCATTCAAACTAACCAGCCAAATAACCAACCAAACACACAAGCAAGCAAGCAAACAAGCAAGAAGAAGAAGAAGATAACAAACATCAGCGTGGTAGGATCTTAGCCGATAAACGGCTGAAACTGCTTTATATGATCAAAAGTACAGACCTTAAAAGAAGACACCCTCCTTTCCCCCTCACCCTCCCTTCCCCTTCCCCCACAAAAAGTAAACATTAAAACAAAACTGAAGATGAATAGCGCTTACTTGTGTGTTTACAATCGTTACGTGTGTTGTTAATTTCTTTTTTTTTTTTCATATGCAGTACAGTGGCAAATAATTTTGAACAGGAAATGAATAAAGTGACAAGCATATGTAATCTAGATCATTGACAGAATATCATCGTGAAGTACGTACGCGAATTTTTAGACACTAGAGTTTGAAAACGGTGGAGAAGCTACTGTGCAATACTGAACTTGGTTTCGTTTTACTTGGATTAGTAGTATGATTTAGTATACTTCGGTCTGGTCGTGTGAAAGATTCAATATGAGTTGAGGCAACACAAGTATAAAGTGAATGAAATAGCAGTGAGTCTTGCAAAAGAAGGAGCAAATACAAATGCTGAAAATTTATCAAAAAATCCCTTAGATTTGTCCTCTTGTGAATTAATCCAAATTATGGAAAAGTATATACATATACAGAATTTTAGTTTTAAAAAAGGCTACTTTACCATCGTGCCCAAGGCTCATTGTTAGAATAATTCATAAATTAAGGCTGAATACTTGGAACACTAAATATTCACATGGTATTGCTTGTGTCTGCAGAGAAAATATTTCTGTGCATCATCTTTTCTTTGAATGCTCAGTGTTGACCTCGCTCAATCAGGAGAAAGATATTGAGATGACTAACTTTGATAATGTCAGTACTGTCTTATATGGTTCATATGTCGCTGAACTCGCAGTCACAGGTTGCAAAATGTTCATAAAGATCAACAACATTGTGTACCACTAGGGTATTTCACTTATGTAAATATGCATGTATCAGATGTGGGTTTGAAAATACAATACAAGCTGAGTGTGAAGGTCTTTTTTTGTTTGTTTGTTTGTTTGTTTTAAAACAAGTGTCTAATATCATCTGGCAATGGAAAGACATTCAAATAAACCACTGAACAGAGCTGAACTGAGCAACACAAGTATTTCTGATGCTGACTCTGACTCTGCGCTATTCTAGATACAAAGTGGACACCTGATCCGTAGCATTTTTCCTGTAGTAGTCTTTCAGCCTGCTGGGAAAACAGCGAGAGCTTTTACAGAGTTGTTTATTTTTTTTCGCTTGTTTTTCTTTACTTTCAATCTTTCTCTTTTTCTGTTTAACCTTCTGTTCATTCTGTCTGTTTTTTTTTTTTTTTTTTTTTTTGTTTTGTGTTTTTTTTGCTCACTTTCATTCATTTTAGTGTCTTCTTTACTTTTTTTTTTCTCTTTCGCTTTTTCCCTTGTTTATTTCTTTTCTTTCATTTTCTTTTCCAACTATCTCTCTCTCTCTCTCTCTCTCTCTCTCTCTCTCTCTCTCTCTCTCTCTCTCTCTCTCTCATTCCTTCATCCTTATCACATTTTATTCCTCAATCCTCCCTCTGGATTCATGGGTCTCTGGCCTTCTTTCTTCTTCCAGACTATGCATTACAATGGCGAGACTCCTGTAAAATATCACTCTTCACAATAAAGAACCACTCTGGCATTAACGCCACTCTCGCCGCTTTCTCTACACCGTCGCATTCCTACCGGCGATGCTGGCTTTGTTTCCGGAAATATAATGCCACATTTGCTGGCTTATTCTTCAACTTGCCTTTGAGGATTAATGCCTAATGGTGTCACGGAGAGAGAGAGAGAGAGAGAGAGAGAGAGAGAGAGAGAGAGAGAGAGAGAGAGAGGAGGAGAAGAAGAAGAGAGAGGGGGGACTATGGTGGGACAGGCAATCGGACAGAGAGAGAGGGGAGCGGGGGGAGGGGGGGGGGAGGAGAGAGAATGCGGGGGAAAGTGGGCGTGGACTATTGTAGGTAAGTGACAGAACACTATAGAAACTTTCAAATCTCCGCAGGCTTCTTGAAGACTGAAAACAGGAGAGAGAGAGAGAGAGAGAGAGAGAGAGAGAGAGAGAGAGAGAGAGAGAGAGAGAGAGAGAGAGAGAGATTCAAAGGAGGGGAAGGAGGGGTGAAAAGGTGTAGGGGAAGAAGAATGTCTAAAAAGGGGGAAATGATAAATGCATGCGAAAAATTTCTTCCTCCTACAAATTTAGACAAACTCCGAGTGTTCCCTGCCTTCATCGTTTTATGTATCCTCAACATTCGATTATCGGGTGTTTTTTTTTTTTATATGTGTTTCTCTTTTTTTCCCCTTCCTTTCTTTCCTTTCGATTTTCCGCCCAAGGTGAGGAGATAAGTGATTACTCGTTCATCTTTTTCATTGTCTTCAATGTTGTTTGTTTTGTTTAGAGAAGGCCAAAAAGGTCGACACGCGTCGTGTCTTGTCTTGTAATTTCTTTTGTCTCTTTTGATCAGCGGAACAGGGATTTAATTTTTCAGTTTCTTTCTCTCTTTCTTTCCTTTCTGCTTGTTCTTCAGATTATTTTTGTTTTGTTTTTTTTTTTTAGTCTTATCAGACTTTGTGGATTGTGTAAGGGGTCATAAGCATTCAAAGCCATGGTGTTTGTGGGCAGATGTTGTTTGGGAGGATGGAAGGGGTAAGGGATGACGGGGGGGGGGGGGGGGGGGGGGGGGGTGGGGGGGGGCAGAAGGGCAGATGAAAGGGACAGAAGAGGGTGGATGGTTGAAGGGGCGGGGCGGGAAGGGATGGTGATGGAGAGGAGAGAACGTCAATATTGTGGCCTTTAGTATCATAGGCCAAACTCAGTTCGCTGCACTTTCGGCTGCTGCTAACTTCGTCTATCACATACGTAAATGTGCATTGTCGCACGTGCGTTTGTACCAACGAAATATACGTGAGTTACAGTAAATGCACATATTCGCATACTGACAGCGCAAAAGCATAAAGAACGTAACTATGCAAACTTCTCTTTTCACAGGCATCTTACAGTTTCAGTACCATTTCGACCGATGTTTTCGTAACTAGCTACGCAAACCTGCACTTGTTGCCGAAAGTACAGCGAAACTGAGTTTGACCTATGATGCTATAGGCCACAAATAAAATTTGCTCTTTATTAATTTTACGATTAGTTTTCTTCAAGCCGCATGTGTACAAAACGATGTAAATGTACTTGAGTGTACAGTGGCAATACCTAGCGCGTGAATAAGCAGACGCACAGAGACCCTGTGACTGTGCACATGTTTAATTCAATATCACTTGCTCTTGCCAGTGAGTATCTTGGACATTTTTTCATGAACGTAAAGAAACCGCCTGGTGAAGAGACTGCTGATGAATGGAATGGCAAGATGGGCGTCCTTTCTGCCCGAGACCTTCAGGGACTATAACTTTGTTTTTTCCAGATTAGGATATGTATGGAACTAGGCGAAAAATGCTGGGGGCGTTTTGCCTTCTGGAAATATGGGCTAGTAATTTCGTCTCTCCTGTTTTTTGTTCTTGTTTTGTTTTGTTTTGTTTTGTTTTGTTTGTTTTTTATTCTGCTTTTTCTGCTTTCGTGTTTTTTTTGTTGTTGTTTGTTTGTTTTTGTGTGTTGTGTTTTTTTTCGGTCCACTTTTTTCGCCTCTGTGGCCTGTTCTCCTTGTTCTAGAAGTCTTTACACTGTTGTTGTCTGATTACAATTTCTGACATGCGATTTTCGTTTTTTTTTTGTTTGTTTGTCTGTTGTTTTTTTGTCACGATCTGGTGAGTAAGTATTAAGCTGTGCACAGCGTCCAGAGAGGAAACACGTCATCCGTTCTGCAGTGTCTATTTGCACAACTGGCTTGCAGAAAAAAAAAAAAAAGAAAGTAGACGCAAAAATAGAATTACTGGGCCGCCTAACGAAGGAAAAACACATTACAAAACGGGTAAAGAGTAATGGGAAAATCCTAGGGGCCTGAGCACTTACCCGTGTTCTCTGCCCAAAGGGTGCCAGCAGATTACTCAACTTAACGTTTGACGCAAATAGTCGTGTGAGCAACAACAAAGTTACTGAGCGGCGAAACGAAGGACAAACAAATCACAAAACAAACACAACGCGACCTATTGGATCTTCTTCAGGCTGCAAAAAATAATATTAAAAAATTAATAAATGAAACGAGGACGAACAGACAGTGACATTTCTTCGATCTCTTTGATCACCCAGGACCAAATTTTGGCTCTCAGATGGAAGAGATAGGTGGCTGTCTGCTCGTCCTTTGCTTCCATTGTTTTGAATGTTATTTGTCCCGCTTGAAGGAGACCCAACAGGTCGAAAGGCGTTGTTGTTTAGTGATTTGTTTGTTCCTTCATTTGGCGGCCCTGTAATTCAGGTTTTGCTCTTGTTTTAGCTTCAGCCAACACCCCCCCTCCCCCATCACACACACACACACAAAACACACACACACACACACACACACACACACACACACACACACAACACACACACAACACACACACACACACACTTTAAAACCATATAGTCATATGTTTATCATTGCTTTCCGCATGACTTGACTTTATTTTTCCCCTGCATGGAACAACCCATAAACGAGCCATGTGTGGTCGGCTGGACTATTATAGTGACAACCTGAAACTGAGCGGAAAGAACCCAGCGCAGTTTGGGCCTTCATGATTAGCTGAGCAACAAAAACCATGATGACACAGCATTCACGCGAATCTAACAAATGTGTGTGGTCTACTTATCTTGCAGAGAACGTAATGATGTATGACAGCGAAAAACAAAAATCAATCTAGGAATGATAAAATGTGTTTGACAGACGCGTGCGTGGGAGATATATTCCGTTAATATTGTCCTCATCATTACCATCATCATTAAGATTATTTGAGAACAACATGTTATGAATACCCCAACTCCGATCTTGAGGTCCAACACGGTCTACATGATCGTTGGGACCACAAACAACTTGAAATGAATTGAAACCTCAATCTCCTTTCAGCAACTGAAATAAATTGAAACCTCAAATTCTTCACAATGCAACACGCACGCGCGCGCGCAAACACACAAGCACACACACACACACACACACACACACACACACACACACACACACACACACACACACACACACACAACACACACACACACACACACACAACACACACACACACACACACACACACACACACGACCACACACACACACGCACACACACACACACACCGTCAATACACAGCACACACACACATACAACAACACACAACACACACACACACACACACACACACACACACACACACACACACGCAAACACACAACACACACACACACACACACACACACACGAGAGGAGAGAGAGGAGAGGACGAGAGAGAGAGAGAGAGAGAGAGAGAGAGAGAGAGTTCACCAGTAATCGACCGGACGTGACCTTCACAGCTTATGGGAAGTGACACATATGTAAATGAGATGAAAGTGACGCGCCGGCTGCCATGCTTCCAGTCAGATTTCTTGCCAGTTCCGCTTTTAATTAAACCCTTCCGGTCGCACACGCGACATTGAGATGTCATGTCAGGAGCCACCGGAGAAGAACTGCCTGCAATATAAACAGACAGGCGTGACACACGAACAGGTCACACTCTGTCCGAGAGGGAGAGGGAGGGAGGGGGGTGGGTGGGAGGGGGAGGGAGAGGTTGGGGAAAGGGGGAGTTAGGAATGGGGTGTGGGACAGAGCAAATGAACCTGAGAGGTACGAGGTTTTCCTCCCCTCCTTGCCCTCTCCTGTCTTTTTCTCCTAGCAACAACGATAGCCCCCCCCCCCCTCCCCCTCACCATTGATCACTTCCATTCCTTTCCAATCATTATTATCACTACCTACATCCCCACATATAACTACTATCATCATAATCACTACCCACTGGGTTTTTTTTTTTCGGTATCATTTCTATTCATTACCACTAAGCATTATCATCAATCTACCATACATATATAGGGGTTACAATGGTTCCCTCATGCAGCTAGTGAAGGGTTTTCATATTTACAAATATATTTTCTTAATTTAATTGTTCCGCTTTCTTCATCTTCACCCCCCCCTCCCCTTTTTCTTTTTTAAGTTCCAATCTTTGCTAAGTCATTACTATAATGATGGAAGAATTGTTATCCTGCACTTGTTTTCCCCCACTACTTAATTGTTCAGCATTCTATATATATATATATATATATATATTCAATTATAAACAAAGCTTGCTCTTATGTCTTAGATTGAAGAAATAGGGGGAGGATAAGCATTCATATCTGCAGTGGTAGATGATTCTGCCAACTAACAGTATGTGCTTGAGTGGGTGAATGGGAAAAATAAAATAAATGCTTCTCAAAATGAGCCTTTAGCAAGCTTATAGTCTCCAAGTGGGAGATGATCTCCAATAGGGAGAAAACCCACTAACATATAACTCCTGGTCAGATACTGATATTTCGAAACCTGATTGTTTCTCCTCAGTGACCGCGGAAAGTGGTAATTTGACTCCTCTGCCTTTTCGGTTTTAAGAAGAATGCTATCCCAGAAAAAGCTGGTGTGCAATACTGTAGTATGTTTGTTGAGTTTTCAAAAAACCAACCAAAGGTGCCACCTAAGAAGCAAAAGAAAATCATGAAAGAGCAAAACAAGCTACATTTTCTTGCGAAAAGTAGAAAATATAAAAAGATAACCTCTCAAGACACAAGTGCTGAGGGCCAGTTCTTGGAATGAATCCGCAAGGGACTAAATTACAATAAACTAATAAATTCCAAGGTATAGTACCGAGCACCATTCCAGCAACTTACAGAGCAGCTAGGTGTTGCAATGACTGCAAGAAATATTCAATTATAAACAAAGCTTGCTCTTATGTCTTAGATTGAAGAAATAGGGGAGGATAAGCATTCATATCTGCAGTGGTAGATGATTCTGCCAACTAACAGTATGTGCTTGAGTGGGTGAATGGGGAAAAATAAAATAAATGCTTCTCAAAATGAGCCTTTAGCAAGCTTATAGTCTCCAAGTGGGAGACGATCTCCAATAGGGAGAAAACCCACTAACATATAACTCCTGGTCAGATACCGATATTTCGAAACCTGATTGTTTCTCCTCAGTGACCGCGGAAAGTGGTAATTTGACTCCTCTGCCTTTTCGGTTTTAAGAAGAATGCTATCCCAGAAAAAGCTGGTGTGCAATACGTAGTATGTTTGTTGTTTTTCAAAAAACCAACCAAAGTGTCACCTAAGAACAAATACAAATCATGAAAGAGCAAACAAGCTACATGTTTTTTTGCGATAAGTAAATATATAAAAGATTAACCTCTCAAGACACAATGCTGAGGGCCAGGTTCTTGGAATGACCGCAAGGGACTAAATTACAATAAACTAATAAATTCCAAGGATTAAGTACCGAGCACCATTCCAGCAACTTAACAAGCAGCTAGGTGTTGCAATGACTGCAAGAATATTCAATTATAAACTAAAACTTTGCTCTTATGTCTTAGATTGAAGATAATATGGGATGATAAGCATTCATATCTGCAAGTGGTAGATGATTCTGCCAATCTAACATTATGTGCTTGAGTGGGTTTATTGATAATTTAGTCCTTGCGATTCATTCCAAGAACTGGCCCTCAGCACTTGTGTCTTGAGAGGTTATCTTTTTATATTTTCTACTTTTCGCAAGAAAATGTAGCTTGTTTTGCTCTTTCATGATTTTCTTTTGCTTCTTAGGTGGCACCTTTGGTTGGTTTTTTTGAAAACTCAACAAACATACTACAGTATTGCACACCAGCTTTTTCTGGGATAGCATTCTTCTTAAAACCGAAAAGGCAGAGGAGTCAAATTACCACTTTCCGCGGTCACTGAGGAGAAACAATCAGGTTTCGAAATATCGGTATCTGACCAGGAGTTATATGTTAGTGGGTTTTCTCCCTATTGGAGATCGTCTCCCACTTGGAGACTATAAGCTTGCTAAAGGCTCATTTTGAGAAGCATTTATTTTATTTTTCCCCATTCACCCACTCAAGCACATACTGTTAGTTGGCAGAATCATCTACCACTGCAGATATGAATGCTTATCCTCCCCCTATTTCTTCAATCTAAGACATAAGAGCAAGCTTTGTTTATAATTGAATATTTCTTGCAGTCATTGCAACACCTAGCTGCTCTGTAAGTTGCTGGAATGGTGCTCGGTACTTATCCTTGGAATTTATTAGTTTATTATATATATAAATATATATATAATATCGCTCCTCTTATTATTACGTTTTTGTCATCGCCCCTATCATCACTATTTTTGCTATTATTTTCATTCTTATTATTGTCATCATTATTATTTCGACTCCCATGATCCCCTTCTTAACGGCCTCGTTTTCATCCAACAGCCATTTTGCGCCAAATATGAGCAGATAAGTGATTGCTCGTTCTTCGTTTTCATTGTTCTAAATGTTGTTTGTTTTTACCTGAAGAAGACCCAAGAGGTCGAAATGCATTGTGTTTTGTCCTGTAATCTGTTTGTCTCTATCGTGTGGTGGAACTAATACTGTTTCTTTGTAAAATTTCCTATCTCATCCATCAAAAACTTAACACTCTGGTAAATTGTTCCTATTTGTTCTAAGTATCTCTTATCTGCATATATTCTAAGTGAATAGGTACTGCAAACAGCATTAGTCTGGAATAGCTTGTTTTAACTTTCACTGAAGGAGCAAAAAGTCACCTTCATTTTTTTTTTTTTAATGCGTCTCCCCAATTAAGATTTTATTTTCTTAAAAAAATGATAAAGTTTTGATGACGTCTTTACTTTTGAAAGAATGTCCATTCGTTTTGTTATTTCTTCTTTTTTTTTCTGGGAACGCCGTTTAGAGTGCTTTAGGTTTTTGTTCTTTTGTTTGTTTTTGGGGGGGAGATGGGGCAATGGGTCGGTCATATGAGTGGAGGGGCTGGGGATAACGGAGCTGCCTAAGATAACAATGATACCACCAGAACGTAGTTTAAATGAGAAACGATAAATAAAAACAAACAAATATGCAAATTTTCAAATGTGGACGTCATATCAGCACCTTTCGACCTGGCAACATCAGATTATGGATGCAGTGTTCTACTCGAGCGAGATGGAGAAAGAGGAGATGTTTCTGATGGGAAGTGTCGATATGACCGATGTCATCGTTGACAAGACAACCGCTTCAGGGGTTGTTCTGTGTGTGTGTGTGTGGCGATGGTTGTGTTTGAATTGTTAATTAAGCAGTTAATTGATGAGCATTCTGTGATATAGATCATTTATGAATACAGATTATGATGGGCTTTTTGTTCGTGTGTGTGTGTGTGTGTGTGTGTGTGTGTGTGTGTGTGTGTGTGTGTGTGTGTGTGTGTGTGCGTATGTGTGTGTGTGTGTGTGTGTGTGGTGTGTGTGCGTGTGTGTGTGTGTGTGTGTGTGTGTGTGTGTGTGTGTGTGTGTTGTGTGTTGTGTTTGTGTTGTGTGTGTGTGCGTGTGCGTGCGTGCGTGCGTGCGTGCGTGCTGTGCGTGGTTGTGTGTGTGTGTGTGTGTGTGTGTGTGTGTGTGGAGAGAGAGAGAGAGAGAGAGAGAGAGAGAGAGAGATTGCGAAAATGGTGTGTGGCCCCCACTGTCTTTTCGAGCTCTTCTCGTTTGCTAGACTGTGACGGTAAAGCTATCAGCACGTCAGGGCTCACAGCTAATGAATCCCCTCCCCTCCCACTAGTCTCTCTCTCTCTCTCCTCCCCCTCCCCCTCCTTCCCGCCTTTTCTCATCCTCCGTCTTTCGATTTTGATTTAACCGGTGACAGATTCTGGTCCTTCCCCACCCTGGTCAAATTTGACCTACAAGAGATGTCAGTGCAGTTTTCATGTTTCATTGTTTGGGCGAGAATTATAGCTCTCACGGAGCGTCGTTTCTCTGTTGTGATTATCAAGAAAGAAGGAAAGAAAGAAGCCAATAAATATGATCTGAAATCTCTTTGTTTGATTATACGGTGGTCGATGTTTTAACTCCAATTTGTCTATCATAGCAAAGCAGGTGCAGAATTAGGAAAAGATTAAGATAAACATCCTACCTTCCCCAATCCCACCATCCACCTACCTATCATGTTGTGGAAGGGGGAGGGGGTGGGACAGGGTGGGTGGGCTAGGGAGATGAGAGTAACGAGGGTAGGGGTGGGGGTGGGGGGCTGTTGGCAGCGGGAGAGTCCTTTTGATAACATGAAAGAATGCACCCATGGTAATGGTCTGTTGTCAAAATTAAAATGTCCAATTAACCGTCACTTTAATCCCAGTAAAGTCATGCTGTAGAGCTTCATATGTCAACTTTGAGCATGAACTGAGACTCAAGACTCAAGATAATGTATTCATGTTTGGGTCATTGTCCCTCGTGAAGGGGGTTGCAAGTTAATTAGTCATCTTAGCACGAGCAACTGTACGCAAGCATAGTTAACACTTATCCTGAACACTACTTTGTCACGGAATAAATGATCGCAGCTTGAATGCTTTGAATAAACAAAAACCACAACTTTTTAACAGTTTGCTTATGAGTACATGCCAGAAGCGCCAGTCTAAACTGACTTGGGAATTTACAAAAGTTGAATGGTGTATACTGAGCTTTTAATTAGTGCAAGACAACGGCAATACACCACAGGTTGTACTTCATTTTCTGTATCCTTTCTGCAGAATTGGGCATATTAAATCTGCTTCACCATGAGAACAATGACGGTGATAATGAGCTGAGAGAAATAAATAGAGAGATACAGACAGAGAGAGAGAGAGAGAGAGAGAGAGAGAGAGAGAGAGAGAGAGAGAGAGAGAGAGAGAGAGAGAAGGGGAAGGGGTTGGTTGGGAGGGACTGGCAGACGCTGATGCAATCATTGATTAAGAAATGCACTGTCATTATCTCCAGCTGAACAGAACAGGATAAATGTGTCGCCGCCAGTCCAGCCCCTGCCATACACTGATTACAATCATCATTTAGTTTCTACAAGCGATACTTTCCTTTTTTTCACTTTCTAACCCCCCCCCCCCTCCCCACACACACACACACACATGGACGAGACTGCCTCTGCCTCTCAAAATCTCTCACTAAATTCAAGACAGGCTGAAATTCATATATCTTCCGTATTCAGATGTACACACGATGTGTGTATGGTTATATATATATATATAGAATATGTACGGGCATGCTTAGGACCGTGTGTGTGTTACGCGTACGCCATCGCGCTGTTGAAGGATTGCATGTGATTAAGTCATAATGCAATGTGGTAAATCGCAGGGAGTAGGTCCGTAAAATGTGCGCTGAAGAACTGTTTGACATTATTACACATATCACTGTCATTTAGGGTTTATATTCAGTTTATATTATTGAACTCCGATTTAATTAATCCACACAACACAGAAGACAGGCCAAGAGGAGCGGCGACAATAACGACAGTAGGGGAGGTAATTCCCAAGGTGCACGTTTTGTCCAGAGATTAAAGCCTGGAACTGGCGGGAAAAGGGCACTGTGTTGTCACCCCCCCCCCCCCCCCCCCCTCCCTGTGTTCAGTTGTCCGTGATTTATTGCCAGGATAAGAGCTGCTGCAAACAGAAACTCTAACTGGGACAATTAAAGGCAAAGCTGATACCAGAGAGAGAGAGAGAGAGAGAGAGAGAGAGAGAGAGAGAAGAGAGAGAGAGAGAGAGAGGAGAGACTCTATATTGCCTCAAGCGAAGGAATCCTTAAAGGCAAGATTACGCACACGACTTTACGCTTCAAATCATTAAAGCGAAATATCTGATAGAAATAATGATGTAAAAAAAATGAATGTTTGAGAGAGAGAGAGAGAGAGAGAGAGAGAGAGAGAGAGA
>CM065716.1:84708884-84716384 GCA_033310375.1 Conus canariensis | reverse complement strand
ACTTTTAATAAAATAACTGATTCTTGTGAATTTCAAGAAGACATAATCCCAAAATATAATTATAAATCAGCTGACTGGGAAACCTTCAAAAACAAACTAGCTACATACAAGACTGCTGATATTAATATTGATAGAGTTGATCAGTTATATTCGTATTTTACTGATGCTATCCTTGGTGCTGCAGATGTAGCCATTCCAAAATTTCGCCCAGTTAAGTCAAACAAACACTCAGGAAATATCTGGTGGACACCTGCTTGTGACTCAGCCGTTAATAGCAAAAAATGTTTGTTTAAAATATATTTAAAAGACAAAACACCAGAGAATCTAATAGCCAAGAACAAAGCGAATCACTACAGTAACATGGTAATAGCTCAAGCTAAAAGGCAATATTGGTCCTCTTTCTGCTCTAATGAGATTTCGAATCATACAGATTTACAAAAAGTTTGGAAAAAGTTTCATGAAATGAAAAGGGGTTTAAACTTACCATCTTGTCCTGTCAAGCTGAAGAACAAAGAATTTCCTTCTAATTCAGAAAAAACAGAATCATTCGCCGATATGTTTTCCGAATCTATGCGTTTGGAAGGTCTGTCCTTTAAAGATAAAACTTTCAGAACAGAAGAAGAAAATAAAGATGATTATATAGATCCAGTTAATGATAATAGTCATTTCATCAATGCTCCAATTACTCTTGATGAAGTGAAAGATGCAATTCTATCTCTTCCTAATAAGAAAACTTCCGTGGGACTAGATAAAGTTTCCAATGATATGCTTAAACACCTGCCTGAAAATTTTGTCTTATTACTGCAGAAATTGTTTCAAAAAATGTTGGTTAGAGGGCGTAATGCCAGAACAGTGGAAACAGTCTATCATTGTACCAGTTTTAAAGCAAGGCAAACCTCCAACAGATAAGCATAGTTACAGACCAATAGCATTAACCTCACATACCTGTAAACTATTAGAGAGAATAGTTTTGAGAAGATTGACGCAGTATTGTCAAAAAAATAAAGTTATTCCAGTTAATCAAGCAGGCTTCCAAAATGGCAGGTCTGCTATTGACAATTTAGTGAAACTCACAACAAATGTAAAACAACAATTTGCAAGAAGAAGAAATGTTCTAGCGACCTTTTTTGATATCAAGAAAGCTTATGACCAAGTCTGGCACGCCAAGCTCCTTTACAAATTGAAACAAATCGGGATTTCGGGACATTTATATCACTACATTAAATGCTTTTTGAATAAAAGAAACATACGTGTTCGAGTAGGGAATGCATACTCCAATTCTAGATCTTTACATATGGGATTGCCACAAGGTTCTGTTATCGCCCCAATGTTATTTAACATCTTAATGTACGATTTGCCTTCGCTCTTATCAAAGCATGTTGTATTAGTACAATATGCTGATGATTTATGCATCTGGATGAATGTTACAATGAAAAGAAAAACATCAAAAAGGGAATTGAACTACATCAAGAAGATCTATCAAAGAGAGCTCGATCATATATTTACTTATATGCACGAAAATGGTTTGACATTATCTACAGAGAAAACACATATGATTCTCTTTAATAATGGCAGCAATCCATCAGAGCTGCCGTTTTTTACAATTGAAAATACGACTATTCAGTATAAAGATATTGTGAAATTTCTAGGTATCTATCTTACACCAAAGTTGTCCTGGAATGCTCATATCAACTACATCGTTACCAAGGCAAGGAAATGTTTAAATCTATTAAAGATTATAAGCAAACAAGCCTGGGGACAAGATTGCAAAGTTTTGAAACATCTCTCTACGTCGCTGATTAGATCAAAATTGTCCTATGGACAAGAGGTATTTTTTTAGCGCCCCTAATTATTTACTTAAGAAACTTCAAAGCATAGATTGCAAGGGTTATAGGCTTGCTCTTGGTGTGCCTTTTCACGCATCAACGCTTGGAACTTATAAAGAAATTGGAGAATTGCCTTTGGACGAGTACCGAAGTCTTGCATGCGCTAAATACGTTCTTAGAAGTTCGACAAGTTACAACTTTGCATCTGAGGAACTGAAAATTACATCTGAAAATTCTTTTCCTAAACGAGCTAAGCAGATACCATCATTGAAACCAATTGCCACTTACGTATCAGATCTATTCAAAAGGTCTGATATAAATCCAAGTAATATTGACACAAATCAAGCGGCCTCCCCTTGTCCTGCTTGGGAGATGAATAAAGCGCAGTTTGATATTAATTATACTGACATGAAGAAAAATGAGAATCCAAACATTATGAAAACTGAAGTCCAATTACATATACAGAACACTTATCCAAATCATTTAAAGATATATACAGATGGTTCACTCCTAGAAGATCACCGGGCAGGTTCAGCTTTTGTAATACCAGCGATAAAAAAGGAAAAGTCATACTACATTGGTAAAAATCGATCCATCTTTACTGCTGAACTTATTGCTATTCTTATGGCTCTCAATTACATAGTTGATTTTCCATTACAGTTTTTTCAAATCTTATTTTGTGTAGATTCTCAATCGGTACTCTATGCTTTAAGATCTTCAGATTACAAGAAAAAGACCAAAATTATGTTAGAAATCAGTCAATTAATTCATATCTTAACTTTAAAAGGGACCAAGGTTTCCTTCTGCTGGGTTCCTTCACATCTTGGATTTTCTTCAAATGAGTGGGCTGACAAAGTAGCAAAAAAGCGCGCAAGGCAAGGCACAGAATCCACTGAAATTCATGTTCATTTATCCATTCAGGAGGGTTATCACTTGCTGGAACAAGCAGTATGGAGTAGAATTAAAGGCTATACCCTGAGAAAAGATAGACTCTCCAAGAATAAGTATATTGATTCTCGTGGTTTGGATAACAAATCATATTTGAATCATACTGGCGTAATCAAATTTAGACAGATTAGTTCGCTATCTTACAGGATAAAACTTAATGCGTTCATCACAAAATACAGTAAAAATGTTAGATGTTTATGTGGTGATCAAATTTCTAGCAAGCACATCATTTTTGAATGTCAGAGGTTAAGACCTATCTTACCAGTGATTTCTGAAAATTGTATTGAAGGCGTTTTCAAAAATGCTACTAGTTTGTTTAATATTGCGAAATGTTTACTTCATAGTCCTGTAGGACATTTGTTATAGACAAGTTGATTGTAATTTTTGTTAATGCTCATTTTTCTGCCTTTTTTTTTTTTTTCCCCCCCTTATCAAAGAGACATAAATGCATACACACACACAATACGGTCCCCCTCCCCTCCTCCTCCTCCCGATCCCCTCCCCCCCCTCCCTCCCCCGTCTAATATCACTATGTGGATAGACGTTAAATTGAAGACAACAAAACAACAACACACACACACACACACACACACACACACACACACACACACACACACACACACACACACACACACATACGCATCTGTCTAATAACACTTATAGTGAATAGACGTTAAACTAAAGAACTAACTAACTAACTAACTAACACACACGCACGCACGCACTCTCTCTCTCTCTCTCTCTCTCTCTCTCTCTCTCTCTCTCTCTCTCTCTCTCTCTCTCTCTGTTACTTTAAACCACAGCATGAATCATCAAATTAGGATTTTCTGTAGATGTAGCCAGTACCCTTTCCGCAAGCCCAGGACAGTCATCGTCATCTTCTTCGTGTTTTTCTATGAGGCGGTCGATCATTACACCTTATTTCTTTTTTCTTTTTTTCCCTCCCTGCCGGTTATCATCCTATCATTTCTCATGTAGCCTCAGAGCAGTGGCATTACCGTGGATGCCAGACCAAATCTCTCCACCTGCTGCAATTTTCTGATAGCTGGCGAAGGACAGACATGTCCACTCCCTGATGGTGGTGACATCGTCACTTTTTTTTAAACTTCTTTCTGCAGCTGCACGGTTTCTGCCAGGCTGGCTGTTTCTTGTAATGTACCTGTTCTATATCATATTTCTCGTTTTGTCAGTGGCGATTTGTAGTTCTGATGATGATGATGATAATGATGATGATTATAATGATAATAATGAAAATATTGATAATGATAATAGCAAGAAGAAGAAGAAGAATGATAATAATAATGATAATAATAATAATAATAATGATAATCATAATAACAACAATAACAACAACAACTATTATGATGAAAATAATAACAATGATGATAATGATACTACTGCTACTACTACTACTACTTCTACTACTACTACTACTTCTACTACTACTACTACTACTAGCAATGATAACAATAATAACAATGAGAAGAAGAAGAAGAAGAAGAAGAAGAAGAAGAAGAAGAACAACAACAACAACAACAACAACAACAACAACAACAACAACAACAAAAACAAGAACACGAACAAGAAAAAGAACAAGCAGAATGAAAGAAGAAGAAGAACAAGAGGAAGAACAAGAACAAGAAGAACAAGAAGAATGAAAGAAGAAGAAGAGAAGAAGAAGAAGAAGAAGAAGAAGAAGAAGAAGAAGAAGAACAACAACAACAACAACAACAACAACAACAACAACAACAACAAGATGAATGGTGATAATGGAAAAAAATAGTGGTTGCATAGCGCAATTGCAGTTGAAAGCTACCCATTGCGCTTTCGTACATCATTCAGACTTTCATTCATTCACATACAACAGCTGTATTACTACATAAATTATTGTGAACACACAATATATGGAGAAAAAAAACATTATTCAAAATGTTTGGCCGAAAATGTAAGGTTTCAGCTGTGCTTTCAGAACTTATAAGGACGGATAGTTACGTAGGGTGGGAGCCAGTGAGAGAAATGCTCACCAAACGATTTTAAGTTTCGCAGGAGTTTCTGACTTGAAGAGCGGAGAGTATATGATGATTAGTATACGTAGCAGAGCGCACCGGACAGGCTTGGTGGAAAAGAACCATCAAACAAACTGAAGGCAAACGTGGTTACTTTGTACTGATAACGGCATTTAACCGGCAGCTAGTGAAGCTTCCTCTGCAGTGGTGTGATGTGATCTCGTTTTCTGTTATTAAGGACGAATCGCGCTGCACTGTTTTGAGTTCGCCGTAGCCGGGATTTTTTTTTTTTTTTTTTTTTTTTTTTTTTTTTTGCTGGCAAGCCACACGATACTGAATTACAAAAACCAAGGCAAGAAGTAATTAGCGAATTGTCGAGTCTTGGTGTTGCATCGGTTGAAAGATGCTTGCGAGCTGCAATACGGCGGAGCTCCAAAAAACGACGCGCGAGGAATACTGCTGATCTGATCCTTCATTGGAAGTTTTGACTCCTAGATATTTGACTGTCGGTTTAAAACTAATACTGTCTCCACCGATGTTTATTGACCTACTGCCTGCCTGCTTGATTCATGAAACAGCACCAGGTGGCTAGGCTGCCTGGGGTTGGACTTCCTAGTACAGTGCGTGGAGTGGAAAGATCTTTGTTAGATATGATTAAGTTCTTGCGTGCAGTTCAGATCTCCTCTCCATGGTTACGATTCGTCTCAGCATTGATCTTGACTGGATGTCCAAATTTTGCGTTTCAACTCTCCTCACCCACAACAACAAAACAGAAAATATTTCAGTATTCGACAGTGACCCCGTGATCTGTATCTTAAAACCATCACCAACAGCAACAACATACAACAAACAAAAACTGCAGCCATACAGAGATGAACGGTAGCAACACTGCATAGACTCCAAGGTGCGGGAAACAAACAGACAGACAGACAAACAAACAAACAAAGAAGCAAAGGTCACAAGTGGGTTGTGTGCCAGTCCAGACAATTACTTCGCGTGACAGTATGTCTAATTCTAACATCTCACTCTTGGCCTGAGAAATTTAATTAAAATCCGGACAGGCCAATTTCGAAGTTTCTGTAATAATCAACAGGGGGGAAAAGGAGAACATGAATCAAGACGGGGAAAACGAGAGAGACAGAGACAAAGAGAGAGAGAGAGAGAGGGGGGGGGGACAGAGAGAGGGAGGGGGGAGGATCGGTGAGGGAAGGGGGGGGGGGCGGGGGTCGGACACATAGTCAGACATAAAGAAAACGAAGCTGGATGGAAAACGTCTCTCTCTCTGGTGTGTGTGTGTGTGTGTGCGTGTGTGTGCGTGTGCGTGCGTGCGTGCGTGCGTGCGTGCGTGTGTGTGTGTGTGTGTGTGTGTGTATGTGTGCGTGCGTGTGTGTGTGTGTATGTGTGTGTGTGTGTGTGTGTGTGTGTGTGTGTGTGTGTGTGTGTGTGTGTGTGTGTGTGTGTGTTTTCTTGTTTAAGGGCAGTTGATAGAGTTGACGTGTCGTGAAACGCTGTGCATTTTAGGTTCTGATGACATTAGGTAATAGAGAAGAACAGTGGAGGGGGAGGATTGAGATGACACACACACACACACACACACACACACACACACACACACACACACACACACACACACACACAGAGAGAGAGAGAGAGAGAGAGAGAGAGAGAGAGAGAGAGAAGCTGAGAGTGTAATGAAGTCATTTTTTTTTTTTTTCTGAATGCTAACAACTTCCCGGTTGAAATCGTGGACGCGGAACTTGATTTTCTGCCTCATTTAAAAGCATCGTATGCCCATTAAAGACAGAGAGATATTCATATCACAACTACCAGGGGAGACAAATCTCATTTTTAAACTGTTAAACCAGCAAAAAAAGAAGATTGAGGTACAGACAAACAGATTGGCTTCTTCCCTACGTTACACTTCCTTACGTTTTGGGGTTTTTTTCCCCCCTTTTTTTCTTTCTTTCTTTCTTTTTACCTTTTCCTAAGTCATCTAATGTCCTGTATCTCCACTATATCCCCCACATAATGTATTACCTTGTTTCTTTTTTTTTTTTTCTCCTTTCTCAGCCTGGGTTTTTTTTTTTCTCCCTAGACCTGACCTATTCAATGTATGAAATAGGCAATTGTAATATTATATTAATTTTTTTTTCAATTATATTAATTCTTCTTTTATTTTTGTTTTGTTTCAGTGCACGCTGTAGCTATGCTCTTCCTCCATTGTTGCTGACAGCCCTGTAAAAGGCCCTATGAGGCTGGTTAGGCTATAGAGTAAATTACACAGGAACTAATTCCTCCTGTTCACTTTCTTACCTTTCGTGTTAATCTTTTTTTTAATCCTTACCTTCTACTACGTCTTGCCATCGTTTTGTACTCCCCCCCCGCCCCCCCGCCGGCCCCCCGCCCTCCCCCAACCCCCCCCCCCTTTTTTTTTTTTTTTAACCATTACCGATTTTTTCGTGATTCGTTTAAATCGTTTTTCCCATCTTTGATTATTACTTAACTTTTCGCTTCTTTTTCTTTTCTTTTTTTTTTCCACCTTTTCCAATTTCCCCCCTTTTTCCCCTGTTTCATTTTTCTGGCTTTTCCAGCTTTTGATTCTACTTTCACCTTTCTGAATTCACGCTTTTTCGACGATTTGGAAAAAAAAATTCTTCCCTTTCTCACCCTTTGCTATGTTTTTCTTCCTTTCCCGACACTTTCGTGTCTTTTTTTTTTTT
>CM065716.1:84691384-84693884 GCA_033310375.1 Conus canariensis | reverse complement strand
CATAAAATACAGTCAGTAAGTTCTCCACCTGATCTAACTCTTGCTTTAACGTTATAGTACATACTTTTAATACACTGATATAATTTGCCATTGATACCGTTCTTTTTCAGTATTGGCCAGAGTAATTTTCTAGAAACTGAGTCAAACGCTTTCTCGAAATCAATGAAAGCTACATATAACTTACGATTACACGAAAACTGCTTTTGAACGAGAGCTAGAAGAGTAAACATATGATCTACAGTGGAATGATTCTTTTTGAAACCAGATTGATACTCACCAGTAATATTATTTTGATCGATCCATTTTTGTAATCTGTTATTGATGATGGAGCTATACAATTTGCTGCTTATATCAGACAATGAGATTCCTCTATAATTACCAGGATCATTTACGGCACCTTTCTTAAACAATGGAATGATAATCGACTCAGTCCAGCTTTCTGGATATAATCCTTTATCAAAGAGGGTATTGAAAAATTTAAGAAAGAAATCAATCACGATGTCCCCACCATTCTTGAATAACTCACCAATCAAACCGTCAGGACCAGCAGATTTTCCATTCTTTAAATGTCTTACTGAAAATAGGATTTCCTCTTTTGAAATGGGACTATCCAAGTAACCTGATTCTTCAATTTCTTCTGTGTCTGCTTCACTGCAAACATCGTTCTCTAGCAAATTTTTAAAATGCTGGTACCACTCTTCAGTAGAAATATTACTGTGTATAGGAGGTGTCTTTACAGAAAATCTACGAACATTTTGCCAGAATTCCTTTTGGTCATGGGTTGAGTTTATTAAATAATTCAGTAAAGATTTGTTGTGCTCTATTTGCTTTCTGTGCAACATATTTTTGTATTCTCTTCGAGCCTTACAATATTTAACACGGTCTTCGCTATCATGGGTTCTGCAAAACACTCTTAGAAGTTTCCTCGTATTTGATTTAGTCACTTTACATTCTTGATCATACCATGATTCAGTCCTCTCACCTGAATGTATTCTGACTTTCTTTTTCATACATTCTGCTTTGGTCCTAATACAATCATTAAACATACATAAAGCTACATTAATATCTTCATCTATGCAGCGAATCGCTGTTTTTAGTACTTGCAGGGTATCATCATCATTCATCAGACCACGAAACATGTTCGCATATTCATCATTTCATATCAGTTTCTCGACATATTCAACCTCTTTGTACTTGTTTGCAACAGGATCAACAATTTGTGAAGAGCCAAAGTGCAGTTCCAAAGGAAGATGGTCAGACTCAATACGTTCTGTTACATACAAATGCATTAATGGTTCTAGGTATAGATACAAGTCAATAGACATCAAAAAATAATCATTAACACTATTCCCTGTATCAGAGATGTATGTGAAACGACCTTGCCGGTCGCCATTACATACACCATTCATTATACATAATTCTAACACTGTGCACATATTCAGAAGGAGTTTTCCATACCTATTAAGCACATTGTCTTCAGAGCACCTGTTGCCACAACATGAAGAGCTTTTGAGTTGAGGAGAACAAGCATTCACTTCACCAGATAGTTCTGGACCCACATTTGCTGTTCTTCCATTGACGCCTCCATTTAGTAAAAGAAACACATCAGGAAATTCCAAAATTTTATCAGTAATAACATTTTCAAGCATACTGATGCCATTATCTATACCAAAGAAGGAATAAAAAGGTGAGTTTTCTGGTGGTATATAGGTACAAATATGCAAAACATCTTTGGGCAGACCCAAAATACATTTTGAAATAAGCAACATCATCGTATTATTACACGCAGTATCTATTTTTTGTACATATTTTGATAATTCATTTTTTATCAGACAAATTATACCCCCTGATCTTCTCCCTTGCGCTGTAAACTGAGTCGCTGGTTTGCAGAAAATTTTGTAATTATTAAACACACTAGACTGAAAGTTTTCAACAAAAGTTTCAACGAGACATATGAAATCAAATGACAAAATATAATCGATAAAACTGCCGTCCTTTAACTTCGACAACAAGCCATTCACGTTCCAGTGTAATAAAGACATGCCAAATCTAGTATTATATACACCATTTGCTCGACAATCACTTTCACACACACGATGTACATTTTCCTGTTTTCTCATTGAACCATTGTTTCCATGCTCGCAACAAAAATGATCAATCTGAAAAGTTTCATTCGTATCAGAGCAAACTGAGACAGAAATATCAACATCGACATCTTTCCTATTATACTTGTTGAGATCAACAGTGTGACTGTTCTTACTTTCCTTAGAAAGACCACTCTGTAATGAAGTCGACCCAGTGACCGACTGGCGACAGCTGACAGGCGAGCTAACTAGGCCGCCGTGAGCACTGCCGTTCGACAGCAGCGACAGCACGGAAGCAGTGTCACCCGCCGTGTCACAATTCAGTGAATCGCCCTGTTCAGCACGCACAAACGAGGGGGTAGAATTTAAGCGATACGGTGACTTGATTTGATTTGTTCCTGTTATGACATTTGAAA
>CM065716.1:84676384-84678884 GCA_033310375.1 Conus canariensis | reverse complement strand
AGGATGTTCTTTTGCTAAGTGGATTTCCGCCATGTGGGTTTCTGCCGCGTAAGTTCTTTTGCTTTTACGAGGATTAGATCTTGTCCGGGTGCAGATTACAAAGACGGGAGCTTTTGGGGTAACCCAGTCTGTTAAACAGTACTATAGACCTGAAAGCGGATTTCATGAGCACTTGTTATATATTTATATCGACGTAGGAGTGGTCATTTCTCTTTGGACATTCGTTTGTCTTCACTTCTTTTCAACATGAACATTTAATAATGAAATAACACCGTCACGTATACGCGTGTCTGTGTGTCCGACAAAAGAGGTTATCTTGTTCTTATTCTCTTGTTTTTAAAAGCTTATGTTTTAGTATGCAAAATTACAGTCAACAATTAGGGAGGTTTGAAAAGTGGGGGAGGGGGGAGGGAGAGGGGGTCTGGGGGGGAAGGGGTAGGAAAAGGCAGAAAATGTAAGGAGGGTGGGGGGGGGGGGAGGGGAGGGGTATGAAAACAGGAAAAGTCAGAAAAAAATATGAACAAAGTTGAAAAGGGAGGAAAAAGGAGTAAAAAGAGTAGAGACAAGTTGAAAAAAAAAGGAAAAGATAAAAGAAACAATAGGAAAGGTAGAACAAAGTGGGAACAGTACAAAAAGATTAGGACAAGATGGAATAAAGTAGAAACCGGGAGAGAGAAAAAAAAAAGCAGGAAAAGGTGAGAGAGATACGAAAAGGTGGAAAACAGACAGAAAAAATGTACAAAAGTAGAAGAAAAAAAAAGTAAAAGATAATCGGAAAGAATGTGAAAAGGAAGGGAAAGGTAGAAAATCGCTGGAAAAAAAAAACGGAAATCAAAGGTGAAATTGGTTCCAGAACGAGGTGACTGCGGGCGGAAAATGAAGCAAAATTTAAACAGACACGGCATTAGTTCCGTCAGACAATACAGACAAACACACTACAGGACAAAACATGATACATTTCGACCTCTTGGGTCTTCTTCAGGCAAAAAAAAACAAGCAGCATGTAGGACAATGAACACGAAGAACGAGCAACCACTTATCTTCTCATATTCGGCGCAAAATGATGAAGACATAAGAGGTCAAAATGCATTGTGTTTTGTCCTGTCATCTGTTTATCTGTATTGTCTGGCGGAACTAATGCCGTTTTCTTTTTTTTCTTTTTTTTTTTTTAAATGAAAACGTGGAGAATACTCGGGGAAGAAAAAAGTATGCAAATGGTAGAAAATGGTAGAAGACAAAGATGGGAAATAGTAGGGGGAAAATGGAAAGAGCGGGAAAAAAATGGGAAATGTTCGGAAAATGTTGCGAATAATAGGAACAGAAGGGAAATGGAATTATTAGGGAAACAGTCGGAAAAGATGGGAAATTGTAAGAAAATGTAATGAGCAGTGGGAACATGTGAGAAATAGTAGGAAAACTTGGAAAATAGATAGGGAGAAAAAAAAAAGGGTAAAAGCAGGAAAAGGTATTAAACGGCAGGAAAAGATGGGAAATAGAAAAAAAAAAAACAGACAGCAAAAGAAGGAAAAGGATATAGGAAATAGTAAAACAAAGTGGGAAATAGTTGGAAACGGTAAGAAACAGAGGGGGGAATGGAAAGTGAGAAATAGTAGTTAAAGGGAAGTAAATAGGTGGGAAAAGGTGGGCACAAGAAGGAAGAGGTGGGAAACAGTGGGCAAAAAAGATGGGAAATAATAGGAAAGGTAGGAAATGAAAGGGGAAAGGTGGGTCATAGTGGGAAAAGATTAAAAAAAACAGTCGGAAAAAGGTGACGAATAGAGGAGAACGCTGGGAAGTACGATGGAAGTACGATAGAAAAGTGAGAAATACAAGGGAACGCTAAGGAAAGCGAGAGAAGACTGAGAGAGAAAAAAAAAAAAAAGATGGAGAAGGCAGAGACAAATGTAGGGAAAGCGGGGAAAGAGAGAATGTGAAGAAAGATAGGCAACAAGAATGCAGGCTGTACGTATTTCTGCTAAACCGTCATAGTTTACCCAGACTAAAACTCCTTGTCTGCTACACTTCACCCCTTCATTGTTTATGTATTCATTCATGTGTTTGTGCGTATGTTTATGCATTTACGTATCTATTCCTTTACTTGTTTACTTCTCTATTTGTTTATCCATTTATTTATTTATTTCTCTATTAATTTGGTTTATTTTTGTTTTGGCATTTATTTATTTGTTTACTTACATATTTTTCATCTATTTAAGTACTTCTTTGTCTGTTTCTTTGTTGTTTTATTTCTGTTCTGTTTTTATTCGTCTTTTATGTCATTTGAGTTCCAGTCTGCTCTGGGTTCTATTTCACTTCACGTAAGAATGTGGGACGTATGATAACGATACGAGCCCCTTTTCAAAAAACACACAGGGAAATGGGCCGTATGGAGTGGTAAAGATGCACTGACTTGCCTCAGAGAGAGAGAGAGAGAGAGAGAGAGAGAGAGAGAGAGAGAGAGAGAGAGAGAGAGAGAGAGAGAGAAACTTGTTGGCAGAAGCTG
>CM065716.1:84661384-84668884 GCA_033310375.1 Conus canariensis | reverse complement strand
GAGAGAGAAAGAGAGAGAGAGAGAGAGACAGACAGAGAGAGAGAGAGAGACAGACAGACAGACAGAGACAGAGACAGAGAGGGGGAGAGAGATGCCCTGTTGCACATATGAAAGTGGTGTGTGTGTGTGTGTGTGTGTGTGTGTGTGTGTGTGTGTGTGTGTGTGTTCTTTAGTTTAACGTCTGTTCACCTCAAGTGATATAAGACCGGTGTGTGTGTGTGTGTGTGTGTGTGTGTGTGTGTGTGTGTGTGTGTGTGTGTGTGTTGTGTGTGTGTCTGTCTGTCTGTCTGTCTGTCTGCCTGTGTCTCTGTGTGTGTCTGTGTGCGCGCGCGAGCGCGCGTGCGTAAGTGTTTGTGTAAGGGTGTGCTGTTCCACGTGCCAAAGTCAGTGTACAAAAAGTTTACACAATCTCTTCTGCTTAGGGAAAAGTTTACGCCGCTACCCAGAGTGACAGGGAGGGAACCGGTAGAGGGGGACAAGAACCGTAAATTGAATTTTGCTGCAAGCGAATTTTGGGTGCCATTAGCGAGCTGACAAACGTAAAAGTAAATCTTAGCCCTCTAGTCTGTCTGTCTGTCTGTCGGTCTGTCGGTCTGTCGGTCGGTCTGTCGATCTGTCTGTCTGTCAGTCTGTCTGTCTGTCTGTCTGTTGCTGACGGCGGATCGTGTTAGCGTTTTCGGCCTCACCTTGATGTCATTTGGTGACTAATCTAGGTAATGAGGGTTCTAATGCTGGCATGAGGCGGTTAACTTCTGCATTGTAATGAGGCTGGCTGCTTAGTCTGCATCGTTAGTACACAGTCCAGACGGTGGCTCAAGTTTGTTTTGCGGTGACTTAAGTTTTAAATGACATAGAAGCTGGGTCTGCTATGAAACAGGGCTTGTCAGATCTTCACGGATTTCTTTGGGTAAAAAGTGTGTGTGTATGTGTGTGTGTGTGTGTGTGTGTGTGTGTGTGTGTGTGTGTGTGTGTGTGTGTGTGTGTGTGTGTGTTTCATGTCTGGTCTGATTGAGGCCGGCCATCAGTCTGACTTATATTCCCTGAGCTTCTCAATGCAAGAGAGCGTGACAAAGAAACAGAATGCAAAGAATAAACAAAGAAATTCAAGAATGACGACCTGGTGGCGTTGGAGGCATTTGTATGGCGGTACGGGCCTGTACTTGCTGTTTACGGTGACAGCAGTTCATTGTATCAGTTATTACCAGCTTCTGGGATTCTGCGCCTGCGTGAAGCTGTGTTTTAAAGGCCTTAGTCCATGCACCGATACCAACAATACCAGCGTGAAATCACGTGAGTTATAGTTATCTGTCGCATGGGTGATAACTGTCCGTGACTGTTCACGAAATTCGTGATTATCTATATTCATGAGTCATTCTTACCTGGGTTGGGTTGTTTTTTTTTTTTGTTTTTTTTTTTATTAGTCATAGGAAAATGTTTCATGAGTCATAAGTATATGTGTTCTTTTTTTATGAATCATGATACAGTTTTCATCAATCATGGTAACCTGTTTTCAGGAGTTATAGCTGTCTGTTCAGGGGTTGAAATTGTAATTATCTGTTGTCACGCGTCATATTCTCCGTTTGGATGAGTCATGATCACCGGTTATCATGAGTCATAGTTATCTCTTTTTCTGAGTCGCAATTACTAGTTTTCATGAGTTGTAAGTATTGTTTTCTTGACGCGTAATCGTTTTTTTTTTTGTTTTGTTTTTTTTTTTCAAATGTTATAAACTATATGTTATTCATAAGTCATAGTTAACTATTTCATAAGTCGTAATTATTTTTTTTTTTTTTTTAGAATTTATGGTTATCTATTTTCATGATACACTAGTCATATATATGTTGTCATGAAGCTGAAACCATTCATTTTTCATGAGTGATAATTGTATTTCTAGCAGCCCGAACCATGTTTTTCATACGTCATAAGTATGCTTGCATGGATTAACATGGCCGATTTTTCATGAGTTTTAAAGCATGTTGTCATAGACCAGAATCACTGCAATATCATAAACCATACTTATGTTATCATGAGTCGAAATTATTGGTATTGCAGGAGGCATCACTATGTTCACATGAATGAACTTTTTTCTGTTTTGATAAGTCCTGATCACTTTTTTTAAAAAACGAATCATAATTAGAATTTCTGAGAGTCACCATCACCACGTTTAAGATTCATAATCATCTCTTTTCATAGTGATTATGTTTGACCCTTCATTTTAGGCTGAAAAGCAACAAATGAAGATGAAGCAGTCACAAAATCAATGGTAACGACTTCTGCGCTGAAAATTGCAATCACTGTTGTTGTTTTTTTATGTTTTGAAAAAGCACACGTACACGCACGCATGCACGCACGCACAAACATATACACACGCAAACATGTACATGCGCACACACACACACACACACACACACACACACACAACACACACACCACGCACGCACGCACACACGCACGCACGCACACACAACACACACCACACACACACGCACACACACACACACACACACACACACACGCACACGCACACACGCGCGCGCGCGCGCGCGTGCGTTAACGTGGTCCTTTGAAGTGACTACGTTTCCATCCGTCTGGTTAGCTCGGTTGGTAGAGCAAAGCGCTCGCGTGTAGACGTTTGTGGACACAATCCCCGCATCCTCCTCACTACCCCCCCCCCCCCCTCTCCCCCCAGCCTCACCATATTGATTCGCATTGTCGCTTTCCGCATAAACATGTTGTTGTTCTGGTGGTATCAGAATAGTGTGAGACTCTCTTTCCCTCTGTCTCTTTCTCTGTCTCTCTCTCTGTCTGTCCGTCTTTCTCAGTCTCTGTCAGCCTGTCTGCCTATCTGTCTGCCTTCCTGCGTACCTGCCTGCCTGCCTGTTTGTCTGTCTCTCTGACCTGTCTGTCTGTCAGTCTGTGCGTCTGACCGTTTTGTCCGTCTGTCTGTCTTAGTCTCCGTCTGTCTGTTTCTCTGTCTGTCTGTCTGTCTGTCTGTCTGTCTGTCTGTCTCTCTCTCTCTCTCTCTCTCTCTCTCTCTCTCTCCTCCTTCCTCCTCCTCCTCCTCCTCTCCTCCTCCTCCTCTCCTCTCCTTCTCCTTCTTCTTCTTCTTCCTCCTCTACTCCCTTTCCCAGCACCCACCCTCCTGAGGTAGTTTTCATTCTCATCGTCCGTCCATTCAAACTTCATGTGGGAACTATCAATGAAGAACCCTCAGTATGAGGAAATCATACAGTGGAGATGCACTGACTGATGAAACTGTTTTTACCATTTCTGAAACACCGTGGAAATGAACTGCACGGGAAGTTAGCACCCTTCCGCATGGCGAGACACGTGGAGATCTTTTTTTTTTTTTTTTTTTTTTTTTTTGTCCTGTTAAGAAGTTACTGTTTTGCTTCGGGCTTTGCATAAAGACGTCTCAACATAATGCTACTTCGTATTATGTACGTAATGTAATATTGAAAGCATAAAAACACGCGTGCACACACACACACACACACACACACACACACACACACACACACACACACACAACACACACGCACGCAGCACGCACACACTCACCACACACACACACGGGGGGGGGGGGGGGGGGGGGGGGGGGGGGGGGGGGGGGGGGGGGGGGGGGGGGGGGGGGGGGGGGGGGGGGGGGGGGGGGGGGGGGGGGGGGGGGGGGGGGGGGGGGGGGGGGGGGGGGGGGGGGGGGGGGGGGGGGGGGGGGGGGGGGGGGGGGGGGGGGGGGGTTTTTTTTTTTTTTTTTTTTTTTTTTTTTTTTTTTTTTTTTTTTTTTTTTTTTTTTTTTTTTTTTTTTTTTTTTTTTTTTTTTTTTTTTTTTTTTTTTTTTTTTTTTTTTTTTTTTTTTTTTTTTTTTTTTTTTTTTTTTTTTTTTTTTTTTTTTTTTTTTTTTTTTTTTTTTTTTTTTTTTTTTTTTTTTTTTTTTTTTTTTTTTTTTTTTTTTTTTTTTTTTTTTTTTTTTTTTTTTTTTTTTTTTTTTTTTTTTTTTTTTTTTTTTTTTTTTTTTTTTTTTTTTTTTTTTTTTTTTTTTTTTTTTTTTTTTTTTTTTTTTTTTTTTTTTTTTTTTTTTTTTTTTTTTTTTTTTTTTTTTTTTTTTTTTTTTTTTTTTTTTTTTTTTTTTTTTTTTTTTTTTTTTTTTTTTTTTTTTTTTTTTTTTTTTTTTTTTTTTTTTTTTTTTTTTTTTTTTTTTTTTTTTTTTTTTTTTTTTTTTTTTTTTTTTTTTTTTTTTTTTTTTTTTTTTTTTTTTTTTTTTTTTTTTTTTTTTTTTTTTTTTTTTTTTTTTTTTTTTTTTTTTTTTTTTTTTTTTTTTTTTTTTTTTTTTTTTTTTTTTTTTTTTTTTTTTTTTTTTTTTTTTTTTTTTTTTTTTTTTTTTTTTTTTTTTTTTTTTTTTTTTTTTTTTTTTTTTTTTTTTTTTTTTTTTTTTTTTTTTTTTTTTTTTCTTTTCCCCTCTTCTCTCTGGCCCGTCCGTCTTCTCACTCTGCACCCTCCTGCCCCCATCGTCTGCCTTCCTGCGTTCCTGCCCCGCCTGCCTGTTTGTCCCGTCTCTCTGCTGTCTGTCTGTCAGTCTGCGTCTGACCGTTTTGTCCGTCTGTCTGTCTTTGTCTCCGTCTGTCTGTTTCTTCCCCGTCTGTCTGTCTGTCTGTCTGTCTGTCGTCTTCTCTCTCTCTTCTCCTCTTCCCCCTCCTCTCCTCCTCTCCTCCTCCTCCTCCTCCTCCCTCCTCCCTCCTCTCCTCCTCCTCCTCCTTCTCCTTCTTTTCTTCTTCTCTTTCCTCTTTCTTTCCCCTTTCCCACCCCCCCCCCTTAGGTTTTTTTTTCCGTCCTTTTTCCTTATTAATTTAAAAAATAGAGGGGAAAAAACAATTGGGGGGGGGTGACCGGAAAAAATTTTTTTTTTTTTAAAAAAAAACCGGGAAAAAACTCCCCCCCCCCAAAATTTTTTTTTTTTTGGAAAGTTTTTTTTTTTTTTTTTTTTTTTTTTTCCTTTAGAATTTCGTTTTTGCTTGGGTTTTTTGGGGTTCTCCATTGCACTTTCCCAGCGTTGAAAATTTAAAAATAAAAACCCCTGCCAAAAAAACAAAAAAAAACAAACACAAAAAAAAAAAAAACCCCGACGAAAAACCCCCCCCCCCACCCCATCCCACCCCCCCCCAAAACCCCCCCCCCCATTTTTCCCCCCCCCCCTCCCCCCCCCACGGGGGGGCCACAAAAGGGGGGGGGCCCCCCCCCCCCCCGGGCCCCCCCCGGGGGCCCCCCCCCCCCTTTCCTTCCTTTCCCTTTTTTTTTTTTTTTTTTTCCCTCTAAGGTTTTTCCCCCCTTTTTTTTTTTCCCCCCCGCCCCGCCCCCCCCCGGGGCCTCCCCCCCCGCCCCTTCGGCCCCCCCGCCCCCCGCTTTTTTTTTCCGGGGGGGGGCGGGGGGGGGGGGGGGGGGGGGGCCCCCCCCACCCCCCCCCCCCAGAAAAGAAATTTTTTTTTAAATTGGAAAAAGGATGAAACAAAACAAGGAGAGGAAAAAAAGGTTTTCCCAATTCCCCCATTTTTTCAAACCTCCTTTTTCCCCCCCTCTCTTTTTTTATTCTTCTTCTTCTCCTTTCCTTTTCCCCCCCCCTTTAAACCCCCCCCTTTTTCCCCCCTTTTTTTTTTTTTTTTGCCCTTTCCCCCCTTTTTTTGAAAAACCCGGGCCCGACAACATAAAAACAACCCCAAAACCAAACCCCCCTTTTCTTCCCCCTCCCTTTTTTATCCTTTTTCTTTTTCCCTTTTTCCCCCCCCCCTTTTTTTTTCCCCCTTTTTTTTTTCCCTTTTTTTTTCCCCCTTTTTTTTTTTTTTTTTTCTTCCCCTTTTGGTTTTTAATTATTCCTTCCGGGGTTTTTCTTTTTTCTCTTCATTCCCCACACAAATACCATTAATAAAAACAATTTTTTTTCCCCTTTTTTCCTTTCTTTTTTCTCTTTCCCTTTTTTTTGTTCTCCCCTTTTTTTCCTCTTTTTTCTCTCTTCCCCTTTTCTCTTTCTCTTTCTTCTTTTTGTCCCCCTTTCCTTCTTTTTTGTCTTCCTTTTCCCCCTTCTTTTTTGTTTTTTTTTTGGGTTTTTTGGGGCCCCGGTTGGTTTTTCTTTTCCCCCCCCCCCCCTTACCCAAAGCCCCCCGCCCGTAAATTTTTTTCCAAATTTTTTGGGGGGGGGGGGGCCCCCCCCAAAAAAACCCCCCCGGGGGGGGGGGTTTGGGGGGGGCCCCCCCCCCCCCACAGGGCCGGGCAGCGGGGGCACCACCACCCCAAAACGCCGGAGGGAAAAGGCGGAAGAACCCCCCCTTGCTCCCCCTCTTTCTGTTCTGCTCTCTCTCCCCCCTCTCTCTTCTCTCCCTTTTTCCTCCTCTTTCTCTCTGTCCACGCCTCTGCTCTCTCTTCTTGTCTCTCTCTCTCTGTCTTCTCTCTCTTTCTCTCGGGTCTTCTTTTCTTACCTGTCTTCGCTTTTTTCCCTCTGTCTCTGTTTTTGTCTCTGTCTGTCTGTCTGTCTCTGTCTGTCTCTCTTCTCTCCTCTCTCTCTCTCTTCTCTCTCTCGCACCGACTCCCCCCCCTCTCCCTTTTCCTGTCTTTTATGTTTTTCTTGCCTGTACTTCTCTGTCTGTTGTCTGCGTCTGTCTATCTTATCCTTTTCTCTGTCTTTGCTCTGTCTGTCGCCCCTGTCTGTCTGTCCCCCTTCCCCTCTTCTCTCTTCTCTCTCTCCTCTCTTCTTCCCCTCTCTTTTCTCTCCTCTCCTTCGTGCAACCATTATTTGTCTTTCATCTACTGTATTTTTTTTTTTTTTTATCTTTTGTCTTCTCCCTTTCCCCAATTCAATTTTTTATCTCTCAAATTATCTATAACCATCTCCCTTTGTTCCCCTTTGTCTTCCCGTCTCTGTCTCTCTCTCTTGCTTTTCCCTTCCCTTGTCTCTCTCTGTCTCCTCTTCTGTCCTCCTCCCTTTTCTCTCTAGTTCCTGCTGCGCTTCCCCTTTCCCCCCCTCTCCCTCTCCCCTTTCTCCTCTCTCCCTCACTCGTTCGTCTCTCTCTCTCTCTCTCCCTCTCTCTCTTTCTGTACTGAATATCAATACTCATCAGAAGTTGTCCAAAACGAAGGACGCTGATCAAAACCACCATGTTCTTTATGGTCCCACACTACTCTCAAGACCGAAAGATTCATATCAATCATTACAGCACACGTTAGACGCGGCCAAAAAAGAAACCAAGTTCTGATTTCCATATATATAACTAAACGAAATATTGCTCCTGTTGTGATTCAGGAGGGCCGAATCAAAAATTGCACCCAGAAGCTAGGTTTATGAAAGCACAGCTGCAAGTTTGTAACAAAGTCATGTCAGTCAAGCGCTGTGAGGTAGATGAGTGATAACAGTCTAAAACCTAACGTGTTTAGCAAAATCACGTCCTCATGATGTTAAATATGTGAGTAAACGCTCGACACAGTCTATTTTTCTTTCACATTGTGACCACTCAT
>CM065716.1:84638884-84641384 GCA_033310375.1 Conus canariensis | reverse complement strand
CCCCACCCCCAGTTCTGTTTTCAGCATGCCTGACTACTTCTTCTACTTGGACTGGGTTCCCTTTGAAAGTCTTTGGTGTGATTGGCAATCATCCGGTGCAATTGCAATTATTTGCCCCGGTGCAAATAGTAATTGCGATTTATACCGGCCGATGGGCAATGGCACCTGATTTTTATCTGTGTTGCACACACACACATACACGCGCGCGCGCGCACACACACACACACACACACACACACAATATATTCAATTATAAACAAAGCTTGCTTATGTCTTAGATTGAAGAAATAGGGGGAAGATAAGCATTCATATCTGCAGTGGTAGATAGTTCTGCCTAACTAACAGTATATGCTTAGGTGGGTGAATGGCGAAAATAAAATAAATGCTTCTCAAAATGAGCCTTCAGCAAGCTTATAGTTTCCAAGAGAGAGACAATCTCCAATAGGGAGGAAACCCACTAACATATAACTCCTGGTCAGATACCGATATTTCGAAACCTGATTGTTTCTCCTCAGTGACCGCGGAAAGTGGTAATTTGACTCCTCTGCCTTTTCGGTTTTAAGAAGAATGCTATCCCAGGAAAGGCTGGTGTGCAATACCGTAGTATGTTTGTTGAGTTTTCAAAAAAACAACCAAAGGTGCACCTAAGAAGCGAAAGAAAATCATGAAAGAGCAAAACAAGCTACATTTTCTTGTGAAAAGTAGAAAATATAAAAAAGATAACCTCTTAAGACACAAGTGCTGAGGGCCAGTTCTTGGAATGAATCCGCAAGGGACAAAATTACAATAAACTAATAAATTCCAAGGATAAGTACCGAGCACCATTCCAGCAACTTACAGAGCAGCTTGGTGTTGCAATGACTGCAAGAAATATTCAATTATAAACGAAGCTTGCTCTTATGTCTTAGATTGAAGAAATAGGGGGAAAGGCAGAGGAGTCAAATTACCACTTTCCGCGGTCACTGAGGAGAAACAATCAGGTTTCGAAATATCGGTATCTGACCAGGAGTTATATGTTAGTGGGTTTCCTCCCTATTGGAGATTGTCTCTCTCTTGGAGACTATAAGCTTGCTGAAGGCTCATTTTGAGAAGCATTTATTTTATTTTTCCCCATTCACCCACCTAAGCATAGGCAGAATGATCTACCACTGCAGATATGAATGCTTATCTTCCCCCTATTTCTTCAATCTAAGACATAAGAGCAAGCTTCGTTTATAATTGAATATTTCTTGCAGTCATTGCAACACCAAGCTGCTCTGTAAGTTGCTGGAATGGTGCTCGGTACTTATCTTGGAATTTATTAGTTTATTGTATATATATATATATATGCATAGACAGATAGGTAAATATATATATATATATTTGTGTGTGTGTGTGTCTGTAATAATTTAGTAGTGGGGGAAAACAAGTGCAGGCTAGCAATTCCTCCGTCATGATTTTGCAAAGATTGAATTCAAAACAAAACAAAAAAAGGGGTGGAGGGGGTAGGGGGAGAGGAAGAAAGAAAACGAGAATGACAAATCAGGGCAATACATCATATGTACAGAGTTCTTCACTAGCAGCGTTATAATTCATCTTGAAGACAGAACTATTGACATCGCCTGCACCGAGGTTTTTCGTCCGCTGGATCCGACTCGTCAGGGAGGCTCAGCTGATTGTATCTGTGCTCCCTTGGCATCAAAATTAATGGAGATATATCACAGTCTATAATTCTGTGGTATTCTCACCGCCAAGGCTTCAAAACTAGAATCCAGCAGCAAACCCTAGAGTCGCTAGCCATTGAAAGGTGGAAAAGTAAAACAAAAAGAGACAGTGTGGTAGGGTGACAAGTTGCTGAAAAAAAACTAAAATCAGTGTATAATCAGTCTAAATGTTGGGGATACTCTTTGAGCCTATGTTTGAGGATCTATTTAAGGATGCAAGGGGGGTCAAAAGGTGTCAACAGTCAGAGTGGTCAGTTCTACTGTTTAACAACCCAAGCACTGTCAGTCACGTCAGTGCTGACAGCAGCTAAGAATTGTGCAGCACAGCCTTTACTCGGATCTCGTCATAAATCTCCCTCTGACTGACCAAACAATAATATTATGTCGAACACTTGAGTAGACGCGTATATAAACATCTCATATTCCCTGATCTCTCTCTCTCTCTCTCTCTCTCTCTCTCTCTCTCTCTCTCTGTGCGTGTTTGTGCGTGTGTGCGTGGTGTGTGTGTGTGCGTGCGTGCGTGCGCGCGTACGTGCGTGCGTGCGTGCGTGCGTGCGTGCGTGCGTGCGTGTGTGTGTGTGTGTGTGTGTGTGTGTGTGTGTGTGTGTGTGTGTGTGTGTGTGTGTGTGTGTGTGTAACTTTCCGTTAAATAAGAGAGAGAGAGAGTTGTTTGTGTGTTGTTGTGCGTGTATTTCCTGACGCATTCGTTATCATTTGACCAAACCCTAATTTTCAGATTCATTTTTGCCGAAAAAAGAAAAAAAAAAAAAAAAAAAAGAATAATCCGATCCGGATAA
>CM065716.1:84618884-84621384 GCA_033310375.1 Conus canariensis | reverse complement strand
GAGAAACACACACACACACACACACACACACACACACACACACACACACACACACACACCACTCACCACACACACACACACACACTCACACACACACACACACACACACACACACCACACACATACACACTCACACACACACACACTCACACACACACACACACACACACACACACACACTCACACACACACACACACACACACACACACACACACATGCACACACACACACACACACACACTCACACACACACACACACACACACACACACACACACACACACACACACACACATACACACTCACTCACACACACACACACAACACACACACACACACACACACACATGCACACACACACACACCACTCACACACACACACACACACACACACACACACACACACACACACACACACACCACACACACACACACACACACACACACACACACACACAGAAACACACACACACACACACACACACACACACACATACACGCACACACAAACACACACACACACACGCACACACACACACACACACACACACACACACCACACACACCACACACAACACTCACACACACACACACAACACACACACAACCAACACAACACACACACGCACAAGGTCAAACAGATCTTGGAGTAACCCTTAGATCCGGATCCACATGACGGATCCACAGCAAAATGCAGTGGGGTGTCCTTGCACCACATTCCGCCTTACCATCAAAGGTCTTGGCTTCTCTCGTGATAGAAGATAATTTGTTGAAAATAGGTCTACACGTCGCGTAAATTCAGTGTTGGGTTCATCTTACGAAAAAGTTTACTTCATAAATTCAATGAATAAAAACGGGCTATCGCTTACCTGTTCAAACCCAACACTGTAGACAGAAAACTGTGACGCCCGTCATTTGCGGAGCTGCATGCATTGTTGTAATGTTAACAGGTAACAAAATTATGCTTTGAAAGTATGGCATATGATCGCTGTGTGATGTGTCACCGGGGGTATTCTCGTCACAGAGGGTTTCTAGAAACTAAACTCAGACCTATACCGGGGCCGGAATAGCTCTGTGGTAGAGCGCCAGACTCGTAATCTTGGGGTTGCGGGTTCGAATCTCCGCCGGGCCGTTTCTGTACAGGGGGATTTTTTCCTCGGAGTTAACATTGGTTCTGACTCCATTTCCCATACAGTCCTTCGAATGAGACTATAAACCGAGTTTCCGTGTGTGAATGCTTGCACACACGTAAAATCCCATCACCAACTTTCGGAAGAGAAGGCCGGTTTGGCCGTTGGTATGGATGAGACGTTACACATAGCATGCACCTTCCCCGAAGATAGAGTATGGCTGCCTTAATGGTGGGATAAAAAAAAACGGTCATACACACAAAACTCCACTCCCTTTATTGGGTAGATGGGATTAATCCTTGCCTGTCTATACAGGGAGTGTCCGCAGGAGTATCAGCCTGCGTACGCAAAAAAAAGAAAGAAAAAAAGAAAGGGAAAAAAAAAAAAAATATATATATTATATATATATATATATACCGCTTCCACTTCTGACATTGCCGGAAATTCGTGTTGATGAGAGAGAGAAGATACAAACAATGATGTAATGTGTGGATGACTAATCTAGCCTTCGTAATTCTACACAGTGTGTGGAGAGGACGACTTCACCAGAAAACGTCTTTGTCTTCGCCAAAATCTCCTCGTCGATTCTGTCCTAAATGTTTCTAGTGTCATTTTGTATAATTATGTATCACTGCAAGATCGACTGCAGAGCTATCTTGGATGGATCGATTTAGCCTAACTCTCCGAACACACAACTGACGTCGTATTCATGAAAAGTTAAGCAATGATAAGATTTGCCTGATTATATCTGCCTAAATGGCGGGATAAAAAAAAACAAAAAAAAAAACGGTCATACACACAAAAGTGTCAGAATCTTCAACTCGATGAAGGTGGACACTCAAAGAAAGAAGAAGAAGAAGATCCCTGTATTTTCTTCTGGACGATTATCTCCCTTGATTACAGATGAAAATACCCACATTGATGAATCGTTGTTGCGTGACCTGAAACAATTCAAGAGCATATGTTCACTGTTTGTCAAACAACTGACATATCGCGTCAATTTAACAAACTATTGCGAATCTCGAGGGTTGACAAAGAAGTTCCGTTCAAATCAGCTATGTTGTTCTTGTTTCATCTTGCCAAAGACCTCTGGTTAGGTCGTATTGACCCCAGATCCCCCTTTTCATCCAGATCCTCTCTACGGATCTGCACCAATAATCAACGCTATCGTTCTTGGATCACATTTCTATTTTCCCACCACGTTTCTTAAATATTAGTATCGTATGTATTGCGTTTTCTTTCTAACAGTCAAACAAGTACATACACAAACCAACCGACTCCAGACAACACACACACACACACACACACACACACACACACACACACACACACACACACCACACACACACACACACACACACACACACACA
>CM065716.1:84606384-84608884 GCA_033310375.1 Conus canariensis | reverse complement strand
GACGAAATACATTATGACGCACGTTTGATTGTGACGTTTTTTCTTATTATGACGCAAGTTTGATTGTGACGGTTTGTTTTGTTTGTTTGTTTGTTTTTTATACGCGTATTCAAGATACATCTAAACTGGGAGTACGTTTACATGCTTTGCATCTTGACGTTGATACTGCTTTTTCAACAGTGACCTGCTCAGCCGGGTCAGCTATTCAGGCACTCTGGGAGATTCTGGAATATTAACTCTGCCATTAGTAAGAAAAAGAAAAAAGAAAGAAAAAAAACTGAGGAGAGAGAGAGAGAGAGAGGGGGGGGGGGGGGGTAGGGGGGAGGCAATCGTAATGTATTGACATTGCCATTACGATTGAAGGTACGAACCCGTAAAGATTGGGAAAGCAAACACGAACACATACACTCATACATAAATACACATATGCACGAACGCGCTCGCGCGCGCAGACACACACACACACACACACACACACACACACACCACACACACACACACACACACACACACGCACGCACGCACGCACGCACGCACAAACTTTCTTTCACACATTAATACTTCATCATCTTCCACCATTTCTCTCACCCTCTCCTCCGTCCTGCCTCCCTCTCTCGCACTTCCTTTTCCACCCTCCCAACCTCACCTCGTTTCACGCCACCTCCCCCCCTACCCCCCTCTCCCTCCCTCCCCCCGAGCCCGACGCCCAACCCCGTGCCTCCAAGGGAATTCAGGTAGTCGGCATGATGTTGACACAGCCCTTTTTTTTTCAGATGACGTGGTCCGTTTGTGCGCTGCTGAATATGGAGAGGTGTTGTAAGCTGACAGAAATAGCTGGAAGGTTGTTCTTTACTCCCTTTTGCTCTTCTTAACTCCTCCCCCCCCCCCCCCCCCATCCCACATCCCCGCCCTCACCCCGTCTCACCCCTACACCCCCCCCCATCATCCCCCCCCCCCCCCCCCCCCGCTTCCTGCCCTTCCCTTCTTCCATCCCATGTAAGCACCCCTTCACCTCTGTAATGTCCTTGTAAACATTGTACCTTATGATTGTTGCAGAGGAGCATATATATATATATATATATATATATATATATATATATAATCGTGATTGTGGGGAACAGCGTTAGACGCCGAATGTCATTTTATGTCTCCTCGTGCGTTTGCAGGTATCTTTATACGTCATAGCTGTGGCCTATGACGCATGCACTCTGTGTGTGTGTGTGTGTGTGTGTGTGTGTGTGTGTGTGTGTGTGTGTGTTACAACCTCAACATATATATATATATATATATATATATATATATATATATATATATGTATATACTATCAATAACACCCCGCTAAAAACATTACTGTTGTGTTTCCAGTGGTGTGTGTGTGTGTGTGTGTGTGTGTGGTGAGAGAGAGAGAGAGAGAGAGAGAGAGAGAGAGAGAGTTACAACCTCAACATACTATCAATAACGCCCTGCTAAAAACACTACCGTTGTGTTTCCAGTGTACGTTCTAATTGACACGGCAGCGTGTCTCGTGCACGTTGTAAGCGCTGTCTTTATGCTGTAAGAACTCTCGCCAACACGCTGGATCAGTTACAGAAGCAAAAGACACTAAAACTCGCTTTTCCAAGCAACGGTTCAATGGATGTTGTTCTGACTTTCACCACTATAGAGAAAACTGGATTCAGCTGCATCAAAGTCTGTTGATATGAAAATTCCTAAGGTACTTTTAGAAGAACTGCAATTGATTTTTTTGCTTTGTTACGTTATGTTTTTTTTTGTTTGTTTTTTTGTTTTTGTTTTTTTTTAGAGAAAAGAAACTCGAGGGACGGAGCTAAAAAAGTAACAACGTCGGTTTGCCAAGTGGGTGACATCAATGTGCTTGAAGACTATTCCATATCAAAATCATGTCTTGAAACAATGAAAGGTTTGTCCATTTACAAGACTAATTTCAGGCATATAGCCGGTAATTTCTCCCTCAAGGAGAGCGTTCTCTATCGTAACAATGGGGGGAGGGGGGGGGGGGGGACATCAGCGTGAACGGGTAGTGATAGCAGCTCGAACATACTGTAATCCGCATGTGTTGGACGCGTACGCTGTAAAGCCAGTCGTGGGTTTGGCTAGGCCATACGGTGCTTTTTTTCAAATCGTGAGCCGCTGGATGCCATATATGACTTTGATGGCTGTCCGTGCGTAGACTGACTTTGGCATGTTACACCTTGATTCAGAACTGCTCCTGTTCAAGCGTCGTTGATGGCGCGAAACAAGGAGCGCTACTCTCATAGTTAGGGCTACCTGGTAGGGAAGATGGCTGACTTATACGACAAAGAATCGTACAATTTGACAGAATCACGCAAGGGTCTACTGTTACACGCCAAAATCGCCGTATGCAGGAAGAGCCACCAAAGTCAGTATGGCGTTCAGCAGCTCACGCTATGAACACTACCGCAGTGTCCGTGGCGTATGCCCCTAAAGTAACTGTCTTCTTAGTATGCGCAAATGTCACCAC
>CM065716.1:84588044-84595544 GCA_033310375.1 Conus canariensis | reverse complement strand
CAGAGAAAACACCAACAGAAAACCCAAAGACAGGAATGCCGAAAATGACGGGAAAAGGCTCATGCGCAGACTACAGTGGAGCGCCAATCAAAGATGAAAAGAAGAGTCAATGAATGTGTTCGGTGGAAAAAAAACAAAACAAACAACAACACAAAGAAAGAAAATAGCCCCCTCCCCTCCTTTCCAATTCCCTCCATCCTCCCTGGGCCTGGTCCATAACAGGGTAACTGGAAAGGGTCCAGATGGTCAGAAAGGATGGGAAGGGAGGGTAGGTGGGGAGCGAGGGGTGAAGGTGGGGAAGGAGGGAAAGTGAAAAGGAGGTGGAAGGCGAGAGTTGAAAATGGGGAGCGGTGGGCAGCGGAGGGACAGCACAGACGGAGAAGGGGGTGGGGGATGGGGTGGGGGTGGGGGTGGGAGGGGTGCTGGGAGAGGCAGCGAGAGAATGAAGATAAAGTAGAAGAGACAGGCAGAGACAAAACCAATCCACCAAACACAGTTAGACCGACTGACAGATAGAGCAACTGACAGACTGACAGACAGAGCAACTGGCAAACGGACCGACAGACAGAGCAACTGACAAACGGACCGACAGACAGAGCAACTGACAAATGGACTGACAGACAGAGCAACTGACAATGGACTGACAGACAGAGCAACTGACAAACGGACTGACAGACAGAGCAACTGACAAACGGACTGACAGACAGAGCAACTGACAAACGGACCGACAGACAGAGCAACTGACAAACGGACCGACAGACAGAGCAACTGACAAACGGACCGACAGACAGAGCAACTGACAAACGGACTGACAGACAGAGCAACTGACAAACGGACCGACAGACAGAGCAACTGACAAACGGACTGACAGACAGAGCAACTGACAAACGGACTGACAGACAGAGCAACTGACAAATGGACTGACAGACAGTCAGACACAGACGGAGACAAATTTTTGACGGCTGTTTGGTTGACATTATCTTTAAATGGAGATAAAAGGAGTTTTCTTCGTTGTTGTTTACTTCTTCTATCAAGGAAATCTGTAATGAAAATCATCAGAAAAGAAAAGTGAAAAGCAAATACAAAACGCCCTGATCAAATCGGCGTAAATTTGATAGCGTTCGTGAAAAGAATGAGACAATGTCAGGGGAAGAGGATATAAGTTTTCAAAGATCGGAAATGTCATATTTTTTTTGACAGGTAATGACGAAACATGACATCGAAATGGAAGAATGGTGGACATTTTCTCTGAAGAGAATGGAAAAAAAAAAAACAATATGGGATGAGATAGCAGTAAATAAATAAATGAATCTTTGAGAAAAAAAGGGAAAGAAAAGAAAAAAAAAGACAAAGAAAAAAAACATCCACCATCAACATCTCCGTTTTCTGGTTTTTCTTCTGTGTCACTTTAGTGGCAGTACTTCCGAGACGCCCATTTCGACTCCCCATCCACGGCTACACCATGGAACGTCCCATGGCAGCCCTGGCACCACACAATCCACAGGGAGAAGATATGTCCACTCAACACGCGCGAACCCACCAGAGGAGATACTGCACTACTGCCGAGTCGCTACGGTTTTGTTCAGTGATGCCTGTTCTGATCCGTCATACACAGGATAAAACCTAGACAGCCTCTGGCTGACGAAATGACTTGCGTAGTCGCAGAATCAGCGTGAGCGAGGGTCCCCATCTAGACGGCTTCACCACATCCAATGACAGTGAGCGTGAACGTGACAATACCTGTGACCTCGACACGAACTCACCAAGGGTGTAGACATAGAGTGGACATCTGAACTGAGGTCACAATGACAGCAGGACATCAAGGGCCACAGAATTTTAGACATTTTTTTTTTAAAAGCTTATCGATAAGGATGAGGATGAGGATAAATACGATGTTATGGAGTTTTATTCTGATCAGAAAATATATGACAGGGCTGTACTGTACGCTTATTTTCATAATACATCCCAGAGTCACCCCGGCTTGAAAGATACAGACACCTGCAGCTTTCCTCAGGAAATTTGTCCGACACTATCAGAGATGGATCCACCGAGTGGACAAAATTTGATTGTGTGGTTGCAGTCTCCCCATTCGAGCCTGTAGCAAACTCAGCTCTGGGTGGGAACAAGTTGGTGCTGAATAATTCAACAAATAAATGGCTGTGATGGGAATCGATCCCGCTGTCTCCCAGCCCGCAATACACGATGCGAAGCGCTGTGCCAGCCACTGCGGATGGGCAACATTAATATGCTTTGAATATAATGTGATATGAGTAAAGGTGGAAAGATTGTGCTTAGGTCCCATAAATACCCAGGGTAAGCGCCATCGAGTATGTTCAATGACGACAAAATTGAGGCTGTGGTGCGGCAGACAAGAGCGTTATTTCTGATGAGGGTCTCCATGTGCGAGTTTCCAGGCATTTGAATAATAGCTGCGAATTGTGACGCTGTGCATTTTTCTTTGTGTTGTTGTTGTTGAATTGGGGATTTCAATCTGCCTCTATTAAAAATGTCATTGATAAGGATCTGAATTTACCAATCAGAAAAAAAAAGAGAGAAGCAATTGCAGAAACAAGCGATGCTACTCCTATACCTGAGGATAGAGCTAGAGAAGAAGTCAGACCTAAACGACGAAGAAACCTGCAGATTGCAATAATTGTACCCAAGCTGGGAAAATCTGTACAAGTACACCCTGCCTGTTCACGTCAGACACAAGACCACTTTCTGAACGAGTCTTACCAAACAGGGAATACACTATACCAAGATGCCCGAAAACTGTCACCGTTCTGCCAGGGCATGGCATGTGCAGCAACAAGGACTACAAGTATCGTGATGTTTCTCCTGGTGTCCATTCTTGATTCTGACATTGAAACCTCACCTGCAATAGCTCTCACTATATTTTTTTACTCTCGCTAGAACAACACACTACTACCCCAGTCCACCCAACGGGAGATGAGCACCTTTTCGTCTTTAACGACTTCAACAAGAAGGATGCATACTACCTGCTGCCCAGATCAGACCAAGTGAGCATTGTGAGACTGAGGACAGGGCACTCCAGACTGAGACATCACATGTTCACAAAATTCCGCACTGGCGAGTCTTTAAGTTGCCCATGCGGCACAACCCTAATGACAGTGGAATACTTCCGGCAGGACTGTCCCACGCATAAAAAGCCAAGAGCTGGACTGCCAACACACCGGTGAGGGAAAAGCTTTATGGATCACCGGAAGGCCTCCAGCATACAGCAGCCTTCATCAGTGCCTCTGGGGTTCCTATCTGCGTGAACGAAGAAGAAGAAGAAAAGTCTTTAACGAACATAGACGTAACGCCACCAGTTCGTCTTTGGCGAGGGAAGGTGAAGGTAAAGCATCAAATGAGAGGAGTTGGCTACCACCACCAACAGAGATCCTTCTATATCAATGGCATCATCTTCATCCTGCTGGGCCCCGGAAGAAACTGAGCATCCCCACACCTCGCTCGCCAACGACATGTGCAATTAGTAAGCATGTCTTTACATTTTAAAGAGTTGTTATCTTAATGTTCCCTACTTTGCGTTATCTTCCCCTAATCATTTGACGTGAAAGCAATGATGATGACGCATGTGCAGGAGTGAACGAGACATTAATCTCGGGAGGGTGGGGGGGGGGGGGGGCGGGGAGGGCAGGGGGACAGTAACTGCAGGAATTACTTTTATTCATTTGAAAGGATAGATATCCTTTTAATTCTGAAAATATTTTTGTGTAAAAAAAATAGAGCTGCATCAAGGTCAAGCAGAATATGGAAAACTGTTTCGCTACCAGGAGAGCTTTTTTCTTTATTTGATTCATTGATATTGCTGCTGTCGTTGTTTTTGTTGTTGTTGTTGTGGCTGCTGCAGCTGCCACTGCTGCTGCTGCTGTTGTTGTTTATGATGCATGGAAAATACAAAATGTACCAGCCGCCGTGGCGAAGTGGTTAGCGTCGCGGACTCCCGGCTGAGAGGTCGTGGGTTCGAATCCAATCAGAAGTCATGTGGGTTTTTCTGCCCCGACCGGCTCCTACCCAGAGTTGAGTTTGCTGCGGACTCAGTTGGGAAGACTGGGACAACACAGTCGAGTTTCATCTACTTAATGGATGCATTTCTGAGAGAGTTGCTCAAATTTCCTGACCAACACTGCTGGTGCCTGTATCTCTCGGGCCTGGTTGACGCCGGGATATATTATGAAAGGAAGCGTAGAGTACAGCCCTGTCATGTAGTCTCAGACCGAAATGGAAATCCGTAGCATCATCTTCATCATCCTCATTCTCATTGATCAGCATTAAAAAAAAAGTCTCAAGTTCTGTGGCCCTTCATGCCCTGCTCTCATGGTGACCTCAATTTCGATGTCCTCTCCACGCCTGTGGCCTTGGTTTGGTTCCGTCGGGGTCACCAGTATCGGCGAGTCCATGGGGGCTGTCGTTGGACGGACGTGGTGGCGCCCTCCGGAGGGAGAGCTCACTCACGCCGGCTCCGCGACTAAGCAATTATTGTCGTCAGTAGGGGCTTAGTAGGTGGTGTCCTGCGTATGTTAGATCAGAACAGGCGCCACTGAACACCACCGAAGTGACTCGGCAGCAGTGCAGTGTCTCCTCCGGTGGGTTGCCTCTTAACGACTTGACATTGACTGATCCTGTGGATTGCTGGTGCCGGGGCGGCGGCGGGACCGACCGGGCTGTGGCTGTGGACGGGGTGTCGGAATGAGCGGCGTGGGTACACTGCCTCTGAGGTGGCGCAGAGGTTGGGACAGCAAAAAAAAAAAAAAAAAAAAAGAAAATACAAAATGTCATCGTTTACTTCACTAAAAACTTCTAGCACTCCATGAAAATGAATAACCTCAATGTTGGTTACTAATTTGTAAACATCGATTTCACAATGCTTATATTCAGTGCAACAGTTGTAATAATTTTGCTGAACAGGTGATACATCTTGCCTTTCTTCTGGATCCGATCCAAGGATCTGCAACAATCGTTAACGGTTTCTTCCTCGAGCCACATACCAACTTTGTACCGAGTTTGGTTTAAACTGGCTCAACATGTTTTGCTTAATCTCGCTGATGGACGAACCACTCATTAGCTGAGAGTGATATTCTCACTTTTGTGATTGAAGTAAAAAAAAAAAACACACACACAAAAAACTGTGATATTGGAGGTTCAAAACAGACTTCCTCCCTTATCGTGTGGTCGGGGGTACCACGTGTTTATAGACGGGATGGAAGATACAGTATTCACAGGGGCTGAGACAGGAAGAGTCTGCTGGCTTGTTATCTTAATCAGGTTGATCTTACACACCACCCACTCTCCTCACCCATGTGCCCTCACACACACACACACACACACACACACACACACACACACATAATATATATATATATATATATATATATATATGTGTGTGTGTGTGTGTGTGTGTGTGTGTGTGTGTGTGTACATATTAATATATATACATATATGAATATATATATATGTATACATATATCTATATCTGTATCTCTCTCTCTCTCTCTCTCTCTCTCTCTCTCTCTCTCTCTCTCTATATATATATATATATATATATATATATATATATATATATATACATGTAATATTTCAAAGCAAAAAAACTTTATGCACGGATTAAATTTCTGAAATTACAGGCGGAATGCACTTAGTTCTAGCTGCCAGTTTCTTTCCTGTCAATGCATGATTTAAGGTCCTGCCACAGTCTGACAACTACAGGCGATCACTCATTTGGAATGAAATGAAGAGCTGTTGGCCAATTCGGGAGTGGACGTGAAGAGGGGATTTGATGGCACTCCGGTCGCTTACCTGTCATGCTGACTCTAGCGTTTTCAAGTAGGCGCGACCTTGGGCTGATATATATATATATATATATATATATATAGAGAGAGAGAGAGAGAGAGAGAGAGAGAGAGAGATGAGTGCCTCTACAAAGTTCATCTCTGATCATTGCTTCTCTGTGAGTGTGCCGTTCGTGTGTGTGTGTGTGTGTGTGTGTGTGTGTGTGTGTGTGTGTGTGTGTGGCGCGCGCGCGCGCGCGCGCGTGCGTGCGTGCGTGCATGCGTGCGTGCGTGCGCGCGAGCGTGTGTGTGTGGTGTGTGTGTGTGTGTGTGTGTAGTCTCTGTGTGTGTGTCTGTAGGTCTGTGTGTGTTGGTATCTCTATATGTCTGTGATTGGTAAGTTTGTATTCACACGCAGAGCCGCATGATTGAATTTGTGACAGATGACCTGTGTGTGTGCGTGCGTGAGTGCGTGCGTGCATGCGTGCGTGCGTGCGCGCGAGCGTGTGTGTGTGTGTGTGTGTGTGTGTGTGTGTGTGTAGGTCTCTGTGTGTGTGTCTGTAGGTCTGTGTGTGTTGGTATCTCTATATGTCTGTGTATTGGTAAGTTTGTATTCACACGCAGAGCCGCATGATTGAATTTGTGACAGAATGACCTGTGTGTGTGCGTGCGTGAGTGCGTGCGTGCGTGCGTGCGTGTGTGCGTGCGCGCGCGCGCGCGCGGCGCGCGTGTGTGTGTAGGTCTCTGTGTGTGTGTGTGTGTCTGAAGGTCTGTGTGTGTTGGTATCTCTATATGTCTGTGTGTTGGTAAACACACGCAGAGCCGCATGATTGAATTTGTGACAGAATGACCTGTGTGGTGTGTGTGTGTGTGTGTGTGTGTGTGTGTGTGTGTGTGTGTGTGTGTGTAGGTCTGTGTGTGTGTGTGTCTGTAGGTCTGTGTGTTTGTGTCTGTAGGTCTCTGTGTGTTGGTATCTCTATATGTCTGTGTGTTGGTAATTTTGTATTCACACGCAGAGCCATCATGATTGAATTCGTGACAGAATGACCTCTGCGTGTGTGTGTGTGTGTGTGTGTGTGTGTGTGTGTGTGTGTGTGTGTGTGTGTGTGTGTGTGTGTGTATGTGTGTGTGTGTGTGTGTGTGTGTGTGTGTGTGTGTGTGTGTGTGTGTGAATTCATGCTTGGCAAAGACCATGAGTCATAACTCTAAAGAGCAGATGTCTGTATTTGCTTAAGCTCCATGAATGAAATCCACAAAAAGTGAAAGCTGATACGATCTGTGAAAAATTTATCTCCAGAGAGAGAAGAGAGAGAGAGAGAGAGGAGGGGAAGACAGACAGACAGACAGGCAGACAGGTGGAAAGATAAATAGAGACAGACAGATAGACAGACAGACAAACAAACAATCAGACAGGTGCACACACACACACACACACCCAAACTACACCCCCAAAGTGTGTCAAAAGAGAGAGGGAGAGAGAGAGGGAGAGAGAGACACACAGAGACAGACAGACAGACAGACAGACAGACAGAGACAGAGGCAGAGAGACACAGAGAGAGAGAGAGCGTCACACTTGAATGTGAATGCGAAGACAGGTATTACAGTAGTGTGTGAACGCTGCCTTGTGAACTATACACCAAAGTGCGTCAAAGGAACCTCTGTACTTTGCATCAAATGCGACGGACATGGCCAAGATATACGTCCTGTG
>CM065716.1:84560544-84578044 GCA_033310375.1 Conus canariensis | reverse complement strand
ATTGTTACAACGGATACCACTGACATTATCTATGGCACTAAAAACCAGACGAACAAGAGAAAAACAACAAACACACATCCAGTCAAAACAACAGACAAATGACCATGGGACACAACCGACAGAGGCTTAGACCAGACAGACAGAGAGAGAGAGAGGAAGAGAGAGGAGGAAAAGAGAGACAGAAACAGACAGACAGACAGACAGACCATCCTCAGACAGACAAACAGAAAATACCGACTGAAAAACCAAAGGCAGAAATGCAGGAACTGAAGGAAAAAGGCTCATGCGTAGTCTAAAGTGGAGCGCCAATCAAAGATGAAAAGAAGAGTAAATGAATATGTTCGTTGAAAAAAAAAAAAAAACAAAGAAAATAGTACCTACCCCTCCACCTCATGCTCACTTCCAATTCCCCCCATCACTCCTGGGCTTGGCTCATAACGAGTTGACTGGGAAGAGTCTGCATGGTTAAGAAGGATGCGAAAAGAGAGGATGCGCGGAGCGAGGGGTGAGGGTAGGGAGGGAAGGAAGAGAAGTCTACAGGATGTGGAAGGTGAGAGCTAAGATGGAGAGGAATGGGCAAAGGAGGGACAGCAGGGATGGAGAGGGGGTGGGGGTGGGAGGCGCGCTGAGAGAGGCAGCGAGACAATGAACAAAGAAGGAAGACAGACAGGCAGAGACCAAGAAAACAAATAAACAAAAACAAACAAATACAGATTGACAGACCGACTGAGCGACTGACAAAATGAACAAACAGACTTACAGTCAGAAGGAGACAGAGTAAAATCCATGATGGTTCTTTGGTTGACATTACCTTGTAATAAAGATGAAGGGGTCTGTTTTCATCACTATTTCTTCTTTTTTTCCAAGATATTCTACAAAGATAATCATCTTAACAGAAAATATAAAACTGTAAAGGAAAGACAAAACGCACAGATTAAATCTGGGTGAATCTGATAACGTGCATGAAAACTTTGAGATGATTCAGGGGGATGCGTTTTCAAAGACAATGTCACTTTTTGACAGATAATGTTAAAACATGTTTATACGCAAGAATGTTGGGCATTTTCTTGGAAGAGAAAGAAAAATGGATAATATTGGGTAGAGTCACAAGAAGTGCCCATGTGATGACGTCGGATGGAGACAAGGTGGACACAGATTATGAAAAATGCTTCCTGTCACGCACTACTCTCTAGATATCTAGTTAAAATCTTCATTAGTTTGGAACATTATTTGTTACAAATTCTCCAAAAACGTATTTATATTGTTTAATATCATTAACGAAAGTCATGGTCAATTATTCTATTGTTTATGTTTAGAGGATAGGAAGACAAATTAAAACATTATAAAAAAAAAAGTGGACACATGCTGTATACTACTACTGCTGCTGCTGCTGCTGCTGCTAGTACCATCATCACCACCACCACCACCACCACCACTACTACTACTACTACTACTACTACTACTACTACTACTACTACTACTACTACTACTACACTACTACTACTTATCATCATCATAAAGTTGACGGAATCATTAAAGCCAAAACGGGTTTTGTGGACTTCCTGAACGCATGGAAAAAAGTTAGAGGAACTAAGCTACCCCACATCACTTCTCCCTGCCCCATCTCGACCCCTATCCACCACCCCTACCCCTCTACCCTCTACCCCTCTCGCCACCTGCCTCAGCCCCGACCCCGGCCCCAGTCATTCCCCATCCTTCCACCTCTGTCTCTGGCCATTCTCTCCTCTTCCCCAACCTGCCACATACCAAACAATCCTCAGTTTGGCACCTGGAGTGGGGAGACAGCAGGCAACCTGTTTCTCTGAGACCGTCTCGTCGACGTTGTTGTGAGGTATGGAAGCCTCATAGTCTCAAAAGGTCGATGTATGATAAGGTACTTCATAAAAAGCGAGGTTTTTTTCACGAACAGGATTAAAATCCACCATCAGTGGCGCGCCCTGGAGGGGGGCGCTCACTCAAGCTGGCTTCGCGACAAAGTAATTATTGTCATCAGTGGGGGGTTAGCAGGTGGTGGTATCCTGTACAGGCGTAACTGAACAACACCAAAGTGACTCGGCAACAGTCCTGAGTCTCCTCTGGTGAGTTGCCTCATGACAGCTTGACATTGACGATCCCTGCGGATTGCCGGTGCTGGGACTGTGGACGGGAAGCCAGAATCAGTTGCATGGGGGTGGGGTGGGGGGGTGGGTTAAAATTACAGGAATGACTTAGAAGATGGGGATAGCAAGAAAGGCAAGAAAGAAAGAAAGAAAATATCCACCATCAATATCCCCTTTTCTTTCTCTTGTTTCATCTTCTGTGCCACTTCAAGGGCATTACCCCCACGCGCTTCATAACGACACCCTGTCTACAGCTACACCATGATTCGTCCTATCGCAGCTCTGACACCACAGGGAGCAGATACATAAATCCGTCATAATGTGAACCCCCCAGAGGAGACACTGCTCTTAGCCGAGTCACTTCGGTGGGTGTTCAGTATTTGTCTGTTCTGATCCGGCATTACAAAGACACCACCGACTAAACCCTTTACTGATGACAAAAATCGCTTGGTTCCACAGTCTGGAGGGCACAACCACTTCCGTCCGGTGACAATTGCCATTAGCTTACCGGTGTTGCCAACCTCAACACGAAATCACCAAGGACTCAAACGTAGGGTGCAGAATCGAAACTGAGGCTACCACGAGAGAAGAGAATGAAAGGTCGCACAACATTTATTTCTGCTGATCAATGAGGATGAGGATAACGAAATCATGCTATAGGGGTTTCAGTCTGGTCTGATTCTGCATGACAGGGCTGTACTGTACGGTCTGATTCTGCATGACAGGGCTGTACTGTACGCTTTTTTTTCATACTATACCCTGGCGACAGCCAGGCTCAAGAGATGCAGACGCCTGCAGCGTAGGACAGCAAGTTTGTCCAACACTCTCAGAGACGAATCCATTACATGGATGAAACTGGATTGTACGCTTCCCATTTGAGCTCATGGCAAACTCAGCCCTGGGAAAGAGCCGGCTGGCGCTGGAAAAAAAATCCCACAAATAATTATTGGCTTTGATGAGAATCGAACCCGTAAATTAACAGCCAGCGATTCCAGACACTAAACATTGCGCAACTGCGGCTGGGGACCATCAATATAATTTGCATGCAAAGTGATATGAATAAAGGAGGAGGGAGCTTCGGCTCCGAAATGCCGAGGTAAAGCACCATCCAATGTGGCCAGAGGCGTCAAGATCATAATTCTAATGCACACTGTCAGACACAGAGTGTCATTTCTGTGTGCGAGCTCGCAGACAACCAAGTCATTGCTGCGGATTGTGATGCCGTGCACCTTTTTTTTCCCCGGGGATATAAATCTGCTGTTTTTTAAACCTGCATCGTCGGTGAGGGTCTGACACTTGATGTTATCAATCAGAAAAACGGCAGAAACAACAGCAGAAACAAGAGGCCCTGTTGTCGTAACTGAACTGCAGAGCCAGACAACAGGGCAGACATACACGACGAAGAAACTTGTATATTGAATCTAGTTGCAAAGTGAGGCGACTGCAGGCTTAATCTAAACAAATTTGAAAAATTACTGATAAAGCTCCGCCGAAAAAAAACGTAGACAAAGGAATCACTAGACAAAACACGACGCGTTTCGACCTCTTAGGTCTTCTTCACAACACTCAGGGCAACGAAAGTGAACGAGCAGTCACTTATCTTCATCCAATTCGGTGCAAGATGGGCGCTGAATCAAGTGTTGTGTATCTTGCCTGAAGAAGACCTAAGAGGTCGAAACGCGTCGTGTTTTGTCCTGTGATTCGTTTATCTACGTTTTCCGGCGGGGCTTTATCAATAATTTTTCAAATTTGTAGATTGAAATTATTGAACCAAAGTGAAATTATTGAACCAAAGCTAAGAAAATATGTACATTCACACCATGCCTGTATACCACAACAAACACCAGAATAGGTTCTGGTATGATCGTTCTGGGCGAATCTTACCAAACAGGGAATATGTCCCAAAAGATGCACAAAAACTCACACCTGTAGGCAGGTACATCGCAAGTGAAGCAAGCAGCAAGAACTGCAAGCATCATGGTGTTTGCTGCTGATGTCGACTCTCGATTCTGACGTGGACGTCCTGTCTGCTATAGCCCATACTAGATTTTGTGCCCTCAACTGTAAAAGCATCTGTTCTTCTTTATTGACATTTAAGGTAAAGCAGCGAATGACGGGAGATGGGCACCACCCTGAGGGATCTTTCTACTTCAATGGAACCATCTTCATCCTGCTGGGCCCCTAAAGAAGTTCAGCCCCCTCACACCTTGCTCCCCAACAGTATGTGTAAGTTGGGGGGCATGTCTTAACATTTCAAAAAGTTGTTAATTTATCATACTTTTAGTTATCATCCTGTTATCACTAGGCGTTGAAGCATTAATGATGATGCATATGCACATGCGTGATGAGGCGCAGGTGTGAGCAATCCAGACATCCCTTAGAGACAATAACTGCAGGAATTATCTTTTTGTTTATTTGATAGCATATATATACTACTAAAAACAATTGAAGTACCACCCCTAATTTTTGTATGCAATTTTTAAAAAGCTCTGATAAACCAATTAACATTGATAATTGAATAAACTCTGCTGGATAAGCTTACCCGGTTCTCAAATACTACTCCTCGTGCATTTTTGTTATGTTAAAGTCGGTCAGCAGTTATCTACCGCGTCGCATCTGAGGCAAAAAAATCCTGAGAAATTATCGAACTTGTGTCGCTCCCAGATTTTGACACAGACACAGCAAGAAAAAAATTGTGATGCACGTGAAAGCAAGGTCTTTTCTGAGCAGAATTGCAATCAGTTAGCACATTTGACGGGTATAAAAAGTCGCGAAATTTAGGAAGATTTAACCATGCCTGCGAGACAACGACTAAGCAACACCGACAGAGGAAGAGCGATAGCATGGTACCAAGAAGGTATTGGCTTGAGGGAGATTGGTCGACGGCTTGGAGTGAGTCACCCAGTCATTCTGAGGCTCAGAGACCGTTGGCTTAACACTGGAAGTGTTGAAGAACAGCAGGGACGTGGACGGACGAGAAGCACCTCCAGACAGCAGGATCAGTTCATTGTTATCGCTTGTCTGAGAGACCGTTCAGCCAGTGCCACAGTACTCCGAGACCAGCTACGACAAGCCAGCAACGTCAACGTCAGTACCCAGACAGTTTGGAACCGGCTCCACGACGCCAACTTGAGGTCAAGGTCCCCAGCAGTGAGATCAATACTGACCCCAGCGCATCGAGCTCATCGTCGGGCCTGGGCAGCATGTCATAGAAGGTGGACAAGAGCTGAATGGGCAACAGTACTCTTCACAGACGAGTCAAGGTTCACCCTCAGGTTCAACGACGGGCGGGTTCGCGTCTGGCGACGTCCTGGAGAACGCTACGTTGACGCTGCCGTCAGGGAGCATGACCGCTATGGAGGTGGGTCCGTGATGGTGTGGGGTGGGTTCAGCCTACGTCACAGGACCCCCCTACACCGTGTTGAAGGCCGCCTGACCGGTGCCACCTACCGCGACACCATCATCCGCCCCCTTGTGATGCCCGCCCTGAGGGCAGTTGGCCAGGGCGCCCAGTTCCAGGACGACAACGCGCCGTGCCACCGCGCCGCCATCGTGAATCAGTTCCTACAAGGGCAGCAGGTGACAAGAATGGACTGGCCTGCCAGGTCACCAGATTTGAACCCCATAGAGCATCTGTGGGACGTGCTGGTGAGGCGAGTGCGGGCCCACAACCCTCCAGCAGACACCGTGGACCAGCTGTTTCAGTTGCTGGAGCAGGAGTGGCAGGCGATCCCCCAGGACACTCTCCGCCGCCTGGTGCACTCCATGAGACGTCGATGTGACGCTTGTTTGAACGCGAACGGTGGTCATACCCGTTATTAACATCATGACATCTACCATAGACTCTTGTTACTTTTCATTTTGGGGGTATGCCTCTTTAATCAAGTGTAAAACAAAGATAATTTTTTGTCACGGTGTTTGAATAAATTTGAATGGATTGAGGAATAATAAAAATAAAATATTCAATGATTAAATTATGTTCAGCTTTGTTTTCTTTCGAATGACAGCAGTTTTCCTAAGTGGTACTTCAATTGTTTTGAGTAGTGTATATATATTTAAAAAAATTTATTGACAAAAAAAAAGAATATTTACATGTAAAGCTAAAAAGCTAAAATCCTCTCGAGACAACGCGGACCTTGTGTCAAGGTCGAATGGATTCTGGAACATTGTATTTCCACAGGGACAAAGAATAGAAGCCACGAACTAAGATATTTCCCTTGTTCATTTGTTCATTTGGATTTCCTGATTGTGTTGTTGCCGCTGCTGTTGCCGTTGCTGCTAATTAGGCATGGAAAGTACAAACTGTTATCATTTATTTCAGTAGAACGTATCATTAGTCCATGAAAATAGATAACTTTCGAGATAGTCATAAATTCATAAACATTAACTTCATAATGTTCTTGTTCAGCATAAAAGTTGTAACCGTCTTGCTAAGAGTAACCTATATTGCCGTTTACTCTGGATCAATCACACCGTCTTGCTAAGAGTAACCTATATTGCCGTTTACTCTGGATCAATCACGCGGATCTGCGCCAGCAGTTAACGGTTTCTCCCTGAGACCACACAGCAACTTTACACCAAGTTTGATTCAAATTGGCTCCGTACTGTTTTCGTACTCTTGCTAATGAATAAACCAAAACACTGACGAGGATGAAACTGTAACTCCCGTCACTGAGGTAAGAACTTAAATGTGGTAAGAGAGAAACAGATTACCTCCCTTGGTGTGTGGCTGGGGATGTCACGTGTTCATGGACGGGATGGAAGAAACGGCCGACACAGGTGCTAAGGCGGGAAGAGAGGTTGGCTTGTTATCTCAATCAGGTTGATCGTACACACCGCCCACTTTCCTCACCTGCGTGCCCTTTCACCCCCCCCCCCCCCCCCCCTTTGTTCTCACCTGCCAGGCATAGTCTGGAATGACCTTGGGATGACACCCCCACCTACCCACGCACTCCCCTTCCCTCTATCTTCTGAAGAAGTTGGCGCTGATGTTTTCACCACCTCAAGGCAAGCTGTGTGTTCACGAGCATCCAAATCTATCTGTCAGCAGGAAACAATGATGAACTTACTAAACCTAATGTAATCAAACTTCGTCAGAAGATGTAATGTTGCCGAAGTGTAAAAACGAATTTTGGCGTGGGTCCGTGCTATGGATCCCGATCAGGCAGTGGATCTTGGTACGATAGGCAATGATGATTAGACAAATTCGTAAAAAAAAAATAATAATAATAAAATAAAATAAAATAAAATGACCTCCAATCTGAACAATAGTTTGTTGAAAGATGGAACACGTGATCCGAGGACGAAGACACAGCGTTTCCGTGCAGATCTGTGGGACTGTTCCAAATCCAACAGCATATCCAGGATTTTGTTCCCATAATTGGTAAGACGATGACAGATATCCCACGGACCAGGAGCAAGGGGAACCTACTGCTGTGTAATGATCACTGTGGACGAAACAATGCGCTTTCATGCAACACTAAAACATTCTTGTGATGAAAAAGTTGGCGTTTCATACTTTGCATGTTTATTACCTAGCCCATCCGTCTTGCCCATCCCCTCCCTTCTAAACATTTTTTTTAATAACAGCAGCTAACTTCTGTAGCCCTTTGACTATACCTTTCTCCGGTAGATAAGAATAGTGTATTTACTCATCAACCTTATCTAAGGGCGGACACAAGACGTGTTCTGCCATGACAGAAGTCTGTGTTCTCCCGAATGCCCTCCCCGGTGCTGATTTTTTTTTTCTCCATTTATTTGTGTGTTGATCTCACCATCTGCTTTCTGTTGATCTCACCATCTGCTTTCTGTTGATCTCACCATCTGCTTTCTGTTGATCTCACCATCTGCTTTCTGTTGATCTCACCATCTGCTTTGTCAGGAAAGATTTCAATGGACTATTTTTGGAAACACTTGGGCAGAGGGACCAATAACCTGTTTTTCTTAATCTTGGACATTTAATCTAACAAAAATGCACGATCATCTGCAATAGATAAGTATGTTATGGAAAAGAAATTCGATCAAATATAAGCATTGTTTCATCGCGACAGTTCAGGCAGTACTAGAAAAGCAGATGGTTTCTCTCCCTATAACGAATGTTTCTGAACGTTAATAAGCAAGAATCATCTGCACTGTTTGAAAAGGAAGAGAAAGAGAAGCGAAACCCAAGCACATACCCTCCTCCTCATTTATATGAAAGTCATATGTGTGTGCGTGCGTGTGTGCGTGTGCGTGTGTGTGTGTGTGTGTGTGTGTGTGTGTGTGTGTGTGTGTGTGAGAGAGAGAGAGAGAGAGAGAGAGAGAGAGAGAGAGAGAGAGAGAGAGATTTACCGCATCAAATTGTACAGCCCACTAGCAAATCAGCGTGATCTACGATGACAAAATGCGACACGATTTCATTGACAAAGAAACCACAGCACTCTCTTTTTCTTCCACTTTACGTGACAAAAACGCGGACGACAAAATGTCACAGATATGCGTTCACTGTCAGTTCCGTGGAGGACAGTCAACCCAGGCAGAATTGAATCAGGCCAAGGAGAGCGTGAAGAGTGTCGTTTTACCGCCGTACAGCACGTGCCTGCTGTTCCATGCTGCTAGTACGTCTTCCTTTCCGAAGGTTGGCCAGTGAACACGTTCCACTGTTGACGTGTTCCTTTCTTCCTGCTTTATGAACCAGAATAAGCAATCGTCCTCCGAATACACGTCGCAGGAACGTTCCAAAACAACATCATCTGAGTGGCACGGCAACGCATCCACACCATCTGTCGGTTGGAACACAACCTCCGTAAATGATTGTTTTTTGTTTTTTGTTTTTTCTTTTGCTGTCCCATTTTACATACCATCTCGGTGGCATTGCACCCACGCCGCTCATTCCGACCCCCTGTCCACAGCCACAGCCCGGTCAGTCCCGCCACAGCCCCCGAATCGGCAATTCACAGGGAGCAGTCAATGTCAAGTCATCATGAGGCAACCCACCGGAGGAGACACTGCACTGCTGCCGAGTCACTTCGGTGGGGTTCAGTGGCGCCTGTTCTGACCTAACATGCAGAATACCTCCCACTAGGCCCCCTACTGACGACAATACATGTTTAGTCATAGAACCGACGTGGATGAGCTCTCCACCTGGAGGGCGTCACCACGTCCGTCCAACGACAGCTCCCATGAACATGCCAATACCGGTGATCCCGAAGGAATCAAACCAAGGCCATAGATGTGGAGAGGACATCGAAACTGAGGTCATTATGAGAGCAGAGACTTTCTTTTAAAATGCTGATCGATGATAATGAGGATGATAAAGATGATGCCACGGATTTCCATTCCGGTCTGAGACTGCATGACAGGGCTGTACTCTACCCTTTCATAATGTGTTAACCAGGCCCGAGAGATACAGACACCTGCAGTGTTGGTGGGAAATTTGAGCAACACTCTCAGAGACGCATCCATTAAGTGGATGAAACTCGACAGTGTGGTCCCAGTCTTCCCAACTGAGCCCGTAGCAAACTCACCCCTGGCTACGAGCCGGTCGGGGCTGAAGTATCCCACATGGCTCTGCTGGGCATCGAACCCACGACCTCCCAGCCGGGAGTCTGCGACGCTACCCACTTCGCCACGGCGGCTGTTTTGTATCTGTTCTGATCTCCAAACCGTCTTTGCACCTTTCGATCAGTCAAAGTGGCAATATAATCACCCACCACTCCCGTGTCAAAACCGGCGACTATTCTGTTTCTGGATTGTTCAAGGCCTATGTCAGTGACAAACTGGTGAATTTCCAGATCATTAGTGATACTATCAGACTGATGAGAGTGCAAAGACAGAAGGGAATCTTAAAAATGCGACGAATCAAACTCGCTGTCACTGCATGTAGGCTTCATCATGTTCTTCTGTAACACCCTGTGTACTATACTGTGTACTGTGTTCTTCCAATGCGGCGTCAAATCTAGCCAGTTTATTAACATCACTAGTGTTTCCGAGACCTGCACTAATCTGTTTCTGTCATCTATTGTGCCGTTTTGCTGTTTCTTGATCTTTTTGTGCCTAGCTGAACGTAATACTGAGATTGTGTTCTGTGCTTCAGGATGTTGTTTACACTGGGTTGTCTTCTGGCTTTAGTTGTGAGACCATGTTGTGGCCTTCTCCCATAATTTTCCAACTAGGTTCTTGTTGTCGAGAGAGAGAGAGAGAGAGAGAGAGAGAGAGAGAGAGAGAGAGAGAGAGAGAGAGAGATGCTTTTGTTAATGCTACTGTCGTTGGCGATGTTGTTGTAGTGTAACGACTTTCTCTGCTATCACTAGTCTCTAAACAGTGCTGTTCTTCAAAGATGGTTGGCAACAATCTTTTGCTTCACCTACATTTCTACTCGCACAAAAAATCCCCAAGAAAATAAAATGATATTATGGTTTCCGCGAAAGAGTGACCTGAAACTTTGACAATGGACTCCACATTAAATCAACAGTGTGGGGACACCCCGCCAATAATCTGTGCCAATCACAAAATTTCCTACATGGTGAATTTTGGGAATATAAAAACAAATCAATAAGATAATTGGGTATGTAACAACAACAAAAAATCTGTCTGATCTCTAACCTTTTAAAACAACGTTTATTTGGGCTTGTGTCAAGCATGAATTGGGATCGCATTTAGGAGAATAAGTGAATCATATTCTGGGTTGTTTCAAATTTCTTTTCAATCTCTGTCATTCACATGTATTGTTAACATGATGTCGCGGGCTCCGTCGGTAACCAGTTTCTATCAACTGCCAATTGATTGGTGCAGATTGTGATCTCAGTTAACGTGCATGTCCAGGAAATCACTGGCAGATTTTTTCAGCCAGTCTCAGTTTCGTGCTCGCGAAGTTGATTGTTATCTCTGTACCCCCTTCCCTTCCCTTTCCCATGTCCACACACACACACACACACACACACACACACACACACACACACACACACACACACACACACTCAAGCACACACACACACACACACACACACACACACACACACACACACACACACACACCACAACACAACACAACACAACACAACACAACACAACACACAACAGAACATAACACACACACACACACACACACACACACACACACACACACACACACACACACACACGCCCGCACGCACGCACGCACGCACCCGCAGGCAGGCCACACACACCACACACACACACACACACCACACACACACACACACACACACACACACACACACACACACACACACACACGGAGGTCATCGACGAACAGATTTGGCCCTGGAGAACAAATTAAGTGAACTTTTCTTCAAATGGATGACAGTTTTAGGCCTAGGGCCAGATAGACAGGCAGGGGTTAAAACTGTGATTAAAAAAAAATATCCATCCGCACCCACGCGTTAAAATCATTCCTGCTTACCAGCTTAGAGAATTCCGATCGCAGTGTGTGCGTGCGCGCGCGCGCGCGCGGTGTGTGTGTGTGTGTGTGTGTGTGTGTGTGGATGCTCTGTTGTGTGCGTTCGTTCGCGCGTGCGTGCATGTGTGTGTGTGTGTGTGTGTGTGTGTGTGTGTGTGTGTGTGTGTGTGTGGTGTGCGTGCGTGTGTGTGTGTGTGTGTGTGTGTGTGTGTTTATGCATGTGTGTGTGCGTATGTGCGTGTGTGCGCGCGCGCGCGCGCGCGCGTGTGTGTGTGTGTGTGTGCGCGCGCGCGCTAGAGAGAAGAGAGACAGAGAGACAATGTACAGACAGACAGACAGAAGACAGACAGATAGACAGACAGACAGAGAAAATAAACGAGACAGGCAGATGGACAAACGGAAGACAAGAGTCAGATACTGACAGACAGACAGACAGAGACAGAGGGAGCGTGAGAGAAACGAAAGTGCTCTTATATCTGTAATACCACTGTGTTTGCTTCCATGTATGTGATATTTCTATTCGTTTTCTGTACTTTAATGTCTATTAGTTTCCTAACATACTATACAAATGACTGCGCATAACAGTTATGCACAAAACCCTCGCCCTGTTTTGCTCAGTGCGCCTATAGACAAACACATATACAGTACAAAGTTGTGGGAATAGAGCTGAGCGTGGGGTGGTGCATGTTTGTGTGTTTGTAGGTCTATGTGTTGGAAGGGGAGGGAAGGGGGCTAATATACGCCATGACTTCTTTTTTTTTTAATAAGTATGACTTAATGTTACAAGGGACTCTGTATGTGGTACCAAAAACTACACGAACAAGAGATAAAACACACACACACACACACACACACACACACACACACACACACACGCACACGCACGCACGCACGCACACACACGCACGCACGCACGCACGCACGCACGCACGCACGCACGCACGCACGCCACACACACACACACACACACACACACACACACACACACACACACACACACACTGTGAGAACGGAAGACCAGAAACTACAAAACAGAACCGACAGAGATGTGGACAAGACAAACAGACAGACAGACTGACTGACAGACAGACAAGGCATTCTTGGACTGAAGAAAACAATAACACAGAATGAAAAACATCACACAAAACGCGGGAACAGAGTAGAAATAAAACACAATACCAAAGACAAAAAGAGCAGTAACTGAATGTGTTCGTTTTGAAAAAAAAAAAAATTGCTCCCTCCCCCACCGCCACCCTCACCCCCAACCCCCACCCCCACCCCTTACACCTGCTCCCACCGTCCACCCTCGACCTGGTCCTTAACAGTCCGGATGGTCGAAAGGGATGGGAAAAGAGGGGAGGGTGGGGGGAGGGGGGAGGGATGGGAACGAGGGGAATTGAAGAGGAGGTGGAAAGAGTGAAACCAGTGGAGGAAAGGGAATGGGGGGGGGGGGGGGGCGACAACAGACGGGCAGCAGAGAGAGGGGGCGGGGTGGGGGGAAGGGGGGGGGGCAGAGTGGCAGACAGAGAATGAAAGAGAAACAGAAGAAGAGGTAGAAGAGACAGACACAGACACAGGGATAAATACAGACAGGCCGATAGATTGACAGGCTGACGGATAGATAATTAGATAGATGGACAGCCAGACAGAGACAATTAGTCTTTGACTGCTGTCTGGCTGACATTAGTTTACAATGAAATTGGGGTGATTTGTATATTATTACTTTTCAATGAAATTGAGGGGATTTGTCTATTTCTTTGTTTTCTTACGGGAAATTCTACACTCAAATCCACCTTCGAGGAAAAATGCAATTGAATTAGGGGAAAATGTATTCATATATGTACGTACATATGTATGTATGTATTTATGTATGTTTGTATGTATGTATTCAGTGTCTGTGGAAGACTTTGTGCCTCAAGAATTTGTCTTCATTCCCACATGAGGACCCACATCAGCAGATGACCTGTCTGCCCATTCATCCGTCGGACATGACCAGAGAATCCATCATGTATGTATATATGTATGTATGTATGTATATGTGTATGTATATATGTATGTATGTATGTACGAATGTATGTATGTTTGCATGTCTGTATATATGAATATGTATATGTATGTATGTATTATGTATGTATAGATAGATAGAGAGAGACGGATAGATGCATAGATGGATAGACAGATATTTAGACAAACACGCGCGCGCGCGCGCGCGCGCGCGCGCACACACACACACACACACACACACACACACACACACACACACACACACACACACACAGACATCGTTAGATAGAAAGATAGACATAGACAGACAGACCGACAGATTGGGATACTTATAGGTATTCATTTTTTTAAACAAAAACTAAATTCTCAGACTAAATCAGCGAAAAAATACGTTAGAAATGTTTGGTCATGTCAAGAGAAGAAGAGGTACGTTTTCAAAATTTGAAAGGTCATATGTTTCTGACAAAGAATATAAAACATCGATTTACATGGAAGAATGTTGGGCATTTTCTTTGAAGAGACCTGAACATCTCAATGTGGGATAAGGTCACAAAAAAATGAACTCGTGAAAATAATAGATTAAGACGGGGGTAAACGTAACAGCAGTTAATGCTTACTACTTACATATGACTCTCTAAATCAGTTCGTGTGTTAAATAGTTTCTAACATTATTTGTTCTCCTTTGAAAGATGCAATCAGAGTGTTTGATGTAATAACACAAAAACCCGTACAACTTTCGTGCGATTTATGTTGTGAAGAAAGGAAAACGTTTTAAGACTGTTGATACATGTACTATAATAATAACAATCATCATTATCAGAGAAGAAGAAGAAAGTTGGTCAAATCGATGAAGCTAAAATGGCTTTCGTGCGACTTTTTAACGCATAGAAAAAAATAAGTAGTATGACAAAGACATCCCAAGTCCCTTCTCCTCCCCCCCCCCTCCCCCCAATCTCTAACCCCCCCCCCCCTCCTCCACTCTCCGCACACTCTTTTCCTTTCATCACCCACCTCAATACACACCCGAGCAGCAGCTGCTCCCCACCTGTCCTTTTCTTTCTCTGACTACTCTCTCCTCTTCTTCAACCTGCATACATCACAATCCAAAATTTCCTTGGAAGTAAGTTGATATAATTTTGCTGAACGGATCCTACATTCTCTGTTTCATCTGGATCCGTTCTAAGGATCTGCACCGACAGTCAACAGTTTCTTCCTCAGGCCGCATTCCAACACTGAACCCTCATCGAGAAAGCTTGGCCGTGTCTGGAGTTGCGATGTCGTCACCTGTCAGCGGAACAGCAACGAGTGAGGCAACGGGATGCACACGGCAGTTGCTTGGCGGTGATGTTTTTGGCCGGTGGGCATTATAAAATATGGGCTGGTACACTCACGTGAACGCCCCCGTGGAGGTTCTGTCGCGTCGCATCCCGTGGCCGTTACACAATAGCATCTGCCAGGGAGCAGTTACGTCCTTTCACTTTTAATGGAATGCCCTGTGCGTGTCTGTACCCTATGTGAACACAGCACATGCTTCCAGGGGTGGTGCAGGATTGCTCCCAGCTGGTTTGTTCTGTGATTGAGGACAGTTCTTCTCTGGGCCCCACCTGCACCTTTGGGTGTATCTTTTTCTCTTCTCACTTTACCAACTTTGGTTCAAATTGGCTCTACACGTTTTGCATAAACTTGCTGATGGACAAACCGGTCTGAGACGAGGGGAAACTATTACCTCCCGTGACTGAGGTAAAAAACAAAACTGTACTGCTGGAGGTTCCAAACTGATAACCTCCCTTAGCGTGTAGGATGGAAGATACGGCAGACACCGGTGTTGAGGCGGGAAGAGTCTGCTCGCCTGTTGTTTCTATCATGTTGATCATAAACACCACCCACCACCCCATCTCATCACCGGCGTGTCCTCCCACCCTTCCCGTTGTCCTCACCTGCTGGGCATCTTTTGTGATGACCTTGGAAGGAACCCCTCCCCCCCACCCCCCTCTCCTCCCACTTTCCCACCCATTATCTTCAGGAAAAGTCGGCCTGGGATTTTTGCACCCAAGGACGCTGTGGTTGTTTTTTTTTTTTTTTTTTTTTTTTACGTGCGTCTGATTTGCGTGTGTGGGCGTGCGCGCGCGAGCGCGCGTGCGTGTGTGTGTGTGTGTGTGTGTGTGTGTGTGTGTGTGTGTGTGTGTGTGTGTGTGTGTGTGTGTGTGTGTGGTGCGTGCGTGCGTGTGTGTGTTGCGCGCGCGCGTGCGTGTTTGCTTTTTTTGTTGTTGTTGTTGTCTGTTTGTCTCTCAGCAGATTTAACTAAACCTCTTAATCAGTCTTCATCAGAAAAAAAGGGAAGTGGCTCAAGCACGAACCTGATAAATTTTAGCGCGGATCCGTTGTGCGAATCCCGATCAAACAGCAGATTTGAGAACATTTGGGTAGTGAAGATGAAGGCAGATCTGATGACGTAAAAGCTACATAGCTGATTTAAACGGCAGTCGGTGGAAAAATGAGACGTGCGGCCCAAGGACAAAGACGTTTTATTTCCCTGCAGACCAGGGGTGCAGATCCGGATCCGGATCACACATGTGTCCAGGATCTGTCCCCATTATTGGTAAGCTGATCACACATATCACACGGGCCATGGACACGGTATACCTTCTGCTCACACTGGGGAAAAAAACGCATTTTCATGCAAACTTAAAGTTTCTTGTGAGACGACAGTTGACGTTTCGTACTTTGCATGCTGATTACCTCGTACACCCCTCTCCTCCTCCATCCCCCCTTTCCGTCCCCTCACCTTTACCTCCCCGTTCTCTCCCTCTCCATTCCTATTCCCCTTACCCACCCTCCCGCCCCAAAAGAGAAAGAAAAAAGTCATGGGAATTAACTTTTTTAGCCGTTCGGCTATTACTTCCCCTGGCAGAGAAGAATTCTGTTTTCACCCATTCACGCACACATTCTCTCTCTCTCTCTCTCTCTCTCTCTCTCTCTCTCTCTCTCTCTCTCTCTCTCTCTCTCTCTCTCTCTCTTTTGTTTACGTCTTTTATCTCTTTTTTTTGTTTCTATTTATGTATTTATTTATTTTCTTAAGGGCTGAAAAAACTGTAAGGAAAGCAGAACCGATCTCGTAAGGAGAGTACCAGCAGAAACACCAACAGAGATGACCGTTATTGAGGCTTCTTCCACCAGAACAACTTTGCTAAGAAGATTGCAGCAGCACTTCGGGCACTGTCTCTTGTTCCGCAGAAAATGGGGACAATACCAGCGGACAAAGTTCTCTCTCTCTCTCTCTCTCTCTCTCTCTCTCTCTCTCTTCTTTTTTTTTTCTAAAACTTTTAAACAGGATCATGCACCGCGCTTGGAGTGAGAACTGTAGATTCTTCCAGTCAACCAGAGAGACTTGGAGTGATGTGTCTAAACACTGTAAGAGGATTGCTGAGGTCGGTGTTAAGACTCACCCTGGGACTTAGTGTAGCCGAACACCTCTTGTACAAAATGCAGGCAAAGATTAGCAGCCAGTAAAAGGAGATTGAGGATGGTCCCATGTTGACACTACTTTTCTGTCTTGTCTCTATTTCTGTAGCTTTCTCTGTGTGTGTGTGTGGTGTGTGTGTGTGTGTGTGTGTGTGTGTGTTTTGTTTTGTTTTTTTGCTTTTTTTTTCTTACTGTTTTTTTTTCTCTCTAAGTCATTTTGATTTTTTTTTCATTTGGCATCTACATTTATTTCTCTGTGTGTAACCCTCTCTCTCTCTCTCTCTCTCTCTCTCTCTCTCTCTCTCTCCCTCCCTCCTCTCCCTCCCTCCCTCCTCTCTCTCTCTCCTCCCCCGCCCCCCCTCTCTCTCTCTGTAGTAGTACCAGGCCAAGTACGATCAAACGCTTGTGATTTAAAAAACCCAATGGCTCTTTCCTTTTTTTTTTGTTCAAGGGAGGTGGAGGACAAGGACGGGGGCTTTGGGTTGGGGGGGGCGTGAGGGCACTTAAGTTAAAA
>CM065716.1:84543044-84555544 GCA_033310375.1 Conus canariensis | reverse complement strand
ACATTCATATACACAAAGTCGTACACATAGGCACACGTGCACACACACACACATAAGTCCGCACGTACGCAAACGCACACACGCACGCACGCACGCACGCATGCACGTACGCACACGCACGCACACACACACACACACACACACACACACACCACACACACACACACACAACACACACACACACACACACACATACACGCGCGCGCGCGCACGCACGGACACACGCACGCACGCACGCACACCGCACTCGCTCTTTTTCGCCACTCTCTCTTTCTCTCTCTATGTCTGTCTCTCTCTCTCTCTTTGTCTTTGTCTCTGTCTCTGTCTCTGTCTCTCTCTGTCTCTGTCTCTCTCTCTCTCTAACACACACACCACACACACACACACACACACACACACACACACACACACACACACACACACGCAAACACACGCATGTAAACACGCACACATCGTCTGATATCGTTTTTAGTGGGAAGACCTTAAACTGAAGAACAACAAACACGCACATATACAATGCACACACGCACGCACACACACACACACACACACACACACACACACACACACACACACCACACACACACACACGCACACACAAGGAACCCCCAACAGAAATGTATACGCTTCCGCAGACCGTGCTTTTCCCGGGTATGAGAGAAAAAAAAAAACAACCAAGCAAGTCACGGAAACACTTATTAAATCTGCAAATGGTTTTGCTTCTGCCTTTCCCCATGTGCCAGAGAAAATGCCGAATCACCGAAAAAACCTCTGAGATCCACAACCTGAATGCTGTCAGTTGATCTTCGGAAGATCGCCATCGGAAACTCCCGTTACAATCACTGACCCTGGAAAACCCTCCACCTCAAATGAAGATTGTCAGCACCCAGTAAAACAGCCAGACTCGACCAGCTAAGAAAAGGTACTGACAGGGACGAATCGTCTTCGACAGGGTGTATTGTGAGGGTGGTTTATCTGGACAAGCCATGGACAATCTACAGCGAGATCAGAGGACAAGAACGGGTGTTCACAGGACTGAAACAACTTCGATAGGCTTCAGTGCAGACAATTCAAGGACAAAAACAGTATCACTGTGGTCATGCTACAGTTGACTCTAAATCGGTATGGAATTAGTTGGCTTAACGGAAACAAATCTTTAACATGTCGTTGTAAGACCTTGAGACAGAAAGAGAGAGAGAGAGAGAGAGAGAGAGAGAGAGAGAGAGAGAGAGAGACAGAGACAGACAGACAGACAGACAGACAGACAGACAGACAGAGACAGAGAGACAAAGACAGAGACAGAGACAGAGAGAGAGAGGAAGAGAGAGATAGAGGGGTGGGGTGGGGGATGGTAAGAGAGCTTTATTGGGTGTGTACCATGCTGTTGAGCGGCTTAAGCACCACAAAGTGAGCGTGCTAAAAATCACGACGCATTTTTATCATTCCATCTTATTTTTCTTTTGTACGTATAAGGTTTTGCGTCGTTCACTCTGCATTCGCACGAAAGTCAAAATACCTTTTAACATGCAAATGGAAAAAGAAGAACTGCAAAGCAATAACCGTGAGCAAGTATTAGCTATACATTCAGAATCTCAGTTTGCCATTTGCAAAAATAAAGGCCAGGTTTATCAAAGGAAATTGAAAAAAAAAAAAAAAAAAGATTAAATAAACCAGCGTAGCTGGCATTAATGTCATGTTTTATAGAAATAAAATAACACGCGTGAACACCTCCACTTCGATATCACGCAACGCCTGCATAACCACTGCCATCAGGGAACTCACAGAGAGAGAGAGAGAGAGAGAGAGAGAGAGAGAGAGAGAGAGAGAGAGAGAGAGAGAGAGAGAGGAGAGAGAGAGAGAGAGAATATTAAGGGTAGAGGAGGCATAAAAGGAGTAACAACAAAGATATTTCAATGAAAGCCAGAAACGAAGCGGAAAGTATGGCTTACAGCTGACGTCAATAGTCTGCAATGTGCTTCGATCCACGAGGAAAGCCGTGGCCATTTACAGGTTACAAAGCGGCTTGGAAGAGGCATTTCTTAAAGGTATGATCAAATTTGAAAATAAATCACTCCTTGCACAACGAGAATACATCAATCATACTCGCATGATTAGGACTGGGTATAGGGTAACGAAGTAATGGTTCATATTCAGCCTTCTACCAAACTGGCGTCCATTGTGCTGCTTTACTGAATTTACTGACCCATCACCCCTAGCTCCCTCCCCTTCCACAGAAATGATTATGCACTCGTTGCAATTTTTCTTCTTATAAACAACACACCTTTCGTTTACAGATCAAATGAGAGTATGCACACGCGCATTCGCACACAGGCAGGCAGACAGAAAGACAGACAGACAGAGACAAACACACACGCGCGCGCACACACACACACACACACACACACACACACACACACACACACACACACACACACACACACACCATACACACACACACACACACACACACACACACACACACACACAACACACACACACACAATTTAAACGCAAAGTAACTGAGAGACCATGACAAAGGGAAGCATGCTTTATTTGACAACGGTAAAAGCATTGACTTGGCTTAGCTATGTTCCATACTTGCTATTTCTATTCTACAGCCTCGAGCAAGATCATTGCCAATCTTTCAAAATGGTGACATCATTGAATTATACCAGCTGAAACAGTAAACGGTTCTTCCTTACCGTGTTTGAAGTTCTGATGCTTTAATGCTAGGTCAACTGGTCTCTCTGACGCAGAGATCAGGTGACAGTTGGGGTTACTACAGGATTAAAATGGGCTGCTGCCGCCTGCACTGTTCTGCTTCATGGGACTTGTGAATGGGGGCGATGTCCTCTTAGAGGAGGTGTGGCCTCCTTGGAAATGGTATCCACGCGAATGGGCGGAGATGGTTTTAGAGTACCTGAGGTTACTTCTTTGTTCTTTATACGAAGATAAGATCATCCACGATGTAGACTGAAACACAACCCACACCTTGGGATTTAAATTGCGTGCCGGTGGATCACAAAATACATCTATACATTCTGGTCGCCACTGTTTAGAGGACTTCCACCACGCTGTTACTCTGCCATTGCTCTTCACATCAGTCATCGCTTCATCACTGAACAAGATGTATTTCCGATGATCACTCACAGTCCAGTGTGGTCCAGCGTGACAACAGTTTCTCCTGAGCTTTCCCTTCAATTCCTTGATCACGGACTTGTTTTTCACAGTTCTACTTTTGAAATCCGTCGAATGAAGTTTCTTTGTGCAGCTCTTTATGAAACACTCAGACCAGTCACTGTGTCGAATTAACTAGTGATGTTTCTAAATGTCTGAGATCCGCAATAACACGTAAAGAAAATGTTTGAGCAGCGTGATCCTTTGGTATTTTTTTTTTCAAATTACGCAGTCTTTGGCCCTTTGGGGAGTTCTGTTTTGTACACTTCTATGTCTGTTATTTTTTACGCCTAAAGAAAGCGTATTTGTCGAAAATTCATTTCATCTGTTTCGTGTTGTGAATGAAATAAGAGTTACTAAGCACTTTGTTTGTGTCTTTATTTGTAGTTTGGCTGGATCACTCATTCTACGCCGAAGACCACGGCCCAAATTTTGACGCTGCCTTTCTACTGGCCCAATCCAACAAAATCGTTTCAGAACCTTCGAGACGGTACTTTCAGGTATCTGAAGCAGTCTTGAAATGTTCCTGTCACCAGATAACTGTATCACTGACGGCCGATTGACCAATGGGATAGATAACCAGCTTGTTTCAGAACAGATAATTTTGGAAGAGAAAGTTTTTTCCCCTACTAAGCAGAGACTGCCTTATTCATTTCCTGTAATGGATATGGATACCTCCGTTTTTTCTCAATAAAGGTTGATATATTTAATAATCTTTTTAAATTTTCCTGAGAGACTTTTATGGAGAAATATAAATTGTTTTACCCTGGCCTCGCTTGCACCGTAAAAATAAAGAAAAACGGAGCTGTCATTCAATATCTTTTCTCACATCTTTAATAACATTTGACAAGAGTTTTTGACGGACTTTTGAGAGGCAAAGCTAAATTAGTTTGGGGGGTTACCACTCCGTATATTGTAGAGAACCGACATGACTCCGTGTCAAATCCGTTGGTAGTCATTCTCTTAATAGTGGAAGTCACTCTCTTGATATCGGAAGTCACTCTCTTGATATCGGAAGCCATTCGATCTTCTCTTAATATTGGAAGTCACTCTCTTGATATCGGAAGCCATTCAATCTTCTCTTAACATCGGAAGCCATTTTCTGAATATTGGGAGTCAGAGAGATTTTTTCTGTCTGAACACACTGCTATTAACAATGTTCGTCTGCTGACTTGCCCACAATCAGAACAATAGAAAAGGGGGTTACTTTTTGCGGGCACTCGGTCAATCCTATTATGTTGTCCTCGAGTCGTCTGATCTTTTTGATGCACAGATTCATGTGCCAATAGGTGAATACAGTCGGCTCTTTCTACCAATGGCAATGAAGTTTCCAAATTCAACAGCCGCCGTGGCGAATTGGTTAGCGTCGCAGACTCCAGGCTGGAAGATCGTGGTTCGATTCCCATGAGAGCCATGTGGGATTTTTCTGCCCCGACCGCTTCCTACCCAGAGTTCAGTTTGCCATGGGCTCTGTTGAGAAGACTGGGACCACCCAGTCGAGTTTCATCCACTAAATGGATGCGTCCCTGACAGCACTGCAGGAGTTGTATCTCTCGGGCCTGGTTGACACAGGGATATATTATGAAAGTAAGCGTAGAGTACAGCTGTGTCATGCAGACTCACACCAGAATGTAGATCCGTAGCATAGTCTTCATCATCCTCATTCTTATCGATCAGCATTTTTTTAATTCTGTGGCCCTTCATGCCCTACTCTCATGGTGACTCTCAGTTTCGATGTCCTCTCCATGTCTATGGTCTTGGTTTGATTCCGTCGGGGTCATCAGTATTGGCAAATTCATTGGGGGTGGCTGTCGTTGGACGGACATGGAGGCGCCTCCGAAAGGACAGCTCACTCACGCTGATTCCGCGACTTAGCAATTATAGTCGTCAGTAGGGGGCTTAGTAGGTGGTGTCCCGCGTACGTTGATCAGAACAGGCAGCAATGAACACCACTGGAGTGACTCGGCAGCAGTGCAGAGTCTCGCCCAGTGAGTTGTCTCATAACGACTTGGCTTTTGACTGCTCCTTGTAGATTGCCGGTGCTGGGGCTGCGACGGGCCGGGCCGTGGCTGTAGACGGGTGATCGGAACGAGCGGCGTGGATGCAATGCCACTGACGTGGCACAGAAGATGGGACAGATTTTTTTTTCTCAGAATTTGGCGACTTACATAGCCCAACATAAAACACTAATACAGAAAACAAATAACAGAGACAAAGATATTGAGCAAAAGACGAAGTTTAGTGCAGCATCTAATCCGTCTCTTTTCTTTTCAAATTCACTGTTATCCGTAAGGGCTACGAGCGAAAAAGGGGACATTTAACATGCATTGTCGAGCCATTATATTTTTTGTTCACATGTACCACAAAAAAAAAGTAACGTGCATCAGCTGGTAGGAACATTCATCGGTGGTTTAACTCTTTCCATGCTGGTAGTGGTCATGCAGAAGTCTAAACGATATGTGTCACGACAACGAATTCTATTTTCTTTTTGAACTTTTCAACTTTAATGCCATAAAAATGTCATGACAAGACTTACCAACTGATGCTCGATCTCTGCGTCAGTTCAAGTAAAACTACAATTAAACTAAGAAATATTGAAATATACAGGCAGAAAAGAAACCCTTAACAATTTCGATCTGTTTTCCGCTTAATTTTTGAGTTAGTTTAGTAGCTGACAGAATGTACACACCCCACCCCAACCCCAGAAAAAGTTACAAGCTTTTAAGGAGACAAGCTGTCACCACGGAGAGAGAGAGAGAGAGAGAGAGAGAGAGAGAGAGAGAGAGAGAGAGAGAGAGAGAGAGAGAGAGAGAGAGAGAGAGCCCTCACAACTGGCACAGGAAAATGCTGGATTCCTGTGCGTGTGGGGACAAAACAATTAAACTCATACCACAGTCCCACAGTCTTGCTTGAATATTCTAACCCACCAGGTTCACACAGGATAGTTAAAGGGCTGGTTGACACGTCCATTCGCATTCGTTTCGTGGGTGAAACGACGCACTAAAGTGAGCAAATAAGGAACCTTGTATGTTCCATGAATTAAGACATTTTAATACCAGAATGATTTAGGCTACCTACGAAGCGCCACCAGCCAAAAGGAAAGTGGTCTTTATTCTTTTTCTTTATTTTTCATTCTGGAACTCTCCGAATCGACGCCCCCCCCCCCCCCCCCCCCCCCCCCGGGCACCCCTCGCTTCTCTTCTCCGCCCACTCCCTGCCCTCTCTTTTCCCGAAACTCTCTGCATAACGGGAAGATAACGGGTTGGATGCCAAATGAATCTCACATCCACTGTAGACCTTGAATGATAGTTTTTGAGGTGGGTGGGAGGGGGATGGGATGGGAGGGGAGGGGGGCGGGGGGGGGGGGGGGGCGGATCGGTCAACGAGCACAGAGGGTTGAATGTTAGCCTGCATGTTAATGTGAGGGGAACCTTTGACCCCCAGATCCGGTTTCTGATAGGCAGGTGGACAGACGGACAGAGAAGGGAGGACTTGCTAGCTGTCGTCAGCTTCTGAACACAGGGAAGGTCAAGTAGCGTGACGAATTACTTAGGACACCAAAACGGTGTGTTATATTGATTGATCGATCGATCGATCGATCGATAGATAGATGATAGATTGATAGATTGATAGATTGACTGATTGATTGATAGATAGATAAATAGATAGATAGATAGATAGATAGATAGATAGATAGATAGATAGACAGACAGACAGACGACAGACAGACCGATGGATGGATGGATGGATGGATGGATGGATGGATGGATGGATGGATGATGATAGATAAGATAGATAGATAGATAGATAGATAGATTGATTGATTGATTGATTGATTGATTGATTGATTGATAAATTGATAGAGACAGACAGGCACACACACGCAGACAGATAGATAGATAGATAGATAGATAGATAGATAGATAGATAGATAGATAGATAGATAGATAGATAGATAGACAGACAGACAGACAGACAGACCTGTTATTATCATTCACACTTTCTTCCTTTCTCCACTCCTTCATCCACGGACCCTTTCATTCATTAGTTAATCAATTCATGCATTTTCCTGCTATTTCCCCTCCCGTCACCCTTTCTCGTCTTTCTTTCATCACGTTTTGTTTGACTTCACTCTCACTTCTTTTATTAATCTTCTCTTTGCAACAGAATTGAGGGGCTTCACAAAGGGATCAGAACAGGAGAGATCAAGTTGGAGAGGAGGACCCCCACTCTCAGCACTCAGGTATACGAATGTCCACACGCACTAACGATGGCCATGTGTTTGTGCCTGGAGAGTCGGGTTAGGGCTGGCGGGGGGATCGGAGATACCAATAGGAGTGATGGGAGGAGGAAAGCGAGAACGATACGTGAGGATGGGCAGCGACAATGATCAATTTTTCATGGTCGGCGCCAGAGCGAGTGGAACTCAGAACTTCTGACTGCAGACTTTGTGCTTTAAAACCTGGCGGAAAAGCGTGGCACTTTAAGTGCTGCCAGTTTCTCAGACGACCAAAGATGATTTGTTATTTTCCTCCTTTCATTCGTCGGTTCGTTGATTCATTTATCTGGGGTTTTTTTTAATGTCTCCATTCATTTTCTTCTAATTTCTCTTGTATCATTGATCAGACGATAATAAGATGAGTGTAAAATCGTCAACTTTGATCAACAGACTTTAGATAGACGAACTATCTAAACATCTTTTCATTGATTGACTGGTTCACTCCTTCATTCTTTCTGTCATTCATTCAATTACCAATATTTTTTTTCTTTCGTTTTCTGTCTATCTGTTTGTTGGCCAGTCTGTCGGTCTGTCTCTATCTGTCTGTCTGTCCGTCCTTCTCTCTCTCTCTCTCTCTCTCTCTCTCTCTCTCTCTCTCTCTCTTTCTTATTTTTTTTCCTTTGTTGCTCTGCTCTCTTTGCTTTGACCATAAAGCAGGCTTTAAGGAACGGTATAAGAAGCAGCCTATACCACCAGAAGAGCACCAGCAACAAAACCAACAGAGACATGATCTCGAAGCTTCTTCCACCCAAAAGCACGGATAAAACATCACGGCAGCATTTGGAGAGCTCTGGCTGCACAGGAACGGAGTCACCGTCAGCAGAGGAAATTCTGTTCTGTTCTTTTTTTTTCCTCCCTTTTTCTTTGTAAGACTTCGCAGGCTTTGAGTGAGAGCGACCGACTCTTCCAGATGACCCGCACAGTCACGGCAGAATGTAAATGATGAAGACCAAAAGAGGACTGGCGAGATCGGCTTTACTACTGACCACGATAAGAGCACTGAGAGAGCGCTGGGACTTTGTGTAACGGTGCACATCTTGTACAGAACGCAGGCAACGATGGGAAACTGTGTAACGGATTGAGGATGGTGCCATCGCGACGTTTTTATCTGTGTCAGTGTCTGTGTCTCTCCGTTCCTCTGTCTACTTTTAAAGTGAGATGACTGCAGGCAGAAACTAACACAAACGTCAAAGAAAAATGACTAAGGAGCCGAACGAAACAAACAAACATTTCTATTGTGCTATAATTTGTTTATATCTTTCGTTTTTTGACTGTATCCCATGTCATATTTCTTTTCCTTTCACTTAGTCATTTTATCATTCATTTTGGCGCTGTCTTCATGTCTTTGTCTATGAACCGCTCAAATGTTTAAACATCTCTCTCTGTCTCTCTCTGACTCTGTCTGTCTGTCTGTCTGTCTGTTCCTCTCTCTCTCTCTCTCTCTCTCTCTCTCTCTCTCTCTCTCTCTCTCTGTCAGCATCATAAAATTGTGTCGGAGCAGCAACAAACAAACGTTTCTAACTTCTGAAGCTGATCATCCTCTCTTCATATTTCCTTTAATCCTTCAACAGAAAAGCAAAGGGAAGAGGAAGAGGAAGGGGGGAGGGGGGGGGGGGAAGCAGACTAACAAATTGCAAAGAATATACAAAGGTAACGGAAAAGCGGGGGTGAGTTAAGAGAAGACGGTGAGGAGGGGGGGGGGGGTGAGGAGGGGTGAATGGTATTAACTGGAAAAGAACACTAAATGATCTCTGACAGAACTCTTCATTGTTCAAAGATTTTCCTAACTTGCTCGGGTGAGTCCTAGCGGAAAACGCAATATTCAGAGTGGATCAGTTTTACCAGTCAGCGTTGATCCTTTCACACAAACAGATTTGATCCTGACAAGATTTGTGAAAACAGTGGCCGCCACTACTTTGACACTCACATTTTTTTTTACCGCAGCACTCCGGGGAGAACGGGGAAAATGGAAAGGAATCAATGAAGTGTGAGAAAAGAGGCGTTGCAGAATGCGATGGACTCAGCTGTCTTTGTTGTCGCTGCGGGCGAAGGGTTAATTCTTTGGTGATCAGAATGGGGAACGTTGGGTTTGACTTTGAGAGCAGCGGGTCATGTTGCCTTTGCGGTTTTGATGTTTATCGATCTGATTGTCTGTCTGTCTGTCTGTTTTGTCTATGAGGTTTGATCATACACTTGCACACACACACATATTCAAACACACACACACACACACACACACACACACACACAACACACACACCACACACACGCACGCACACGCACGCACGCATGCACGCACACGCACACACACACACGCACACACATTTGAAGACCTTTGAGAGGATTCATTGTGAAACTGGCTTATCTGATCAGTCCGTAGACAGTATACAGCATTATGAAATGAACAGAACGGGTGGCCACAGAAGTGAATCATTTTCAATAAGCCCTGTGGCAGACAGTCCAAGAAAGATAGCCACGTAGGCCCTAGGGTTCATGCTTCAATGGACTCTTTTAAACGGTCTGGTAGATTCTTAGTTCATTCAACAAGACACTACCTGAACATGTGGCAGCGCGATCTAAGAGAGAGAGAGAGAGAGAGAGAGAAGAGAGAGAGAGAGAGGAGTGTTTTTTCGGTATCCCATGCCATTGGGCAGCTCAAAGACATCAAAACGGGATTTCAATCATTTCAATACATCTCAATTAATCCATCCAGATCCTGAAATGTGGATTAGGCAGACTTTGCACCATACATTCTACATTCGCTCAAAGGTAAAATATTCATGAAATTCAAATTGAAAAATACCATCAAAGAACAAAATACAGACACCTAGAATCTACCCATTCAACGTAACAGCAAGTCACGTATAAGGAAAGCCAAGCAGGCGAAAATCATTAAAAACGTAAAAGGTTTACACCAATTATAATGTCATTTCTACATCATAATAGAGCGAAGAATAGATAGAATATAGAATCAATTTGCATGTCTAAAATACCCCATCCGTACGTCATATGTTATCCTTATGGGAATAGCATAGATGAAACAGGAAACGTAAAAGAACGGGGTGTCTGGGGGTTGGGGTGGGGAGGGTACGGGGTGACAGCAGTCATAGCCGTGATACAAGGGAGACAATGTAGTATATGTGTATAAATTTGTCACCTGTGGAAGACCTGTCAGAAGACAGGAATGAAAGCTACATAAATAATGAAATAATTTCTTATGACAAAACTATTTAGAAATCTAATGTATCATTTTTTTTTCTTGGGGGGGGGGGGGGGGGGAGGGGAGGGATCAGTAGCCAATTCTGCTCCACTCAATCAGTGTGAAGAATAGTATAAACAAGGAAAGCAGCTTCTGCTTGCTCGTGAAGCGATTATCTCCCAGCTACCGCTGCTTGGAGCATCAATTCACAAGGCGCATATGCATATGCTAAGATTAAAAAAAAACAGCAGAGAAACATTCTCCAACAACAACAAACAGAATCAAATTGAGCTCCCAGCCTCGTTATTAACCCCTAAAGCTTGCAGATGCATACAGCAGCGACTGGAAAGTTGTACAAACACAAGATGAGATGTATTCAAGATTGTCCTTCGAGCTTTCAGTGTCACAGACAGCAGGCAGGAGAAGGGAAACCAGTAAATTCGCCAGTGACGGCAGGATTTCATTCCCCCTCCACACTGGCCGCTGTTTGTGCTGCAGCATTATGAAATCTAGAAGAAAATATTAAATAATGAGTGTGGTGTTGTTGAGATCTGATCAGAAACAATTTTTTTTTTTTTTTAGGATGCCATGCGTGCAGAGAGAGAGAGAGAGAGAGAGAGAGAGAGAGAGAGAGAGAGAGAGAGAGAGAGAGAGAGAGAGAGAGAGAGAGAATGGAGCACGAAGAATTAGGACTGGAGGAACACAAAACGAACAACTACGATGTCCAGCTAAAAGCCAGAGGCGCAGCAGAAAGTATGGCTTTCAACTGCCGTCAATAATTCTCAATATGCACTGATCCACTGGCAAAGCCGTGATCCCTTATAAGATAGAAGGTGACTTTACGGAGGGGGGGGGGGGGGGGGGGGGGCGATTTTTCCAGGATCTGATCAAGTGTGCAAATAAATCACTCGATGCAGAACGTTAATGCATTTGTCACGTTCCATTGAATATAATTGTGCATATATCAACTCTTTATTTTTTTTTAAATATTTCTACTCTGGAGATCAGTACCCGCGGTTGACAGCAACACAATATCAGTTTGAATGCACTGCGCATCTTATAGTGATCTATATGTCTATCCATGTATCTACCTATATGTCTATGTGTGCATGTGTGTACATGTGTGTAAGCACTCAAATGTGTGTGTGTGTGTGTGTGTGTGTGTGCGCGCGCGCGCGCGCGCGCGGGGTGTGTGTGTGTGTGTGTGTGAATAATTTCACAACACGATTTTAAATGGTAAGTGAGAAACCTCATGTCCGACAAACAACTAGATAAGTACTGTTTAATTTGCTGGCAAAGAAAAAGAACTTGAAAAGGAGATATCTTGTAGCCATGGACACACGTTCTCCGAGCTTGTAAACAGACTATGATGACAATCATTCTGTCCTGCATTAAAAATCATATTCCTGGATTCTCAATTCGCAACAATGTTTTTTTTTTCGGTGGGATTGCTCCGGTTTTGCTGCATGTGCAGAAGATTCCAGGAAATGTGTTCCAAGAGATAGCATCCTTCCTGAAGGAGAGATGAAATTTGTATTTTAACCCTTTCTTTGCTAGCCATTCCTGAGCTGCAAGCAACCGAAAACCAGCTGTGGAGGAGAGCGGCTGTGAGGCATTAGATTCATAAGGCTGTAACTTCTGAACAAAATAACAGTTGTTATTTAAATACCATCTTAAAGATACTACAATGCCAATTCATTAAACTACTATTAGAATATGAGAGAATACTTAAAAAGAAAATACACACACAAACCGAATTACGGACTGCTCGTGGTGCTAAGTGCCTACTGGTGCGTTCAGCCTCTGGTAATTGTGTGGCTATTGAGGCGATGAAAGGGTTAACAG
>CM065716.1:84530544-84538044 GCA_033310375.1 Conus canariensis | reverse complement strand
CTCTCTCTCTCTCTCTCTCTCTCTCTCTCTCCACACACACACACACACACACACACACACACACACACACACACACACTTATCTAATCTATCTGTCTATGAGTCTGTCTGTCGATCGTCGGCCTGTCTGTCTGTCTTTTTGTCTGTCTGTCTATCTATATATCTATCTATGAAGTAAATATCTACCTTTCTGGCACAGTCTGAGATCTGTCACCGAAGAAAGCCTGAGGCCAAAGTATTTGACAAAAAAACACACTTATCTGGGTTTGTTTTTTTTTTGATGTTCAACCATTCCTGTATCCCTCCTTCGTTCTGCCCATCTGCTCCACTGCTCGGTCTGTCTGTCTGTCTGTCTGTCTGTCTGTCTGTCTGTCTGTCTCTCTCTCTTTCTCTCTCTCTCTCTCTCTCTCTCTCTCTCTCTCTCTCTCTCTCTCTCCACACACACACACACACACACACACACACACACACACTTATCTAATCTATCTGTCTATGAGTCTGTCTGTCGATCGTCGGCCTGTCTGTCTGTCTTTTTGTCTGTCTGTCTATCTATATATCTATCTATGAAGTAAATATCTACCTTTCTGGCACAGTCTGAGATCTGTCACCGAAGAAAGCCTGAGGCCAAAGTATTTGACAAAAAAAACACACTTATCTGGGTTTTTTCTCTTTGGACAGACACATACAGCCGCGCGCGCACAAGCACGTACGCACGCACGCACGCACACACGCACGCACGCACGTGTGTGTGTCTGTGTGTGTGTGTGTGTGTGTGTGTGTGTGTGTGTGTGTGTGTGTGTGTGTGTGTAGATTACGGTCACCAAACGCACAGCCCCACACAGTCTTTTTCAATCTCAGCCCCAGCATCGCAGTCCACAACGCAGCAATAAACGTCAGGTTGTCATGAGGCAACCCGTAGGAAAAGATACTGCATTGCCCAACTGTACAAGGTAATTTATGGAATCGGTGTCTACACCTGTCTTAGATCTACGGTATCTTGGTGCAAAAGAAGAACAGAAATCCCATCGGAGACTGGTTGGTAGTAGCAAGTAATATCCTTCTTCGGTAGTGGAAAGGGAGGTGGCACTAAGACGCGCAGAGGCTGCGTCCCGCTGTCGGTGGAAGAGCGTGATTAGCGCAAGTGAGGATGGTATCCTTCTCCGGTAAATGAGTGAAATGAGCGTGCTGTTAGATCTTTGGACGCCATTCAAACGCAGCGTTTCCCAACGACAGTTCATAGTACAATTGCTCACTTGAAATGCTTTCGGCCCCTCATTTCTAAAACGTCTGTCTGGCTCCACTGCGTGCAATATAACAGAAATGACCGTAGTTTGAAGTCTGGCTGTTTTCTTTATTTCCCACAACAAATAGAGTATTTTCATCTTTTATTTATCATTAAATGACTGTGTTTTAAAGTCTATGTGTTTTCTTTATTTACAACGACAAACAGTGTATTTTTCCTATTTTCTTAACTTTTATTCTATTTATTCCTTTTTTTTTTTTACTGCCGTAGCATAGCTGAAGTTGGTGCGGAACTGCAGTCATTATCGCCGAGCCTATCAACACGTGAATGCTGTGTTATCCAGCTCCCAATCGGAAGGAAGTTCACAGAATTGCACGAATGGCATAGCCCGACATACACAATCATAATTCATAAATGAAAGATACAGTTTCAACGATCTACAGTGTGATTCAGCTTCTTTCAACTGAAAATACTCTGTATGATTGGTATTGAATAAGGGAAACGTTGTCTTAAAAGACTAGAGTTCAAAGAGGAATATTACAATGATTACTTTGTCCCCACGCAGCCGAGTACATAACGTCGTCTGATTGGTAGCCGGAGACCTCGGCATTCCCATTCTCTTTAGCTGTAGGGCACAGTGTGGTGGGGAGGGGTTGACATTGACCAGAGGTTATCACGGATAGATCGTCCGTATACGTTCTCTTCTCTGTCCTCTCGTTGCGTGCGATGTGTTCTGTACTTAAGAATCTTTCTGTCTTTCATGTAAGTAATTTTTTTTCCAATTAATTCATTTGTATCCTGTCTGTCCAGGAGAGGTCTTGGAAACACCTTTGTGCTCAGGGGTGGAGGGGAGAGCGAGAAGGAAAGGAGTGGGTGAAGAATGGAGGGGGGGAGGGGAGGGAAGACTGTTGAGGGATCGGAATACAGTTCATGAACGCCTTTAAAAACAAATAAACCGACAAACATAGAAATTAAATTATCTAAGATAAAACAAAAAAAAATTCTAGGAAAAAAAAAAGCCAGATCGCGACCTTCATGGCCGGATAAAATTAGAAACCATCCAGTTATCTATTTGTTTTGCGGATTTGGTTGGTAGACGACACCCCCGTTCTCCACCCTGCTGTCCATTAATCACTGCCCCCCCTCCCCCCCTCCCCCCCTCCCCCCCATCAATCATCCCCGTCCTTTCTCTGCCTCCTTCTTTCTTGCCATCCTTTTTTCTTTTTTTTTTTCTTTTTTGGATCCCTCCCTCCCCAACCTACCCTAACCCCCAACCCCTTCCCACCTCCACCACCCGATCTCCAGCCCCACCCCTATCATTACAAAGGTCGCGTGGAGTCCGATTGCTCCCAGCTCTCGCCCTACACCCTCCCCTGTGTACTGCAGCGGGTTTGGACCTGAACAACCTTTGATCCCCGTTCTCCCCAACTATCCTCCCTCCCCCCTCCTCCACCTTCCAACCCCTCATCTGACTTCTGTTTCTTGGAGGGGGCCGGTCATGAGCAAGTCTTTCAGATGACGTTGGTAAATAATCTTGAGGTGCTGTTAAAAGTAAATCAAACTGGCTTATGATATCTCGTTTCAAAGTGACTGAGGGCGGAAAATGAAGCAATTTTTTTTAGAAAAAGAGGGGGTTAGTTACCGCCAAGGACACAGACAAATAAAGTACAGGACAAAGCACAATGCATTTCGACCTCTTGGGACTTCTTCAGGCAGTTACAAAAAACATGTGGGACAGTGAAAACGAAGAACGATAAACCACTTCTCACATTCGGCGCAAAATTAAAAAAAAAAGCTTATATCTCTTCAAGCATGAATATCTTTATATCATATCATTCCAGATCCAGATTGCCCCCGAGTTTGAGGAGATAAGTGATTGTTCGTTCTTCGTTTCCATTGTCTTAAATGTTTGTGTGTTGTTTGTCTCGCCTGACGACGACCAAAGAGGTCGAAACGCGTCGTGTTTAGTCTTGTAATTCGTTTGTCTCTTTCGTTCGGCGGGAATCGTAATTTTTCTTTGAATTTTATGAATGTCTTTGGTCAAAATCCTTTCTCTCTCTCTCTCTCTCTCTCTCTCTCTCTCTCTCTCTCTCTCTCTCTCTCTCTCTCTCTCTCTCTCTTCCCCTTGTTTCTTTATTTCTCTATCTCCCTTCATTCATTCATTTCTTCCTTGTTTTACTTCTGCCTCCCTTTCTTTCTCATTCTTTCCGTCCTCCCTTTTCTTTTCTCTCTCTCCCTTTCTGTATTCCTACTTCCCTTTTTTTTCCTCCCTCTCCCCTCTCTCCCTTTCTTACTATCTTTCTTTCTTCCGCTAATCTTTCTTTTCTTCTATCTGTTCTTTCTTTCTCCCTCCTTCTTTTTTCCCTCTCTTTCTTTCTGTCTTTCTTTCATGTTTTCTTTCTTTCTTCTTTCCTTCTTTACTTTAATTTTCCGTCCTTCTATTTTTTTTTCTCCTTTCCTCTCTTTCTTGCTTTCTTTCTTCATTCCTTCCTTCCTTCCTTCCTTTTTTCATCCCTCTTCCCTTTTTTCTTCCTTCCTTCTTTCCTGCATCTGTTTCTTTCTTTCTTTCTTTCTTCCTGTCTTTCTTCCTCTTACCCCCGATCCTATCGTCTTCCTTCCTTCCTTCCTTCCTTCCTTCCTTCTTTTCTTGCTTGCTTGCATCATTCCTTCCTTCCCTCCTCCTCCCTTTCCTTTCCTTTCTTTCTTTCCTGCTATCTTTCTTTTTTCATTTTAATCTAAATTACTTATCTGTTGATTGATTTATTGATTGTTCATCTATGCTCTTTTTCAGTTCAGCTATCTAGTTATACTAACACGTATTCTTACATCCTGCGAAAGTTAACATCAAAAACGTATTCTGTTCTACAGAATTTACGTAGGAGGAAGATCAGGATTTAATTGTCTTTGAGAAACAGCCATTGTAAAGACGTGTTCTTTAAACAAAAAATGTGTCAGAAGACAAAAATAAATTCAGATACCGTTTTTAAGCTAATCCATTTTTGTCTCGTTTCAGTTTTGTCCTAGTTCTCGATCGTTTCGTCTTCTTTTGATGCTCTTTGATTCTGCTACGGTCCGTATTCAGTGTGTGGTAGCATCATGCTTCTCGTGACAAAAGACAGAGTGGGAATTAAGATCATGATGCTACCAATCAGATGGTTCATTATTACACATGAATAGAGAAGACTTTCTTGCTAATACCTGGCCTTTAAAGACACTGTCTACTTCGAAGGAAGATGAAATGGATACTAGGTTATTGAATCTTTCTTTTTTCATCTCAGTTGTTTATATTAATTTTAAAAGAATGTGTTGAGTTTCGTAACTGGCTGAATTCTATCAACATCCCTGTCACTGGTAATCTATCTCAACTGACATTTTTCCGCCTCTGCTGAACCAATTACTTCAAAAGAGCGTCGAGTTTCTGATGATATAGGAATCACTGTCTGTTAGATGTCTATACACCTATGTTTATTAATGTACACATTGGTCGCTTTTCTCTTCATTTATCTTAAAGCAGGTATGAAAGTAATTTGGCAGATTTCGTTATGCTTTTGTCTTTTATGATTCTAATGTAGTCTTCTTTGGTATTGATTTTATTTTTGGCTTATTTTGTCGAAATTCCCTCATTCGGTGAAATATGGAATTACCCCTGAATCTTTAAATCAATGAAACGAATGAGAGCACTATGCTGCGGTAGGTGTTTAAAATGGAAAGTGAATGAAATAGAAAGACGATGAATTGACGACATGGAAGAATGCGTGAGCCGTTCATAGCGACGCTAGAGAAATACAAATAATTATGAATGTATGCGTAAAAGAAAAGAAAAAAAAAGCATGCAGTGTTTGACAGTAGTTGCACTTGCGTGCACACACGCACATCTGTACTTGAGTGTGTGTGTGTGTGTGTGTGTGTGTGTGTGTGTGTGTGTGTGTGTGTGTGTGTGTGTGTGTGTGTGTGTCTCCACTGTGTGCGTACACTGTGTGTGCACAATATGTGTGTGTATACTGTGTGTGTTGTGTACACCATGTGCGTGTGCGTGTGTGTGTGGGGGGGGGGGGGAGGGGCGTGGCGTGTGTGTGTGTGTGTGTTGGTTTGTGGGTGCGAGCGTGTGTGCGCGCGTGCGCGCGTGTGTGTGAAAGGACAACGGGGAACAGAGCGCCCTGATGGAGGTCTTTTACTCTGGTGATGAAGTGAGCGATGATGAGCTGGACAGTCCAATCCAAGAGCTGATCATTTGGCAGGACTGGTGCCAGATCTGCCTCCCTCCATCACAGGGATCGATGCCAGCCTTCCGTCATCTCCAGGCTGACCACACCATTGCTAATGAAGCACTCCAGTACCCTACACCCCCCCCCCACCCACCCCCACCCTCACACCCCTTTCCCCAACAACTCTCCTGTTCCCTCTGACCCCTTTCCCAGCCATCCCTGACCTGATCCAGTTGCCTAGTTTCACTTTTCGCTTTGTGGCTGGGAACAATGTATATATGACGGGTACAACCAGTTATATTGCATAACGTTCACAGCTGAAGCTTTATTGTGTACTTTGGAATGGCGCTATTCGTGCGTTAGGTTCGAAGGAACATAGGTAATGCCTGTCTGTCTGCCTGTCTCTCCTCCACCCTCTCTCTCTCTCTCTCTCTCTCTCTCTCTCTCTCTCTCTCTGTCTCCTCCCTCTCTCTCTCTCTCTCTCTCTCTCTCTCTCTCTCTTTCTCTCTGTCTCTCTCTTAATGTTTCTTTCCCTCCGCCTTTTTGACTATATCTTTTTTCTCCTCCCCTCGCGTCTTCTTCTCCTCCTCCTCCTCCTCCTCCTCCTCCTCCTTCTTCTTCTTCTTCTTCTTCTTCATCTTCTTCCACTACTACTACTTCTTCTTCTTCTTCTTCTTCTTCTTTCCTTCTTCTTTCTTTCTTTCTTTCTTATTTTCTTTCTTTCTGTCTTTCGTTCTTTCCTTCTCTCTTTCTTTCTTTCTTTTCATCTTTTCTGCATTTCTATCTTTCAGCACATTTAAAAGGACAGTAAAAAAATTGTTTTTAAAATGACGAGGTGAGAGAGCGGTTATTCTATTCATTAGTATGCTTTATTGTTGCAGCTCAGTCGACCACACCGGGTCTTTTCAGGGCCGTCACCGCGAAGGGGAACAAATTACGTTTTAAAAGGAAAAAAAGAAAAGAAGAAGAAGAAGATCAAGAACAAGAAGAACAAGAGGAACAAGAGCAAGAAGAACGAGAACAAGAACAAGAAGGAGGAGGAGGAGGAAGAGGAGGGAGAGAGAAGAAGAAGAAGAAGAAGAAGAGAAAAAGAACAAGAACAACAAGAACAAGAACAAATAGAACAAGAAGAAGAAGAAGAAGAACAACAACAACAACAACAACAACAAAACAACAACAACAACAACAACAACAAGAGGCACGAAAATGAAAACAGTAAGCGCATCTTCATGTAATTCCAGGATACTCGAGGTAACATAATTAATCTGTAGGTCAACCTGCAGCTGATAAAACTATGCTGTGCTGGGATGCCAGGAACTTCCCCCAACATTCACACCTAGTTTCCATGAAAAGATACAAATCAATGGAAAACATTTGAATGCAACAAAATAATCTCGTGAAAAATGACGTAGGGATATAGTATAGAAGACAGAAATAGAGAAAGACAGACAGACAGACAGACAAAGAGACAAAAAGACAGAGAGAGAGAGAGAGAGGAGAGAGAGAGAGAGAGAGAGAGGCAAACATACAGAGTGAAAGGACAAAGGGAGGTAAATCGCTAGACAGCAGATAAAGCGCACAAAACAAGTTACGAGGAGAGAGAGAGAGAGAGAGAGAGAGAGAGAGAGAGAGAGAGAGAGAGAGAGCAGACAGAGACAGAGACAGAGACAGAGAGAGAAGAGAGAGAGAGAGAAGAGGCAGACAGACAGACAGAGACAGAGAGAGAAAAAAAAATAAACTAAGAAAAAAAATAAAAGAAGATCAACATAGACGCTGTTACAATAAAGAAAGAAAAGAAAAGACGGTAGAAAACAATATAAACAACAAGAAACACATAAACAAACAAACAAAGGGGAAGCATAAAAGCGAATGAATAGGAGAGAGAGAGAGAGAGGAGAGAGAGAGAGAGAGAGAGAGAGAGAGAGAGAGAGAGAGAGAGATTGGAAGGAAGAAAGGATATAAACAGACACAGAGATTAAGCAAAAACAAGAAGTAACTAAAGAGAAAAAAATGTACACAGATGGTAGGGTGTGGAGGTGGGGTGGGATTGGTG
>CM065716.1:84500544-84510544 GCA_033310375.1 Conus canariensis | reverse complement strand
GCAGGGGAAAGGGTTGCATTATGGAAGGATTTTATTTCTCCCCACACGATCTTCAAAGGACGGAAGCAGACTGTGCTACACAATAACTGGCACTGTTCTGGCATTGTCGTGTTTCCTCTTCTTCTTCTACGTCTTCTTCTTCTTCTTCTCGAACGTGTAAAAGACCTTAGGCAGTAGAATGGACTACTGCCTGAATAGAACATTTTAGGTCACCATTTTATTTAATAGTAACGTATTTTTACGTCTCTCTTCGTAAGCCGTCCTGACTATTATTCCGTGGGGCAAAGACACCATTTGTGCTTTATTTCTTTAATAAACTGACAACAAAATGGGTAGGCAGAGAGAGGGGATGCAAGTGATAACCGTGGGGTACAGGAGGCAGTAGTATAGGAAGAAGGTGGAAACGGGGGGGGGGGGGGGGGGGGGGGGGGGGGGGGGGGGGGGGGGGGGCAAAGTCCCCGACTCTCTGAAGACTGTCGTATTTCAACAAAACTTTTCTTGTTTGTATCAAAGGTACTTGTCGTTTTAATACTTAGTCTAGCATATAGAAGTAATGACAGTTGCCATGTGTGTGTGTGTGTGTGTGTGTGTGTGTGTGTGTGTGTGTGTGTGTGTGTGTGTGTGTATGCTGTTTCCAAAGTAGTTATTATTCTATTTCATTTTGACGTGAATATATGAAGTACGTGCGCCTCTTAGATGGTTATGTACCTCTGAAAATGGTAATTGACACTGTATGGTACACAAAATGGACTGATGAAGGCAAAATCTTGTTGCAAGGGAAAACAAAACAAAAGTGAACAAAATGTCCATTCTTCCTTCATGTCCGGGCAGAACCAAAAGAAACCAGCTCTTATCTCAAGAACAGACAGACACTCAGACCAGGCTGCACACCAAACCAAAGACTGGTCTTAGGGACAACAAGCAGAAGACGGCCACTCCAACCGTATTGCTCTTTAGCACGCATCGACCGGCCAGACCAAAGAAAATGGAGTTTTATAGAACGACCTGGCCTCCATATCCTGACGTAGAATCCATTAGAGCGAGACTTCCGATGCTGTCCCTAGAATCTGTCCTGTTTGCCGACACTCGGACAACGACCCCCTCCCCCTGCCCCAACCGCCTCCTCCCCCACCACCCTTCACTCTCCCGATGAATGTGGAACCCCCATTCCAGTTATCCCACCCCCCCCCCCCCCCCATAGCACCGTCATGGCGACCCCCAGTCGACAAGGCAATGAACGGACAATGGACCCCCAGGATGACCATTCATCCAGTTTGTATCTATTGAGATTATACATGTATACATGCTTTTTCTACGTCTGGATTGGTCACCTTGCCGTTTTACAGAAATCCAGAAATCATTGGTTGATCATCAAAAGCATGAAACCTTCGGGGAGAGGGACGGGAGGGCAGGGTGGGGTGTAGGAGGAGGAGAGAGTGGAGGGGGCAAAGGAAAGGGGGAGGGGGTGTAGATGATTTGTTTTCCCGACACAATCTTCAGAGGAAGCATGCGGACTATGTCAAACGATGCATATCCCAGCATTTTTCGTTTATCGTGGCTCTGATTTTGTTTTTCTTTCCGAGCGTGTGCAAACCGGGGACTGGAGAGGGAGGAGGTGTGGGTGAAGCAGGGGGTGGGAGATACGGGTCAGCGGAATGGGCCACTTCATGGATAGACTCCTTCCTCGTTGTTTATTTTTGTGTGGTAAAAAGTAGCAAAAACTAGTCTTGGCTGAACGATGCACGTATCAAAGAGTAGGAAAAAACGAATCAGCGGCTGAGCCCATCCCTGGTACAAAACAGCAAAATGTAGCAGCGGCTGAACAACACATGTGGCAAAAGATGGTAAAATGCAGTCGTGGCTGAACAACGCATGTAGTATAAAATGTAGTAAAATGCAGTAGCGGCTGAAATACACATGTAGTAAAATGTAGTGAAATGTAGTACTGGCTGAACAGCACATGTAGTAACGTGTAGCAAAATGTAGTAGCCGCTGAAGCAACACATGCAATAAAATGTAGTAAAACGTAATGGCGACTGAACAACACATGTAGTAAAAAGACAGTAAAATGTAGTTGCAGCTGAACTACAAATTACTTAAAGGTAGCAAAACAGAGTAGCAGCTGACCAAAAACAAACAAACAAACAAACAAACAAAACAAAAAAAAAAGTAGTAGACGTAGTAAAACTGTAGTACTGGCTAAATAACTTTTGCCTTGAAAAGTAATTAAAGTAAGTGGATGCGAAATGACCGGTGTGGTAAAAGCAAGTAAAACCTATAGTTGGCTGAACGACGCACATAGTTCTAAATAACAGTGTCTAAATGACACATATAGCAAAACTTACCGCTAGTTGGACAATACATGTGGTATGGTAAAGCGTAGCACTAACTAAATGACATATGTGGTAAAACGTGACAAACCGTAGTCTGACTGAACGTGTAGCACAAAGTAGTAAAACGTTGCACTGAGCGACACACGTAGTACAGAGTAGTAGCACGCAGCGCTTAACCAACAACGCATGTAGTACAAGTAAAAACGTAGCGCTTACTGAACGATATTTGTAGTGAAAAGTACAAAAACGAAGCGCTGGATGAACGACGAATGCAGCGCAAAGTAGCCAATGTAGCGCTGACTGAACGACACACGCTGTGCAAAGTAGTAAAACGTAGCGCTGACTGAATGACTTCTGTGGCACAAATACTGAATGACTTCAGTTCACAAGCAAATTTTCCAAACTGCCAACAAAATTGTTAACAGCCTTGTTCACGCTACAAAATCTGCCTATTACAATGCCAAAATTCTTGCATGCTCCACATCCAAACAGCTGTATAACATTACTAACACTCTTCTTGGTAAAACTGACTCCTCTCCTCTTCCTTCCAATCTCCCACCTTCTGACCTTCCACAGGCTTTCTCTGACTACTTTGTCAACAAGATCACTAATCTTAGGCTTTCACTGGACTCCCTGACTAATACTCATGCACCATTTCCCGATCCCCCTTTCTCGGGAACTTTCCTCACTTCCTTCCATCCTGTTTCTGAGGTCTTTGTAAAGAAAATCATCATGAAATCTGGCATTAAAACCTGTGAACTTGACCCACTACCAGCTTCTTTCCTCACCCATTGCCTTGACACTCTACTCCCTCATATTACCATCATCATCAACCACTCCCTCTCAACTGGCTTCTTTCCTTCTTCTTTCAAATCTGCAATTGTAAGACCTCTTTTGAAAAAGACTACTCTTGACCCTGACAATTTGAAAAACTACAGACCTGTGTCAAATCTTCCGTTTCTTTCAAAAATTTTAGAGAAAGTTGTTCTTGACCAACTGTTAGACCACCTTCATTCCAACAGCCTTGTCTATCCCCTTCAGTCTGCTTACCGCTCTGGACATAGTACTGAGACTGCTCTTCTCAAAATCTGTAACGACATTCTGACTGCCCTTGACTGTAACAATGTATCACTTTTGACTCTCTTGGACCTATCTGCTGCCTTTGACACTATTGACCACTCTATCCTCATTTCCCGCCTACATCACTCTTTTGGGCTTGATGACACAGTCTTGAGTTGGTTTCATTCCTACATCACTGATCGTCAACAAGTAGTTTCTGTTAACGGCCTTTCTTCTAATCCCTCTTGTCTGACCTACGGCGTGCCACAAGGATCTGTCTTGGGCCCTCTACTCTTCATTCTCTACTCTTATCCTGTCTCTTCTATCGTCCAAGAACACCTACTTCAGCATCATTCCTTCTCTGATGACAATCAGCTGTATGTCTCTGGGCCTCTCTCTGACCTTCCTCTCATGATCCAAAACACCCAGTCTTGTGTAGCCAACCTTAAGGACTGGATGACCCGAAACAAACTAAAACTAAATGAAGATAAGTCTGAACTGATCCTGATCACCCCACCAAAACTTCAAAACCACCCTTCTGTTCCGACTTCCATCAAACTTGTTGATTCACCTATCACTCTCTCTCATTCTGCCCGCAACCTCGGTGTAACTCTTGATCAAACCCTGTCCTTCCAACAGCATGTCAGCAATGTCTGTCGCACTTGCTTTCTTGAACTCCGCCGAATTGCTTCTATTCGCCATCTTCTCTCAGAAAACACAACAAAAGCTCTTGTCTGCGCATTTGTTCTATCCCGCCTGGATTACTGTAACGCTCTTTTGTCTGGCTCTCCCTCTCATCTCATCAACAAACTTCAAAGAGTTCAGAATCATGCTGCCCGTCTCATCTTCCGCACTTCTAAATATAACCATGTTACCCCATTGCTCCGCTCTCTCCACTGGCTCCCTGTTCAGCTAAGAATATCCTACAAGATTGCCTCTCTCTGCTTCAAATCTATCGAGTCTTCCTGTCCTGAGTATCTCACCCACCTGTTACATCTTTACACCCATCTCGAGCTTTACGTTCCTCATGTGACACTCGTATCTACAGTATCCCCACTGTTCGCACTAAAACCTTTGGTCAACGTTCCTTTGCCTATCAAGCTCCAACTACCTGGAATCAATTGCCTCGCTCTCTCAGATACTCACCCTCACTGCCCACATTCAAGCGCCTTCTCAAAACTCATCTGTTTCCTAGGTAACTTCGTCTTCCCTGTGACCCGACGTTTGCAATGTGTGATGCGAGTGTCTGCTTTGTGTGCGTTTGTGTCTGTGTGAGTGTGTGTTTGCGTGTATGCATGCTTGTGAGTTTGTGTCCTTGCTTTGGATTTTGATGCCTTTTTCTCATGTATGATTGTTATATATTGTGTGATTTGATGTCTGTTGTGATATTGTAAACGCCTAGGGCATTCAATTGATTAGGCGTCATAAATGTTCATAATAATAATAATAATAAATAACAAAAACGTCGCATTGACTGAATGGTACATGTAGCAGAAAGTAGTAACCCGTAGCAATGATTGAACAACGCATGAACTAAAAGACAGCAAAAACGAGCGCTGATCGAACGATACACGTAGCACAAAGTAGTAAAACATAGCACTTACTGAACAACACATGTAGTACAAAGTAACCAAACGTAGTTCTGACTGAATGATTCATGTAGTAGAAAACAGCAACCCGTAGCGCTGACTACACGACACATGTAGTAAAAAGTAGTAAAACGTAGCGCCAACTGAACGACATATGTAGTACGAAGTAGCAAAGTATAGCGTTGACTGCACGACACATATAGTTCAACGTAGTAAAACGTAGCGCTGACTGAATGATACATGTGGAATAAAGTAGTGACCCGTAGCACTGACTGCACGACACATGTCGTAAAGTGGTGTACAAAGTCGTACTTCTCTGAAAGATAGTAGGCGTACTGAAAAGCAGTGGAATAGTGTGTTGTCCGAACCATATTGACGTAAAAATAGTAGAAGAAATAAGTAGCTGAGCAGTGCACGTAGTACCAACAGAAAAAAAAACCTTCCTAAAATGTAGTAGGGTTGTATGACATATGTAGTGCACACACACACACACACACACACACACACACACACACACACACACACACACACACACACACTCACACACACACACACACACACACTAACACACACACACTAACACACACACACACACACACACACACACACACGCACGCACGCACGCACGCACGCACGCACGCACACGCACGCACACGCACACACGCACACGCACACACACACACACACACACAGAGTGAAATTAGTACTGACTGACCGAGACAAGAAGTAAGAAAAATAGTTTGTTTCTTTGAAAAGCGTGGCTAAACTACAAATGTAGTTCAAAACCTTAGAATATAGAACTGAATATATGAATCAGGTAGTAAGAAAAATAGTAAAAGATGATAGCGACTGTGCGACACATGCAGTAAATAAAGCAGAAAAAAAAAAAAACCGTTGCACTGACCGAACGAGACATGTAGTTGAAAAAAGGGTGAAAGGTATCAGCAACTGAACGACGTTCGTGGTAAAAAGTTGCAGAAGTTTTAGTGACTGGACGGACTTCAAATGATTGAATCATCTGTCACCATGGGACAAACACTCGCCCGCCGGGATTTCAAGAGAGAATCACGATTTACAAGCACACCGATGCATCATCATCTTTCTAAAGCTTCGCACACACCGGACGACAGCATTGAAGTGCGCAGAGCGTCAACAAAAATGTTCTGAGACTTCAGTTTCTCATCTGTCTGAAAATGTTTGGGCCATTTTACTCATTCGTTCATTGTATGCATTCCCTCTTTTTTGGATGGTTTTCTGTCAAAAAGTAGAGTGTGGGGGAGGGGGGAGGAGGCTGGTGAGTTTGGCAAGGAAAGAAAGGGGGAGAGGAGGAGAGGCGGAGGGGCAGGGGGGGGGAGGGGGGATACAAGTTCACAAAACTTCTCAAGTTTTCATTTCAGTGCTGCAACGATTGTTGAGAATAGAGAGATGAAGTGGCACGGGTACATTTCAAGAGGAGGCAGCCTGCCAACAGTAACGTATCCTCTAGGGGCACAGTGCTGGAGGGACGATGCAAAGGCACACAGAATAACAGACGCGAGGACAGCATCAGGAAGTGGACAGCCCCGTCCGTTGCCAGCACTCAGAAGGCCGTAGAGAACTGCAGATGATGGAGAGATAGTTACCTGGAAATGTTGCTTCAACAGCCCCCACTCAGAGTTCAGACACAGAAAAAGAAAACGAATATAACATATGATCTCTTCTCCAGTCAAATCTCACACTGATAAACATTGCCCACATCATTCAAAAGTTTGTCAAGATAGTTTTGTATTCCACAAATGTTTTGCGGGTGTGGCTTTTGTTATCTCGGCTTTATAGATGGAGAATTTTTTTTACACATTCGAATAACCTTTTCATTATTTACGGCTGAACTAATTGCGGTTATAAACGGTTTTAATTATTTGTTGATTATCATTGTTTCTGTTTAAGACACTATTTTGTGTTGATTTGGTTTTGCTTCAATCCTTTAATACAAAATTAAGAGGTGGACTTTTAACGGAACTTATTCTTCTAGTTCGTTTCTATCTGTACGTTGTACTAGTGTCAACTTTGCTGGGTCCCTTCACACTGTGGTTCAGCTGCAAATGAATGGGTAGATCAAGCGATGAATTAAAAGCATTACTATTAACCCTTTCACCGCCGCAGTATCCGCAAGGCTACCACAGTCTGATGAACACCACTGTAGCTGCTTGGCACCACGAGCATGCTATGATTCAGTATTTGTTTGTATGTATATTTTCCGTTTATATGTCCCCTCATAATTGAATAGTAAATGAAATGAATTAGTATTGGATCATCTTTAAGATGGTGACTAAATCTCAGTAACTGGTTTAGTGGTCAAAAATGTACAGCATTTATCCATCTAGCACCCCAAACTCATTCTGCTGCACTGCTGGTTTTCAGCTGTTTGCAGCTTATGGAGAGCTAGCAACGAAAGGGTTACAATACAAATCCCATCTTTTCGTCAGGAGGGATTCTATCTCTTCCAACAAATTTTCTGGAATCTTCTGAACATGCTGCAAGTGGGGAGTACTCCCACCAAAGAAATTATTGGGCGTGGAAAACCCAAGAAGATGATTTTTGGTGCATGAGAAAATCACTGTTTACAAACTCGAAGTACGGATTCTTGCGTTCAAAAATGAATTCTGTAATGGTATATTATGTGTCTGTGGTGACAGGATATCTCCTGTATGTGTTATCCAGCAAATGATTCGGCATTTATCTACTTGGCTTTCACCTATTGAGCCTTCTCGCTCATGATTTGAAAATGCGTTATGAAATCATTCACACATGTTTGAAATTGTTCAGGGACTCCATTCGTCTGTTACCTTTTTGGTTTTAACAGGATGATATTGTCACAATCGATGCTTTCGTCTAGTTTTGGTTAGAATTTCTTTTAATGTAAATATGTACATTCACACACACAAACACAAACACTCACATTCACACATGCACACATACACACATACAAACACAAGCACACACACACACACACACACACACGCCGCGCGCGCGCGCGCGCGCGCGCGCACGCACGCACGCACGCACGCACGCACACGCACGCGCACACGCACACACACACACACACACACTCACTGATTGTTTTGAATAGACTAGCATATTACTGCGAAAAAAATGACATCATTCCTATTAATCAAGCTGGCTTTCGTAAAGGGAGATCTACTACAGAAATATTAGTGAAATTATCAACAAATATAAAGAAACAATTTGCAAGACGTAAATGTGTCCTGGCTACATTTTTTGACATAACCAAGGCTTACGATCAAGTGTGGCATTCACAGCTATTAAACAAACTTAAAAATATTGGACTATCAGGAAATGTATACAATTATGTTAAATGCTTTCTGAAAGATAGGGTAATACAAACAAGAGTAGGAAAATCATATTCCACCGGTAGAACTTTGTCAATGGGAATCCCACAAGGGTCAGTGTTAGCTCCGCTTCTTTTCTCATTGCTATTGTATGATTTGCCAAATAAGTTATCTAAAAAGGTAGTTCTCGTTCAATATGCAGACGACATTTGCATGTGGATGGATGTAACTCTTAAAAAGAAAACTCCACAGCGTGATATAAGTTTCATCAGAAAGATCTATCAAGACGAACTAAATAGGATGTCGGAATACATGAAGTTAAATGGATTGAACTTATCTGTTGAAAAAACAAATATAATTCTTTTCAATAGTGGTAATAATCCAGAAAAACTGCCTGTTTTTACATTGGGCGAAACACCTCTTAAATACGTGACAGAAGTTAAATTCCTAGGAGTCCATTTCACATCTAAACTATCATGGAACGCTCATATTGAATACTTATTAACAAAGGCGAGGAAAATATTAAATTTCCTTAAAATTATTTCTAAAGAAAAATGGGGACAGAATTCATCTACATTGATAACTCTATGTAAATCTTTAATGAGGTCGAAAATAACATATGCCCAAGAAGTAATCTTTAGCGCTCCCAAATACCTATTGAAAAAGCTTGAAAGTATTGAATGCAAGGCATTGAAATTAGCACTTGGCCTTCCGGTGCATGCATCATCTTCTCGTACGTATTATGAAGCGCAGATGCTTCCCCTAGATGAATACAGAGAGTTAGCGTGTTGTAAATTTGTTATCAAGAGTACAACTAATAAAACGCACATTAGATCTGAAATAAAAATGAGGTCAGATATTGATTTTCCTAAAAGAGCAAAATCTATAGCTTCTCAAAAAACACTAGCAACGTACACGTCAAAAAGTATTACTGATTCTGGAGTTTCAATCGATAACGATGCTCTATCCATTAGACCGTTATTTTCTCCTATACCACCATGGGAGCTTAATAAAGCACATTTTGATATTGAACATACCAATATGAAAAAAGATGAAAACATAAACATGTTAGCAAGCTGTATCAAATGCCATATTGAAAAGAATTATTCAAATTATTTGAAAATATACACAGACGGTTCGTGCATTGATAAACAAACAGGTTGCGCATTCTTAATACCAGACTTAAGAGTAGAGAAATCGTTTTATATCGGAATTAACAAATCGATATTTACAGCAGAATTAACAGCGATACTCCTGGCTTTAAATTACCTTTTAAACTTTCCAAAAACAATATTTCAAATTCTGTTCTGTGTTGATTCTAAATCAGCTCTTCAGGCATTAAAAGTTTCTCAATTGCACACAAGACCTGAAATGGTCATAGAGATAAATTGTATGATACACATGTTGATTGCAAGAGGAACCCATGTAGTTTTTTGTTGGATTCCTTCACATTGTTCTTTTCATTACAATGAAAAAGTAGACAGGGCAGCTAAACGTGGAGCCAGAAATAGTTTTGGTTCAGAACTGTTTGATTTCCCCTTATCAGTACATGAACAGTGTAACTTAGTTAAGTCGCATATCTGGAAAGCTTTCGAATATAGTATGGTAGATCACGTTTATAAAGAACAGTTTGATATTAAAAGAATCAAAGAGAATTTTAATCTTAATAGAAAATTACTCTCATTAATGC
>CM065716.1:84480544-84495544 GCA_033310375.1 Conus canariensis | reverse complement strand
GACGTTCGCCTGCCAATCCAACGTGTGAGAAGTGCATGGGTTCCAGACCTGTCTTTCTCGCCCTTTCTTTTCCAGTTTGAATGACAAATCGAACTGAACGTCAAGTCCATCGGATGGGGACTATAAGCGAGTCGGACCCGTGTGCCTTCCTAGCCCCCTGCACACGTTAAAGAACCCACGGCAGTTGAAAATCGAGAAGAGCAGGGGGGTTCCCTGCTGCCCTGGCAAAATTGATGTAGATTGAAGATAGCCGCCTGGTATTTCTTACCAAGCCACAAAAATTGTCACTTACTGTTGTCGTGTGCCATCGTGTACCGGTTAAAGTGGAGGACACGTGTAAACATCGCATGCATTCTATGTGAGAAACTGGAGGAATAAATGAGATAAATGAAAATGAGTGACTGATATTTGAATGGTACGGGAAACGACTGAATGAGCGCCAGTAGGCTGCTCTTCGGCCGGCTCTACCTGAGTAGGCAGCCCGTTGAGTGAGTGAGGTAGTGTGTTTATTGTAAAGCGCTTAGAGCTTGGTCTGTGACCGAGGATAGGCGCTATATAAATGCCCAATATAATAATAATAATAATAATAAAAACAACAACAAATGAATGAATCAACAAACCGAAAAAGGAAAGGATGAAAGTAGCAAAGCTCTAGTCGTCTGAGAAACTGACAGCTCTTAAAGTGCCACACTTCTCTGGCAGGCTTTAAACACGAAAGCTTCAGTCAGAATGTTAGAGTTCAACTCTCTCTGGCACAAACACGAAAATTGATCATTGTCGCTGTCCATCTTCACTTGTTGTTCTGAGGTTGTAAGTGTAGAGTTAGGTAACACCCCTGCCGACCCATTCTCTCTATTCCTATCCTTGATTCCCTTTAATCTTAACCCAACCTTAGGGATTAGTAACTCAATAGTATGCCCTGTTCGTGCCTGGACCCTATGTGAACACAGTGCAGGTTTACAAGGATGGTACAGGACTGCTCCCAGCTGGTTTGTTCGGCAGTTGAGGACAGTACTTCCCTGGGTCCTACCCACATCTTTGGGTGTATCTTTCATTTGTCTACCTTTTGGCCGACTCTGGGGAAAGGCCCAATGACGGCGAGGAAAGACCCACTGACCGCTGGGAAAGTCCTGTTGACAGCAGGAAAGACTGTGACCAGGGATTCTCTTCAGAGAGCGTGTAAAACCTCATGTCGAAAAGTTGGCCATGTCTGGCGTTACACTGTCTTTACCTGTCCTCGGAACAGCAACCAGTGAGGCTGCGGGATGCACATGACAGTTGCTTCACGGAGGCGTTTTTCGCTGGTGGGCTCTGCAGTCATATGGGCTGGTACGCCATGCGAAATGTCCCAGGGGGTTCTGTCGTGCCACATCCAATAGTTATTATACAATGGCATCTGCCAGGGAACAATGATGTTCCTTGACGTCTTAATGGAATGCCCTGTGCGTGCCTGCACGCAAGGTGAACACAACGTAGGCTTCTAAGGGTGGTGCAGGATTGCTCACAGTTGGTTTTGTTGGGCAGTTGAGGACAGTACTTCTCTGGGTCTTACCCGCACCTTCGAGTGTATATTTCTGTCTAGGCTATCTGTCTTGGACATACAGACGGCCACTGCTAGTGCGTGTGGACCTGAATGTAACCAACCCTTGTGGTGATGTTTACACATAGTCCTCCAGAACGAACGCTCCTTTGTTACCCTTTGTTTCAACCCCCTAGTTTCTGTTAGAAAAGTAAAAAGAAAAAGAAAGAATGAAAGTAAGAAAGGAAGTCCGGAAAGAAAGACGAGAGAATGAAAGAACTAAACTAACGAATAAATGCGTGGTTTGGTTAACTAAAGAATTAAAGAATTTGTGAATTGAGGAATGGAAGAACGAAAGAAAATCTGAATGATAATGACATTCATATGTATGCATGCATGTATGTGTGCATGTACGTATGCATGTTAATATATATATATATATATATATATATATATATATATATGTGTGTGTGTGTGTGTGTGTGTGTGTGTGTGTGTGTGTGTGTGTGAGAGAGAGAGAGAGAGAGAGAGAGAGAGAGAGAGAGAGAATGATAACCTTTGGGTTGTTCGCCGAGTGATTATTTACGCTACTTGACCTTCCCTGTGTTCAGAAGCTGACGACAGCTAGCAAGTCCTCCCTTCTCTGTCCGTCTGTCCACCTGCCTATCAGAAACCGGATCTGGGGGTCAAAGGTTCCCCTCACATTAGCATGCAGGCCAACATTCAACACCTCTGACCGACCCGCCACCCCGTCCCACCCCGCTCATCCCCTCCCCCTCCCACGCACCTCAAACACTATCATTCAAGGTCTACAATGACATTCATGAGGCACCCAACCCGTTATCTTCCCGTTAGGCAGAATTTTGAAAAGGGAATGGAGTGGGAGATGGAGGGGGGGGGGGGGGGGGGGGGTCGAGGAGGAGGGGAGAGTGGGGTTCGTTGTTTTGGAGAGTTTCGGTGAGTTTTAAAGATAAACAAAAACAAAAAGAGACCATTTCCCTTTGGTTGGCAGCGCTTTGTTGGTAATCTTTGTTACTCTGGTGTTAACATACTCTTGAGTCTACTTAGTCCTTGGGGTCAGCTATGCTTTTCACAACACCAATATATTTGTCCTAGATTCTGTCAATTTCCTAGAAGAAGGGACACGAGAGTAGGCGGAAAGAGGATCATAGGAATGAGAGTGGAAGAGAAGGTGAATGAGATTTAGAAGGGAAGGGAAGGAAATGTTGCTCATAGCCCACCCGACCGCAAAGGGCCACATCAGGGCTGTCACCACGTTGAAGTCAGCTCACAAGTCCCAACAAAAAAAAAAACACACACACACAAAAAAACACCATTCACACATCTTTAAAATACACCTAAAAACGCACCAGAAACTTCGTTAAAAATTTTTCTTTCGTAAAATCTTAGATCAGATGAAAAAAGTTAATCTCTTTCAGATATTCAAAGATAATGTCAGGTGGGACATTTCTGAACAGGGTTTTCATGGACTCTGCTGTAAAGTGTTTATGTCTCACATCGTGCATGTCCCAACACTCTAAAAGAATATGTTTCACTGTGAGTGGTACATGAAATGCACCACGGAGCCTCCTCACCTTTTAAAAGATAAGAATGGGTGTAAAACGAGTGGCCTGAATGCAAACGGCATAAAACTGTTTCATCTTTACGTCCGCCTCTGGAACATAGTAAAACTCTTACAGGTCTGGACGGATTTTAAATAGTTTGTTATCCGTCTACGAGTTCCATTTCTCTTGCGAGAGGTCTTTGACGTAGACCTGTGTTTTGGGTTTCAGATCAGTGTGAGGAATAGACAACCTTCTCGACTTTTCCTTTGTAGCACTCTTAGCAAGTTGATCAATCACCTTGTTGCCTCGAATGCCCACATGGCTGGGAACCCAAGCAAAAACTATGTTGTATCCATCTGATTTCAGCGAGATGTACAGGTCGAAAACTTTCAGCAGCTGAGGGTGCTTGAGATTACAGCCGGCAATGGCCTCCAAAGCTGAAAGGGAGTCGATAAAATGAGGCAATCTTTATGTTTGGATTTAGGACCAAGGCTGTCAGTTCAGCAGTGTAGATGGAGCTGTCAGTTGGAATGTGTTCAGAACTTCTCTGAGGGGGATCTGTTGCACAAAACACAGCAGAAGCAACTCCCTCGTCACATTTGGAACCATCGGTGAAGATTTTCTTTTGTAGGATGGAAACTTAGAACACAGTTCGGCAAAAAGGGATTTGTATGCCAAGGAACTAGTGGAATCTTTACGGTACGAGGCCAAATCAAATCGGATCCCTGGAGTGAAGAAAGTCCATGGTGTGTCATTAGAAAACTTGGAAAAATCACAAACTACTCCCAGGTCTATATCTGCTTTGTTCAAATGGGTAAGAAGACGAATTCCCGAGGGTGGAATGGAACTGGGGTGGTCATCGAATTTCTTTTGGAACTTGGAGTCAAAAACACAGTCATATGCAGGGTTTTGAGGTTCAGAAGACAGACTCAGTAATTCAAGGCAAGTTTCAGTCGTCGATTTGAGAGGGGTGGTTCTCCTGCCTCAGCATACAGGCTATGAACAGTGATAGTACGGAACGCACTCAGACACAATTAAAGTCCTTGATGGTGGATAAGATTTAGAAGAAGGAAGAGGATACAGGTGGATAATTCGAAGGAAAATCCAGGGTCACTCATTTACGGACGTTAGTTAGGCGTTTGAACAAAAACAAATATGAACTGATGTGTATACCAGTAAAACGGAAATATCCCGTGTGAACTTGCTGGGTCAGAAATTCATGTGAAATATGAACTTAACTCTTACCCCCCCCCCACCCCCCCACCCCCATGCACTGGGATTCAGTATTTTCCAGCATGAGATTGTGTGTGTGTGTGTGTGTGTGTGTGTGTGTGTGTGTGTGTGTGTGTGTGTGTGTGTGTGTGATTGTGTGTGTGTGTGTGAGCGAGTGAGCGTGTGAGTGTGTGTGTGTGTGTGTGTGTGTGTGTGTGTGTGTGTGTGTTTGTGTTTGTGTGTGTGTGTGTGTGTGTGTGTGTGTGTGTGTGTGTGTGTGTGTGTGTGTGCGCGCGAGCGTAATTGTGTTCGCTTGCATAGCAGTATGCCTGTATGTATCTGTGTGATACGTGCGTGTGATCGATTTACACAGATGGACAGACCAGTAGACAGATATCACACAGTCTAAAGCCACGGGACCCACAACTCCCATCGTCCCCTTCTTTCGATCACCAAAGATAACACAGGCAGGCAAGTCCATCGCGTTCTGCCATGCCCAATGTATCGCACTTCATCGCTTCCTTTACCTGTTCTGTTTCTCTCTAGCGTGCTCTGGAAGAAACGGTTTGTCTCAAAACAGAGGGGAACCGTGTCCTGTCACATGACGAGCCTTCTCACGATCAAAGCTTTCATTGTGAAAGGATTAACATGGATTTGGCCAAACTGATCCTATCTGAGTATCGCATTTCCGCTTGGATTCACGCGCCCGAATTAGACAAAAAAAAATCTTTTGAAGGGTGAAGTGTGCTGCAAGAGATCAATTAAGCTTTCCGTTCCGGCTGGTGCAGCTTAAAACTCCCGCCTCCTTCCCCTCCACGTCCTCGCATGCCCTTCTGCCCTGTCCTTCCAGCTTCTTCTTCTTACCCTCTGTGCATTGCTTGTCATGTTGTTTAGCCTTCCATTTTTTCCCCATCCGACTCCCTTTTCCTGCTCCTCTTCACCTCCCCTTTCTTTTTTACCCTGAATGCTACCCACCATCCCTTTCCTCTCGCCTCTAAAGCCCCCCCTCCCCCCCCCCCTTTAACCCCTCCCCCACAAAGGGTTTAGAATTTGCATGCGTTTGTACCTAGCCTGACGCTCTTCTGCAATGATGAACAGAGAGAGAGAGAGAAGTGAGAGAGAGAGGGGGGGGCGGGGAGGGGGAGACAGACACACAAACATACAGACAGAGACAGGCAGACAGTCGGACAGAGAGACAGACAGACAGACAGACAGAGAAAGAGGGACAGACAGACAGAGAAACAGAGACAGAGATACAGAGACAAAGAGACAGTGACAGAAGCAGATAGACAGACAGACGGACAGACAGAGAGAGAGACAAACAGGCAGACAGACAGTGAGACAGAGGCAGAGAGAGAGAGAGGGAGAGACAAAAACAGAGACAGAGAGACAGAGAGAGACAGATAGCAAGACAGGCAGACAGACAGACAGAGAGACAGAAAAACAAGATTCATACACAAGGACATGTGAAATGCATGAATGAATGACTTCATATGACCGGAATAGCTCAGTTGGCAGAGCGCCAGACTCGTGATCCTGGTAATCATGGGGTTGGGGGCTCGAATCTCCGCTGGGCCGTTTTGGTACAGGGGGAATTTTACCTCTGAGTTAAGACTGGTTCTGACTCGATTTCCTGAAAATCCTTTTGAATGAGACTGTGTGACCGCACACGTAAGATCTTATTTACAGGTTAAGATTCTATCACCCACTTTCGGACAAGAAGGTCAGTTTGGCCATCAGTATGGATAATAGATATACACATAACAAGCATCCTCCGTAAAAATCAAAAGAATGGGCAAAAGTCAAGGTGACCGATATTCGACTGAATGACACAGGAAACGAATGTTTTGCGCCAGCAGGCAGCTCTGCAGTCGGCTCTATCCAGGTAGGCAGCCCATCATGAAAACCTTAGCATGGGCTGTCAAGTGTCTACAACTTGGTCTCTAACCGCAATGTAAGTACGATAATAATAATAATAATAATAATAGTAATAATAATAATGATAATTATAATGATGATGATGATGACGATGATGATAAAGCAGAAATAAATAAACAAACAAATAAACGAGGCACAAAAGATTAAACAAAAGGAATCACGGAGAGACGAACAGATACAGGAATAGAGACGCATGCAGAATAAAAATTTTAAAAAAATCAATGGCGCCATCCTCAGTTCCGAACACTGGTTACCCTTCTTGGCCTGCATGCAGTAAAAGATTTGTACTGCTACACTATGTCCTAGTGCTCTCACTAGGATCACTCCGAGCACTGACATCACCCATCCTTTAAAAAGTTTATGTACATTACCCCCCTCAGCCTCCTTGGTCGTCTGGAACAATCTGTATTTCTCACTCGAAGAGCAGTGCCTGATCCTGTTCGAATTCTTTGTGGTACAAAGAGAATGCTGGTACCGTCCCCATTTTATGGATCGAATGTGTCGCCGTGATCTTAGCATTTGATAATAATAATGATGAAAAAAAAACCTTGAAGTACATTTCTCTGTTGGTGGTTTTGTGGTGCTCTACTTGAGGAACTCTGTTTTTCTTGCAGTTTCTTAAGCACTGCTGTCTGGTCTAGAGGAAGAAGCGAACAAAAGAGACGTAAAGAAAGAGAGAGAGAGACAGAGACAGAGAGAGAGAGACGGACAGACAGACAGACAGACAGACAAACAGACAGACAGACCGACCAAGAGAGAGAGAGAACAAAATGAAATCACTGAATGAATGAAGTTTTCAAATTTTGAATGACGAAATGACTGTAGGAAGGAAGGAAGGGCAAAAGTTACAAGATGAGGAAAAAGAAAAAGGAAGACAGGAAAAAGCAATAAAGAGAGACAAGATGGTAGGCCAGTTTATGTATCTATAGTCTCTTCACCTTCATTGGCGATTTTAGCCCCGTAGTGAAATTTTAATATTGTTATCAGACAGTTGGACCATGGTGGACAGAAAAAAAAACAACAACGGATGAACAATGAGTGAAAAGATAAAGAAAGAAAGAAAGAAAGAAAGGATGAATGAATGAATGAATGAATGAATGAATGAATGAATGAATGAACCGGAAAAAGAAGTTAACAACAAAGCAGCTTTGGTCTCTTCAGAATGCTATACTCTTCTGCCACGTTTTGGAACACAAACTACACCGCCAGACATTGGGAGTTTGAATCACTCTGGACAAACATGAACGTTACTCACTGCCACTGCCCATCATGTTGACGGGCGAAGGGACGGTGGGGTGGGGGGAGGCCTCCGAGGATTCTGACACCATCCCTTCCTTCCCCCTAACTGGCAAAAAAAATTGCATTTTTGGCGCGTTCCTCCTTAGTACTCTTTGGGGAAGGAATTCTAGACACCCCTCCCCCCCCCTCCCCCTTTGGAAAGAATCATCAGCGCCAGCAGGCAGCTATTCGATCGGCTCTACCGAGGTAGGCAGCACGTCATGTAAACAAGAGCGTAGGTTGTAAAGCGCTTGAAGCTTGGCCTCTGGAAAAGGAGAGGTGTGACATAGGTTCTCTCAATTCTAATACTAACAAAAGTAACACCCACCACACCCCCATCTCTTATCACTGCTCCCCACTGTGTTAAGTGAACTCGAAATATGACCTCCTAGAGGCATGGAACGAGGGGACCGTTTGGTATCTTCTTAACCTTTTCTTTATATTCTACCACCACGTGTAAGGCTTGTTCTGCGTCAGTAGGGCCACCTGGACCACTACGAAAGCATAATGATTTCACAAAAAGATTTTCTTTAATCAGGTAAATCGCAGGGATGTCACCATTTTCAAATTTTGATACCAATTTGGCACAAAGCAGTTGAACTTTAATGGCAGGGAAGATAATTGTGAATTATTCAATCGTAAATCAAAACATCATCGTTGTCATTGTCTCTTTCCTACTCTGGTGTGTGTGTGTGTGTGTGTGTGTGTGTGTGTGTGTGTGTGTGTGTGTGTGTGCCGAGACGATCTGTCTACAAACGGTTTTTGCACAAAAAGGATCAAAGCAACAGTAGCCGAATCAGTTGTTAGGCGTTGTGTGTGTGTGTGTGTGTGTGTGCGTGCGTGCGTGCGTGCGTGCGTGCGTGCGTGCGTGCGTGTGTGTGTGTGTGTGTGTGTGTGTGTGTGTGTCCACCTTGTCAAAGATCATCTCAAGATAAGCAGAGGCCTAATAATTATGGTTATCGTCTCTTAGATTTATGTAAATCACTGTCAATATACATTTTTAACGGAAGAATTGGTTCAGATGCTGGTATTGGAACATGCACATGTAAAGGAAGCACAGTTGTTGATTATATCATTGGTTCTAGATATTTGATGGAAAATGCAAGTAAGTTTAAAGTTGATGTTTTTGATGCGTTGTTCTCTGATGTGCATTGCCCATTATGCCTGTCTCTTCCAGTTAAAACCTGTTTTGTTTTCAATGAACCTAATGGTACTAAACAATCTCTGCATCAAAGGTATGATGGTGCAGAGATTAGAAGATGGGATAACAACAAATGTAATGAATATAAAGAACATTTAGCAAATTACAATGTTGATGAAATTGTAACTTTATTTGAACAAGGCACAATATCAATCAGTGAAATAAATAAGCGGTTTTCGTCAATTCTTGTTGATTCAGCGAAGGATACATTTGGTACTTACTCTAATACTTACAATAATAGATATTCAATGAGGCAGAATCAAAGCTGGTTTGATAAGGAGTGTAAGGTTTCTCGAAGCCAGTACTTTAAAGCAAAGCACAAAGTTAAATGTTGAAATACTGTGCCTAATCTAAATAATCTTGCTGCTAAAAGCAAAGAATATAAAAATGTTTTGAGACGATCTGAAAGAAGAGCAACGAGAAAATGGCATAGAGAATTGCGAGCTTTAAAAACCAGAAATCCAAGGGATTATTGGAGGAAAATTAAAGGCAAAAAAGCTTCATCGTGTCCTATACCTCTTGAAGAGCTTAAAATCATTTCCAGTCCCTTAATCAAAATACTGGATGTAATGATATCATTTTTAGTAATGAAGTATCTGAAGGAAATATCAATCTAGACATTTTAAATGATTCAATTACTGAGGATGAAATTGAAAGAGTCATTATTAAATGTTTAAAGAATAATAAAGCAGCAGGAGTTGATTTAGTAAGGAATGAATATATAAAGAATAGTGTCCCTTATATGACAGTTTTATTGTTTATTGTTTAATCGTGTTTTGGATTCTGGTATTATACCAGAAGATTGGGTGACAGGGTTAATTGTACTACTCTATAAAGGCAAAGGAGATCAACAAGACTGCAATAACTACAGAGGGATAACACTGTTGAGTTGTGTAGGCAAATTATTCACGTCAATTCTAAATAGCAGACTTACTTATTTTGTTGAAATAAATGGACTTATTTCAGAAAACCAAGCAGGTTTTAGACGCATGCATTCAACGCTTGACCATGCTTTTGTTCTTAAATCATTGACTGACATGTTTGCAATCAACAATGGAAAATTATACTGTGCTTTTATTGATTACAGAAAGGCATTTGATTCTATTTGGAGGCATGCTTTATGGCACAAACTGATGAGTCAAGGCATATCTGGGAAAATACTGCACGTTGTAATCAATATGTATGATCAAATAAAATCGTGCATTTTTCTAAATGGTCAAAAATCAGAGTTCTTTGGCAGTTTTAGGGGAGTTCGTCAAGGAGAAAACCTTTCACCCTTATTGTTTTCATTATTTTTGAATGATCTACAACAGTTCCTTATTGACAATAACTGTTCTACTCCAGAATATGATTTAACGCAAGAGTTGAAACTTGAACAGTTTATTAAATTGCTTGTATTGTTATATGCTGATGATACAATTCTATTGGCAAATTCTAAATCAGCCTTGCAAAAAAGAACTTAATGCCTTACATATATATTGCACGCAATGGCAATTAGAAGTAAATCCAAAGAAAACAAAAATAGTTGTCTTTCATGGTCGAAATAGTATGCGTGAAATTTTTTTCTTTGGGAATGAAAAAATAGAGGTTCTTAATTCAATGAAATACTTAGGCATTGAGTTCAGCAGAACAGGTTCTTTTTACAAAGCAAAAAAAATGTGCTTATAATCAGGCTCTCAAGGCAATGTTTTCATTATTACAAACTGCAAGGAAGCAGAAATTGCCAATTGATGTTTGCATACAATTATTTTATTCCATAGTTGTACCTGTGTTGTTGTATGGTTGTGAAATTTGGGGTTTTGAAAATGTTGATATATTAGAAAAGTTACAGTTACGTTTTTTAAAGTATTTATTTAGATTAAATAAAACTACAATGACTTCAATGATTTATGGTGAAACCGGAATCTATCCTTTATCTGTACTGATTAAAGTAAGAATGATAAGGTTCTGGGCTAACTTAGTTGTTCCTGATTCTAAGAAGTATTCAAACAAAGTATATAATATCTTACATGAACTATATACAAAAGGAATTTTGGTTTCACCATGCCTTAGTTATGTTAAAAGCATTTTATTTGAAACTGGTTTTGATTGTGTTTGGGAATCTCATTCATTCACAAACAGAAGTAACTTATGTAAGTGTGTTAAAAAGGAGTTGCAAAATAATTATGCTCGTGATTGGCGCAGTTCTCTTGAAAACAGCAACAAGTGTGTATTCTATAAAAGTGTAAAGACTGTCTTTGGAAAGGAACTTTATATTTCTATCTTACCAGATATTTATGGTATATCTTTATTTAAATTTAGATGTAGTAACCATAAATTGCAAATTGAAATTGGAAGACACCATAATGTTCCAAGAGAACTGCGTATTTGTCGTGACTGTGAAATGGGTGAAATTGGAGATGAATTTCATTGCATCATGGAATGTCCAAAATATAATGAACTTCATGAAAAATTCATCCCTAAAAAATATCTAAAACCAAAGTCTGTTTTCAACTTTTGTAATTTATTTCAAAAAGGAAGACGCATTTGTTTGAATATTAGTAAGTTTCTAAAAAATGGGAAGATTGTTTAATGAGATCATTACAGTTCACCAGAATTCAGCATTTCGCAACACACATTGTTCTGAGTAAGTTTCGTATTTCTCTTTGTTACATTTGTATCCTCCATGCCCCAACAGGGGTCAAAGGATTAAATTTGAATTGAATTGAAATTGTGTGTGTTTGATAATGCAGCACACGTAAAGGCTAATCTGGTAGAATAGAAGAATGAAACTGAGCCAGTATTTTATGTTATTACATCCAGTCATAATCATGGGAGCATGACTAATGTTATTCCCGTTCTGAAAGGAGTGGATTACTTCCACTGTTGATCAGATCCTTGAATTACTATACCCCTGTTGAAGTCATGTGTTAATTGTAAAGTACGATGGCTTTGCAAGTAGATCGATGCACATTCAAAATCGTTGACGTCAATTGTAATAGTCTTTCCGCTTCGTTGCTGGTGTTTAGTGGGACATCTTTGTTGGTGTGCAATTTGTGTTCTCTCCAATCTTCTCTCTCTCTCTCTCTCTCTCTCTCTCTCTCTCTCTCTCTCTCTCTGTGTGTGTGTGTGTGTGTGTGTGTGTGTGTGTGTGTGTGTGTGTGTGTGTGTGTGATCAATCTACCTTGGAAAACAGACAAACAGGTAGACTGATATCAAACTGACTAAGGCAACACAACTCCCCACTCTCCAAATCAGACAAAACGTTTCCACGTAACCGACAGTTCTCTGCAGTGAAAACAAGGACAGCCGAGTCCATCAGGTTCTGCAAAAGCCTCATGCTTGCACTTCACCGGTTCCTGCGCCTTTTCCCTGTGGTGAAAGAAATCAGTCCCAAAAGAAAGGCCGGTCGGTACAATTTCACTCCCGCTCCCTCACCACCGCCCACCCCATCCTCTACCCTTTCCCACCTCTTTTCTAGTCCCCTACCCCCCTTTCTACCCTGCGTACATTATTTATCATACTGTCTAGTAGTTTAACCCCCCCCCCCCCTCCCCCCTCATTCCTACTTACCCCATCCCCATGCCTACCCCCTATACTTCTTTTCTCTTCACTTTCCTTTTCCTTTCTTACTAAAGTTCCCCTACGCCCCCCCCCCCCCCCTCCAACACCCCATTCTCCCCCACCCACGCACCCCCTGAAAAAAAAAGAAGAAAGCGCCGTTAGGTTTTAGAATTAACAAACGTTTGAATGTATCTGGCCTGGCGTTACTTGAGAGAGAGAGAGAGAGAGAGAGAGAGAGAGAGAGAGAGAGAGAGAGAGAGACAGACAGACAGACAGACAGACAGACAGACAGAGACAGAGAGAGAGAGACAGACACACAGACAGACACACACACGACAGACGGATAGACAGACAGAGACACAGAGAGAGAGAGAGAGAGAGAGAGAGAGAGAGAGAGAGAGAGAGAGGAAAAGAGAGAAACATGCAGGCAGTTTATATACAGAGAGATAAAGGTAGACACCATAATTATACAGAAACTGAATGACCTAGTGGGAAAAGGGGGGAAATAAAACAAACGAAGGGAGACAGACAGATACAGAACCAGAGACACAGACTGAAAACTAATGTGTTAATAGCACCATCCTCAATCCTTTTCACTGGTTGCCTATCTTTGCCTGCATTTTGTACAAGATTTGCTTATCTACAATATGTCCCAGTACAGTGCTCTCATCAGGATAAGTCTCAATACGAGCCCCCCCAATCCTCTTACAGTGTTTAGATATATCACCCCAGCCTCTCTGGTCGTCTGAAAGAGGCTACAGTTATTACTCGAAGTGTGGTGTGTGATCCTCTTTAAAGTCTTCGGAAATAAAAGAGAGAGGGACATATGTTTCTCTGCTAATACTGTCCTCATCCTCTCTGGAGCAAGAGATAGTTGATTAAATGTCACTGCAATCTTCTTACCGAAGTTGTTCTGTTGGGAGAAGCTTCAATATAATTCCTCTGTATTAGTCTTGTTGCTGGTGCTTTACCTACAGAATAGGTTCTGTTTTTCTTCACGTTTACTAAGTTCTAGTTTGCAGTCATAAAAGCAAGCAACAGAGACCACAAAGAACAAAAGACTTAAGAGAGAGAGAGAGAGGAGAGAGAGAGAGAGAGAGAGAGAGAGAGACAAACAGACAGACAGACAGGGAGACAGACAGACAGAAATAAAGATAGAAAAGGAGGGAGGGAGGGGGAGAGAGAGAGAAATACTATGTATTGTGCATGTGTGTGTGTGTGTGTGTGTGTGTGTGTGTGCGTGCGTGCGTGCGTGTATGTGTGTTGTGCGTGCGTGCGTGCGTGCGTGCGTGCGTGCGTGCGTGCGTGGTGTGTGTGTGTGTGTGTGTGTTTGTGTGTGTGTGTGTGTGTGTGTGTGTGTGTGTGTGTGTGTTTGCATATGTGAGCAATCTACATAGAAAACTAGACATGTAGGAAGGTATCAAACTGGCTAGGATCAGTAAAAAAAAAAAAAAAAAAAAAAAAAAAAAACCATTTCCTGTTTGGATGTCCACTCAACCGACATTTTTCTGCGCTAAAAAACTAAGACAGGCATGTCCGTGATGCTCTGCAAACCGTCACTGCTTTCATTTCATTGACTGCTTTACCTTTACCCTTAGTCTTCTGTGTGATGTGAAAGAAGTCAGGATCTCAAAGCAGACGCCACCTTCGTTTTGTCACACTACTAATCTTGTCGGTATCACACTTTTTTGGTGACAGGATCAAGGTGGACGGGCGAAACTGATCCCCTCTGAGTATTGCCTTTTCAGTTTGTATTCACACTCCAGGGTGGGTGAAGTCATCAAACAATGGAGCTGCCAGAGAGTACTTGAGCTTCTTTTCCCGTCAGCGCTATTTTACCCCTGTTCCCTCCACACACACACACACACACACACACACACACACACACACTAATATCGCGAATAGTGGATAGACGTTAAATGAAGGGCACACACACACACACACACACACACACACACACACACACACACACACACACACACACACAAACACACACACACACACACACACACTTTCCATCTACTTTTGCATCCCATCCCACCTCCTTCCTATCTTCTGTGCATTTTTTTTGGTCATATATTCAAGCAGTGTAACTTATCATCCCTGCTCACCCTCCTTCAAACCATCTACTACCCACCTCCCTCTTCACTTTCCCTTTCCTTTACTTATGAAAGTTCACCCACGCCAACGCCCCCTCCAAGCCTCCTGTAGTCTCCTCCCCCCACCCCACCCCCCCACTCCACCTTCCCACATACCTCCTCAACAAAGAAAAGAAAGACCAGTTTGGTTTTCTAACTCACAAACGTTTGAAGGTACTTGGCCTGGCGCCATTGTACAATGTTGAACACACACACACACACACACACACACACACACACACACGCACGCACGCACGCACACACGCACTGACGCATACACGCACGCATACTCATACAGAGAGAGAGAGAGAGAGGGGGGGGGGGGACTTTGCACACATAGCGGTAAAGGTACATGCCAAATGCGAAAAAAAATGAAGAAACAAAGAGAAACAGATATATACAGAAATAGATAAAAACAAACAGAAAAATAATGCGATGATGGTACCTCCTCGATCCGTTTTATTGACTGCCTATCTTGGCCTGCTTTTTGTACAAGATTCACACAGCTACACTATGTCCTGGTGCTCTCATCCGGGTCAGCTCAAGCACCGACCTCGCCAATCCTCTTATAGTGTTTGAATACATCGCCCCTAGTCTCCCTGGTCA
>CM065716.1:84470544-84475544 GCA_033310375.1 Conus canariensis | reverse complement strand
GGGGGGGGAAAGAAGAGGATAAACCTTGTGTGACGTAACACTGAGGCGGTGCGAATGATGGGATATCCACGAGAAAAAAAAAGTGTCAACAGTTAATTACACGCTAGGTTGTCCTATTTTGCTTCTGCTCGTTGGGGAATACAGTTCAGTCTCTTCGAACGGCTTAGTATCTTGACTCTTGACCTTGGGGAGGTTTTGAGCCAAAAAAAAAAAAAAAAAATATTTCATACAGTTGTGAACTTCCAAGCATTTTCTTGTTCTTAAAATGTTTATTTCTTTCTAAGCTTAGACCGGTTGACATCTTTTTACATAGGATATGGACTGAAACCTGGTTTTTGAATTAACTGTTGTTGTTTTTTTTCATCTCATAGGAAATGTGTTACATGGGACGGAGAATGAAATAGTATATCTTACATGGGAGCGAGAATTAGATATTTTCTTTCTTGAGTGGCAAAAGAGATCTGTTTCACGGAGCGGAGACTGAATCAGGATTTTTCTTGGACTGCCAAGGAGCTCTTTTCCTTAAAGCAGAGAGTAGAAATTACTTCATTTGCATTGCAAAGGATATCGGTTTCAGAGGATAGAAACTAAAGACATGATATTCTCAGTACAGTAATAAGATCTTTTCCGGAGGATGAGACTGAAATTTAGTTTTCCTTATACAGCATGAGCTTCTCTTTCTCATGGGATTGAGACTAAAATACGACTTATTTGCTGCAACAAATATTTTATACAGAACCGAGACTGAACTCTAATTCGATCCTTTGTAGGTAATGTTTTCAGAGGTTGGGTTTTTCTCTTTTTTTTCTTTTTTTTTTTTTCTTTTTTTTTTTGGGGGGGGGGTTGTTTTTTGTTGTTTCTTTGTTCGTTTGTTGTTGTTTTCTCGTTTTCTGAAAGGTTGTTTGTGAAGAACATGAACGCAAAAACCACGGAACCGATTTTAGCTAGATTTGGCAGGATGTGCTGCGGCCAGTGACGAACTCGTTACAATTTTGGTGTGAATCCGTTGTGCGGATCGGACAGCGGATTCAGAAATGTTCGGCAAGATGAATATTCATAAGGGGGGTGACTATATTAATCCGTATCAACTATCACTTCCCCTGTCGGCCAACGAAAGTGCTTTCAGGATATGTTCACAGTATTAATAACATGATTACAAATTCTTCACTGAAGATGAAATCTGTGAAGTTACTGTCATAAACTTATAAGTCCTTACGAAGTAATATACTTTGTGACATATTAAAACTCGCCAACGAAATAAACGTTGATGTATTGTCTTATGCATATTGTGCCACACACACACAAAAAAAAGAAGAAAAAAGAAATACACGGGAAATAACTTCTTCAACAATTACTTCCCTCGGCACAGAACAGCAATTTTCATTCATAAATTGACTCAAAGGGCGAACCCAAGGTTTGTTTGGCAGATGTCTGTGCTGTCTCAAAAGCCTTTCTACGTCTACACACAGCCTCAGTCACTGTATCAGTCAGAATGTCGTAATCACTCAATAGCACATTTTCTCACTCTCCCCGACTTGTTGATGACACCGGCTCTATAGTAACAAAGCCGACTGTTTGCGGGAGGATATCACGATCAATTAGAACAAAAGCATGCAGAGTATCTTAAGGTGCAGGGGCGGGTCAAAGAAAAGTAGAAGGGGCGCTAGTTTAAAAGCGGAGGAGGGATGGGGCAGGGAGGTCACTCTCATGGAAATACAGGGAGGTAAAGCATACAGGTGATGAGGTAGGGAAGAGGGTTTTTTTTTCACCATATGATCTATGAAAGACCGAAATCAGTGAGGAAGACTACAGCGACGGATGAAGGAGGGGGAGAAGCAGGGTGGGGGGGGGGGGGGCGGAGGGGGGTGGAAGAGGTATCTGGAGAGGTACGCTCATGAGCTGGGCAGAGAGGGTTCAGGAATCCAGAACCTTTCCCCTCTCCCCACTCCTAGAACCGGCGCTATAGTCGGTTGCCTATTAGCACTTTCCAATGGGGCTTGAACTGCGGCAGGACGAATCTTTCCGAGGCTGTGTATGAGGTGGGTCAGGAACAGCTGTGTCAAAGTAATAATGACAGGAATGGTAATAATGATAAAGAACGAGTACATATAGTGCTATATCCAGTATAGTCCTCTGGATTATAGCTCTTTACAGCAAAGGAAAAGTATCAACACACATACACATATGTATAAATATGATATCAACACACATACACATATGACTAAATATAATACAAGACACATACACATTTGAATAAATGTAAACTTGAAAAAAATCATGTAAAGCCATAAATTGACGTGAAAACGTATACAGTTGGTGTGGACAGCAAAACAGCACATTAACTACGCTGCACTGAACAATTGTCTCTGCCGACAAACGCGCGCGTACACTTGTACCCTCTCGCACGGGACAGTAACAAACAGCGCTGTGATCAGAGAATGTCAGGAAAGGGAACATTACTAACCAAACCATTGCTGAACAGTCAAGTTGTGAATTATTTTCTGAAAGCAGCAGTACTTTTTATGTGGCAGAATGACGAGGAAGTGAATCACACAGAGTTGATACCACTTTGGAGAGAGAGAGAGAGAGAGAGAGAGAGAGAGAGAGAGAGAGAGAGAGAGAGAGAGAGAATACATACATACATACATACATACAAACACAACACTTTCTTATGCAATACAGCACACATACACACATATGGTGCACACACACACATACATACATACATACTTGCATACATACATACATGCCTGCATACATACACATAATACATACACACATACATACACACAACATACACACATACATACATACATACACAAACACTTTCTTACACAACACATAGAGGTTCAAAATCGATTCTCTCTCTCTCTCTCTCTCTCTCTCTCTCTCTCTCTCTCTCTCTCTCTCTCTCTCTCTCAACAGCCCGTGCTGCTGCAATGGACGGCAGCGGAAACGAACACGACAGTCAAGGTAGGCCAGCCCAGCTGTTTCCGCCACAATGTTGGTTGCAATCCTTCCAACGACATCTTTCCGCATCTTTCTTTTTCCTCAGTCGTATTGATTACCTAGATGCAATGAAGATGACGGATTGGATGACGAAGCATTCATTTTAGCACATTGTTGTTACGAGTTACGATCAGGGTGGTGGTTTCTTTTTTGTTTTTTATTTGTTTGTTTTGTTTTTGTTTGTTTTTTTGTTTTTGTTTGTTTGTTTTTGTTTTTGTTTTGGGTTTTTTCTTCTTTTTTTTTTTAAGCGGAATAGGTGGTGCCGCAGATTTATTTCAAGGAAGGAGGAAAAATTGTTTCTCACCGCTTTGTCGTGATAGTTAAGACCTGTCCTGTGAAAGACTTTTGACGTCTTCCCGGCTCACGTGTCGGTGATTTAAGGCGATGATTGCCTTGGGTGGCCTTTACGGGGTTTCCCTCATTAGCCCTGCTGATCTTTGCGCAGTTCGCTCCCCCTATCACGTTGTCCTCTAACGAGCTTGTGATCGGTGTTATATAACATCGAGAAAGACGCAGAAGAAAGAGGAGGAGAGATAGGAGGCGTGGAGACAGAAGGGGTGGAGGCGAAGATGGGGAGTAAGGAAAATGAGGAGGAGGCTGAAAAAATAAGGACAGGGAGGGGGGGGGGGGGGCAGGAAAAGAAATAAGAGAAGTAGGAAGAGAAAATGGAGAAGCAACAGACGGAGAAAAAGACTGAAAAAAAAATGAAGAGAAAAAAAAAAAAAGAAATGAAAGAAAGCACAAAAAGGAAAATAAACTAATAACGAAAAAAAAAAAAAAAAAAACGAACGAGAAGACAGAAGTTCGGATAGAAAAGAAAGGAAGAAAAGAAATATTAACAGAAGGATACAGAAAAAAAAATGGAAGAAAAGTAGAAGTATACAGCGTAGGTAATAGAGGAAGGAAATAAGAAAGTAAGGAAGGCAGAAAAAAAAAAAAAAAAACGAAAACGGCGTAAAGCAAAAAACAAACGAAAAAAACAATATCCTTTTCCTCAGTATGTCTTGCTGAGCTAGCCACGAATGAGATTTCAGTGTCATGAAATCAAGACCAGAATCATTCCATTGCTATCGCAGTGTTCACAAATTGATAAAACGAGCTTCTAATCTCAAAAATATTTTTATATTCTTCAAGATGCGATCTGCACGCATCCATTAACGGTTATTTTTTCTTTTTCTTAACCTGTATGGTATATATGTAGCCACAGAAAGCAGAAAGGTTGGATACCTATTTGTTTTTCCATAAACAAGGTCTTTGGCTCTTTGTATTCAAACCCCAAGAGTTTTAAGACTGACAAATGCATTTTCTTATATTGTGCAGCGGTACAAATTAGATATAATTCAGACCCCAAGTGCATGGACAATGACTTGAGCATCGAGTATTTTCAGAAAGTGTACAGACGATTCCCTTGACGATAACAACAGTTTCCACGTTAAGGATAATAACTCATCTCTGGTAAGCTTAGAGATACAGCAAAACAGACATATAGATATTTAGATAGACAAAGGCAGTCTGCTATTATAAGAGAGAGAGAGAGAGAGAGAGAGAGAGAGAGAGAGGCAGACAGACAGACAGAAGACAGACAGAGTTGAGGGAAGGTTCTGTAGGTGTGTGGGTGTCTGTGTGGGCGTGTTGTGTCTGCTTATGAAATGTTTTATTAATCTTTTTTTCCAGTAATTGTGTGATGCTGAAAATTACTCTAGAAACGTTCGGTTTCAAATACGAATGAACACAACCAGTGCCTCAATTGTGAGATGTGATGTCTATCGTTCTGCAGTTAATTTTAGACTACGTTGTTTTTGTTCGTGCCTTTTTGGGTTGAACGTTATTTGTTGACGCATTCAAACAACGTTTGAAGGCCAGATGTTGTATCAGACTTCTACTTTTTCACACACACACACACACACACACACACACACACACACACACACACCACACAAGCAACTTTGTCGCTTGCCGAATGCTCCATCTGAAAATATTACTTCAACAAG
>CM065716.1:84455544-84465544 GCA_033310375.1 Conus canariensis | reverse complement strand
CGAGAAGTTTCAAAAATAAGTACCTTTTTTTTCTCGCAGCATGTCAACAAACGTTCCAGCCGCCAGTGTTTGCCGCTTCGTGAGAGGAGCTGAAAGAACCATGCAGTTTGGGCGATGAACGAACACCTCCATTCGATGACGCAGACGACTGACTTGACTTGACTTGACTTGAACTTGAGGTGTTTGAGGCCTCGATGGAGGCCTATTCACCTTCGAGACTTGTAGATGTAGTCTACACCTAAGAACTTGCATGCGTGGGGTTTCTAGTAGCACTGGCACTACCACCACCTATTCATAGCACACTTGATTGAACTTTGAAGGAAGGCTGTTCCAGTGGGCATCCAGTCTGGACTTGAAGGTGTTCAATGTTGGAGCTGTAACTATGTGAGCTGGAAGGCTATTCCAGGGGTTTATGACTCGCTCAGCGAAAAAGTTACCTCTAACCTGTAGCCTACAATGTCCTTTGACTAGTTTCAGACTGTTGCCCCTTACTTCTCTGCTGTCAAACAACTGAAACTGAGTATTCTTCACCCTGTACACGCCATGCACATATTTGTACAAATCAGTCATGTCACCTCGAGCCTGTCCATGTTCAAGACTGGGTAGCTGTAGTATGGCCAAGCGTTCTGGGTAGGGTTTGTCCTTGAACGATGAAAGGAGCTTTGTTGCTCTGCATTGAACATCCTCCATCTCAGCACACAAAGTCTTGTGGTGAGGTTGCCAAGCCGAGTGTCCATACTCCAGGACTGGTCTTACAAGTAACTTGTACAGCTGGATAAAGATCTCATTTGTCAAGTGGTCGAAAGAGCGTCTGATTATCCCGACAATTCTATTTGCTTTGGATGCTGCCTGGGTCACATGTTCTTTGAAGGAAAGTTTGTTGTCAATATGGACAACCAGGACTTTTTCCACTTGGCTTTCAGACAGGTTGATGGTGCAGGCCTCACCGGCTTCATTCTTCCCCTCATCTGGTACACTTTGTCCGATTTTGTCCGTCCCAATTTCAGGACATGGCATTTATCTGGGTGGAAGCGGAGAAGCCACCGGACTGACCAGTCCTGTAGCCTGTTCAGATCCTCCTGTAGGACATAAGTGGCATCTTCCCTGTCAGACCTGGAGAAAATTTTTGTGTCATCAGCGAAGAGACGAACGTTATTGTGGACACAAGTGGGAAGGTCATTGATGTACATGACAAACAGAATTGGGCCTAGAACACTCCCTTGAGGGATCCCACTGGTTACACTGGCTTGGTTTGACTGTGAATCGCCGATCACCACCCTTTGCTGCCTATCTCTCAGGAAGTCCTGTATCCATTCCAGGACTCGACCGTCTATACCATGTGCTCTGATCTTTGAGATGAGCCTTCGATGAAGGACACTATCGAAAGCCTTTTGAAAGTCCATGTAGATTATATCCACTGAGCCCCCATCGTCCAGGATCGCTGTCCATGTGTCAAGAACATCAAGCAGCTGTGTAACGCATGAGCGACCACTCACAAATCCATGTTGTTTGTCACTGATCAAACTGTTTCTTTCCAGATGATAAATCAGGGCTTTTCTGACCAGTTTCTCCATAACTTTTCCAACTATGCATGTCAGGCTGACTGGGCGATAGCTATTTGCAGACAGACGACTGCCTATTTTGAAGATAGGCGTGACGTTTGCCTGGCGCCAATCGTCAGGAATCACACCCTCGTTCAGTGATCTTCTGAAGAGCAGACTGATGGGCATAGCTAATACATCAGCTGCCTTTTGACAGAATCAGAGGGTGTAATCCGTCTGGACCTGGTGACTTCCCTGTGTGAAGCTCGCCCAGAAGCTTCTTGACCTTATCCTCTGTGATGTCAAAATGTCTTAGTTCGCAGCTGAAAGAGTGCTGAGGTGATGAAGGAAGGAACGATGACGTGAAGGAAGGAAAATGCCGCTCAAGAGCCAAGACTGTGAGCAGAAAGACATTGTCACCAACGGAAGAGGCGCCGAAGCCGCCGACAAGCAGCACTACCAGTGGCCCGGACACTGATGATGACCACCCTCTTACAGGACCAATCAAGCCGATGCACTGATGTGCACCAAGAAACCTGCACGCCCAGCTGTTAAGAAGAAGAAGAACAAGCAGAAGAAGACGATATGTAAAGCGTTTACTGAAAGGGTCCATCTATAAAGACGGGGACGGGTGGGGAAGCGAGGCAATAGTTAGAAAAACACGGGGAAAGCGGTGAGTTACACTCGTGGCGTGCGCTCACGGATTCGTTCGCTTTTCGCCGTGCCGATTCGATCTAAGTGTACGCGATTTTTTTTTCAGCTTCGTGTTTTTCTTGTTTGCTTTTCCATCCCAGTGTTTTCCCTCATTTTTTTTTCCCTCCCACGAGACCGTTGTACGCGGATAAGTGAAAAACGACGGTGGTCCTCCACCTCTCCTGCCACCAAATCAACTGGTAAGGGAGACACACGTAGCGGGAAAGGTGAGCCCACTGCCAGTGACAAAGCAAAATCAAACAGAAAACAAAGCGTGCGTGCGTGTGTGTGTGTGTGTGTGTGTGTGTGTGTGTGTGTGTGTGTGTGTGTGTGTGTTTACAATAATGATCGGTTTTCGATCGATGGTCAACGGAAGAAGAAGAAATGTCCTCCGTCCAACCCGTTTTTTTCCTGGAAAATCGGGACATTCCAGACTCAGCGCAAAACCTAGTAACATTATTGAAGCTGTGGCTGGCTGCGGAGCGCACGACAGGCAGTGGCAGCGCCGTTCGTGCCCAGAACATCAGAGGCCTTTGGAGGATCTACCCGGCTACCAGACAGGCAAGGAATGATCTTCTGGTCAAAGTATGGTTGTCTGAAATACTCTGATGCAGTTAACCAACACCAATCCATTTATCTTGAGAGAGGATTCCGGGGAAGAGAAGCCTGCTACGAAGGTGTGGGTGGCAGACATCCCTATGTCGGTCGCAAACAGCCAAAGTACATACACACATACATACACACATACATACATACATACATACATACATGCATACATACATACATACATACATATATACATACATACATACATATACATACATACAAGGTGTGATAAGACTTATATATAAAGGCAAAGAACTGGATAAAGAACAAACTGGATACCTATTATCTTAACAAACATTGACTGAAGTTATGGCCCAGAGACTATGTGGTGTTATACAACATTTGGTTAGCGAGGACGAGGTTGGATATATTAAAGGTCGAAATATATCTACAGTCATACGTACAAAAGACGATACGATCAATTACGTAAACAAAACAGGTAAATCAGGTTTTTTTGTTTGCGTTTGATTATTCGAAAGCATTCGATTCCATAGCAAAATCGTATCTATTGAAAGCGTTCGATGTTTCAGGATTTGGTCTGATTTTAAGAAACGGATTCGAATTATTTTTTTTAAAAGGCTGTAAATTACATTAACCATGGGGTTGCATATCAGAGAGTTTTGATGTTAATTGTGGTATTAGAGACGGATGTCCGTCTTTCCCTGTAGCCTTCGTTTTGGCTATAGAACTGCTAGCTATTAAGATTAGAAATAGCGACATTGAAGGAATACAGATACCATGCCGAAATGAAACAAATGCGTGCATCAAAATACAACGGATGGCTAACGATACAACCCTATTTCTAGAACATCAAACCGATATAACAACAGCAACAGCTATCATCAAACAATTTACATGTTTCTCAAGCTTGAAACTAAATATACACAAAACTAAAATCTTGGCAATAGGTGATATTAATGAAAGATTTCTGAACATACCGTTTGAAATAGTGGACAAAATAAAAATCTTAGGAATATCCTTTGCAAAAAAAACAAAATGACCAAAGAAATAGAAGACAACTGGAAAAGTAGGTTGAAAATTCTAACAGCTATGATAAAAGAATGGAGCAAAAGAGACCTTAGCCTACATGGTAAAATAGTGACAATAAAGACATTTTGACTGGCCAATTTATTTATGTTATGCAGTCGGTTGGACTGCCAAGGGAAATTCTAATTAAAGTTAATACAATTTTACACAAATTTGTTTGGCAAAGAAAATACGGTAACAGAATAGCTTTCAAAAAGATTCAAAGAAAGGTCATGAAAGCAGATTATACAAAAGGAGGGTTAAGAATGGTTGACATGATTTGCCCTGGCAAAATTGATGTAGATTGAAGATAGCCGCCTGGTATTTCTTACCAAGCCACAAAAATTGTCACGTACTGTTATCGTGTGCCATCGTGTACCGGTGGAAATGGAGGACACGTATAAACATCGCATGCATCCTATGTGAGAAACTGGAGGAATAAATGAGATAAATGAAAATGAGTGACTGATATTTGAATGGTACGGGAAACGACTGAGTGAGCGCCAGTAGGCTGCTCTTCGGCCGGCTCTACCTGGGTAGGCAGCCCGTTGAGTGAGTGAGGTAGTGTGTTTATTGTAAAGCACTTAGAGCTTGGTCTGTGACCGAGGATAGGCGCTATATAAATACCCAATATAATAATAATATATAACAATTATATATATAATATAATGATTGAACTGCAAAACATCTTTTAGCTACATTGCACTGGACGATTACACAACAGAAGAACTAAGACATGGTGCCTCATTCCTCTTTGGCATTCGAGAAGAATTGCCTCAGCCGAGGAAATATTTGAAATAAAGTGTTCTCGTAAAGATGTACCGGGGATCTCTTTAACTGAAAATACTTTTTGGATAGAAGTTCTATTAACTTATCTAGACAACAAAACTAAAGTAGAAAGCGATAATGTGCTGGCAGAATATGTTGGAACACAATATCTCTTTTACAATAAGTTAAATCAAATATAAAAGTAAGGTCCTTAATTTCAAAAAATGACGAGAGAAAGGCCTCATCACAATAAACGATATTACTAAAACGCAGGAAAGGCGTCTTTTACCTTTATAGTGGAAGTACAAGACTTACTCAACCCAAACAGGGCAATAACTATGTTTCAGCACAATGCTCCACTAAATGCCGTACCACAAAACTGGATTGACTTGATAGAAGATAGGAATAGACGACCTGAAATGGAGAATTATGGTACCTCTGATGCAAACCACTTCTATGCTAAAACAAACATTAAAGAACACCTGCTGAAAAAGAGTAATAACAAACCATTAACGCCACACGCCGTAGATTTAGGAGCAGAAAATTGAACATTAAATTTAGTGAAAAGGTGTGGCTTACGCCAAGACTGGCAACAAAGGAAGTACGATTACGTGAGCTGCAATGGAAATTGTTACATAATATCCATCCCACAAATATGCTACCAAAAAATGGGTGTGTGCCAGTCTGTTTCATGTGATTATTGTCCGGACACTGTGAATACCATTGAACACCTTTTCTTTGAATGTCCATCAGTAAGACAATTGTGGTTAGAAATTAAAGATATCATCTTTTCAATGTAGGCATGAAATTGCATTTTGTCCCTTACAGACGTGCTGTTCGGGCTATATGAAAATAACTCACATAATCATGTGTGTATCAATAATATTTTGCTGAAAGGTAAAATGTGTATTAGCAAGATTAAAAACGCAAAGTCACCCATACCATATAAAGTGGTTTTTGAGCAAGAAACACAGTTAAGGAAGTTAATGTAATACGCATTCACGTACGCACGCACGCACGCACGCATAGAACGTTCTATGGCTGAATCAGGTAACGCTACACCTATCTCACTGGCAATCTTCTGCATAACAGCGTCTGTACCCTCGACCTCGACCTCATGTATCCAGGTAATCCTGACTGATGTTCTTCTGCTGTACTGTTCGAGATCATCCACCTTGCCTTTAACAGTTGTGATCTCGCGATCTTTTCCAACAGTTGTTCTTTAGAACAGCTATTTCTTTGATCATGATCTCTGTTACCTGTCTTGCGACACTGGAGGCAATAACACCCACAAAATCAGGATCGCTCAATATAGATTTCAGGGTCTCTTTCAAAGAATCTACATCGTCACCCTTTCTAAAATCCTGCTTTGTACCTCCATAACAGTGCTAGTTAGACAAGTCTGCGTTGATGATGTGCTATCTGACTCTGACTCTGCAAAACTACCGTCTGTGCCCCCACTGTCTGTACACTGTCTCTTCTCGTCGTCTTGCTGAAGAGGGGAGCTGGCTGTCCTTTTACACGGTCCTCAGACATCACTATACGAGTTGTTTAAGAAGGACAGGCACGACTGGAAAATGGTATGAAACAGGGAAACAGTGTAACCGCACCACGTTGAAGCACCCAAGATGGCTGACGAACAGTTCGTTGCACTAAGTGCCAGGCAGGAAAACAACAACAGTTTCTTTAAAAAAATTTCTCTTTTTTTTTTTCTTTTTTTTTTTTTTTTTTTTTTACTTCGGAACACACCAAGTGTTCAAACAGACAATATCTTAACACAACATAAACAAACGTTGCAGATCATAATCGCACGGGTTTAAACACTGTTGACCTCGGATGTACAAATGTAGTGCACAACACAAAACTCCATGTGACATGCCAGGTCACAAGAGATACTCAAGATAAATTCCTAAGACGAACATTTGAAAAATCTTGAAGGTCTGTGAAGAGTGGCCATTCTAACATCACAATCTTGTCTAACACATATTCACAGTCAAAATCACCATTCACTGATTTCAACACTGCATTGCAACACAACACAAATTCAATTTCGTTGGACGAGCACAACACTGTTCAACATCCACCCGCCATAACCGACCTTGACCTCTTTTTTTTTTTTTTTTTCTTTTTACCCTTGTATCTTTTTGTTACATACGGTGTGAAAGTGTCACTACACCAAACACCAGTACAAAAATAAACCCTGGCGCGCTGTATCAAACGCCAAAACATTTTAAAGTCGGCAAGAAAATGTCCATTAGTAGCAGCAATACAACATACGGACCGCATGGTGCGTGGAGAGTTGGAGAAAAAAAGACCGCCTTTACAAAAAAAAGGAGAGAAAAAAGAGAAACAAAAAACAAGCAAACAAAAAATAGTCAAAGGCGGGGCTGGTGGAGGGATAGAAAAAAATAGATAAACACTCAATTGGATAAATATTTATCCAAATCAAAGCAATCAATCTTTACACAAATGTATATACACACCACGCTACTTTTCCACCACAACCGAAACACCATGCATACACACACATGCGTGAACGCGCGCCTACGCACTCATACACGCACGCACGCATGCGCGCGCGCGCACACACACACACACACACACACACACACACACACAACACACACACAACATCATCCCTCTCTCTCTCTCTCTCTCTCTCTCCCTCTCTCTCTCTCTCTCTCTCTCTCTCTCCTCTCTCTCTCTCCGTTCCTCCCTTGCGCACTACTGATATCATCCATGCATAATCATTTTCGTATTTCGTTTCAAGTATGGTTCCCGGGAAATGTCTCTCTTCCTTCCATTTTTTCTTTTTTTTTTTTCCTTGCATCTTTTTGTTACATACGGTGTGAAGGTACCACTGCTCCAAACACTAGTACAAAATAAACCCTGGCGCGCTGTATCAAACGCCAAAACATTTCAAAGTCGGCAAGAAAATGTCCATTACTAGCAGCAATACAACATACAGACCTGCATGGTGCATGGAGAGTTGGAGAAAAAAAGGACCGCCTTTACAAAAAGGAAGAAAAAAAAAGACAAAGAAAAATGGTATAAAGGCGGGGGTGGTGGAGGGATTAAAAAAGCAGATCAACACTCATATGGATAAAGATTTATGCAAATCAAAGCAATCAGTCTTTACACAAATATATATACACACCACGCTACTTCTCCATCACAACCCAAACACCACACATATACACACACATGAGCGCGCGCACGCGTACGCACGCATACACGAAGACACGCACGCATGCGCGCGCGCACACACACATCCTCTCTGTCTCTGTCTCTGTCTCTCTCTCTCTCTCTCTCTCTCTCTCTCTCTCTCTCTCTCTCGTACGCACATATAGATCAGGGTGCACGTTGAAAAGGACAAACAAACACTTCAACTTACAGAAACTAGTTGGAATACGCTGACTGACAGAGAAAAGTTTCAGACATTTCTTACTTACACTGCAAGAAATGTTAAGCGTGGCGAGTTCGCGCCAGGCGACAGGTCCAGTGATGGAAAAGGCCCGCTGTCCTAAAGCAGCCTTACATTTGGGTGCAGACAGAATGCGGTGTGTCTGTCGAGGAACGAAGAGAACGAGACGGAAGTGTACACATGAAGTATTTCAGAGAATTAGCGTAATGCAGAATCTGTGATCGTATTGTAGCAGAGACAGGCTAGTGCGTATTGTATTCTTTGGGAAATTTGGAAGCCGGTGGACGTGAATCGGAAAGAGAATGATGTCAGTCTGTTTCGATACTTTGAAAATCAACCTAGCTGCACAGTTTTGAACTTTTTGAAGTTTCTCACTTTTCTTCCTCCTACCCCAAAAATTTATGAAAGGGCGCCTACTGCAGCCGCCAGTGTTCGCCGCTTTCTCCTCCTGCTAGTTCGATCGAAGAGCCGTAGAAAAGCACCAGCCAGTGACATCCGCACGGACTGAGTTGACGTCTTCCCGAAAGGGGGCGCCAGGCAGGCAGTGGTGCAAGTACTGGAACTGCCAGGCATTGGGTTCTGTCCCTTGTCGGAAGTGCCAGGTCTGCCTCTGCTTCCAAAAGGACTGAAACAGCTCAGTGGCGTTTCGCAGCATTTCCTGAACTGGTACCTCCGCTAAGAGCTTGTCATCTTCATCTCCAGAGTGGCAGACTTTTCTTTCCGTGTGGAGAAAAAAAAGGAGGAGGAGGAGGAAGTGGGGGGGGGGAGGGGCAGAGGGAGTTCGTAACTTCTAGTGATGATGGAATTGTAAGTGATCGTGATAGCCATGGTGATAGCGGATGGTGGGATACTGGAATAGTTATGCTGCCGTGCCTCTGGAATTTTACGGTAATCAAAACTGCTCGTTGTATGGATGAGAAGTGGACAGCAACAGCCACTAAACACGAACTGACGGAGCAATGTTTTTCTTTCAAACATGTATAATGCAGTAGGATTCTCTGACTATGACATAATGTATGTGCTATTTACGGCACATCTACTAATTTGGGCACCTTTTAAGGTTGTAACAAAATTTAATTGGAAAACCCTTTTTTCAATTTCTTTGATGGCACTTTAGTTAAACAGGTGGAATATGTTTTTAGAGGCCGCTATTGGGGAGATGATTGGCATTTTACTCCTCTGTGCATGTGGTTGATGGCACTACCGTTATCGTGTTATCGCTACCACAACACACACACACACACACACACACACACACACACACACACACACACACACACACACACACACACACCACGCACTCACGGACAAAGAGAGCGAGAGAGAGAGGGGAGGGGGACGATTATCGTACAAGGGAGGCACCAAATCTATCATATAGCCTTTGGGAGATTTCGAAACAATCATATCAAGTTTCGGATACATACAACAATCACATTGTATTTCTAATCCATTGGATAAGACTTTAAGCCGAGGTTTGTATACAAAACCTTGCCCGCGCATTTGATCCTGCTCCACCCTTTGAATTAAGAGCACTCCTTCGTGTGTTACTGTGACCGATGACAGAGACAGTTAAAAAAACAAAAAAAAAAACCATGCAGACTGGCATGTCGTGCTTAGACGTCATTCCCGAAGACGGGATGTGGCTGCCTTAATGTTGAAATGAAAAAGGGTTGCATGAGAGAGAGAGAGAGAGAGAGAGAGAGAAGAGAGAGAGAGAGAGAGAGAGAGAGAGAGGAGCTGGGAAAGACAGAGAGACAGAGACAGAAACAGGCAGACAAAGACACAGACAGACAGAGACAGACATAGGCAGACAGAGGCAGACAGACAGAGGCAGACAGACAGACACAGAGAGAGAAAGAGGGAGGAGACCAATCGACCGACAGAGAGAGAGAGAGAGAGAGAGAGAGAGAGAGAGAGAAGAGAGAGAGAGAGAGAGAGAGAG
>CM065716.1:84440544-84443044 GCA_033310375.1 Conus canariensis | reverse complement strand
GCTGTCTCCTTGAGTGGCTTCGGGCAGTGACGGAGATTGCGGCGCAGAAAGCCAAGGGTACGATTTGCTTTTGTTACCGTCTGGTTAATGTGAATGCTGAAGGTCAGATCACTGCTCATCTGGACTCCAAGGTAGGGGCTGTTGTCAACTTCCTCTAATATATGACCACTGAGTTGGTAGAAGAACTGCAATGGTGACTTTGTGCGTGCAATACGGAGGATGTAGCACTTTTGGGCATTAAATCTCATGCCTCACTTATTTGCCCAGTCAGTTAGATTCCGAAGGTCTTGTTGCAAAGCTTGTTGGTCTTCAATGCAGCTGATGGGCCTGTACATTAGACAGTCATCAGCAAACAAGCGTGTCTGGGACTTCACTGTCGCTGGAAGGTCGTTTATAAAGCACAGGAAGAGGATCGGCCCCAGAACTGTGCCTTGCGGTACCCCTGAGAGCACAGTGACTGGGTCCGATGCAACGCCCTCGATGACAACCCTTTGTTCCCGATGGTAGAGGAACTGGTAAATCCAACTGTGGATCTTACCGTTGATGCCGTATTTTACCTCACCTGGTAATGGTGAATTGCAGGTGGAACTCGTTCTTCAAACAACCTGTCCGGTCAGTGTCCCCAAGCCATCTCCTTCCTATTCCTTATTTTTCCCTCCTGCGCTCTTTTTGAGTACACTTTCAGTGAGTACTCGTCTAACTCTACGCATTACCAGCCCATGGTTGCTGACCAATGGGCAACGTCCGTCCATTCAACCAATAATCGCCCTACGTCTACAGCCACCAGCGACACCGATCACACTGGTCAGGCCACGTGAATTATTGTTTCTTTTACCTTTTCTTTTCCCTACCTAGGGAAATGCTTTATAACAAATAAGGGCGTATGCGACGGAACGTCACATGTCGCCATGTGAGGCTACATCACATGACACACACACACACCCCTTGCTTATAGAAAAAAATTGGAGGGGACCACCACCACCACCACCCTCCTCCCCGTCCGCATGCATAGAATTTCAAGAGAAGACGGTTCCCTTACCCGCCCCCTCCCACTCCCACTTCCTGCCAGTGCAAACTTTCGGGAGAGAAGTAACCCACATCCAACCCCACCTCCGCTTTACCACATTTTGGGAAAGGAGAATACCCTCGTCGCATCCTCCATCCCTATCTTCCACTTCGACAAAAATGGGAAAACTCCCTCCTCTCATGTAACTAATCCGGCTCGAAGTGCATCCGGGTCGAAGGCCGAATTCAGGCTTCGTTCGACTTCGGCACTTTCCGGTACTTTTCGGCACTTTCCGGAGCGCCTTTTCCGACTGAACAGGATGAATGCGCCCATGTTGCCCAATTAGAGCTCTCTCTCTATCTCTCTCTCTCTCTCTCTCTCTCTCTCTCTCTCTCTCTCTCTCTCTCTTCTCTCTCTCTTCTCATGTGGTGACAAATGTGCAGAGGAGCTATTTCCTGTTACATGAGCTCTGAGCGGCCTTTTCCTGGTGCCGGGACGAACACTTGTCACGACTCACTGACATACTTCTTTCTGGTCCTGTCATGTACGATGCCATGCGTGCCACCGACAACAGGGTCGTGTATCACAGCTGCGCATGCTTCTTTTCCATTTAGTAGTAATTGTGGAAATTCTGCAAAACATTATATATATATGCGTGCGTGCGTGCGTGCGTGCGTGTGTGTGTGTGTGTGTGTGTGTGTGTGTGTGTGTGTGTGTGTGTGTGTGTGTGTGTGTGTGTGCGTACGTGCGTGTGTGTGTGTGTGTGGTGTGTGTGTGCGTGCGTATGTGTGCGCGCGCGCGCGCACGCGCGCGCGTGTGTGTGTGTGTGTGTATAAGTGGCGTCGGTAGATACTTTGCATTTGGGAGGGGGGCCAGCCTGAACCTGAACCGACAAAATCGTCACTGCAGTGTTCCACAATTTCTATGCATATATAAAAGCGGGAGGAAAGAAAAGAGTTCATCTTCAAGCTTTTCATAAAAGAGGGGACGGGGTCAGCAGGGGCTCTTCTCAATTAATTCCAAATTTCCATAGGAGAGGCCACAGAGGCGGAGGCTTATCAACAAAAAAAAAAAAGAAGAAAACTGGGGTTCACTCACCCTTCAAATTTTCTAGGGGTGGGAGGGGTGGGAGTGGGGAGGGGGTGAACATCAGAGCATACTTCTTAATTTCAAATTTTGGGGGGCAGGGTGGAGAAACGGGCAGAACATTGTATATATGTATGAGTACATTCGCGCGCGCACACACACACACGCACGCACGCACGCACGCGCGCACACACACACACACACACACACATACACACACACGCATGCACGCACGCACACACACGCACGCACGCACGCACTCACGCACGCACTATTCATATAGATAGATAGATAGACAGATAGGCAGATTGATAGATATTTATATACAGATGTGTGTGTGTGTGTGTGTGTGTGTGTGTGTGTGTGTGTGTGTGTTGTGTGTGTGTGTGTGTGTGTGTGTGAGAGAGA
>CM065716.1:84425544-84430544 GCA_033310375.1 Conus canariensis | reverse complement strand
GTAACCCGGCCGCCATGATGAAGCCCGCGGTCTTCTCTAGGTCAGAACGGGCTCCCCAAAGCTGCGCCTGTAACTCCGCTCCCTCCGGCCAGGTTTTGTGTCGTAGAGCTGCGTGAGTAGGACAGCGCAGGAGGACATGTTCAGGGGTCTGGGGTCCAGTGCCGCATGGACACTGGTCAGTGTAGGTGATCTTCAGGCGGTTAAGGTGGCTCAGCAGTCTGCAGTGGCCGGTCCTCAGTCTGAAGAGGATTGTCTGCTGGTGCCTTTGGAGCTGGTGGATCGGGTCAGCACCACTCTCTGCACCCAGCCTTCTCTTCCACTGGGACTGAAACTGGTTGTGGATGATGGTCTTGGCCTCCCTGTAGGTCACGGGGTGGCTGAACTGCTCCATTTTGCTGCCTGCTTTGGAGAGAGCATCAGCTTTTTCGTTGCCCATGATCCCACAATGAGACGGAATCCACTGAAGCGTAATGACAGACTGTTTTGAGAGTTCATGGAGGGCAGCCTTGATGTCTTGCGTATGTTGTTCATTTCTTGTGTTCTGAAGTCCCTGCAGCAGAGATCGGCAGTCTGTGAAGAAGACAACCTTCTGTGATGGGCTGGCCGGTTCCAGAAAGATCCTCACTGCGTGGAGCAGTGCTATTGCCTCCGCTCTGTAGTTGGAGGAGATCTTTCCAGTAGGGAAGGCCTTGTGTGTCAATCTTCCATTGGTGTGTCTGATGAAGAACCCTGCTCCTCCATTCTTGACTGCTCCTTCTGAGGATCCATCTGTGAAGACGTGGGTCCACTCACTGGGGTTGTATTGGTTGGCGATCATCTCCTGTGCTAGAGCTTTCATTACTTGAGGGGCTTGACGGTCCATTCTTTTAATGCCAGGAACTTCGGTGATGATTGCGACATCTTCCAGGTGATTGTCTGGTTCCTCAAAATTTGGAAGCATCTCCATTTCGGCTGGTGAAACAGGCAGCAGGTCTTCATTGCTGCGATGCAGGCTCTTAGACAGGTGGTTGAAACTTGTTCTCTTTAGCCTGTTTTTGGTGGGGTTCTGCATCTCGGTGTGCATGGGGTGGGTAGGCATACGCAGTAACTTTTCACTGTGGATGAAAACCTTCTCCTCGCGTCTGTCTTCGAGGGAATGTAGACTAGTAAGCTTCTCCATGGCTTGGATTGGGGTAGTCTTCATCCCTCCAGTGATCAGTCGCAATCCTGCATTCTGCACTTTGTTCAGGCGACTGGTGTTGGTCTTGGATGCAGTGGCCCATGCAGAACTGCCATACTCCAGGGTTGGTCTGACGGTACCCACATACACCTTCTGCAGGATGCTGCTGTTTGCGCCCCAGGATGTACCGGCCAGCTTCTTCATGATGGCGAGCTTCCTGACTGCTTCGTTTTCAATGTTCTTGAGGTGCGGATTCCAAGTAAGCCGCTTGTCCAGCTTGATGCCTAGGTATGTTGGGTTGTCTTCTTGTTTTAGCTCTCTTCCATTTATTTTCAAGCTGATGGTTTCTCGCAGTGGCGACAGCGAGAAGACTGTGGCCACTGTCTTGGTGGCATTGACTTCTACGCCCCAGTCATAGGCCCATCTTCCGACGTGTTCCAGTGCTTCCTGCATCCTGTAGCTGGCTGTGGTTAAATGTTCTGCAGCACTCCAGGCAGCAAAATCGTCGGCGTGGAGAGCTCTGGAGATGTGCTTGGTGAGCTTCTCAGCAATGTCATCAATGAAGATGAGAAAGAGTGTAGGGGAGATGACTCCTCCTTGTGGTACACCTTGTTGTAGAGTGATTCGGTGGCTAATTTTCCCATCAAGCTGAACTCTTGCTGTGCGGTACTGGAGGAAGTTGCGTATCCAGCGGTACATATTCCCTTCCACTTTCTTGTTTAGCAGCTTCAGGAGAAGTCCTTCCTTCCATACCTTGTCGAAGGCTTTGGTCAGGTCCACAAAGACAGCGAGTACCTTTTTCTTCTCCTGAAAGGCGTTTTCGATCTGTTGGGCGAGGTACACAAGCTGGTCTTCCGTACTGTGGTTTTTCCTGTATGCTGACTGTGTGTTGCTGAGCAGGTGATTTTCTTCCAGGTGTTTCAGCAGTCTTGTGTTCACCATTCTTTCCATCACCTTGCCCAGACAACTGAGGAGGCTGATTGGTCGGTAGCTGGATTTCTTGGTTTTGTCTTTTTGTTTCTTTCTGATGGGGATGATGACTGCTTCTCTCCATCGGTCTGGGAATTTCCCTGAGCTCCATGACTGGTTGATGATCAGAAGGAGCTTCTGTTTTGCTGTGGTTCCAAGTCTCCTGATCATGTCATTGGTAACACCATCTTTCCCTGGGGCTTTCTTTGGCTTTAGTTTTTTAATGGCTGCATTGAGTTCAGTCATGGAGAAGGCTGACATCATGGACGGTGTAGGGTTCTGGTGTTTCAGCTTCTCCCTGGTTTCCTTGCTGACTTCCTGCACTCGGGCAATGGGTATTGTTGCTTTGCTTTCCTCTTTGTAAAATTCTGCCAGGATGTTTGCTGCTTTCCTTCCCGTGTGGTGTGTACCATTTTCCTCGATGACGGTTTTGCTGTGTCCCGCTCTGGTGTCTTCATTCAGGGCTTTTGTCAGATTCCACAGCTTGCTGGTGTCCTTCTCCATGTTGAGGCTGCTGGTCTTCTCGTTCCAGCTCTTTTGGAGTTCAGCTTTCTTCTGTTGGTTGAAAGCTTCTTTGGCGTTGTTGTGCCTCACTAGGTTCTCTGGAGTGGGGGTTTGCTCCATAGCTTCTCTGGCATTGTCCATTTCAGTGTGAAGCTGTTCCAGTGTGTCACTCCAGTATGGCAGGTAATGTCTTCTTTTGCCCCTTGGGATTGCCTGCTTTGCTGCCTGAAGAACTGCATCAGTGAAATTCTGGACGTTCTTGTTCAGGTCATTTGCACAGCAAATGTTTTTGGTGTGGTGGTCAGCCTTTTCTGCAAAGAGGGTCCAGTTGGCTCGTTTGAAGTTCCAACTTGGTTGCATGTTGCGCTCAGTACATCCTAAGCTGGAGATGTTGAAAATGACTGGCAGGTGGTCGCTCCCTCCAAGCTGGGTGCTGACTTCTCTGGACGTGAGCTTGTGAATGTCCTCAGTAGCTACTGCCAGGTCTGGTGTGGAGGTGGTTTTCCAGGCTCTGGAGAAGTACGTTGGTTTGTCGTCCGCCTGGTTGATGAGTACTAGATTATTTTCCATCATCCAATCTTCCACTTCCTCACCACGGGCATCCATTTCCTCATATCCCCAGCTTTGCGAGTGGCTGTTGAAATCTCCAACCACCAGGTGTCTGTAAGCTTCTAGCTTCACGTTGTGTAGCGTAAGAGATGAGGTTGATGGGCTGTAGCAGTTGGTGATCCGTAGGTCTCCACTGGGGAGCAAGAGCTTGACAGTCAGGTGTTCCAGTTCTTGTCTTCTTGATCTGTTTGTCTCTACTGCAGGGATGGAGTTTCTGACAAGGGTAATGATTCCTCCCTTGTGTCTGTCTTCGCGGTCTTGGCGAAATGTCTCGTAGCCTCTTACGAAGAAACGTCGATGATCTTTCAAGTGTGTTTCTTGGATGCAGATGACATCGATGTTGTTTTTGCTGAGAAACTTTTGCAGTTCTGGCTTCTTGTTCCCTAGTCCTTCTGCATTCCACTGAGCCACTGTAAGGGTGGTAGGAGGCTGGGTAGTCTGGTCAGTCGCTCTACTCTGCCTTCCCCCGACCGTCAGGTTAACAGAGGCACCGGTCGCTTGGGTGGGCCCCTTTGAGGCTAAGGGCCCGGCTCCGTCCCTCCCCGGTTGTCGCTGATAGGGACGACGCCATGACAACAAGGTAGTCTGACGCATGACCATAATCGTTGATGCGTGTGTGTCCTAATTTATCCCCAGGACCTGCGCCGTAGCTGACACACTCCGTCTTCGGCAGGCTGGATGCTTTTGCCATTTAACCCATGGCTGGGGTAAGGCTTGGAGCAGTGTCAGGGCGTATCCACACGCCGGTGGGCCTTCACTCAGTTCCTTCCATTTTGGTGGGGGCCTTACTCCTCCATCTGGACTGGTCTAGCCTGCGGCTTTCCTTGATTGGAGAGGCCGGGATCTAGTTTTGATATAGCGCCAGTATTCCGCTCCCGTGCCGCGTTAGTGAAAACAACCTGCCCCATGTCCCCCTGAGGAAACACCCACATTAACGTGGCGAGAAGGTGCGACTACGGTGTTCACCCTTTCTTAATGGAAGAAAGGGATCTTCGCAGGTCGTCTCATAGTTTGATAGGCTGTTTTATGGTTTTGAACACTTGTTTATTGGTGATAAGATGGGTACTTCTGATCTTAAGTATTTTACACTAATACCTCAGCTCTATGATTTCCATTCTTTCCAGATACGTTTGAAGGCTCCATGTCTTGCATGAACGCATGAAACAGGGCAATAAAGAGTCCCATTTTTTTTTTAATTAAGATGTTTATGTCTTTCTATTTAGATTTCAGTCAGAACTGTGCTGATGTTGGTGCTGCCCTTGAAAAGATATCCTTTTTGGTCCCTCACTGCTATGGATCAATCTCTGGTGAGTATATAGCTCCCTACACAATTCCCAACTTCTATTGTGAAGTGTAATGGCGTTGTTGTGACAGGTCATCTCAGCACCTATTATTGTACCTTAAAGGAAACATCGTCAGTGCTAAGTTTAAAAAAAAAAAAAGTAAGATTACTGAAAATTGGTATGAAGAACTAATTGAGCATCTTCTGGTGATATCTCCTTTATACTGAATGCATTTGTGGAGACTTGAACCGAACCAAGTCTGTTCATATGCATATATGAACACATATACATTTCTGCAGAAAGATGTTAGATCATTTCATGATCTGACATCAAGCTGGCCTTCCAAAAAAAGACTGTGATGTTTGCCGATTTCCATGTAATCCACTCACAGATTTTTCAGTTTGGGCAATTTTTTGTATTGTAACATTCAAAAAACAATGTGTTGTAACAGGTAATAATTACAATGCGAAGTGTAA
>CM065716.1:84395544-84413044 GCA_033310375.1 Conus canariensis | reverse complement strand
ACACTATACACATACATATATGTGCACATACGAGCGCATTGTGTGTGTGTGTGTGTGTGTGTGTGTGTGTGTGTGTGTGTGTGTGTGTGTGTGTGTGTGTGTGTGTGTGCTGAACAAATTAGTTGTCAGGGAAATCAAATGCCGGTTAACAATTGCTCCATTTCAATGACCTGGCAAAGAATACCAAAAAAAAAAAAAAAAAAGAAGAAAGAACAAAAAACGGGGCAGGTTTTGTCACTGGAGTCTTCCTCATTTAGCTGTATTTCACATGGAAATCATCAACAAAGCTAGATTCAAATCACACGGGCTTTAAGAAACACCAGAAAATGATGGAAGACGCAAAGACGACACCAACGACAAAGAACAAGTTTAAGCTGATCATCAACAATAACAACAACAACAACAACAACATTGATCACAATGATGCAAACATAAAAAAAGAATAATAACAAACAACAACAATGGCAACACTAACAAAAACAACGACAACAAAAACAGCAGAGGGAAAACGGACACAGCCGAGCTTTCAGAAAAAAAAAAAAAAAAAAAAAAAAAAAAAAAAACGAGGAAGTTGGTAAGTGAATTTCCCCGAAGTTGGAGTATGGCTGCATTCATGGCGGGATAAAAATAAACGATCATACACAGAAAACTCCATTCCCTTTATTGGGCAGATGGGTTTAACACTTGCCTGTCTATACAGGGAGTGTTCGCAGGAGTATCAGCCGGCGTACGCAGAAGAAGAACAAAGAAGAAGTAAGTGGTTAAACTGCATTAACTCCAAGGTAATTCAATTAACTCTTCCAGTGCCTTGAACGACGCTCACAGTGACTTCTCCATCCCCTGCTTATTTCCCAGCAGAGTAACGCAAACCCATCATCCTCCATTTGTTGGCCCCGGATGTGCGTGATTGACTACCACGTTGTCTCAGCTCTGGAGAATCCTGGAGAATCCTCCTGGCTCCTTGTCTCTTCCGTGCCAAGCCTTCGCTTCAGGACTCAGCTCTGCTCTACCCCTCCCTCTCTTCCCCTACCCCATCCCTTTCTGAAACTCTCCGTGCCTCCCCTACACCACCTTCACCTCCCCCTTCTCCCAGTGCACAGGTCCCTCTTTTCCTCTCTCTCTCTCTCTCTCTCTCTCTCTCTCTCTCTCTCTCTCTCTCTCTCCCACACACACACACACACACACACACACACACACACACACACTGCAGGCGCAAAACCAGTTTCAAAGTAAGATGACTACAGGCGGAAATCGACACAAACTTCAAAGAAAAATTACTATTCCGCTGAGCGAAAGAGACAAACAAACTACAAGACAAAACACCATGTGTTTCGACTTCTTTGGCCTCCTTCAGACAAGACAAACACCATTCAAGACAATGCACAATGAAGAACGAAGATTCCACGTCCAGTTTGTGCCCAAGGTGATTGTTCGTTCTTCGTTTTCAATGTCTTGAATTTTGTTAGTCTTTCTTGATGAAGACCAAAGAGGTCGAAATGCACCGTGTTTTATCCGTTAAAAGTTAATTGTTTGGTCTGTGTTGTCTGGTTTAACTTTAAACCTAAAATGCCAGGACTGAATTTTTTGTTTTGTTTCTTTGTTTTCTTCCTCATGAGGATGATTAGATATAAATCACGTGGACACATGAACATCTCAATTGGTTGCAGCACTGAGTTTGCACTGAACACATTTCGAGTTCCTATCCTGGGAGCCCAACGTAAAATTTGGCTTTTTCGCTGCTCATCTTAAAGTGATGTTGCTCTATTGGCATCGATGTCGTGTTACATAGATGGTTTCCCCAACTCACCTGGGACAGACATTCCTGTGGGCCATACCATCCGAGAGAGTTGTTGAACTGAATTAACAACCCACTGTGTCGCATGATTCTCATTTATCTCCTCAAACTGGGCACAGAATGGTTGTCTCTGTCATATAAAACAGATACTGCTTACTGAATTTGGCATTTGTGATTGAAAGATGTGCCTTGCAAACACTAACAGATAATTCTCATCAGTTAACAATTCCTGTCTCAGAATCTTGGTGCTTAACTCAAATCAGCTGTATCCCTTTTTTCCCCCATTTCACAACTGAAATTGCACTGACTGCCAAACGTCCTGTGATGAGTTGTGAGCTAATGACAATTCATTTTAGAATAAATGGAAAAGATTTTCTTCATCAAATTTGGACATTGACTCCCCCATTTTTTTCCTCCAATCCCATCCCCCATCCTCACCTCCCTGCCACTTTCCTTCGACTCCTGATGAAAACTATGTTTTGTTAAAAAGGAATGATGCAGATCCACTTTTAATATTATTTTAAATTCTTTAGTTGACAGAAAAAGCAGAGAATAATGCAGCACACCCTATTTTAGAGTCCAGAAAGATGGTGGAGAAATTGCTCAAGCCCACAAGAAACGATAAGAGAGAGAGAGAGAGAGGGGGGGGGGGGCAGAGGGAGGGAAGATTCAAGTAGTGAGAGGGGGTACATGCCAGTGGGAGACATAAATGGAGACAAATGGTTTCAAGGTCGCGACACCACACCACGCTGGCGTGGTCCCCATAGCCCCCTTCCAGCCTCCCCTCTCCCTCCCGCCTCTATCCTGTCTTCTCTCCCCTCTCACCCTCTTTCCCGTTCTGCTCACGTTCACGCCGCTTCTAATGAATGAAAGCACGCACTTCCAGCATATTAATGACGCAGACACCAGTTACTAATTGCCAGAAAACTGAAATAGGCTGTCAGATTACTGAAAACAAGGCAAAATACAAATAATCACACAAAACAAAGTGCAAAGTAAGACAGAGTTAATAATATACAATACAAAGTGACAAATGATTTTTGACAAGTACGTCTTCTGCAGAACAGACAAAAAATGCACAAAGCAGTATCTTTCAGAAGCATACAAAAGAATGTTAATTTTGATTGCATTCTGGTCAGGATTAATGAATGTGTCAAATACGGATGCTGCTTCTTGCTGGCATTGGAATCATCTTTTCATCCGTTTTTTTTTAATGCAATAAGAGAAACTGTTTTCAAACAAAACACTAATTAGCGTATGAAACGGAAACGCAGAACGATGTGGAGAATCAATGAAGGAAATTCTTCCGAAATAAACTCTAAGGAAACAAAAGGAAACACAATGCATTATGGTCAGGAAAATCAAAATGCATCGTTTCATTTAGTATCAGCCTGTGTAAGCAACATAAACATTTGCTCAGACCCAAGTCAAATCTTCATTAGCCTGGACATTTTTAGCATACACAAATCAGTTACATTTTATCAAACGTCAGTTTCTTTGGCTGATTACACCATCCCATCCACCTTTTCAAAACACATGTGTTTACTTCTCAAAGCCAAGTCATGAATACGTGTCTGTGTGAATGTAAGTGTGTAAGCATATCGTTAAAGCATTTTGCTTTTCGTGTTCTTTAGTAAGGAAATGTTATCACGGTTTTTTTTTCACAGTAATCTTAAAGGATAGAACTGCACCGTGAAAAAAAAAACGATAATGAAAATGAAAAGAATGATCCCGAGCGACCTACTGGATGTCATGAGATATCCATGTATGGTCGTTCTCAGCAAAGGACCATAGCAGGTTCCTGTTTAAAACTGAATGCAAGACAGCCAGTGTTATCAGCTTCTTTGATGTCACACACACACACACACACACACACACACACACACACACACACACACACACACACACACACACTTCCCACCTCCCACCTCCATACCTCTCTGAGCCCCAGCACAGCCACCCCTTCATTCATGCGCTCTTTCCAGTATATGTAATTGTTTATGCGCGCGTTTTATGTTAACAGGCTTCCTTCATACACACCTAAGCAGTCTTTTGTCTGACATCACGTTGCCACTCATAGACGTCATAGAAAAGAAAAAGGAGACACTCATGCACCTCACATCACGGACACTGGAACTCTAAACCAGCGTCAACACAGCGATCAGTCAGTTTCCCCGAAGTTGGAGTAGGGCTGCCTTAATGGCGGGATAAAAGACAACGGTCATACACACAAAGCTCCACTCCCTTTGTTGAATAGATGGGATTAATCCTTGCTGGTTTAAACAGGGAGTGTCCGCAGGAGTATCAGCCTGCGTATGCAGAAAGAAAGACAGAAAAAAGTCACCCAGCCAGGTCTTCCTGACCTTGATTATGCTGCTGTTGTGCGTAGCCTAGCATATCTCATTAACCTTTGCTATCCTATGAGACTCCCACCCTCACCCCCGACTTCCCCTCCCCGGTGTCATCTCAATCCCCCACTCCACCCCAACCTCCACCCCACCTCTCCTTCTTCGCTGTCACTTCAATCCCCACTCCTGTGTAATGCTCACACATGCCAGAGCGTGCCCCGTGAGGTGTTGAGACAAAAATTGTGCCGGAAATAGAGAGATTTATGGATTGTGGTCGCCAGGTTAGTGCAGTTATCTGCCGTGAAGCGTGAAAAGTGCGTGTATGTGCAGGGATGGATTACTTTTCTCAAAAAAGGAAGGGGAGGAAGAGGGGATGGGACAGGGTGTGTGTGTGGGGGGGGGGGGGAGGCATGTCTCCCCTCCCCCCCCCCCCCTACCCCATGTGTAAAATTCTACCTTTTTACTTTCCTCTCAAGGGCAACAAAGGCAACACTAGCACTGTTCAGACTGAAACCAGCTTGGATGGACATTGAAACACAAGATCGAATCATCTCCCTTTGTGCGCTCAAGACACGAACCCTTAAAGCGGATGAGGAAAGAAGAATCCCAACTTTTGGAAAGCAGATGTTATCGTGAGATGCTAAATACCAGACATACTGTTCACACAACCACTGAACAAGTGCACCAAACCATCAGGCAGCACAACGAACCATGTAAAGATCAGCCGATATCAGTTCAGAAAAAAAAAAAAAAAACTGAGTTGGTATGGCCATGTAACAAGCTCTGACGGTCTTGCTAAAACAATCCTCCAAGGAACTGTGGAGGAAGGGACAAAAATAGAAAGAAAAAAGAAAGAAAAAAACCACGGTTGAACTTACACCACTGAAGGACGGACAAGGAGACCATCCGCACAGAACCAGGCCCTTGCACGTAACAAACAGTGCAAGAAAAGCTTCGTACCTGGTAAGCAGTTCTTCAGTGCAGCGCCCCAAGGACTCTTCACAGAGTTCAGGGAGAAGACGAAGACGTCACTCCCTGAGTGACAAAGTCGATAATGAGCCTGGCGGGAGGAGAAGAGGTGGGAAAAGGGGAGAAAGGGAGGGGGGAATGTCAAGTAAGGGGCGGATTAGGCGAACTGATTCTCTTTGAACGAAACGTGTGCAAGGAGGAAGAGCAGAAGAGGTGTTAGACGGGGAGGAGAGGGAGCGGACGGAGATAGTCACAACAAAACTTGTATCCACTCAGCAAAAAAAGAAAGGAAAATTTGAAAAAAAAAAAAAAAAAAAGCCATTATCCAGCAAGACGATTTGATGATGACGTCTTTTCCAGCTCGCAAATACCTCATTTCTTCTTCTTCTTCTTCTTCTACCCAAAATGTACTGTTACCGCGCTTTGGAATGTTTTGTTTTGTTTTATATTGTGAAAAGATGGAAGGGTAAAGGAGATTCGAGGGGGGAGGGGTGAGGGGGGGGGTTGGAGCTCCTACATGCTTTCATCCCCACCATCCTTTCCCCACCCACATTCCCTTTTCCTAATCTGTTTGTGTGTGTGTGTGTGTGTGTGTGTGTGTGTGTGTGTGTGTGTGTGTGTGTGTGTGTGCTTTTGTGTTGTGCGCGTGTGTTTGTGTGCGTGTGTGAGTGTGTGAACCTGTGTGTGCATGCGTTAGAGTATAGACAAACAGTACGATCATTTCTGAACCAAGTGTAAGGCTTTAAAAAGCGAAAAAAATGTATCGCACAATCTCTCTCTCTCTCTCTCTCTCTCTCTCTCTCTCTCTCTCTCTCTCTCTCTCGCTTCTTGTCTACTTATCTATGTATCTATCTGTCACACGCACGCACAGAGAGAGAGAGGGACTAGCATACACACACACACACACACACACACACACACACACACACACACACACACACACACACACACACGGAGGCGTTCACCTTTTAAACTCAGTAACTTTTATCAAATACTTGTACTTCTTCCGTAAAACACCTGCTGATGAAACAAAACCACAACTAGCGTACATGTGAATAAACGCATGTACACAGATTTGAAATATTTACCTGTCAATGCTCAATGGAGGTGGAGTGTCAATGCTCCATGGAGGTGACCTGTCAATGCCCCATGGAGGTGACCTGTCAATGCTGCATGGAGGTGACCTTCAATGCCCCATGGAGGTGACCTGCCAATGCCCCATGGAGGTGACCTGTCAATGCTCCATGGAGGTGACCTGTCAATGCCCCATGGAGGTGACCTGTCAATGCTCCATGGAGGTGACCTGTCAATGCCCCATGGAGGTGACCTGTCAATGCTGCATGGAGGTGACCTGTCAATGCCCCATGGAGGTGACCTGTCAATGCTGCATGGATGTGGAGTGTCAGGGGGGGAACATGGAAATGATGTGGGAGTGGGACGCTGGCGAAGAAGGAGAGAGAAGGGAACAAGGGAGAGAACTTTTGACCAGACAAGACGTATTTTCAATACAAATTTCATGTGCTGCAATGAGACTTTCTCTTCAAAACATCAGTTTATACAAAAGTAGAGAAAAGGTTTTTGCTATTCAATTTTCCCCCCATCGTTATGTTCTCATCAATGCCCAGTCTTTAGGGCGACAGTTTGGATACAATAGCACCAAGACAAATGTGGTACGTATATCTTACATGCATTATATAAACTGCTGATGTTGAGCCATACCGCTTCCTACAAGAAAAGTTTTCGTCTTTCTTATCTTCCATGGCCTACAGTGGCACTATGTGCAGGTAGCTCATCCCAGTTCCCCCATGCATAGCTTCACCCAGGCTTGTTCTGTCGAGTTCCCATTACTACAGGTCATCATAAAAGCAACGCGCCAGAAGAGGTACTTCACAGCTTTTGAGTGACCTCAATAGTGTCCAGAAGTGGACATGCTGATCCAGCATTATGCAGTCTATCATAAGCCAGCTCCCCTACCAACAATAATTTCTCAGTCGCACAGTCAGTATGAATGAACGTCCCTCTCAGAAGAGCGCCATCACATCCGGTCCAACGGGAGTCCCAGTGAACTGGCTGGTATCAACGCTTGTTGACTTAAACTCGCCAACAGTGTAGTGGAGAGGATATCCAAACTGAGGTAACCGTAAGAGCTGTGCATGCATCGCACAAAAAATCCGAGATTGTTTTAATGATGATTAGTGAGCATAATGACGATGAACATGACGCTATGGAGTCCTATTCTGATTACAGACTGCATGTTCGAAGCTTCTTTTCACATATATCCTGGTATAAACCAGGCCAAAGACATATAGACAGCTGCAGTATCGTTCAAGAAAATCGGAGCAATACTCTCAGAAACATGTCGATGTACGTGGATGAAACTCGACTTCTTATTTGCACACACAGAACACTCAGCTCTGGACTTGAGTTGGTTGGGGCCAAAACATTAATTAACAAATGCATCAGGATTCGAAATTACGATCTTCCGGCTGCGTGTCCACAGGACGAACCACTGTACCGAGTCAGATGGTTGCCTTCAACACTATTTCATACGTCTTCTCGTTTCAGGATGTGCACAAGACTGCGAACTATGTTTTGTGAAATCAGATCGTGCGCCAGTGACTGCTATTAATACGAAACAACGCCTTGATTGAATTTTATATGCTTGATTCTTTGTAATTTCATTCTTGGAAACATCCAAAAGTGTAAATAACCAAACATACAAACAAATGAAATACACGGTCGAATGAATGAAGAACGAATATCCAAATGAGTGAAGCAATAAATAAAAAGTGAAAGCATAAAGGAAGTAAACATCTCTTACAACAGTTTTTTTTTTTTTAATAACACGAAGATCAAGCCACAACTAAATTAACCCAACAAGCGAATCGAAGGATACCTAGAACTAACGTCATGTTACTGAGCAATGCAGATCAACTTGTCAGCATCACATACACGGCGTCAGAGACACAACTTGGGGAAGTTCCTGTTGACACATGCCATTAATATAATTCGTTTGGTGTCGTGCGCTGTCACATACCTATGGTCAGAGGAAAGGACAACGCTCGCTTTATCATGGAGATCTGCTTGGTGGTAATGGCGTGAAACGTTAGTGTAGAGATGATGGGTGGGTTTACAATGTGTTAAAGATGTGTCAGTGTTAAAAACGAAAACGAGTGTGAAAGAAGAAAGGACAGAAGGAAAGATAGTGAAAAAAAAAAATGAGGAAAAAAAGAGTGAGCCGAAGAGGGTAGGAGTGAGCTTGGATGCGTAAAGGGAGAGAAAGGAGGGAGGACAGAGGCAGAAGAAGAATGAAGAATACAAACACATAATATGGTCTTGTGGGGATGCATGCGTGCATACATGCACGCGCGCACACACACACACACACACACACACACACACACACACACACACACACACACACGCACACTCACACTCACTCTCACATGTATATCTATGTATAACGTGTGTATATGTGTGTGTGTTTATATATATTTGGATAAATAGATAGGTAGATAGACAGATAGATAAATATAGAATATATACATACATACAAGCATATACACATATATACGTATATCTATCGATTTATCTATCTATCTATCTGTCTGTCTGTCTATCTGTCTATCTATCCATCTTTCTATCTCCCTCTCTCTCTCTCTCTCTCTCTCTCTCTCTCTCTCTCTCGATACATACATACATATATATATATATATATATATATATATATGTGTGTGTGTGTGTGTGTGTTTTGTGTGTGTGTGTGTGTGTGTGTGTGTGTGTGTGTGTATTAGTCCCTCGATTCTTTCCCATTCAGGGTTATGTCACACGGAAATCAAAACAAAACCAGGTCTGAATCATTCAGGTTTCACGAAAACAGAGAAAAATCCAAAGACAAGATGGCAATGACAAAGTAGAAGAAATAGAAAAGCAGCAACAGCAACAACAAAGATGACAATAATGCGAACATCAAAAAGCAGAATAACAATCAACAATAACAACGCCAACAGTAACAATCACAATGACATTATAAACAACAGATGACAGAGAGACACAGCAGAGGTTTCAGACAAAAGAGGAGACCGGTAGGGGGTTAAACTGCATTAACTCCAGGGTAATTTATTTAACCCTTCCAGTGCTGTACACGACGCTCACTGTGACTTGTCCATCCCCTGCTTGTCTCCCAGTGGAGTAAGGCAAACCCATCATCCTCCACTTGTTGGCCGTGGGTGTGCGTGATTAATTGACTACCACAGCATCACAGCTCCAGAGAATCTTTCCTGGAATTCCTGGCTACTTGTCTTGCTCGCACCAAGCCTTTGCTTCAGGACTTAGCTGTACTCCATCCCACCCTCTCTTCCACATCCTGCCTCCCCCCCCCCTCAACCCCCACCCCAACCCCTTCCCCTACTGCACCTTCACTGAATCTTTTTTCTTCCCTTACATGAAGAAGACTGGATCCGTGTCATGTGGACACATGAACATCTCAATTGGCTGCAGTGAAGAAGACTGGATCTGTGTCATGTGGACACATGAACATCTCAATTGGTTGCAACATTGAGCTTGCACTGAACACATTTCGAGTTCCAGTCCCGGATGCCCGACATGAAATTTGGCATTTTCGCTGCTCATCTTGATATGATGTCATTTTATTGGTATCGATGTAGTGTTACATAGGTGGCTTCTGCGACCCACTTACAACATACGTTCCTGTGGATCATGTCACCTAAGGGAGTTGTTGCTGTGCTGAATTAAGGACCCACGAAATCATTCAGGATTCACGAAAACACAGAAAAAGACAAACGACAGACAAGATGGCAATGACGAAGTCGAAGAAATAGAAGATAAGCATCAGCAACAACAAGAACGATGACAATAATGCGAACGTCAAAAAGCAGAATAGCATACAGCAACGACAACGCCAACAGTAACAAACACAACGACATCGAAAACAACAGATGACAGAGAGACATACCTGAGGTTTCAGACAAAAGAGGAGGCCGGTAGATAGTAAAACTGCATTAACTTCAAGCTAATTCAGTTAACTCTTCCAATGCCTAGAACAATGCTCACTGTGACTTGTCCGTCCCCTGCTTGTCTCCCAGTAGAGTAATGCAAACCCATCATCCTCCACTTGTTGGCCGTATATGCGTGATTAATTGACTACCACGACATCGCAGCTCCGGAGAATCTTTCCTGGAATTCCTGGCTACTTGTCTTGTTCGCACCGAGCCTTTGCTTCAGGACTTAGCTGTACTCCCCCCCCCCCACCCCCCGTTTCCCATTCCACCACCACCACCACCCCTTCTCAATTCCTCCCTGCTTCCCCTATACCACCTTCACCTCCCCCTTATTCCAGCAGCACAGCTCCACCTGCTCCTCTCCGTCGCCTAAATGACTTGAAGGGATACATACAGGAGGTGTAATGTTGCTGCTTACACAAATGTCGCTCTCTAATTGAGCACAGGTCAGACGTCAGGGTTATTTAGCGGGGTGATATGGTAACTAAATTCAAAGCTCACATGAATGTTATTTGTTTGGTCTGTATGGCCTGATTTCATTTGAAACCTAAAATACAAGGACTGAATCTAATGTTTTTCTTCGTTTACATGAAAAAGATCGGATCTGTGTCACGTGGACGCATCAACAGGTCAACAGGTTGCAGCATTGAGCTGGCACTGAACACATTTCGAGTTCTAGTCACGGATGCCCAACATGACATTTAGCATTTTCGCTTTTCATCTTAATTAATGTCCTTCTGTTGGTATCAATGAAGAGTTACATAGGTGGCTTCTGTAACTCACCTGGGACATACATTCCTGTGGAACATATTCCCAAGAGCGTTGTTGTTGAGCTGAGTTAACTACCCATTGTTCCACACGTTTCTTGCGACCTAGGAAGATACTCACTTATCTCCTCAAATTGGGTGCAGAATCTCTGTCTTACAAAACAGATACCGTTTACTGAATTTGGCATTTGTGATTTAAAAAACAAAAACAAACGTGCGTCTGCAGAGACTAACAGATAATTATCATCAGCTTACAACTCCTGTCTCAGAGTTTTGGCGTCTAAATCAAATCAGCTGTATTCCTCCTTTCCCATAGTTCACAACTGAACTTGCGCTGACTGTCAAAAGTCCTGTGATGGAGTTCTTAGCTAATGACAATCCTATATTAGAAGACATGGAAAATACTTTCTTCATCACCTCTGGACACTGACTCCTCCGTTTCCTCTCCATCCCTATCCCCACCCCCCGCCTCCCTGCCACTTCCCATCGATTTCCTGATGAAAAATATGTTATGTTAACAAAACAAATGATGCAGATCCACTTTCAGTGTTTCTGTAGAGTTCCCAAGTTGACAGACAAAGCTGAGAATGATACAACACGCGCTAACTAAAGAGCCTTGAAAGACGTTGGAGAAATAGCTCATGCCCAGCAGAAAGATCGGGGTAGGGAGAGGGGCGGGAGGCAGAAGGGGAGGGGGGACTCAAGGAATGAGAGGGGGTACATGCCAGTGGGAGACACAAATGGAGACAAATGGTTTCAAGGTTGCGACACCACACCACCGTGACGTAGTCCCCATGGCCTACATCCAACCTCCTCCCTCCCGCCTCTCACCATCTTCTCTCCCCTCTGGCCTTCTTTCCCGTTCTGTTTACGTTCAAGCCGCTTCTAAGGAATGAAAGCATGCACTACCAGCACTTTAACTGCAGAGCATCTATTGATAACCAGAAAAACAAAACACGTTGCTGCATTACCGAAGACAAGGAAAACTACAAATAAACACACAAAATGAAGTACAAAGCAACACAGAATTAATATACAATACAAAGCAGACAAGTGCATTTTCGATAGATAGGTCCCCTTAAGACTTTATAAACAGCAGACGAAAAAATCCACAAAACATGGCTTCTCTGATGGCATGAAAAAGTTTACTTTGACCGCGTTCTCGTCAGCTTGTAGGTAATATATCAAATACACACACAACATTTTAGCTGGATCTGGAATCGTGTTCTTCATTCACCTTTTTTATCCTATAAGAAAATAATTGTTCTAAAACAAAACACCAGATGGCGTGGAAACGGAAACGTAATATGATGAGGAGATTCAAGGAAGAACATTCTCAGAAACAGAGTCTGAGGAAAGAAATTCAATTAGAATGCAATATAGTTAGGAGAATTAAAATGCATGGAATAATTTAGCGGCAGTCAGTGTAAACAAACATAAAAACATTAAGACCCCATGGTCAATCATCATTAGCCCAGACATTTTAGCATACACAAATCAGTTGCATTTTATCAAACTCTTATTCCTTTAGTTGATTATGCCCACTCACATCTGTCCACCATGCAGATTTGCTTTCTCAAAGCTAGGTCACGAGCGTGTGTCTGTGTGAATGTAAGTGTGTTAGACACCACTTTCATAGAGAACTTCCAGGGTGTTCACTTTGTTGTGTTCATTTTAAAAGATGTCACCACTTTTTGCTTTGTGTTAGTTTAAAAGATAAAACGGCACCATGAAAACAAAAGGTTGTAAAACGAATTATTCCGCTAGAACTACTTGATGTCATAAGTACTCACTGATGTTGTTCTAAACCAGATATCATCGTAGGTCCATGTTATAAACTAAATGCAGGGCAGCCAACTTTGTCAGCTTCCCTGATTTCACACACACACACACACACCACACACACACACACACACACACACACACACACACACACACACATACACACACACGTGCGCGCGCGCGCACGCACTCCCTACTTCCACATCTCTGTGCACAGCAATCCCAGCCACCCCTTCAGCCATGCTTTCCTCCTGTATATGTCATTGTTTTTGTACGCATTTTGTGTTAACAGGCTTTCCTTCATGCCTTATTAGGTAGTCATTTGTCTAATATCACGTTGCTATCTTTTTGCACGCATTTTGTGTTAACAGGCTTTCCTTCATGCCTTATTAGGTAGTCATTTGTCTAATATCACGTTGCTATCTTTTTGCACGCATTTTGTGTTAACAGGCTTTCCTTCATGCCTTATTAGGTAGTCATTTGTCTAATATCACGTTGCTATCTTTTTGCACGCATTTTGTGTTAACAGCTTTCCTTCATGCCTATTAGGTAGTCATTTTGTCTAATATCACGTTGCTATCTTTTTGCACGCATTTTGTGTTAACAGGCTTTCCTTCATGCCTTATTAGGTAGTCATTTGTCTAATATCACGTTGCTATCTTTTTGCACGCATTTTGTGTTAACAGGCTTTCCTTCATGCCTTATTAGGTAGTCATTTGTCTAATATCACGTTGCTATCTTTTTGCACGCATTTTGTGTTAACAGGCTTTCCTTCATGCCTTATTAGGTCGTCATTTGTCTAATATTACGTTGTTATCTTTTTGCACGCATTTTGTGTTAACAGGCTTTCCTTCATACCTTATTAGGTAGTCATTTGTCTATCACGTTGTTATCTTTTTGCACGCATTTTGTGTGAACAGTCGTTCCTTCATGCATAATTAGGTAGTCATTTATCTAATGTCAGGTTGCTATCCACTGACAGTATACTAAAGGAAAAGGAGACACCCATGCACCTCTCGTCATAGACACTGGAACTCCAAACCAGCGTCAACAAGTGATCAGTCAGTCACCGAGCCAGCTCTTCTACACCTTAATTACGCGGCTGTTGTGGGTAGCCTTGCAAACCTCATTAGCCTTGGCTATCCCATGACCTTATTATGCTCCTACCCCCACTCCCGAGTTCCACTAACTGATGTCAAATCAATCCCTAACCCATCCCAACATACCCCCAATCCCAACACCACTCAACCCCTCTCCCAACATACCCCCAATCCCAACACCACTCAACCCTCTCCCAACATACCCCCAATCCCAACACCACTCAACCCTCTCCCAACATACCCCCAATCCCAACACCACTCAACCCTCTCCCAACATACCCCCAATCCCAACACCACTCAACCCTCTTCCTTCGCCGCCGCCTCTGTCTTCGCTTCCGTGAAATGTTCACAGCTGCCAGAGCGTGCCCTGTGACATGTGGCCACACGCCACAATTAGAAATTTTGCAATAAATCACGATATAATCCATGTGAGCTTTTTTAGGCCTACCATAAGTTTGCACCAGCATTTAACGTTAAACTGATAATTGATTTAACGAACAACTCCCCATCTCTTCTTTGGGGGGATATCCACCACTGACATCACAAGCAGTCTTCAAGTGCATGACCTTCCGCTTAGCTGACGTCACATTTCAGGCATTTGCATTCACCCGTGACCCTATCTTTGCACCAGGCGGGAGCCCCCAAATAGTCCCATTCCTTTCATTTTAATCTCTCTGCTTGGAACCTCCTGCCTTGTACTTTGATGTCCACATGAAAGAAAACGAGGAAACTTTGAGACACAATAAAAATTCTCGAAACAACCTAATTGCGCCATTCTATAAATACTCGACTCCTTAAGCAACGCCTTGGCGCAATCAGTTTTGGTGTGCAGCCTGTGTTGAGACAAAAAATTGTTCCGGAAATCGAAAGATTTATGGGATGTGGTCAGCAGGTTAATGGAGTTATCTGGCGTGAAGCGTGAAAAGTGTCTGCATGTGCAGGCATGGATTACTTTGTCCAAGAAGGGGAGGTGTGTGTGTGTGGAGGTGGGGGGGGGGGAGGGGGCGGGAAGGGGGATGGGATGGATGGGGGAAAAGGGGGGATTTTTTTCCCCCATGTGTAATTCTCTACCTTTGCTGTATCGCTCAGAGGCGACTCAACACTAATTGTCCAAAGCGAAACCCTCATGGAAGGACAACAACATCATGAATTACAAGACCATGCATCAGTGTACGACACCTTCCCATAAGCATGTGAGACATGACCCCTTAGAGCAGATATGGCCATGCTGAAGAATCCAGCCCAAGGAGACTGGCTGTCATCATAAGATGCTGAACATCAGACCTACTGATCAAATCACCCCTGAACAAGTGCGCCACACCATCAAGCAACACATCGAACCATGTGAAGATCAGCTGATATCAGTTCAGAAAAGAAAACTAAGTTAATATGGCCATGTAACAAGCTCTGGTGGTCTTGCTGAGACAATCTTCTGAGGAATTGTTGAAGGAAAAAAATGGACTGGAAGAAAAAGTTAAAAGAATTTTAAAAAAGGAAAAAAAAAGAAAAACGGTTGACCTAACAACAGTGCAGGATGGACAGGGAGACCATCTGCATAGAATCAGGCCTTGGGACCTAATCTACAGAGCCAGAGATGCCTCTCACCTGGTGAACAGTTCGTCAGTGCGGCGCCCCAATGACCCTTCACCGAGTTCAGGGAGAACACGAAGACGTCACTACCGGATGAGGAAGTCGATAATGAGCGGGGCGGGAAGGAAAAGAGGTGAACAGGTTGAAGAGGTGAGGTGAACTTGGGGAAGGTGAAGCGAAATTATTTCTTTGAACAGAACGTGGATGAGCAGGAAGAGGAGGAAGGTGGAAGGGGGCAGAGAGAGAGAGAGAGAGAGGAGAGAGAGAGAGAGAGACACAACAAAACTCATATTCGCTAAGCAAAAAAAAAAGAAAAAGAAAAGAACATGCGGGGAAAAAAATCCTTTACCCAGCAAGGAGATTTGGTGATGACGTCTTTTCCACCACGATAGGGCATCATTTCTTTTGTTTGTCTTTTTTTTTTTTTTTTTTTTTTTTTGGGGGGGGGGGGATGGGGGTCTATTTCTGCCTCCAAAATGTGCTATTACAGCGCTTTAGAATGAATGTTGTTGATTTTGTGTTTGTGTTGTGTGTGTGTGTGTGTGTGTGTGTGTGTGTGTGTGTGTGTGTGGAAAGATGCACGGGCAACGGAGAGGCGAAGAGTAGGACATTTCCAGAACCCCTACACGCCATCCTCTCCCAACCCTCTCCCCCTCTCCCTCCCTCATTCCCTTTCCATACTCTGTTCTAATTGTGTGTGTGTGTGTGTGTGTGTGTGTGGAGAGAGAGAGAGAGAGAGAGAGAGAGAGAGTCCAGACAGACAGTACGATCATTTGTGAACCAAGTATACTGCTTTGAAAAAAAAAAAAAACGTTGTTCATTATGGTAAAATTTCCCCATTATCAAAAACAATGAGTGAGGTTCAGGGAAAAAACTGAAGAAAACCCGTATCAAAAACAAAAAGTGATTACGTGCAACAGAAAGCAACTCACTCTTGACGGTAGTATTGCAGAGAAAAGACTCCTTGACTGAAGATGTGGTCGACAAACTACATTGCTTTTGATGTATGTCGTTATTCCTGTCCCATTTCTTAATTAAACACTATTTTCACTTCAGTCCACCTGGAAAATGAGATGGCATCGTTTTTCACAAAGTCACGGTAGAAATGTGAATATTACATGGTTATTGAAAATAATATGCATGTGCTTTTTTCCCCTTTTTATTGTGTCTTCTGTATTATGTTATGTTGCATAATATTACGTGATCTTATAGTATAGTATAGTATAGTATAGTATTAGTATAGTTATAGTATAGTATAGTATAGTATAGTATAGTACAGTATGTAGAGCAGAGCAGAGCAGAGCAGAGCAGAGCAGAGCAGAGTAGAGCAGAGCAGAGCAGAGCAGAGCAGAGCAGAGCAGAGTAGTAGAGTAGAGTAGAGTATATTGTATTATATTACATTATATTATATTAAATTATATTATATTATATTATATATATATATTATATTATATCTATCATATATATTATATATATTATATTATATTATATTATATTATATTATATTATATTACATTACATATATTATATTATATTATATTATATTATATTATATTATATTATATTATATTATATTATATTATATTATATTATATTATATTATATATGTAATCATGATTATATATATCATCATATAATATATCATTAATACATCACTTATAATTGATATTATATTATATATATTATTATATTATATTATATTATATTATATTATATTTATATTATATTATATTATACATCATATTTCTTCCTCTTTTGTTCTACGAGCTGCCCATGCCTGCGCATACAAATCGCCATGATTCGGAATTTGGCAAAACTTAAGTATCACACCTTTACCAATCAAACTGTGAACTAGATTTACCATTTCTACAACAATTTCTGATCCTCCGTTTTAATGATTGTGCTCTAGCGCCGCGTTCGACACGAGAGTGAAGCTGGAAAAGATATGCCAATGGAACAGTAGCGGAATAGGAGAACTACCATTCAAATTACAACCCATTCCAAGTGTCGATCAAAAATAAATGCATGACCTGCTTTCCCGTTTTCACATTCTTATGGCCACAGTCATCCATGGGAAATCAGACATGGAAAATCGGCAAACATGCCCAGCTTTTTTAAACCTGTGAAT
>CM065716.1:84340544-84390544 GCA_033310375.1 Conus canariensis | reverse complement strand
CGCCAACAAAGTTTATCTCGATTCTCTCTTCTTAGAGTCCAAAATGGTCTCGTTTTTTTCTTTCCATCACTGAGGAAGGTGAGGTTTGTTAGAAAATATTTAGATTAGTTGTTGAAGATAAGAGAATTTACTCAGCTCATGGGGAAAAGCGCGGATCAATAGCTTTCTTTTCGGGCAGGGGGCGAGCGCGAGGGAGGGGGGGGGGGGGGGAGTTTACAGCACTAATTTAAGATGTAACCCAGAATTTTGGTTTGAAAATATGACCAGTCCATAACAGTTCATGATCGGCTGTATCGAGAAGTCTTATTTGACAGAAAGAAGAGGCATGTGTCAACTATGTTGAGATTATATTTCACGGAAATGGGAAAGAAAGATGTTACCAAAGCCCCAAACTACAAAGAGACGTGTTATGCTATGTGGCAGGTTTTTAACAAGTACAAGGAGGCCCTTAAGATAATTGTATGTTAGCTGAGGGATCTACGCCTCAATAGAAGACCACATTGGAACTTAAAAGTGTTATAGGTTCTTAAACTACTGTGTCACTGGACAGGACCATGATGATTTGTACCATCATGTCAATGACACATGTCCTTTAAACAACTCTGTTCGTGTTGTTGAATACCAGTGTTATTGCATCGTCACGTAACTGGAACACCTTGTCATTTCACGGAGGACTGTGTCATTATCTAATTGTCTAAGATAGACATTTTTAACATATAAATAGCGGTTAGGTGGCCTTGGAGGTAAAGTGCCCGCTAAGCAAGCGAGAAGTCAACACCGTACGGGGCTAAGAAAGTTTGACCGAATCAGTAGACCATTTGGGTGTAGTCTAGGCGCTAGTCTTTCGGATGAGACGATAAACCGAGGTCCCGTGTGTAGCATGCTTTCTGCGCACGTAAAAGAACCCAAGGCAACAAGAGAGTTGTCCTTGGCAAAATTCGGTTTAAAAAAAAAAAAAAAAAAAAAACCTTCAGTAGGCAAAACATATACACACAGGCACTTTCCCCGAAGTTGGAATATGGCTGCCTTAATGGCGGGATAAAAGCAAACGGTCATACATACAAAACTCCACTGCCTGTGTTGGGTAGATGGGATTAATCCCTGCCTGTCTATACAGGGAGTGTCCGCAGGAGTATCAGCCTGCGTACGCAGAAAAGAAAAGAAAGAAAATATAAATGCTCTTTAATACTGATGTCACATTTTGAACTGACTGTGAATTAATGATTAAGAGATTTAAATACATTTTCCAGACACTTTCGTGTCAAAACCATTCACATATAAATGTATGCATAACGACCACAGGCAGACAATACCTGTTGATATTCTACTGGAAATAAAAAAAAAGGAGGAGGAGTGAAGGGGAGGGGGGGGGGGGGGCAACAATTGCAATGTGTTACATACATTTTTAGTTTAATGATAATTGCAGTCAGGATTTTTTTTGTAGAGAGGGCAGTTCAGTGGCAAATTTTATTTGCCAATTTTGCTGCCTTTGGCACACTGCGAAGGTTGACGATAAACCACTTGATGCTCAGACCATCTTTACGAAAGAATGCAAGTTTCAAATGTTCCCTGTGGCGGTGAGGGGAGGGGAGGGTGGGGTCTTTGCCTTTTTGTCGGTAGGGGTAAAGACCCAGACATAAAAGTGAACACTCTTCGTTATGGAGTGTCGGCTATCACAGGTGTCGCCTCTCAGAAAAGGTTAAAAAGAAAAAAGTTCAAGCCGACCTACTGGCCTTAACTGTTATTTTCTATGTGCCCGTAACAACAACAATTATTTGGGGGGGCCCCGTTATTTACCACTGAACCACTGTTATGAAGAAAATTTAGATATCACACACACGCACACACACACACACACACACACTCTCTCTCTCTCTCTCTCTCTCTCTCTCTCTCTCTCTCTCTCTCTCTCACCACACACACACACACACACACACACACATACGAACGCACGCACGCACGCACGCATGCACGCACACACACACACACACACACACACACACACACACACACACACACACGCACGAAAATCACCGGTCCTACTTTTCCGCTAATCTGCGAATTTCAGGGAAATGCAAGTTGAAAAAAAAAAAGAAAGGGCCAAAAATATTTCAGCATGAGAAAAAAAAACATTGAGGAACAGGGGAGGAGACGAACAAGAGGGTGGGGGGACCGGGAGAGGGGGATTCGGCATATTGCTGGTGATGTTTCAGTATGATAATAGACAGGAGCATGTCAGTCTGTCACCGTGTCAATCATACATAAACGCTATGCAGCAGACTCCACGCGCACGCACGCACACACACACACACACACACACACACCACACACACGGTCAGAAATGTTCCACTTGATGTGATTTTTGAGTTTCTGAAAGAGCTAAACGTTTTTTATCAGATATACGGAATAAAGATTTAAACGCAATTTTGGGGGGCGGGTTTGGTGTGTGTGTGTGTGTATGTGTGCGTGCCGTGCGTGCGTGCGTGCGTGCGTGCGTGTGTGCGTGCGTGCGTGCGTGCGTGTGAGTTGACTTCAGCGAGGTGACAGCCCTGATATGACCCTTTGCGGTCAGGTGGGCTACGAGCTGAATGAACTGATTTCAGATGCCCAGTCCACGCACGATTTAATTTCCAGTACAGGTAGCGGCCGTGAAGACAGACATCTCCAAAACCCATCCGATCATGACCTGTCTGCGATAAGATAGCAGCTAGGAGAGAGAGAATTGACGGCCTTCAGCAGTCTTCCCGATGCCAGAATTACGTTACGGTCCTAGACTTTGCCAGGTGCGATCAAGCCGGCGATAAGGAGGGAAACGAGAAAGGGGGGTACCTGTAGAAAAGCCTTCTTCACGCCACAACTGTGGCATGACTTTGGTCTTTGCCAGGTGCTTCTTTGTCGGTTGACTGGCATCCACCTCATGTACGTCTGTCTCCCAAACAGGTGAGACTAATAAGCAGGTCACCACCTGTCGCATGTTCAGCTTTTGAGCGCGTTGTGCTAGTCATCGTACTGAAAACTGTGAGTGGGAGAGGGTGATGGGTGGAGGGGGGGGGGTGGTATGGAGAGGAGAGGGTGAGGAGGGAGCGGGGGGCGGAAGGCGGAAGGGAGCTTCAAGGCCAAAGTTACATGCGAGAGAGTGTCGGTACTGCTGAATAACCCTATGCCCTCTGTCTGTCTGTCCGTCTGTCTGTCTGTCTGTCTGTCTGTCTGTTCCTCTCTCTCTCTCTCTCTCTCTCTCTCTCTCTCTCACACACACACACACACACACACACACAGACGCGCGCGCGCGCGCGCCACACACACACACGCACACACACACGCCTTGTCGTGGTCAGAGGGCTTGGGTGGTCCTGTGATTGGCTAGGCTCAGCAGACAAAAGCATCTATATTTGGATGGAAGGCTAGTTGTTGTTTTTTCAAGCGCTTATAGGCCTGTTGCCAAGTTGCTGACTGGCCTAGGCACAAAGTGGTAGGAGCTGATGCCCCTGGTAAGGTCTCCTATGTCAGACAAGTTAAGACGAGGGCCCCGCCAAAGTGTCACTCGCCTTTTTACTATTTTGTCCTCTGCCTTTCTTTATGTGTGTTTTTTTCTTCACCCCTTCAAGAACTCTTTTCCACATTCTTCTTTCCTCTGTGATCCTCCGCATTTCCCATGCAATGCGACTTACGATGGGGGAGGGGAATCGGATCCTGGCTCTTTGGCGAGACCTCTCGTAGCCAGGAGGTACACTCTGGCCCACGTGAATCAATCGGCTATCCCTGCATGGGATAGGACCAATGCAGGCACTTTCCCAGCAGGCCAAGGTAACTCCTATAGTACTCGGTTTCCTGTCCCTTGGGTTTTGAGCATGATGTGGGGAGAGAGGATTGACTGGCTTCTGCTTGTCGCATATCCCTCCCGAGGCCTGGAAAGGATTAAGACATAAGTCCTCTTCGTTCCGGCCCCATTCTTGAACTCCTTGGTAGATGGGTGACGGAGGGATGAAATTTAAAAGCAAATATGACCTGGCGTCTTTACCACACACACACACACACACACACTCACACTCACACTCCCGACGATCTACATGGAACTGACTACTGTTCAATTGTATTGAAATACAACACTACTGAAGGGTGCACTTTACTGGAACACCCCAATTTTCAAAACGTTAACTGGGAAATGTCCGACTACAAATGATCGAATAGAAAGTTCAGCAAAGTTCGGACCTTGCAAAAAAGCCTGACAGATGTATTCATGAAATTCGCGTAAGGCAGAATTCCAGCTTCATCCAGCAAACTACAAATACCTAAGACAGCATGGTTTAACTCTGACTGACAGCTCATTACAAATAAACGCAAACAGGCCTAGCCCTGCATGTATCACAGATCATCAGGGCTCAACGCTCAAGGCTGTCAAATACTGCGAGCCAAATCAAGACAGACTTTCACATTCAGTAAACGTCAGTCTTGAAGAGACTTCTGCTCCAAGCTGACTTCAAAATCATCCCAGAAAAAAAAAAAAAAGTTTGGGAAAACTATCAAGAAAATCAATGGGAAAACAACCAACCCTTCTTATTCATCAATTGAAACTTGAAGAGGCTTTGACTGCTGGCAAATAAGCTGATGCTAATCTGCTGGCCTCCACTATTGAACAAAACTCATCCTGCACAACTAAGTCTGATGTTTTTCTAAACTAAAAAAGAAATGAAAGAAAAATCTACCTGTAACTTTCCATTTTACAATACTGAACTTCTATAATCTTCCATTTTCTCTTGTCGAACTGAAATCAGCTCTGCAAACCTGAAGCTCTTCTTCTTCTTCTTCCGCGTACGCAGGCTGATACTCCTGCGGACACTCCCTGTATAGACAGGCAAGTGTTAATCCCATCTGCCCAACAAAGGGAGTGGAGTTTTGTGCGCATGACCGTTTTTCATCCCGCCATTAAGGCAACCTGAAGCGATTCTGCTTCTAGCCGTGATGATACCCAGTACCAACTTCTGAAACACGTTCCTGAAAGCTGTCTCCAGACCTTGTAAAGGTCTACGATTATATCTTGACCACTGGGAAACTTTCCCCTGGCGGAGACCCCTCATACTCCCCATATCCCAACCCTGAAAAGACTCGACCAACCTTTCTAATTGCCGTCCCGATAGCTCTGACCAACTGTCTCCGCAAACTAATGGAAAAGACGGTCAGCTCTCGTCTAGTGTGGAAGCTTGAAACCGATGGCCTTAAGGCCAAAGAACAGTTCCGGGAGTACCATTCTACCGTTGACCGTTTAGTCCGTTTTGACGCCACCATCATCAACAAACAACATGTGGCTGTTATCTTTTTTACCTGAAGAAGCATACAACACCTCAGGGAAATACGCATTTCATACGAATCTAGGTTGTCGAGGTCGTCTCCCTGTTTTTATTTAACAAACTAACAAACAACAAAAAAAAACTTTCTGGCTGGTTGGCAATTCCAAGTTTGGGCTGGCACCATGCTGTCTTAAATCCATGAACAAGAGTAGGGTGTACCCCGAGGGAGCACCATTTCTCCTGCTCTCTTCAGCATCAAAACTAATGAGATTGTCTATTCTGTAAAGCAGGATTCCGAGTCCTCTATGTTTGTTGATGACTGCACCCTACGCAATTGGAGCCACCGATGGTGGACGACAACGTCGACTGTAACTTTGAGAGGATAAAATCTGACAGCTGGCCGTGGAAAATGGGTTTACTTTTTCACATACCAAAACTCAGTGTATTCACTTCACAACTTTCGACAGTATTTTGCTGACTCTGAAATCCGTCTGGATAAATTCACCATTCCGGCTGTGAAGGAAACCAGATTTCTGCGAGTTATCTTGTCTTGTCATGTGCTTTGTTTGTCAATGTCATTGGCGGTAACTAACACCCTCTCTTTCTAAATTTTGCTTCGTTCTCCGCCGTCAGTCACTCCATTTTGAAGAGTTATCTTGGGTCAAAAAATGAACTTCCAAAGTCACATCTAGCACTTGAAAACTTCTTGTCCAAAAGCAATGAACATTCTACAAGTTATGGCATCAGGGACTGGGGCACGGATAAAAAAAAACCCATCTCCATTTTTACAGGGCTCTAATCCGCTCCAAACTGGACTATGGCTGTGTAGTCCACGGTACAGCCAGAACTTCCTACATGAAAACGTTGGATCACATCCACCATCAAGGGCTTCAATTCTGTCTCGGTGCATTCTGCACATCCTCTCTCTCTCTCTCTCTCTCTCTCTCTCTCTCTCTCTCTCTCTCTCTCTCTCTCTTAATACGCTGAAACCTTTACTTAAGAGTACATAAGCAAGATAGATCTTGAAATTATTCCTAACGAATCGTCTTCATTAACATCTCAGGACTATACCAAGAACATTCTCCATTATCATTCAAGATTCAGTACAGAAATTTCTACGCTATTGATAACAAAAATGACCAACAGTATATTTATCGGAAAACTGAGAATTGATTTCTTAAAAACTGGTGTGGAACGTCTTGGAATTCACTACCAATGAATATCAAACAAAAGGTAGTTTGGGGTTCTTTATAGGACAGCACATTAAAAAAAAAAATCATTATTTCAAGCCATAAAATGTTACACATGAGCAGAATCTCATTAAATCTTTTACGATTGTCAAATAGCATAATGTCATAATCAGTTCTTTTAGAAAAAAAAAAAAAGTGTAACAGAGCTGGGTGTTTTATAATTTGGTTTATATTCATTTCTTGTGGTGTCGGTGTTAAGATTGGTATTTTAGAAGAAAAAAAAGTGTAACAGAGCTGGGTGTTTTATAAGTTGGTTTTTATTCATTTCTTGTGGTGTCGGTGTTAAGATTGGTATTTTAGAAAGAAAAAAAAAGTGTAACAGAGCTGGGTGTTTTACAAGTTGTTTTGTATTCATTTCTTGTGGTATCGGTGTTAAGATTGCTATTTTAGAAGAAAAAAAAAGTGGAACAGAGCTGGGTGTTTTATAATTTGGTTTATATTCATTTCTTGTGGTGTCGGTGTTAAGATTGCTGTATTATATTTATTTCTTGTGATGTCGGTGTTAAGATTGCTGTATTATATTCATTTCTTGTGGTGTCGGTGTTAAGATTGCTGTATGCCACCCTCTCCTTCCACTCGACATTCCTCCATCGGCCCTATACCCTACTCTCTTTCCTTTCCTCAATCTTCACCATTGTTTGCTGATATATCATTACGTACCCTACACGTTTGTCTGTCCTGTTGATTACAGTTTGGTTATAATGAATAGTGAAAGCGTTTGCTATATGTGTATGTTCTTTGTACATGTGTTTACTTTTGTCTTGACAGATTTTTGTATATTTTTTCCCTTACGGCAATGAAACATTGTACATGATGTTCATCTTATTACCATGGTGAGATGAAATTCCGTGTGTGTGTGTGTGTGTTAGTGTTAGTGTGTGGGTGTGTGTGTGTGTGTGTGTGTGTGTGTGTGTGTGTGTGTGTGGTTGCTTGCAGGCTCTCTCTCTCTTCTGTGCATCATGTTGACGGCTCTGATCTTTCCTACTTCAGTGTTATTATGCACAGATTCCGTAGCTTTTGTGAATGTCTTTAGACGTCTAAACCATATTATATCATTCGTAATAGTATCAAATCGTTTGCGCTCTCTCTCTCACTCTCTCTCTCTCTCTTGTGTGTGTGTGTGTGTGCGTGTGTTTGCTCGCGCGCACGCATGTATGTTTGTGTATATATGTATGTGCGTGTGTGTGTGTGTGTGTGTATGTGTGTGTGCGTGTGTGTGTGTGTGTGTGTGTGTGTGTGTGTGTGTGTGCACGCGCGCACGCATGCTGGCTCTCGTCCATGATCCCCCCCCCCCCTCTCTCCCTCTCTCTCTGTTAGGATGAATAGAACACGCAGAGAGAAAAAAAAAAGTTGGCAATCTCTGTCACATCTGTCCAAACCGTAAAGACCCTCAACTTTCACCCACCCCACCTCCACCCCCACCCCACCCCCACCGCTCCATCCTGGTTGTCTCTGTCACTACGTATCGATCTGATCGACGACTTTGAACCTCTGCTGTCCTGGCATCCCACATTTTCGCCCGCACCAGCTAATTACAGAGACATCCTCTTTCCGGGATTGTCACTTAATCAATCGTGAATCGCATCTCTTGCTACATTTTTTTTTTTTTTTTGTATAGCAACGGAAATGCATGTTTTCCAAGTCTGCATTTTCCTTCCGTTTTGTCTGTTCTTTTTCTCATCAAAAAAAAAAAAAAAAAAAATTGTGCCCTAGCGTTCCCTTGGATTGGTTAGATCAAGAGAAAAGTTTATATAAAACTTACTGTAAAGAGCGGACTTTTTTTTTGAGAATCTCTCTCTCTCTCTAACACACACACAAACATACACACACACACTCAGACATACTCTCTCTCTTTCACACACACACACACACACACACACACCCACACACACACACACACACACACTGATTTTCACATACACAGACACACACATATTACACAAGCTGTGAAGACGAAACTATGGATAATCGTACACAAACACTTTTAAATATGTAACTTAACAATGCCGACAGTACGGATAATTGTACATAAACACTTGATAATGGTAACACTATGGATAATCGTACACAAATATGTAGAAGATATAAACTTAACAATGGTGACACTACGGATAATTGTACTCACACACACTAGAAATATGAAACTTAAAAACGGTGGTATTACGGAGTATGGTAAACAGTCACATAGTAATGTGAAACCTCACAATGGTGATATTACGGATAATGGAAAATAACTGCATAATGAATATGAACATTAACAATCATGACACTACGGACAACTGAACACAAAAACACAATACATATGTAACTTAGTAATGATGACACTACTGACAATTGAAACATGATAATTATGAAAATTACCAGCCACCGTGGCGAAGTGGTTAGCGTCACGGACTCCCAGCTGGGAGGTCGTGGGTTCGAATCACATCAGAGTCATGTGGGTTTTTCTGCCCCGACCGGCTCCTACCCAGAGTTGAGTTTGCTGCGGACTCAGCTGGGAAGACTGGGACCACACAGTCGAGTTTCATCCACTTAATGGATGCGTTTCTGAGAGTGTTGCTCAAATTTCCTGACCAACACTGCAGGTGCCTGTATCTCTCGGGCCTGGTTGACGCCGGGATATGTTATGAAAGGAAGCACAGAGTACAGCCCTGTCATGCAGTCTCAGACCAGAACGGAAATCCGTAGCATCATCTTAATCATCTTCATTCTCATCCATCAGTATTAAAAAAAAAAAGTCAAATTCTGTGGCCCTTCATGCCCTGCTCTCATGGTGACCTCAATTTCGATGTCCTCTCCACGTCTATGGGCTTGGTTTGGTTCCGTCAGTGTCACCGGTATCAGCAAGTCCATGGGGGCTGTCATTGGACAGACGTGGTAGCGCCGTATGGAGGGAGAGCTCACTCATGCCGGCTCCACGACTAAGCAATTATTGTCGTCAGTAGGGGGCTTAGAAGGCGGTGTCCTGCGTATGTTAGATCAGAACAGGCGCCACTGAACACCACCGAAGTCACTCGGCAGCAGTGCAGTGTCTCCTCCGGTGGGTTGCCTCTTGACGACTTGACATTGACTGCTCCCTGTGGATTGCCGGTGCCGGGGCTGCGGCAGGGCCAACCGGGCTGTGGCTGTGGACGGGGTGTCGGAATGAGCGGCATGGGTGCACTGCCTCTGAGGTGGCGCAGAGGTTGGGACAGCAAAAAAAGAGAAAAAAATTTATGAAAATTGATAACGGCCACACTATTGCTAATTGTACACAAACATAACAAAGACGCAACTTTAAAAAATGACACTACGGATAATTGTACACAAACATGTACTTAACACCTGACCTTCCATCGCAAATAGAGTTAAAATTTCTCAGTTTATGGGTAAAATGAAAAGAACTTGAAATGTATATATTTGATTTGAAGCACACACCATGATAATGATCAGGATATCAACTGTCTGCATTACAGGTGAACCGTTTCACACCCATGTTGTTCCATTTTCTCTCCTTCATTGAACTATTAAGCTGGCAGATGAGACAAAATTGCTCTGGACATGTCCACCACCAGCATCTGTCCCACGAAAACAGCAGGGTCACTCTCACAAATTAGATTATCTCTCTTGCAGAATTCGATTCTGAGAAAAGACAACTCTGCTGATGGCCACTGATTCTGATTATTTCCCTTGATAACGAATGGTTATGTCACAATTAACTTCGGTACATTTTCACTGTTTCCATGTTTATACTGGTGGATCAAGGAAGGAAAGAGGCAGAGAGAGAAATTAAACAAAAATGGTAACACTTGAAGAATTGATCAATGCCGCAGATATTGTTTATTTGTTCATAAAAAGCGCAGTTTCAATGCTCACCTTGCACAATTATGCATTCTCAGCATATTCAACTGACTGTATTGTATATAAGATATATTTGAGGAAGGAATGTGAAACCATTAATCACAAAAGTGAAAATGATTTTCAAAATAATCATCATCTGTGTATGTACTCAAAAGAAACAAAACAAACTGATTAAAAAAAATCTTATTTCAATGAAATAAGCAAACAATGAAAGAATCTCTATGTATGTCTGGTTAACACAAATGTGAACACTGCTTAACAGAAATGAAACAAAAAATAAAAGAAATCTGGTTTCAACAAACTGAAAAAAAAAACAATGGAAGAAACCTGATTTTCATAAATGCCTGGTTATCATTAAAAAGAAAAGTGCTCAATATTAAGCAGATAATTCTTTTTTTCAAAAATCTGGTTTCAGCGAGCTAAACAAAATACGGAAAGAAATTTGGTTTTCATAATGCCTGGTTACGACAAAATTGACATTCAAATTAAAGAAGATCAAGCTCAAATGACTAACGGTAAAAATTTGCTGCATTTGTAACGGAGTGTTGTTAAAAAGCATAATCAAATAATGAAAAAGTGGGTCCTGGTCACTCGATTTGCTGCTAGCCCATCTAAATAAACACATGACACAAACATCATCAAGCAAAATGTAACACAAAAACTAAGAAGCATAATTAATTCTATCAGCATATAAATTCAACATACACCTGAACGCAATCATGCACATTTTCATGAATGTGCATGCATACCCAAAACTTCTGCACTCATACCCACCTGTGTACACATCTTAAACAAGAATGAACGACTAAAGAACTGGAACAAATCACCAGTAAGGAGATGACAAAAATCAATGAACCCAACTCTCTCTGAAAGAATAGACTTAATTTCACGGTTTCTTTTTTTTTTTTTTAATTTAATCTTTGGTATAGCAGTCTAAGTTCTAATGACAACTGTCTCGTACGCAGGCATGAAGACATCAGTCGTCTAGTTCAGTCCAATACCCATTCACACTCAACACAAAAAGCTGTTGTAGCAAATCTAATGTGGCATTGTGCTGCAGCACATTTGATTTTCCAGTTACTTCTACACAACCCACACACTAACATAAATGCCGTAACAGAAGACAAAATGACAACCTGACCAGTCGGTGTGATGCAGTGGTTAGCATCAAAAACTTCTCGTCTGGGACCTCCTGGATTCAATTCCCATTAGAGGCAATGATTCGTTTGATTTTTCAGTCCTACCAGCCCCTGCCAAGTGCCGATGGTCCAAGGGATTCTTATGAGAAGAGCGGTACTACAGCTTTGAGTTTTGTCCACTCAGTGGATGCATCTCAGACAGTGTTGCTCAAATTTCCTAACTAATACTACAGGTGTCTGTATCTCTTGGGTCTGGTTGATGCCGGAAAACATGAAAGGTAGTATACAGTGCAATGCTCTCTCAAGTAGTATCAGCCTCATCTTCACAGGCCATAATGAAAGAGAAGGTAATGTTTTGTAGTCATCTGTGTTCTGTTCTTGTGTTTACCTCACTTTCATCTCTCATTTACGCCCTTGGTGAGCTGGTGTCACAATCATTGGTATCACCAAGTTCATGTTGATTGTTGGTGGTTGGATCTGGTGCTTTCAGACGGGAACCACTCATTCACGCTGGTTCTGCGACAAACCCATTATTGTTCACAGTAATGGGCTAATCAGGTAGTGTCCTGCATATGATGGATCAGAACAGCCACCACTGAATACCACTGAAATAACTTGGCAGCAGTGCAGCGTCTCCTCTGGCAGGTTGCCTCAAAACAGCTTAACAGTGATTGCTAAATGTCAGCTTCCAGTGCTGGGCTGCAATAGCTAAAACATAGTATGGAGAGCCGGAATGAGCAGAGTGAATGAACTGCCACTGGGAGAATGAGGGAGGAAGAGGACAAGACAGCAAAAAACCCGAAAAATTAAAGAGAAACCACAACTTCCATAACCTTTCACCTATTCCCTCTCCAATTTGTCCTTTCCCTAGACTACCACACCGTCACTCTCCTTTACACACCAGGACTAGAACTACGTACCTGGAGAGCTAAAAAAAACCTCCAGCGAAAGTTCACCGAAACCAAGCCAAAATACACAGTGCAAAAGCATGCATATTTCATACATGTTACAAGTAAATTTCCGACAAATATGTCTTCTGACATCACAAATAACAGACATGAAACATGCACAAAATGTACCCCCTAGATGGCTTCATCTCATTATCATCTGCACTCGCTTGCATATTTCTTCATGGGTATCACTGTATATTTCACACAATATGTCAGAAACAACCGACTGATTGATACACCATGTCAGATCAGGAATTTCTTCATGAGTATCAGTCTATATTTCATTTGTGTATTCTGTAAACAGCACACTGAGCAATACACACAACTTCAGACAAGAAAGAAATTTCAAATGCTGAATACAAAATAATGAAACAAAAACAAATGAAACAAAATAAAATTCTGCAATTCACATAAGTAACAAACAATCATTCATGAAACACACATAAAAAAATTCTATGATTCCATGTCATCAGTATCAAAGCCAAGCACCGTTCTTCGTTACATAGTTCTGTGAAATCACCAGCAAAACATGGGAAAGTCTGAATGCTGACAGTCCATCACACGCAAGTAATTCATGTACATCATCCAGTCACATGATAGCCCTTCCATCATCCTGAAACAACCGGTATGACGCCGGGACTTGATGCACCTGCCCACAGCCAATCTACAGCTTGCTGCTTCTGAAGGCCATCCACTGCCCAATGGGCACGGGCTTGGGGGAAGACGCCAGTTTGCGCAGCAAGTCACTTGGCACCCAGTGGCTGCTGTATGCTGTCAACAGTCAATAAATAGGCAGAAAAACATGAAATAAATGGTGGGATGGAAACCGGACAACAATCCACAGCTTTGTTGTTGTTGATTTTTTTCTTTGTTTTTGCAAGATGTGGATGATCCAAGTCTTTTTTGTTTTGTTTTGTTGCTGCAGAGTTGCTTGTTTCCTTGTTGATTTTGGCTCAATTGAATTCATTTGAAAAATTATTGACACGGCTCTGCTGAAAAACGCAGACAAACCAATCACAAGTTAAAACACTCAGGACAACGAAAATGAACACCCATCTTGCACCAAACTGGATGAAGGCAAGTGATTGCCTGAAGAAGACCTAAGAGGTCGAAATGCATTGTGTATTGTCATGTGATTGGTTTGTCTGCTTTTTTTTGGTGGAGCCTTATCAATAATTTTTCAAGTTTGTTTAGATTTTCACCTGCAGTTGCCTCACTTTGCAACTAGATCAATTGAATTCGCCTGCATATAAGTCTTTTTTTTTTCATCATATTATCATTACAAAATATCACAAACAGCAATGTTATGTATGGTGGATATCAGTGACATTTACGTTGAGTATTTTCATGAGATCGTATGACATGTCTCAACATTCTGAACATGTGAGCTGCTCAACTGACGTAACTATACTCGGATTTCAGTCTTTGTCACGATTTTTTTTTTCTCCTGACACTTCTGATGACTAGTCATGAATGATCTTTCAGTTATCATTTAACATTTCTCAAGAGGGACAAAGCAATGTTTAGAAACCATAACATATGAATACTTATTTATTTGTGTTGACGCACACATACTCTCAAATACACACATTCTAACACACACACACACACACACACACACACACACACACACACACACACACAAAAGTAACATGCAAGTGATAAAATTAGAAGATAAGTGCTGCCAAATTTGTCTTTCCAGTTTCAGTTAAAATTACTTTGACTAGGAATATGATGGGAGACACAAGAGTAAAATGAAAAACAAACAAATAAACAAAACTTACGGAAGTTGTGATGGTAGTAGCAGATGCGCTCGTAAACAGTGGCAAGTCCCACTTGACTAGCATAGAACATGGGACCACCCATGTAACGGGGGAAGGAGAATCCATACAACCTGTGTGACAGCACAAGGTACATACAAAGGCACTGTATCTCAAAAACTTTTTTTTGTTATTAAATCTATTTCTTTTGTTCTGAATGACAAAACCTCAAACGACAGCACCATGAGCATCAACAAAAACTTGGTGTAAGCAGTCATTCTGTGAAAATGTCCAGCCCTGTCCCACCTTCAGTGCTTGCCCCCCCCCCCCCCCCCCCCCACACACACACACACACACTGTTAAACAGTATGTACAGAGCTGTCTGCAACATCGTCCAGTGCATTCCAGACATCAGCTGATGTCAATCACCCTGAATTCTAAACAAATTTGTGATGTCCCCTTGGCTTTTCAACCCTCCAGCATGAAATGAAAGGGAGGTCACCTCTGGTCAATGTGCATTACTTACTTTTGTCCTGTGACAGGTAAGTCATAGGAATAGGGTGACAGACATTGGGGCAATAGGGGTATCTCTCCACTATGACAGGTAAGTCATAGGAATAAGGTGACAGACATTTGGTCAATCAGGGTATCTCCACGATGACAGGTAAGTGATAGGAGTGATGTGACAGACATTTGGGCAATAGGGATAACTCCACTACGACAGTTAAGTCATAGGAATAAGGTGACAGACATTTGGTCAATCAGGGTATCTCCACGATGACAGGTAAGTGATAGGAGTGATTTGACAGACATTTGGGCAATAGGGATAACTCCACTACGACAGTTAAGTCATAGGAACAAGGAGACAGACATCTGGGCAATAGGAGTATCTCCACTATGACAGGTAAGTCATAGGAACAAGGAGACAGACATCTGGGCAATAGGAGTATCTCCACTATGACAGGTAAGTCATAGGAACAAGAAGACAGACATTTGGGCAATAGGAGTATCCACTACGACAGGTAAGTCATAGGAGTGATGTGACAGCATTGAGGCAATTGGAGGGGGGCATGTCCAGACATCCATCCTCAATCTCACACAATGCATTAGAGATGTTGTAACCAGCCCTGTCTTTAATGTTGTCTGCCTTCTGTCTGCCTCTAGGATGTCCGCCTTCCATTGTGCCCTACACCATGGTCTTGAACAGGGATGTTTGATGACCGCCAAGACAGGTTCTGGTCTGCCAGCATTTGTGTTCACTCTCAGCTGTTGATAATGGCTCAGCCAATGTTAGGTAGGTATCCAAGGTCTGACTAGCACGTTGGGTTAATACGTACGTCAGGTGTCTGCTGAGTGGTAACAGTGAGATCTTCTTCTTGTGGTCTCTAAACTTGGCAGATGTGGTGTAGCGTACATGGACTACTCTGCATGCAGTGGCAACTCCTTCATGAAACTAAAACTGAAACTCAGCTAAACATGGTACTTTGTCTTGTGTTCCTTGTATTAGAAGTGGACAATCTGTCTGAAACTTTCACTTTTACCCCCAACACTTTGATGTTTCACTTACTTTGTCCTACATCAACAAAGCAAAATCATAGAATATTAGTGAACAAATCTAGGATTTTGGTCAACTGTTAAATGTACAGTCACTCTCTTTATCTTGATTTCATTGAGGAAAGAATTAAAGCAAACGTTAAACTGGAAAATAATTTTAAACATTTTCCATGGCAACTCCCTTCTTGTGGTCTTTGAAATCCTGATACACAGTCTTCAAAAAATCGTTTGTGGAAAGGGTGTCTTTAGCTGACAATGTTTGTTTCATCTGAAAGTGGACTGCTGAGTTAAAATGTGGATACAAACTCAATGCATTGTGTCAATGATTAAGCTTCAGCATGTGGTTCACAAACTGTGACAGGCTGAAGTTTAAAGCACAGGCGGAACATTGGATGTTCATGCACACACAAGTTTCAATCCAGGGAGAACTACCTATGCCATTTCTTGACAAGTTAACTGTATGCAGTTGTTTCCCATAGACCTAAAACCGCATACTCTTCTCTCTGATGGTGGAGTTTTCAGACATGTCTGAGGCCGCTCTTTCCTCAAGTAAGATGGTAGAATGAAGGCAATCAAGCTTGTAACAGATGAAGGATTTAACTTTATTTATACATTACTTTAACTGAAAAATAATTTAATTCTTCTCGTTATATTTGCTGATGGACAGTAAATCCGAAATATTTAATTCTTCATGGTACGTTTGCTGACGGATGGTAAATCCGTTAGCGCTCAACCCTTTTATCATTTCTCCATTTTAGAATCCAGAGATACGATTTTAATAAATGCAGAAATTTACAACCAGCACTCATGAAAAACATGTTTGGAAAATGTAGAAGTAAAGATAACTTTTTACTTTGGGTAGAGCTGCTAACTGTCTGGTGTCAAAATCTGAGTGCCTGGAAATGAAGGGGTAGTAAGCCTTTCAACTGAAAGTATTCTGACTCCCGATTTAAATGATTAGCTTTAACTGAAAGCATTCTGACTCCCTCCTGATTTAACTGACCTAGCTTTTAACTGAAAGCCTTCTAACTCCCTCCTGATTTAACTGACCTAGCTTTTAACTGAAAGCATTCTGACTCCTGATTTAACTGATCTGGGGTAGTAAGCCTTTTAACTGAAAGTATTTGACTCCCATTTTAAATGATGTAGCTTTTAACTGAAAGTATTTGGACTCCTGATTTACTTAATCTTGGAAAGGCTTAAAAAGAACACATACCTTCCATTACATGTAGTTGTGACATTCGTACATCATCTGACTTTGTTGTGCTTTATCTTAACAGACCTTTCCAAAAATGAACAGACCCCACTTTTTTTTTTAAAAACAGTATCATGAAATCATCTATATTTTCCTTTACTGAATTCAAGATTTGTGGAATAATTTTCAACTTCGGGAAATGCCAGAAAATTCACGAGGGCTGGCAACTATGAATCCCACGAATTTTGCATGCTTTTGTGCAAGTCTCTTGAATCTTTAAAACATGGCAAAAATTATCTGTCTTGATGAAGTGACAAGTCTATTTTTAAGATATTTTAACTGAATTAAATGTTTGTCATTTAAATTTTTTTTTTTTTTTATAAACATACACGCACACAGAATATGACAAAATGGAACATTGTTTTGCAGTGGATGGTTATTTTCTTACATACATCTTGGACTCTGCTGAGTCTTCGGCAGAAAGACAAACAGTCACATACTGGTGACTCTACTCATTGCATTCAAAAAGATCTGTACTCCATTAGTATAGGGCTTCACTGGCAATAGCTAATAAGCTTACATTAAAAATGACAAGACAACAAATCTTGTTTTTTTTTCTACTTAGGTTTTAGTGGCCCCCGTCAGTCACCTGATGAAAAATGCTGTTCAAAGATACCACACCAACACTTCAAGCAGAAAAAAAATTATTGGGAGACTACAGAAACCATGGAAGGAGAACCATCAATCAACGAAGACACTGAATATGAAATGTATGTTGCTGCTTCTCCCCCCTTCCTCTCCAACCCCTTCCATCGTCTCTTCCCCACTGCCTGTCCTCTCCCCACCTTAATCCCCCTACAATCCATCCCATTCTTCTCTGCTGCTCATTTCCGGCCCTCCCTCACCTAACTCTCTTCCAGCCATCTACTAACAAAAGTTTTCAACAAATGCCTCCAGGCCCAGACCTTCCAGAGTGTCTAGCGGAGTTCTCAATCTGAAAAATCCCCAAGACGAGACTGACAGTTTATACACAATAAAATGCTGACATATTCTGCGAGGTAAGATTTTTCTTCTTCGTTCCTCTACTAGAACTCCTAGGTTCACGATTTGCATGTGTGACCACCACCACTGTACCCACATTCCATCTTCATGAAAAACGCTTAAAAAATATGCTTGTTTTCATGTTTTACTGCAGTTTTCTTTCTTAAATTCATGATTTATTGGGGTTTTCTTTTTTCCTTAAATTGTGTGTTTGTGTGTGTGTGTGTGTGCGTGTGTGTGTGTGTGTGTGTGTCTGTGTCTGTGCGCACGCACGCATGTGCATGTTTGTGAGGCCCATCCAACTGACAGACTACGGCTTACTCTTCTACAAAAAATGAAACAAAATCAAATGTTCATTACAGATTGATTTTTTTTTTTAGGGTTTTTTGTTTTGTTTTTTATGCATGCATTTACACACTTAACATCACTTTCATCAGAAATTCTTGAAGTAGGTTGGGGTCTACACACATACAAACTTCAAAGAGAAAATCTTAAACCCAGAGTCTCAAACATGAATGGAATCCTGAACCTTTGGGTCAAGAGAACACTACTTCATCCACAGCCCCCCATTTCTCAAAACATCATGTGCGATGGCAACTGTGACTCCTACCTCTTTCTGCCAAACGGATGGTCATGCACAATAAACACTTGTGTGCCAATGTGGGCCAAGTTTCTAGTACATCCTTACCTCTTTCTCCATGTATACGGAATTTTCATCAAAACTAAACACTGTGGCGTGCCTGATCTATTTGTTTGTCTTGGTGTTGGTCTCATTTCAAATTGTACATTTACACTCTTTTTTCCCACGCAAATAATATAAGTTCAGGGGCACATTTCGTGGTTGGAGTTTTATGTTTGTTTTACTGATGAATTTTCGTCCAAACGCATTGAGCAGCGTAATTTCAAATGGAGTTTGATGATTTTTATATCACTAGATTTCTCCCTACACCATGAACTAATGACTAATGTTACACTGGGGCCAGTTCTGGATGGAATTGTAATGGATGATCACAGAAAAAAAATTCTCCCAACACCATGAACTAATGACGTAATGTTACACTGGGGCCAGTTCTGGATGGAATTGTAATGGATGATCACAGAAAAAAAATTCTCCCAACACCATGAACTAATGACGTAATGTTACACTGGGGCCAGTTCTGGATGGAATTGTAATGGATGATCACAGAAAAAAAATTCTCCCAACACATGAACTAATGACGTAATGTTACACTGGGGCCAGTTCTGGATGGAATTGTAATGGAGATCACAGAAAAAAAATCCTCCCAACACCATGAACTAATGACGTAATGTTACACTGGGGCCAGTTCTGGATGGAATTGTAATGGATGATCACAGAAAAAAAATTCTCCCAACACCATGAACTAATGACGTAATGTTACACTGGGGCCAGTTCTGGATGGAATTGTAATGGATGATCACAGAAAAAAAATCTCCCAACACCATGAACTAATGACGTAATGTTACACTGGGGCCAGTTCTGGATGGAATTGTAATGGACGATCACAGAAAAAAAATCCTCCCAACACCATGAACTAATGACGTAATGTTACACTGGGGCCAGTTCTGGATGGAATTGTAATGGACGATCACAGAAAAAAAATCCTCCCAACACCATGAACTAATGACGTAATGTTACACTGGGGCCAGTTCTGGATGGAATTGTAATGGACGATCACAGAAAAAAAATCCTCCCAACACCATGAACTAATGACGTAATGTTACACTGGGGCCAGTTCTGGATGGAATTGTAATGGACGATCACAGAAAAAAAATTCTCCCAACACCATGAACTAATGACGTAATGTTACACTGGGGCCAGTTCTGGATGGAATTGTAATGGACGATCACAGAAAAAAAATCCTCCCAACACCATGAACTAATGACGTAATGTTACACTGGGGCCAGTTCTGGATGGAATTGTAATGGACGATCACAGAAAAAAAATCCTCCCAACACCATGAACTAATGACGTAATGTTACACTGGGGCCAGTTCTGGATGGAATTGTAATGGACGATCACAGAAAAAAAATCCTCCCAACACCATGAACTAATGACGTAATGTTACACTGGGGCCAGTTCTGGATGGAATTGTAATGGACGATCACAGAAAAAAAATCCTCCCAACACCATGAACTAATGACGTAATGTTACACTGGGGCCAGTTCTGGATGGAATTGTAATGGACGATCACAGAAAAAAAATCCTCCCAACACCATGAACTAATGACGTAATGTTACACTGGGGCCAGTTCTGGATGGAATTGTAATGGACGATCACAGAAAAAAAATCCTCCCAACACCATGAACTAATGACGTAATGTTACACTGGGGCCAGTTCTGGATGGAATTGTAATGGACGATCACAGAAAAAAAATCTCCCAACACCATGAACTAATGACGTAATGTTACACTGGGGCCAGTTCTGGATGGAATTGTAATGGACGATCACAGAAAAAAAATCTCCCAACACCATGAACTAATGACGTAATGTTACACTGGGGCCAGTTCTGGATGGAATTGTAATGGACGATCACAGAAAAAAAAAAAGCTAAACGCATACATAAAAAAGTCATGTAAATTTACATAGTTTCAGAAAATATGTATGACTATGACAAAGTCAACTTTCGCTAGCGTTTTATCACAAAAAAATATAACAGTAAAAATAATACTAATAATGAATACTTATATAGCGCGTATTCTTGGCTACAGACCAAGCTCTAAGCGCTTTACAATCCACACTCATTTACACAACGAGCTGCCAACCTGGGTAGTGTCGACTGAAGAGCTGCCAGCTGGCGCTTCATTCAGTCGTTACCCGTGTCATCCAGTCAATATCGTTCACCCAATTTCCTTACTTCCTTCATTCTTTCCATTTGTCACACAGGGTGCATGCTATATGTAACGTGTCATCCATATCAACGGCCAAACCGGCCTACTCTTCCGAAAGTTGGTGATGGGATTTTACGTGTGTGCAAGATGTTATGTGTGCCTTCACACACGGAACCTCGGTTTATAGTCTCATTCAAAGGACTGTATGGGAAAATGGAGTCAGAACCAATGTTAACTCCGTGGGAAAAATCCCCCTGTACCGAAACAGCCCGGCAGAGATTTGAACCTACAACCCCAGGATCACGAGTCCGGCACTCTACCAACTGAGCTATTCCGGCTTCCGTCTAGTAGCACATGTCTGAATGAGAAGCGCTTACGATTTGATGAAGGATCTGTCTGGCCCTTAATAATCAGGAAAACATGTGTCGCTGGATAACCCAAACAGAATATAAACTTAATATGCAATAGAAAAAAAAATTCTGTAGATACGTGCCCTTTTTGATGTGCTGACACAGTGCAAAGCTGCCCTCATCTTCCAAGTGAATGGCTAAAACATGCCAGATTGAGAAGTTACACAGTTACTCGCTATATTAGTGCTGAAAGGATTAAAGAGTCCCCCAACCCCTCCCCACCCTCTCCACATGTCCAAATCAGTAGTGGTATAAAACTATGCTATCTTCAAGTGTATGCATACCAGATGACGTCGATGTCCTCAGGTTTGGCAGCAGTTCCTTCCTCTAGTATTCTGAAGCCTTCATTGATGGCGGCATATAGACTGCGTTCTATGATCTCCTGCAATGCAATGAGTCAGCTGCTGTCATTTGTAAAACTCCACCAAGAAGGCCATTCTGCCATAACAGAATGCAGGAATTTGTGATGTGCTCTTCAAACCTCTTTCACCATAATTCAGTAAAGAGATTTACTTCTCTGTAATTTCTATATAGAAATGAATTTAAGTTTCATTAGTGCCTCAACTTTAGCATATGGTATCTGTGTGTGTGTGTGTGTGTGTGTGTGTGTGTGTGTGTGTGTGTGTGTGTAGTGTGTGTGCATGTGTGCATATTCATATACACAAATACATTCATCATGTGTGTGTATGTTTTTGTATGCATGCACATGTAAAGGAAACATTTTGCAACATAAGACAGAAACTATACACCTCAAATATTATCTTTTTTCTTCTCCGATGAAACATCATCATAATAGTTAATACAGTGACAACAGCAATATATACAAAGCAACAAAACGAACAACAATGAATCATAATCCCATTCTGACCGCCGAGCAACCAGCAAAAGCATCACCTTGATCTCACCTGTGTGGAAATGTGCCGTCTTTCAATGCCCAGATCAGCACAGTGCTTCTTGATGATGTCCTCCACCTTCTCATCCACCATGGTCACTCGGCCCCCAGGTTTGTCATAGCGATACCATCCGGCACCTTCCCATAAAGCATACACGTTTCAGTTTTTTTCAATCTCCATCTGCATTCACTCTCTGTGGCATCATTCCCACGCTGCTCACTCTGGTCCTCCCATACAAGGTTTGTCTTGTCACCAGCCGCCATGGCGACATGGTTAGTGTCGCAGACTCCTGGCCAGGAGGTCGTGGGTTTGACTCCCATCAGAGCCATATGAGATTCTTCTACCCTGACCAGCTCTTACCCAGATGTGAATTTGCTACAGGCTCAATTGGGAAGACTGGGAGCACACAGTCGAGTGTTATCCACTAAATGGATGCATCTCTGCCAGCGTTGCTCAAATTTCCTACTAACACTGCAGGTGTCTGTATCTCTCGGGCCTGGTTAATGCCGGGATATGTTTGAAAGTGAGCATACAGCAGAGCCATGTCATGCAGTCTCAGACCAGAATGGAAATCCGTAGCATCATCATCATCCTCATTCTCATTAATCAGAATTTTTTTTAAAAGTCTCAAATTCTGTGGCCCTTTGTTCATGCCCTGCTCTCATGGTGACCTCAGTTTCAATGTCCTCTCCATGTCTGTGGCCTTGGTTTAATTCCGATGGGGTTACAGGTATCAGCAAATTCATGGGGGCTGTGGTTGGATGGACAAAGTGGCACCCTCCGGAGGGACAGCTCACGAATGCTGGCTCCGTGACTGAGCAATTTTTGACGTCAATAGGGGTCTTCATATGCATATGCTGGATAAGAACAGGCACCACTGAATGCCACCGAAGCGACTCGGCAGCAGTGCAGCGTCTCCTCCGGTGGGTTGCCTCTTGTTGACTTGACATCGACTGCTCCCTGTGGATTGCTGATGCCTGGCTGCGGCAGGACAGGCCGGGTTATGGCAGTGGAAAGGAGGGTCGGAATAAGTGGCAAGAGTGCAGTGCCACTGAGGTGGTACAGACAATGGGACAGCAAAAAAAAGAAAAGTTTGTCCAGCCAGACTGTCAGTATCAGCAGCAGCCCACTGGGAGCAATCGGTATCAGATAATCATTAGGTAACCCACTAAAGAAGACACTGTGCTGTTGCCGAGTCACTTTTGTGGTACTGAGTGGTGGCTGTTTTGATCCAACACTAGCTTTGTAAGCCCCCCTACCGATGACAGTAATTGCTTAGACAAAGAGTCAACATCAAAGAGAATTTCTCTCCAATGCGCCACCATGTCCTTACAACAATACCTGCGGACATGCCGACAAAAATGACTTCAACGCCGATTCGCAGCAGGCATAGATGTGAAGGGCGATGCAGAACAGGTCACCATGAGAGCAGGGCATGAGCGGCCACAAAATATTCAGAATGACCCATGAGGATAAGAATGAATGAGATGATGCTATGGATGATGCTATGGATGATGCTGCTATGTATGATGCTATGGATGATGCTATGGAGATGCTATGGAGTTTCATTCTGGTCTGTGATTTCATACCTGAGCTGCACACTTCCTTTCATAACACAGCCCGCATCTATCAGGCTTGAGAGATACAAATACCTGCAGTGCTGAGAAGCAAATTTGACCAGACACATCTACTAAGTGTATGAAATTCTGCTGAAACCCATCTGCATGGTTCCAGTCTGCAAATCTGACCCCACAGCCATGACCTCTCAACCTGAAGCCCATGACCTTAACCCCAGTGCCACATTGGTTGATAAAAGCAATTTTTTTTTTTTTAAGTTGTTGCTGTAAAACCTTTCATGTGTTCTACAATACATCAGTGTTGCTCAGGATGTAAAATACTTAAATGTATGAACAAAATTCATTGCAATGTTATGAATCTCAGGACACCATTTCTGTACATTTCACTGTTGAAAATTACTGTCAGAGCTGCCAAGGTCTCACCAGCAAAAAGTGTAGTAATTTTGACTTTTAAGTGTAGCATTCCAAATCTAAGCATTGTGCTTATATGTGATGCTACAAGACAGATTGAACAGCAATTTCCGTCGTGCACTGCTTTGCGTATGAGATGATGGCGCTCTAAGAAAATGGAAATCTTGCTAGTTCCCTCATGGCTTTGATTTGATCTACAAAAAAATTAAGATGGCCTACAACAAAGCCAGCTGATAAGGTGGCAAAGTCAAGATCATCTTTAAAGCTTTTTTCTTCTATTTTGTCATCCCCTACTTTCTGTTCTTGGCCTTTTTTTTTCTTTCTCACAAAATAAGTCTACGGTCCACAGCCTACAGATCTTTGTTCTCTCATTTCCATTTAAGCTGCTGGTAAGTCCATGAAGCTTTGTTGTTTTTTTGTTCTTGTTTTTGTTTTGGTATATTCTGGGTTTTCTTTTCGGGGGGTGGGGGGTGGGTATGTAACATTACAAGGTGTTGCAGTGTAGCATTTTCAATGCAGCTAAGCTGAAAGGCCATACTTGGCAGCTCTGTGCGGCTTACAGACAAATAAAGAAGGGAAAGATCAATTAAAGTCGACGTTAGAACGTATTTCCAGTATCATTTCTTACAATGTGTTCATTTCTCTGTGTGTGTGTGTGTGGTGTGTGTTTGTGTGTGTGTGTGTGAGAGTGCATGCACGTGAATGCATGCTTGCCTATGTGCGTGCATATGTGATTTCAGTTTTTTAAAATCTTGATCCTAAAATTGTACAGGTTTATTTTCAAGCGTACTTTCCACCTAGAAATGGTCACTGCTGTCAACCAGGCCATGAACATTGGTGTGAGTGGACCTGTTGCTACCAAGTCTGGCCAATCACATGACCAGATAAGTATGCAGTTTTGTTCAAAACATAGCAAATGGTTTTTGTCTCAAACAGACTGTCCAGTGGTTCTCAGTTTGAAAAAAAAAGACATGACAATTCCAGAATGGAAAAATAAAGAGCAAGAAGGCCAGCATGGGTGCCAGAGGCTTTGCCAGAAACAAACATGACCATTCACAATCAGTGTCAATCAGCCTGATTCTAGTGCTGTATGAACTGATCAGGTCTCACGGCAATATTGATTGTAGAATTCTTTTTTAACCTTGCATGATTTGACCAGATCTCATCATGACAGTGATTACAGATTCTTTCCTTATTAACTTTCATACATTTAAAAAAAAACTTTGGTTTACTTATATCTTTATGACGCAACCTTTTGGTGCATTTTTGACCGAGTCAATTATTCACTTTGACCCAGTCAACAAATTTTTCTTACAATCTCTTGTGCATTTTTGTATGTCACAAGATTCATGCACCCTACACTTGAAAGCACCTGATCTATGGATGAAATGAAATTTGTCTAGAAAAGGGGAATGCCCTATTGCCTGATGGCCTGAATTATGTGTTATTTCTTCCTCTCCTTCTTTCTCTCTCCTTGTACAACCACACTGAGAAGTACCTGTTTTCCGTCCGTATCTGCCCAACTCAAACATCTTGTCAGGCAGGGTGCAGTACCGCTCACCCCTGAAGAAGCGAGTCTGCGCGGTTATTTCTGTGCCTTCCTGTTTGGCTAGTTCCTGGTAGACTCTCCAAGTAATATCAAGGCCTGTACAAACAAAGACGAACAATGCAGATTTTCTGTTTTGATACAGATGGGTTAAGATGAGAAAATGCCACAACTCTTGCTTCTGTGATGTGATGTGGTGCAGTGTGGTGTGCTCGAGTGCAGTGTGGTGTGGTGCAGAGTGATATGGTGAGAAGAAGAGAGTTCAAGTATGGTGCGGGATATGGTGGTGTCATAGCATGGTGCTGCGATGTATTGCCTTTCAACATAATGCAATGTGATGAGGTGAGGTCTGAAGTGCTGTGGCGTAGCGTATGGAGGTGTAATGTCAACTAGTAGCATTTGATGTGGTCTGTCGCGTTCTAATGTAATGAAGTTGAATGCAAATAATGTGATAAGGGCGTGGAAGTGTGCGGCGGTCAGGGGTAGAACGGTGTGATGAGATGGGGTACGGATGGCGTGGCGGTGTTCTGCTGCTTCAGTGTGATGCAATGCAGAGTGGGGTGATCTGTGGTGTGGTGTGGTGTGGTGTGGTGTGGTGTGGTGTGGTGTGGTGTGTGTGGTGTGGTGTGGTATGCTTAACTGCCTTGCACACTCTGTTCTTTTCCACCCTACCCTGTTCCATTTCATTGCACCACTTCACTCTCCTGCTCCGTTCTTTTATCTGTCTTACTTCTCTGCCATGCTCTTTAGTCCAGTTTTCTTTCCTGTTCTGCTCTTCACTGCTGTGCTCTTCGATCGTCCCACCTTTGCTCCTGGTTTGCCCTGCATTAGCTTGCATTTGTCGAACATTTCACTTAAACTGCTCTGCATTCATCTTTCACTTGCCGTGTATATTCACTCTCCTTGTCCTGCCTAGCTTTGCATTTGCGTTGCATTTACACTCCATCAGCCCTACATTTGCATCGCATCTGTCCTGGATTTGCACTGCATTACCCTGCACTTGTTCTCCAGTTGGTTTACATTCGTGATGCATTCACTCTGCTTTTTTCCCTTGCTTGCACTCATTCTTTGCCCTACCATTACCTCTGCATCTGTCCAGCATTTGCCCTTCATTTGCTCCACATTTGTCCTTGGCTCACTCTGCATTTGCTCTGCATTTGTTCTTCATTTGTTCACCATATGCTCTGCATTTGTCCTCATGCACTCTGTATTTGTCCTCCATTTGCTCTGTATTTGTCCTCATGCACTCTGTATTTGTCCTCCATTTGCTCTGTATTTGTCCTCCATTTGCTCTGTATTTGTCCCTCACTCTATTTGTCCTCGCATTTGTCCTTCATCTGTCCTCATGCACTCTATTTGCCCTCCATTTGCTTTGTATTTCCTTCATTTGCTCATGTATTTGTCCTTCATTTGCTCATGTCAATTTGCCCTTCATTCTTGTCATTCTCAGCTCTTATTTGTCCTTCATTTGCTCAGCATTTGTCCTTCATTTGCTCAGCATTTGTCCTTCATTTGCTCAGCATTTGTCCTTCATTTGCTCAGCATTTGTCCTTCATTTGCTCAGCATTTGTCCTTCATTTGCTCAGCATTTGTCCTTCATCTGCTCCACATGTCACGCATTTGCCCTTCATTTGCTTTGTCATTATCCTTCATTTGCTCTGTATTTATCCTTCATTTGCTCTGCTCTGTATTTATTCTTCATTTGCTCTGCTCTATATCTATCCTTCATTTGCTCTGTACTTATCCTTATTAGCTTTACATTTGTCCTTCATTTGCTCTGCATTTGTCCTTCATCTGCTCCACATATGCCACATATTTGCTCTATATCTGCTCTGTATTTGCTTTATATTTGCCGTGAATTTCCCCCATCATTTACTATGTTTTTGTTCCTGTACTGTGAGTCTCACCAGCAAGGTCGGTGACTTTGAAGGGGCCCATGGGCATGCCAAAATCCTCCATCACCCTGTCCACTTGGTGAGGAAGTGCACCTTCTTCCACCATTAGACAGCCCTAACAACAAGAAACCATCATTTGTTCAAACACGGTGAAAATCTTTGTATTTCTCACAATAGTTCTGAAATTACTATGCATCGAATTGCCCTCCCAAACAGGACACTGGCGCTGGCTCTGCCACCACTAACATCGGCAAGGAGCTTAGTAGATGTCCTGCATTTGCTGGATCAGAACAGGCACACTTGAAACTCACATAAGTAAATCAGCAGCATTGTCTTCTCTAAAGAGCTGTTTCATAACAACTAGACACTGACTGCCCCCTTTGCACAACTTGTTATGACACTGACTGCTCCCTGTGCACGCAAGCACTGTTACCTGAAACTACTGAACTGCTGCCCTGTGCACAGCCTATCATTGACACTGACTGCTCCCTGTGCACAGCCTATCACTGACACTGACTGCTCCCTGTGCACAGCCTATCATTGACACTGACTGCTCCCTGTGCACAGCCTATCACTGACACTGACTGCTCCCTGTGCACAGCCTATCATGACACTGACTGCTCCCTGTGCACAGCCTATCACTGACACTGACTGCTCCCTGTGCACAGCCTATCATTGACACTGATTGCTCCCTGTGCACAGCCTATCACTGACACTGACTGCTCCCTGTGCACAGCCTATCACTGACACTGACTGCTCCCTGTGCACAGCCTATCATTGACACTGACTGCTCCCTGTGCACAGCCTATTATTGACACTGACTGCTCCCTGTGCAAAACCTATTATTGACATTGACTGCTCTATGCAAACAGACCATTATTAACACTGATTTGATAACAAATTTGGACGAAGGAGATTCCGCACTTCATCATCTGGGTGTAACCCCTACCTTTCAAACCCTTCCCCACAGCTTTAACAGACATCTGGAAGATCAGCAGTCTCCCCCTCCCCACTTCTCCTCCCACTCCGCTTGTACTTTCCAGCTCAGAAAATGAAGAGTGTCAGTTTCAAGGTCTGGCAAACTCTGAGAACCAGTTTTCATCTGCTTTCTCTGCCTTGGCTTAAGGCCGAGTCAGACCAATTGACACAGGCTAAAACACCAAGGCTACATCAAAATGTTGTTATGCTCTGCATAGTTATGTGGGGATTGTCTTCTTCAGTCGTGACAAGTCCTAGCATAACATTATCAGTCTCAAAAACCCCTCAAAGTCGAAATATGGCTGCCCACATGGCAGGGTAATCAAAAACGGTCACACATGTAATGTTCTCATCCCTAGCTGATGCATTTGTACCATAGTGTTCAAGTACTTCGGCTGTGCGGATGGTCCCTGGAGTCTTTTAGCCAGGGTACGACAACAAACAACAACAAACATTTGCTTTCCAGCCTCGTACACTAAGGTCACGTGGCACCCCGTGCACACAGCATGTAAGACAAACGTCAGTGGCCAGCTGGTTCACCATTATAGTGACTTGAGGAAGAGAGAGAGGGTAGAGTACCAGTAACAATGGCAATGACCCACGTTTGTCTTTGACAAGGGGAAGGAGGGGATAGGTGCACATTCCTGTTGAACAGTGCATAGCACAAGGGGTGTGAGCTAAGCAAGGAGACAAAGAGCAAAACATGGGGAGGAAGAGATCAATCGTTAAATGGCAGGTGAATAATTTAGGACCAGACCTGAAACCCACCTGTAAAGAATACAAGTGGGTTAGCAAAGCCACAAAATGAAGAAAAATACACACCATTCACCACAGTCAAGACAGTGGTAGGCTAGACAAAGTGTTTATCTGTAAAATGAGGAGAAAACGGAAATGATCGCGTATCATTTATTTGAACTGGGAGACAGTGAGCGGGACATCTTACTGACATAGGTACATTACATGACATCAAAATTAAGGCCCAAGCCAAACAGTTTGATGGCAAAGAGTCAGTGAATTATAACAGGTTCACTGTATCCATGGCGCAGCACTATGGAAGGTAAAGCACATCACCCTCCTTCCTCTGCTTTAACCTTTCCTCATCTGAATCAAGTATCCATATACTTTTGAGTGGACAGATAGAGTTTTCAAACTGTAAAAATCCAACCCCACAAATGATTCGAGCTCATGACTGTCAACTTTGGAGGCAAACACAACCCACCTATATCACCACATTCCCTCAGAATAAGAATATTACATAATCAAACTGGACAAGATATCAACATTATATAAACAAGAAAAACAAAGCCATCCTCCTCATAAGGACAGCTAAAGAATTTTCAGTTTGCTGAAACTTCTTCAATTGCGCCAGGACTGACACCAGTGTACGGAAAATATTTTTGTCTAAATACATATTCAAGTCAAGTAAATTTTACCTCGAAATATACCATAGGGATTGGAAATCTTTTTCCCTGGGGGAGGGGGGGGGGGGGGGGGGGATGGGGGAAGGGACAGGATAGCTGAATTCCAGATGAACCAAACATCATGCTAGCCGGGCTGCTTGGACAAGTCAATCTCCTTATTGTTAACCAGGATTTTAGTTTATCCTTGTTTTGGGGTAGAGTGTAAATGGCAGCTCTCTGATTACAGCAGTGTTCATCACAGTTAAAGCACACAATCTTCTTAAAACTCTGGTCTACTGGAGAAAATCCAAACTGGGGTTATCACACTATCAAAAAAAATTCAGGACACAGAGGAGGTTAAAGTGCACAAGACTTCATCGATAAGCCAGAATGGCAATTTATTCAAATACAACTTCAAAAACTTGCGTAAATCTAAAATAATGAAACTTGAAGCAAAAACGACAAAAGGTATAGTTTGTTTTTAACTGGTACTGGCAGAACGAATACCCATCTAATCCTTGTTTTATCTTTAGCAATGATAAGCCCATCTGATGCACTGTCTTGGAGGAAATCATACCAGTAAGGCCAGACTAATATAAATCATGATTAAATTATTACAAAGATACTGGTTTAAAAAAAAGAATATTTCAAATAGAAACGATTTACAACCAAAAAGACTTTAAACTGACTATTTAATCGATCAGTGTACAAAGCCATAAGAAATAACCTTCACAAACTATGACTATTTAATCCATCAATGTACAAAGCCATAAGAAGTAACTTTCACAAACTATGACTATCTAATCCATCAATGAACAAAGCCATAAAAAGTAACTTTCACAAATGCATAAAAGTTCACCTCAGTCTCCATGGGGTCATGCATTCTGTTGGCCACAAACCCATGACAAGTCTTCACCAACACAGGAACCTGGCGACCACAACAACAATAACTTCAACATTTCCCAAAACAAGTTATAACAGGTGCAACCATTACAGACGCAAACAAGAGAAATACATGGAAGAACTAATCAACGGATAAGCACAGTAAATGTGTACACATGCCACAAGTGCACATACTGCCATCCACATATGCATCGTCACATGCATGTGTGTCCATGCATGCATGTGCACAAAAAAGAAGGCATTAAGAAAAAGAAAACTAGTAAGGTGGAGCTGAAATGATTTCACACACACACACACACACACACACACACACACACACACACACACAAACACCATCACTCTCCCTTCTCCCCTCCTAAACACACACACACACACACACACACACACACACACACACACACACACCACCATCACTCTCCCTTCTCCCCTCCTACACACACACACACACACACACACACACACACACACACACACACACACACACACACACACACAATCTCATTCCAAGTCAAGATATTTTGCCTGTCTTTTTCGCCCACTCCCTGACACAAGTCACCCAACTTACAGGAAGGAAGAAATACTCACCTGCACACCTATGTGAGCCTAGCCCTTTCATTTTCTACCTGACAGATAAATAAAAAAACAAGACATCACATCCGTGCCTATCTTGCTGCATAGACTCTGCTATACTCTGCCGGACAGGTAGATGAGAAAAGCAATGTCACACATTTCCCCCGCCCAGCCCTCATCATATTCTGCCTGAAAGACAGATGATACAGACATCACACTTGCCCATCTTTCTCCCTTGCTCCAAAAAATATACTACTGCCTGACAGACAGGTGAAAAAGAGATGTGACACCTTGCCCATCATTTTGCCTGGTCCCTATCGTATTCTGCTCAGCAGGTTTATACGACAGAACTGTCACACTTTGCCTTTGCCTAGACCCGGTCATGTTCTACCTGAAAGACAGATGAAAAAACAGACATCACACCTTGCCTATCTTCTAACCTAGCCCCATCATACCTTGCCTATCAGAAAGATGGAAAAGAAAGGTGACACCTTTATGTATAGCCCTCATAACACTCTAAAAGACAGAAAAAAGAGCTCACACCTTGCCTATCTTTTAATCTAGCCTCTGTCACATTTTGCCCAACACACAGATATAACAGATATGTCACACTTTGCTGTTTTTTCGCCTAGCCACCATCATATTGTGACCGACAGAAAAATGAAAAAGAGGCACTGTATCACATCTGTCTTTTCAACCAAGCCTCTACCATATTCTGCCTGACAGATTGATGAAAACAGACACTTTATCTCCATCACATTCTGCCTGAGACACAAAAGGGGAAAAAAAGTCACACCTTGCCTATCTTTTTGCCCAGCTTCACAATACATTCTGTCCAACAGATGTATAACAAAACAAACAAAAATAAGACATCAAACTTTGTGATCTTTTCACCAAGCCCCTATCATATTCTGCTGGACTTATTGATGAAAAAAGGAAACCTATCTCGAAGCCCAGCCTGTCATATTCTGCCCAAAACACAGAAGTGGAAAAAAAAATTATTCCTTTTTTATCTTTCCTCCCAACCCTCATCACACTTTGTCAACATTACAGATAAAACAAAACACACAAAAAAAGTCAAACACTTTGTCAAAATCACAGATATACAAAAGAAAAAAGTCAAACCTTTCCTTTCATGCAAGTTAACAAATTAATACAAGATAACAGAACTAATTTTCTCACACACACACACACACACACACACACACACACACACACACCATTCATACACATTCACACAAACTGTAAGAATAAGTTTGTCGTCTTCTCGTGATGCAATATCTATCTTGGCAATATTCTGAAAACCCAACAGACATAAACAAAATAATGCAAACACACAGTTTACATGTGATTTAAAAGATTATTGTGCATACTTTTTTTCTGAATGCCTTAGATGACTGTGTGCCAAGAAATGCATTCAGGCCATCAGAAGTTGCATGTTTATTGTTCTTGCTGGCAGAACTTCTATGCCTTTTACCATCATCCATGTATGCATATCCTGTCCAAATATAAGTACTTTATTCAAAAACAACAACCATCACCACCACCACCACCTGACATAACCAAGTTTCACCATATCTGTATGATGCGGGAGCAAGTGCACGCATTCGTTTGTAACAGACCATCCCACATGAGGAGTAGAGGTGGGTGCACACCTAGGATATACAAAAAAAGATTACTCGTCAATTTTTCTCTGTAAGAATTACGGCAGTACATCCCCCCTCACCCCCCCCCCCCCCCCCCCCTTCCCACACTGTACAGAAAAGATTACTGGTCATTTTTTTCCTATATAAGCAGTAGGGGAATGGACACGCCCACATCACCCAGAAATGAATAATCACTCCCTCTGACCTTTCTCAAAAGTTTAAAAGAATTTTTTGTTTGTTTGTTTTATTAAAACAGAAGCTGAGAGAAAACAATACTCTTTCGAGTCTAAGGGAACGAACTGAGCATAGGTAAACGGTCAAGCTAATGGTTCAAGTGGTTTCCCTTGAATTGAAGCTTGCTGTGCATTCCAGTAAAAAAAGAAATTCCACATCCTACTGAAGCTATAACCTAAATACATCACAGTATGTCTATAGTATGTAAAAAGTTTAAACTGCAGCACTGAATTAAGTACAGGCAACAGAGAAAGCTACGCTCTGAACTGAAGCTCAAACACGAGAGAGTCTGAGCATGTTGGACAGAGAATGACAAGTTGTTCTGGATAACAGGGTCAAAGTAAAAAAAAAAATTTTTAAAAACACGCTCCCCCTCCCCCCCTCCCCCCTTCGGCCATGTTATTTCCATGCCATTCGTTCCAGGTCCCTCATACACATACACCTGCATTCGTCCTGTGGCAGCCCCAATGCTGCAATCCACAGGGGGCAATCAGTATTAACTCTTTCATTCCTACTTTTCTATGAACCATTACTTCCTCTTGTTCCTAGATTCTTATAATACGAGTATTCCCTTCATTCCTGGATTTAGAGAGAAAAAAAAAGAAGTGTAAAGTCAGAACTGCCACGTATGCAGTAGCAAACCGGCCAGAATAGAGCGGTGACCACTTTCCCACGCTGTAGGGGCTGTCTGGCATCCATTCCATTCATAAACACTGCCCCGCAAGCGACCCGGTCGTGACGTGTACCAATGACGCAACTCGCGCGAAGTCCAAGGAGGGATTTTGTGCTAGCCGGATTTCCGGGCTGCAGAAAGGAAGGGTATGATTTCTGCAAACCGGAAAACCAGGTTGTTGGGATGAAAGAGTTAAGACCTGATGAGGCAACCATCCAGAGGAGATGCTGCACTGCTGGCAAGCTGCTATGGTGATGTTCAGTGAAGCCTGTTCTGATCCAGAATGCGCAGGATACTACCAAATAAGCCGCAAACTGACAAGAAGAAATACGTGCTTGGCCTCCAAGCAAGCATGAGTGGAATCCAGCCCTGGTCGACGCAAATAATGGTCCCCATGAATTTGTCAATGCTGACAATTTTAACGTGAATGTATGCATGGGAAGGTCACCCAAAATACAGTTTACAAAGGGCCACTAAAACTGATACTTTTCCTTTCATTCAATTGAGATTAATGAGGATGATGATGAGGCAATGGAGTTCCATTCTAGTCAAAAATCATGCGAAAAGGCTTTAGTCTTTACTTTCTTTCAAAATACATCCCAGCATACAACCGGGCCAGAAATATACAGACAATGCAGCATTGGTGTGGAAATCTGAGCAACATTTTTAGAGATCCATACACTAAGTGGATAACTCGACTATGTGGTTCCAGCCTTCCCAAATGAGCCTATAACACGCTAAACTCTGTGCAAGAGCCAAAAGTGGTGGAATGAATCACACAAACAACTGCTTCTGATGGGACATGAACCCACAATCTCTTAGCCCACAAGTCCTGATGCTAACCGCCACACCACAAAAGCTGGTTGTCTTTGTCCATCTTTGTCCTGGCCCTGTTACGATGGGGGGGAAAAAAAGGAATCACCATTGTCATACCTTGCCTATCTTTTTGCCCAGCTCCATGGCGGTGGCCACAGCTTGAGGAGAGGTGTCTTTGCTGTAGATGTTCTCCAGCAGACGCATGATATGGGCCGGGGCGAAGAAATGCATGCCCACCACCTGTCCTGGGCGCTTGGTGGCATTGGCAATCTGCAGGCATATAAATCACGTCATACTTTCTCTCCCTGTATTCCTTTAGGCTACCGGTTTGTAGAGCAGTAGCAGTGCGATGAGCACGCAGTCAGACTTTGCCAGATTGAATCCTGCAGGTACCCTGAACAAACTTAGCTATTTTTGCAGCTCATCATCACTATGTTGTCATTCTGGTGGTGCTTGTATACCCTTAGATTGCCCTCCTTCCGCATCCCCTCATCCCACCACAACTTCCAGGGGTGGTCTTATCACCTATACAGGACGGCCCAGCACATATGTTTCTAAAGGTCATGGACAGACAGAAAATGGTTTACCAAAACAGCGCTGATGCTTGACAAATTGGAATGGGGTAAAATCTACAATGCCAAGGCCACAGCACACCAACTTTCTACTTTTATTCACCATCACCTTTTTCCAACACTTTTTTGCTTTCTATTAGCTCAGATCTTTATAAGCTGTTTTGAAAACAATCATTTTTTTTTTTTTTTGCATTTAATATATTCTTCATAATGTTTCTTATTTCAACTTCTCCATTAACTCTTTGGCAAGTCATTGGGGCAGCACACTCTCCAGTTCTGTACGTTGAGTGTCAAAGCCGAGCATCAAAGCCTGGGTCTCCGCAAATGTTCTCCCAGTCCTCTTTGCAATGTCAGCCCATCATTTTGTTCTGTTTTCCCCTCCATCTCCATTCTTCCAACAGTTCCCTGGAGGACTGATTTAACTCTTGAGGCCATTCTTAAATGACCATAGCATTGCAGCTTTCTTTTCTTGACTTATGTCAGTAGATCTTCATATGGTCCTGTGTGCTGCCTGGTAGTTTGATGCACTTGACTAGTAATACGCTTATCAGTATATCTGATTTTGGTATCTTGCGGTAAGATTTCAATTCCATGGCTTACATTCTTCTTTCCATAGCCACCGTGAAGGTCACATACAGATCCTGCATGCATGACAGGGAGATGGAATTACTGGTGTACGCAGAAGCCTAATCTTGTGTCTCATGGAGGTGTCCTTGTCCTACCATACAGGTTTTAAACTGGACAGTGCTGTGGCTGTCTTTGTTGCCCTTGACAGGATTTCTGTTTGGATCCCTCACTGCTAAAGATGGATCCCTGGTAAATGAACAACGGAACAGTTTCTAACTTCCGACCATGGACAGTGACATCAATGTTGATGGTGGTGTTGTGACTGGCCATCAACTTGGTCTTCCGTTTCAACTTATCTACAAAGTAACCATTTTTTCAAACTAATTGTTCATGCCGAACACTTTCACTGTTCAAGTACTGCAAGAAAAAACAAATTAGCAATGATGTGAAGAAACTTAAATTCCACAGAGATTAAAAACAGCTGTGATGCATTGAATAGAAACAGCTGTTATGCATTATCTACAAGTATTATCTACATCGCACAAAACACAGGCATTCTATGTTCATCTCACATGTACCAGCCCTCTGCCTCTTTGTATTAAAACAGTTAGCATGTCTGTCTGGATCTTTGAGGGCAAGACCTGGGAAGTGCAGAAGGCATGTTTACCAAATCAATGCTGAGTGTGGATGTGTTGGAACACAAGATGGCTGACGGCCGGCAGATCTGGTCCAGTCTCTTGAAAATCTCCCGCTTCAGAGCCAAGTCCTCATACACAGCTTCAATCACCTGAAATGGAATTGCAAAATGCTCATTTACATATGGATCCATCCTCTCAGTCACACACATTTGTATGCGCTTCTTTTATGCATGTGCGAGCACACACACACACATATGCATGTGCGCGCACACACATACATACATACACACACACACACACACACACACACAAAGCATACACATGTACAGACAATTTACACATGTATACATAGTTCCAAACATACAAATAAGCGCATGCACCCCCCCCCCCTCTCCCGCCCCCCCCCCCCCACACACACACACATGCATGCATGCACGCACGCATGCACACACACACTTGCACATACACACACACACACACATGCATACACACATGCACGCACACACACCACACACACACACACACACACACACACGCACACGCACACATGCATGCATACACACTCAAGCTATGATGACACACTTTTGGCCCCACAACTAAATAAATGAAACAAAATCTTTCGAAGTTCTGCACTGACTTTTTTTGTTCAAAATCTTGACACTTATCCAGGTTTGGTCTCATTAACACCACATCAGTAATCTAAAAAGTTAGTGAGTAATAATATCAGAAACTTTTCCATTCACACGTGTATCTGCTATGAATTAATCTCTGCCCTTTGGCTCCTGCTGTGGTCTCTCTTTTTTCCTAACTAAAAAAAAAAAAAACTGCAGCAGCTTCCCTGTTTATGTTTTACTGTCTTTTCCACAAAATAAAGCCTCATATCCCACAAATAATGTGTCTGTAAAACAGAAAAATTCTCTCCACTTTTCTTTGCAAAATCAGACATTCTAACATGCTCATTGGGAAAGCAATGTGCTATAAACAGTTCATTCTGGGATATGTCATTATATGTTTGTGACATGAGTGTTTTTTAAGCTGTATTGTGCTCTAAATGTTTAAAATTGTCTCTGTTTTCTTGATTCTTGCCATTGTCACTTCAATTTTACTCTATTTTTTTCTTGTTCTGTCCTTGTTTAAATTGTCTCTGTTTTCTTGATTCTTGCCATTGTCACTTCAATTTTTACTCTTTTTTTTTTTCTTGTTCTGTCCTTGTTTAAAATTGTCTCTGTTTTCTTGATTCTTGCCATTGTCACTTCAATTTTTACTCTATTTTTTTTCTTGTTCTGTCCTTGTTTAAAATTGTCTCTGTTTTCTTGATTCTTGCCATTGTCACTTCAATTTTTACTCTATTTTTTTTCTTGTTCTGTCCTTGTACGTGGTTATCTTCCTCATGCCTTTTTTCTTTTTTTTGGTCATTATCTCTCTCTTGGCAACCAGACTGTTTGTGTATCATTTTAGCAACCGAGTTATGTGTCTGCGTTTGTGCATGCGTGTGCCTGCATGTCTGTTTGAGTTTGTAAGTCTATATCATCTGTATCATCTGAGCGTGTGTGTGTGTGTGTGTGTGTGTTTGTTTGTGTGTGTGTGTGTGTGTGTGTGTGACGTGGGGGGGGGGGGGGCACACTGAAGAGTGTATCTATAGCCAGCAATTTCAATCATTGTATCATCTTCCTTTGTATTCTTCGTTTTCCCTTAATCCTTCCCATATTCCTTCCATCCTTTTTAAAAATCAGTCGAATGAAGTGTATGACAAAGAAGTTTCTCACAACTTTCTCAGTTCTCCCCATCTTCTCAAACTCATGGAGCTTTCATCGCAGTTAAAGCAACCAAGCCACACACACACACACAAAAAAAAAGCAGATGTTCATAGCCAAAGCAACATATGTTCTACACCTTCGACTGGCAAAGCTGTCATACCAGATCCACTCCAGCCAGTTGCTGCAAGTCAACAGTAGCTGTCAGATTCTTCAGACAGCGCTGCACAGCCTCCTCTGTCATCAGCTTTCGCCGGACCGAGTCCATGAAAATCGTTCTGATAGTATCCATCCCCTTGTCCAAAAACTGCCAGCAACAAACATGTACAAATAAACACACACTGAAAAAGTATAAAAGGGAAAAATACTACCATTCACATAGGAGACCAATGTGTCAGATCTATAATACAATACATTCTCCATTAAGATAAAAAAAAAAAAAAAGAAGAAGAAAAGAAAAAATATTGATAAACGAATCAGTGCAAAAATGAACAGGACAGAGAAAGAGATGGAAATAGAAAATATGTGGGATATGAAGAGTACATATAAATGTGTACCTACATATATGCATGACACAGAAGCATACAAACAAGACAAAGGAAAAAATTGCTTACAACAAAAAAAAAAAACACCAGAAAACAAGACAGTGATGAAATTACAACAGATGCAGAAAGAGGGACAGAAAAAAAGAGAAACAAAAATAAAGAGAGGTCACAAGTCACCATGCAACACTACATACACAAAATTTAAGCACAAGCATCATCAAGAACAGTTCATGTTTCCTTTCAGCTCATAAACAACCTTCCCCTTCCCCTTCCCTGACCCCTCCTGCTCCCCTTCTGACTCCCACCACCACAAAGGCAAGAGACAGAGACAGAAGAAAGACAGAAAAAAAAAAAACGTGTGGGTCAGTGAGTGCTATTAACAGCCACATCAAACAATATCCTTGTTTAAAAAGTATAAATACTAAAAGAAATCCAGCTGCTGGTACTAGTAGGAGTCTGCAAGGATTGGCTGTATTTTCACATTCCCTTTTCCTCCTATGAATGAGATAATGCTTCAATGAGATACTTATCATCAACATTTTTATCATGATCTCTCTCTCTCTCTCTCTCTCTCTCTCACACACACACACACACACACACACAACACACGCACACACACACACACTCTTCCCTCCCCCCCCCTGTCCTCTCTATGTCTTTAAGTGAGTATGTTTCAAAATCACAAAAGGTCTCTGCAACTTGGCATTCATAGCAGCTGACATGGAGAATGTAGCAATTTTGTCTCCAACTTACTATGTTCACCGTTTTCAGCTCTGAGCTTTGTCCATTGATCAAACAAACTGCAGAAAGCTACTAAATGCAGGGTAGAGAAGGGCACTGAAAGAGAGGGAGGGTGGGAGGGAGATAGGAGATCAGAGGGAAGGAAAAGGGGGGTAGGGGAGGGCTCAGTCCTATGTGTACCAAAATATAGGTGTTGTAAGCAGTTCAGTCCTTCATCTTGTCCACCCATGACTTCTTCGGTCTGACTCTGGAGAGTGTTCCATACTCCCAACTCTCTCCCATTATGCCCTTTCAGATATTCTTGAACACAGTTTACTCTGCTGAAGATATTTGTCATTCCATCTTCATAACAAAACAAAACAAAATCACCATAATTCATCACATCATTCCATGATTAATTGGTGGTAGTGGTGCCCCGATGGACATATCCATTGCCATGCATGGGAGAACGACTCTCTTGTCCATGTCCTCATCACACAATTTCGACGAGCAACCTGTTGGTGACTACTTGGCTGCACCCATCTCCTCTCCTATCCTGATGAATGTTGGGAATGTTAATGTACTAAAACCCACCTAACATTTATACTGATTGTAGAATTTACATATCTGATCTTTTGCATGTATATGTATGTAAAGGGTTGAGCCACAATCAGGCCAGTGTACATGTCAATCAGGGAAATGAGAAATTTCCCCCTCAACCATCACCCAACCAGTACTTGAACCTCCAACCCTCAGTCTAACAGTCTGACACTCTAACCGCTGAGTACTGTACCAACCAACACTAGCGGGACATAAGGTGAAGATTTCTATTTCCCCCCACCCTTCACTGTACTCTCCTACTAACTTGTTGATTCTGCTCCACCAGGATGACAGGCAGTCCAGCTCGCAGCAGACTGATGGTGATGCCAGTCCCCATGGTACCAGCGCCAATCACGCCTGTCTTCTTCACCGCTATCCCCTTTGTGTTGGCTGAGTTGGCTCCATTGGGCATCTGCCACTGTCAGCGTAAACGTGTCAATCAGAAATGATGAGCGAAGATATCAATATATGCTAAGCAATGCAAATTTAATAGAGTGAATCAATGCAAATCCATCACAAGCAAAATGAAAAGGTTCTGTGTTTTTTAAATGAACTGTGCTGTCAATCTGAAATCCACATCATAAATCCTTAACAATCTCCATTTCACACACACACACACACACACACACACACACACACACACACACACACACACACACCACAGATATAGTTACATACATACACACATACATACATACTAAAAAGGCGATAGACATAATGACAAACACACAGACATTACATTTTACAATTGCCAGTCAAAATAGAGGATGCATCAACCCTCCACACAGAAAGTTCAGACTCGTTAAGAAGCTGCAACCACCAATTGTCTTAAAAGCTGACCGACTTCTCACAGTGTTCTGACACCGGATGACTGATGTGAGCCTAATGGGGGTGCACATGTCAGAGTACAACACATCCTTTTTTCTTTTGATGTTGGGCTAATGGCAATGGCAGTGAACAATCTAAGACTCTATTCTTGACATTTCAAAAATATTCATCGGTAACATAAATGATTCATTTGGCGGAGCAGTGGGGATGGGTGGGTGGAGCAGGGTTGGTGGGGGGAAGCAGGAGAAGGGAGAAGAGAGGGGAGGGATGGCGAGAGAGAGGTGGTGGGAGGGGGAGTAGTACAATGAAACTACTTCTCTTCAGTGTTTACAATAGCCAAACATATAGTTGGACATGGACACCAAAAAGCTGTTCAGAAAAAAAAAAAATATATATATATATATATAATAAACTAATAAATTCCAAGGATAAGTAACCGAGCACCATATATCTATATATAATATATATATATATATATATGCATCATTCTTAAATACAGCAAAGAACTCAGCACTGATTGACTGTCTTTGACAGCGAAAAGATCACAGACATTTTAAGCTCACGCCAAATGCAAATGAAGGCACCAGTCAAAAAGTTCATAAAGACCCAATTTTCAAATCTGAATATTCATACAAAGGCAGTTTACACTGAGAGTAACTGATCATTAACAAATAGGTTCGTCAGTGAGGAAAAAAAAAAAAAGGTGCCCTTCTAACCAGTAAACTTCATTTTCTAAACAAAGATAGAATATAAACAAACAGTCATAGAAGCCCTTACATAACTTCACTTCTCAGGTATATACATCATCAGTTTGACATGTTTGGCCTGAGAGCTTCAAAAGTTTACCTTTTGAGCGGCTCTTTCAGCGAAGAACGCGTAGCGAAGAGCTGCGGACTGCGACCCGGTAATCAGCTCAGCCATCAGAGTGTTCTCTCGCTCCAGCCCTTCGTCATAGGGAAGCTCCGCAGCGGCACGAATTGCCTTGAGGCATGACTTGCAAAAGACATGATGAAAGTTTTATGTATAATGTGCTTCCTATCTTACTCACTCATGTTGTGACTTTATCTTTCTTTTATTCTTTTCTTTCGCTGTCTCATCTTCCGGGCCACTTCAGCGGCATGACCCCCATGCAGCTCCTTAGGGCTCCCCGTCCACAGCCACATCCTGGCTTGTCCTGCTGCAGCTCCAGCACTGGCAGTCCGCAGGGAGCAGCTGATGTCAAGTCGCCGTGAGGTATCACACCAGCAAAGACACTGCACGGCTACCAGATCAGTGGTGCCTGTTTCGATCCAGCATGCACAGGACACCACATGCTAAGCCTTCTACTGATTATAACTGTCTGAATGTGAAACTGACATGAGTGAGTGTTCCCCTCTGTATGGCGCCACCACGTCCATACAACGACAGACCGCATGAACTTGCCAATACAGGCAATGTAAACACAAACTCACCTAGGACAGAGAGAGGACATGAAAACAGCTGACCGTGAGAGCAGGACATGAAAGAACACAGAATTCGAGATTTCTTTATGCTGATTGAAAAGGATGAGGACGATGAAGGTGATGCTATAGAGTTCCATTCCAGTCTGTGACTGCACGACAGGGCTGTACTCTACACTTACTTTCATAATATATCCCTGCGTCAGTCAGGCCTGAGAGATACAGACACCTGCAGACACATGCAGCACTGGTCGGGAAATTTGAGCAGCACTCTCAGAGACACATCCATGAAGTGGATGAAACTTGACTGTTTGGTCCCAGTCCTGAGCCCTTAGCAAAATTCAACTCAGGGTAGGAGCTAGTCACAGGAGAGAAATCCCACAAATATATTACTCTGATGGGAATCTAGCCCACAGCCTCCCAGAGCTTTATCATTAGGGTGAAGTGCTGACCTTCAGAGCTGCCAAGAAATCCCAAAGTCTCAGTTGTCAGTCATGCTTGTTAGGGTAAGGAGATTCAGACTGTCTTTGATGATATGTTTTCAGGACCTCATCATATGTCTACCTTAAGAATTCTGCATGGACTGATAGTCAAACTTTATCATAATATTATGTCTACATTCAAGAATTCTACATGGACTGATAGTCAAACTCGTACACAATCAGCATGATGACACATGCCAATAAATGCATATCTTATGTAGCAAAACTAGAAAACACATAGGCTCACATACATATACACGCACATGTGCATGCCCATGTCTACCCTCTTACCCTACACACATAACACACAGCGTACATGTGTCCACACACACACACACACACACACACACTCACACACACACACACACACACACACACACACACACATTCTGCCTCTGCCATATCCTCCTACACACGCACATTAAAAATACTTTCAAAACTTCAAAGATCACTCACCACAGGTGCAATCATGCCTCTCTGTTTCTGGTTGATCTGTTTGATGGCCGCTATGTTGAGGACAAACAGGAAAAAACAAATCAACGACACCACCTTTGAAACAATCATCTTTGTCATCACATCATATCAGCATCCCCCTTATGATTGTGTGCGACAACCTCAGTGACAACCTATTCTTCAAAGAGGCCAACTCTGTTTTAACTGAGTCAGCTCTACAATTGTACCCTAGCCAACCACACAGTTAGTTATTTACTTTCGGGTTTAGAATCCAAAACCACCTACGATCATATGGTAGACAGGGATGGTAATTACAAAAAAAATATTCAAACACAGATATTACTTTGTCCTGAAAGAGCCTGTAAGATCCCCATGGGAGCAACATGGACAGTGTCAAACCAGGCAGTTCAGAATAAGTCACGCAAGTGTGATGATACATCTATTTGTGGTTGCCACAAAGCACTGACCCATGATCATTACTTTACAGATGCCTCTTAAGTGTCAGAGAAACATAGATTTGAGAAATTCACCTCTCTCTCTCTCTCTTTCTCTCGATCACACACACATACATTCATGTACATACACTACACACGCATGCACACACACACGCATGCACGCACGCACACACGCATGCACACACGCACACGCCGTCGCGTGCACGCACACACACGCACACACACACACACAAACACACACACACACACACTCACATGCACTTACGCACACACGCATGGATGCATACACACCACACGAGCACACACACACACACACAGAGACAAACACACACACACACACACACACACAACACCACACACACACACACACACACACACACACATTTGCACACAGTACAGCACACAAGAAGAGGAAAGATAACACCAGCTAAGTGCATTCATTCAGAGCATCACATAATATGAGGAACACATGTATCGACTGGTGCTAAAAGTATGCCAGAAATCACTTTACAGGACACTGAAACTTAAAAGACGAAAATGTTCTTGGGCAAAAACCAGTGAGAAAAACACTTGTCTAAATATATACACAATCTTTTTATGTCCATCCAACGACAGTCAATGGAAATACTCACAACCTGTAGGATGGCGTTGATCTGTTAGGAATAATGCTTAGGGAACTTGGAACAGACAGGTCAAATCAGATGCCCCCAGTGGCTTCGAAAGTACAGTTATGGCAACACACTACTCGTTTGCTCTCCAGTTTGATCCAGGCTTCTTAACTATAACATTGAAACAGGTCATGTAGCAAGGCCTTTAGTCTCAACTTTAAGCGCCCCTTACAAACTTCAGTCTACAGGGTTTTTTCTCCTCTCCTTTTTTGAGCTGACACATTTTTGCTTCGTTTCTTATGGTGCAGTGTATGTATGGAATCATTTTGTATGCATCCTTACTGAAATTCAAATTGAAAACAGCGCAGTGTTCATAGCATTTTCATGGTGCAGATCTTCAATTTCTCAAATCTGAATTTAAGTGCATCATCCTTGGCAAGCTGTAGAGCTTATGTGTAAGACTTACCATCCAACGCAGGCCCCATTTTGTCAGCACCTTTCACAGGCTGAAGACTCAGTCTCCTAGGCTGCAGAGGCTTCCCTATAACACTCTGGGCAAACTTGAGGCTCTCCTCAAGAAGGCTGCCTTGAACTATCTGCACAGGCAGTAAATGAACAAAATAAGAACTGTTTTCAGTTTTTAAATGTGATTTCAGGTTCATATAAATGCATAGATTTTTGTTCAAGTAACTTTGCATGAGACCTGTGTGTACATGCATGCATAACACACCACACACACACACACACACACACACACACACACACACACACACACACACCATGCAGAGACACACATATGCACAAATCCATGCACATTCACATAAACTATAGTGGCACAGAGAATGTTAGGTACCTAAGTTCTGACAAACGCATTAAGCTAATGCACTGGTCAGACACTCGCCTTAAACTAAAGCCCTTCATTTTAGATGTTAATTTGTTTATACATCAGCTGTAAATTCTGAACTCTGTGCTCTCGTAACTTAGCAGAGATGGTGTAGTGTACATGGATTAGTCCCCCTGGAAACAGCTAAAAAAAAAAAAACCTAATGGTTTCATTCTCAGCCCCTCCTTTGCAATTTCAAACTTGAGTCTCGTTTGAGAACATCACGAAAAGGCAGGAGTTGGCTGCTTCACTCCAGTGTTCAGCTCAACCATATTTCATTTCTGTAGAGCCTGGAACAAGTAGTTCTCACAGGCCGATAACCACTATTGCGTGTCATGGACAATGTCAACATCTCTTTGATTGTAGTCAAGCTTAACGTTCATGATCCATTGCCCGTTGTGGTGCTAGAGTGGCCTGACACTCCTGGCCACACTGACACCATCCCAGCCCCATCACTCACAAGGTGGCTGGGGAGATCGGATCAATGTTTACTGTTCTGCCAAATTTCATTCTGCTTATGCTTGTACCTTCCAACATTCAAAAATGCACAAAACAAATCTTCCCAGCTGGCTTTCAAAGCATGTGAATCATTTCCCACGGACAGCCATTGGGGGGCTACTGTTTGCGCATTTTAATGTCTGATATTTGTTAACTTCTGAAGAGACATACTGGAAAAAATATACAAGTTTCATATTGTATGAAATGAGAGTTTTCACACATCTTGTTTAGCATGATCATTCATACTTTGGCTTAGCCATGTTATAAATCATGACAATGTCTGATCATTTATACTTTGGCTTAGCAATGTTATGAATCATGACAATGTCACGGTCTGCTTTAAATGAACAGATACACACACACACACACACACACACACACACACACACACACACACACACACACACACACACACACAAAACCAATACCTTGTCCAAAATTCCATAGTCCAGAGCCTTCGGTGCCGGGACGTGTTTTCCAGTGGTGATCATGTCGATGGCAACAGTGATGTCAGTCACCCTGGCAGACGCTGAGTGCCAGCTGCTCCTGGCAGAACTCCTATCAACACCTCCGGAAACCCGATTCTGTTGGCATAAGGAAAGATGAGAACAAAGGTGCATAATCATTCTTTTAACAGTCTCCGCTATAAATGTGATCTATATAATAATGAATGAAATAAAATGGCATAATATTTTACTGAAAGTAGTTTATATCTTTACCTAAATTGTTGAGAATATAGCCCGGAAAACCAGGCAGCACAAAATCCCTCCTTTCCTTCCTGCAGCCCAGAAAATCGGTTTCGCGGTAAGCGCTTTGAACTTCGCACTAGTCACGTCATCGGTACACGTCATAACTGGGTCGCTTGCGGGGCAGTGTTTATGAATGGAATGGATGCCACACAGCTCCTACAGCGTGGGAAAGTGGTCGTCGTTCTATTCTGGCCAGTTTGCTACTGCATAGTGGCAGTTCTCACTTTGCACTTCTTCCCTTTTTCTCTAAATCCAGGAATGAAGGGAATACTTGTATGATAAGAATCTAGGAACAAGGGTAAGTAATGGTTCATAGAAAAGTAGGAATGAAAGAGTTAACTAATATACAAAAAAAAACAAAGGCTGTTTAGTTTTGGGGTTTTGCGGGGGGGGGGGGGGGGGGGGGGGTTTTTGTTTTTGCTTTTTTCCTGATGAGTATGGGAAACAATATTTTTCCAATAACTTGCAGAAATGATGGACGTATTAAACATGAAATTCCTGTTTTAGTAATGTTGTTTGATTACTGCTGAGAAAATGCCATACATGACCTAAATATGTTTTAAGAATACCACGCAAGTCTTAGTTACCGCTTTGAGAATGCTAGATCATTTGAATTATTCCTTGAGGCCAACCATTCTTTTAAGAAGCTAATATTTCTTAAGATTTTCCATTTCTTGTCACAACAATTTCCAGACTAGAAGAAAATGTTGTTGTTGTTGTTTGTTGTTGTTTTTGTTGTTGTTGCTGTCGTTGTTGAAGACAGTCTGATCTGACAAGGGTACCTAACATTATGAAGCAGTCTGTCTATGGGAAGGTCAGTTTGGGCAGTCATTTGTATAGGCCAATTCCAACATGATCTGCGGTCAGTCCAGAACACAAGCACAACAAGCATACAGCATGTGCAAGCTTTAATTTCCATTGTCACCAGACATCAGGTAAAACTTGACTGTAGAATGTACTTTTTAACTTTTGAGCATCAGGTCAGCACCAACTTCAAAGTATTCAAGCTATACGCATGAATTTCTTTTTTCTTTTTTTTAACAATCAGCTGATCTGACAAAGAAGAAACTAGCAATAACAAAAAGAAAAAGAAAAGAGTTTGAGTCAAAAAACAATGAAGACAGTCCGAAACAGAAAAATCAAGAGGCTAGCTCTGACATGTTTGCAAAGATACAAAGTTTTTAAAAAATGGTCTTTCAGGTCCAACTACAAACAGAATTAGCTACTTTCATGATCTTGTGTCAGACCATTTGAACTAGTTTAGGTACAGGATTTGATCATTAGGATAGCATTATAGTTTTCTTCTTCTTTTTCTCACTATGTACCATTCATACCACTGCCTATTCTTTTTTTTTCTTTTAACACCATATCTTCTAGTGTAGTTATGGCCCTTCATGGTTGGCTTTTCTATAAACATCATGAACTGAACAGAACTGAAAAGTGCAGTTTGAACACAACTGGTGTGTGTGTGTGTGTGTGTGGTGTGTGTGGTTGCGTGTGTGTGCATGTGCGTTGTGTGAGTGTGTGTGGTGTGTGTGAGTGAGTGTGTGTGTGTGTGTGTGTGTGTGTGTGTGTGTGTGTGTGTGTGTGTGTGTGTGTGTGTGTGTGCCAGTAGATAGATCTCAGGAGCAAGGTCATCCACAAGGCCTAGCAGACTGCAGATTTGTATTGCATGCAGACAGGTCATGTGCCCTACATTCAGCTGATTTGTGGACTGATATTGATTTTATCTAAAATATTAAGCACTGCACCCTGCACTCTGAATAGCCTTGAAGGCTAAAAAAAAAAAAAAGGTTTAAAAAAGGCTGCACAGTACTATTACAGTTACTTCTTCCTCTTGCGACAGTGTACTAATTTTTTGATTGTGTATGTCTGTTAGTATGTCCATACATACATGTGCACATACACTTTGTTACAGCCTTGAAGGCGAAAAAAAAATGAAAGAAAAAAAAAGGCTCTACTGTGCTATTACAATTACTTCTTCCTCCTGCAAAAGAGTATTAATTTTCTCACTGTGCATGTCTGTAAATGTGTGTGTACATATGTGTGTGCACATATGTGTGTGCGTGGTGTGTGTGTGTGTGTGTGTGTGTGTGTGTGTGTTGTGCGAGTGTGTGCGTGTGTGTGTGTGTGTGTGTGTGAATGTGTGTGTGTGTGTGTGTGTGTGTGTGTGTGTGTCTGTGTGTGTGTCTGTGTGTGTGTGTATCAGTGTGTCTGTGTGTGTGTGTGTGCATGTGTGTATGTGTGTGTGTTTTTAAATCTATTTGCAAGGACAGCCCTGATATGAACCTTTGCGGTTGGTTTGGCTATAGCATGCATGCATATATATATGTGCCTCCGTGTGTGTGTGTGTGTGTGTGTGTGTGTGTGTGTGTGTGTGTGTGTGTGTGTGTGTGTGTGTGCGTGTGTGTGTGTGTGTGTGCGTGCGTGTGTGTGTGTGTGTGTGTCTGTGTGTGTGTGTGTGTCTGTGTGTGTGTGTGCATGTATGTATGTGTGTGTGTGCATGTATGTATGTGTGTGTGTGTGTGTCTGTGTGCATGTATGTATGTGTGTGTGTGTGTGTGTGTGTGTGTGTGTGTGTGTGTGTGTGTGTGTGTGTGTGTGTGTGAGTGCCTGTGCACGCACATACACATGTGTGTGTGCGTGCGCATGTGTGCATATGTGTGTGTGTATCTGTGAGTGTGTGTGTGTGTGCGTGTGTGTATGTGTGCATGCATATGCGTGTGTGTGTGTGTGCATGTGGGAGTGCACATACAAGCACTTTTGTGTGTGTGCATAATCAGGTGTCTGTCCACGTGAACATATGCATTAATGAGTGTACAACCTCTTCAATTTCCCTGCATTTTAGAGTAAACGACTCTCAAATGCTTTCCGTATCCACAAGCACTCTGATCTCATTTGAAATAGATCCCCCTAATCATTGTAAGCGCACATGATGGAATTCAATACTGAAAATACCACAGCAAGCCCGAAAACTGAACGTGGTGAAATCTCCGCTAAGACAGAAGGACGAGGATACTGTTCCATGTGAGTTTACCTGGCTGACTTGACTGCAATCCTGTAGTGACAGAAGAGAGCCACCTCCAGACCCCCTCCCAAGGCTGTGCCATGGATGGCTGCGACAACTGGTTTGTTGCTCGCTTCCAGTGTTTCACCCACCTCCTTGATGTCAGGGCCTATGTCCATCAGGTAAACTGACCCAATTCAATGAATGCAGGTTGTTGTTGTTTTACGTTCTCCATGCCAAATTTGTCTTCTTCTTCATTTTTCAGTGTATTATACATGTATGTTTTCAAGTGAGAGAGAGAGAGAGAGAGAGAGAGAGAGAGAGAGAGAGGGTGTGTGTGTGTGTGTGTGTGTGTGTGTGTGTGTGTGTGTGTGTGTGTGTGTGTG
>CM065716.1:84315544-84338044 GCA_033310375.1 Conus canariensis | reverse complement strand
TTTTCTTAAATGTTTTTATTTTTTTTTATTTTTTAAGGGTTTTGTGAGTTTATTCCACAGATTTCCACCTGAATATACAAAACAGGATTTGTATAAATTGTTGCGTGGTCTAGGAATGGACAATAAATGATTATGTCTATGGCAATTGACTCTAAATGTTTCTGTAATCCTTTGGGGAGCTGTTCCATTAATAATGTTATGCATACAAAGGGCTTTATTGAAAAAGAGTCTGTTTGGGAAGGTTAATATTTTGAGTTGTTTGTAATCTTCATCAGTTAGGGAGCTCGATTTTAACAATACTGATTTCAATGCTCGTTTGTACAGACGATGAATTAATTTTAAATTATGCTCACTACAGTTGTCCCAAAGGGTCGATGCATAATCAATTAATGACAAAATATGTGCACAGAAAAAAAGTCTTCGAGAGTGGCCATCGAGGAAATTTTTTATCCAAGACAACTGAAATATTTTTTTGAAAGCCGTTTTGCTAAGAATGTTATATGTTCAGTCCAAGATAAATCTTTGTCAATAATGACACCTAGTGTTTTGTGTGAACTGACTTCCTCAACTTTATTGTTGGATATGAGTAAAGGCTGAAAATTTGATTTCATTTTTTGTCGTTTTTGTCTTGTAGACACGTACATGCACTTTGTTTTAATAGCATTTAAAGACATATGGTATAGTTGTGTCCATTCAGTAAGTTAATTGATATCTGCTTGAAGCTTAATTGTTAATTCATAGGCATCAGAGTCGTTTTCGTGAAGAGATGTATCATCTGCAAACATTTCGCATTTACATGTAACAAAACAAGGCAAATCATTAACATAAATAGTAAACAAAAGAGGTCCTAACACAGAGCCTTGTGGAACACCACATTTGACAGGCATAAATGTTGACAATTTGTCAGCTACAGCTACTAATTGTTTTCGGTCACATAAAAAAGATGAAATAAGACTTATGAATTCTGGAGTCAGTTTGTAAAGTTCAAGTTTACGGCACAACAAAGAATGGTTGATGACATCAAACGCTTTTTCAAAGTCTACGAAGAGAATACTTGCAAATTTATTCTCGTTTATGCTGCAAAGAAGACTGTCCATAAGCTGTAAGAGGGCTGTGTGGCAAGAATGATGTTTTCGAAAGCCCGACTGACTTTCGTGGAGAAGTTTGTTATCAGTGAAATAAGAATACAGAGACTTATGTGTGTGTGTGTATGTGCGTGTGTGAGAGCATGTGTATGCTTGCATGTATGCATGTGTGTGTATGTGCATGTATGCATGTCTGGTCATGCGTGCGCGCCTGTGTGTGTGTGTGTGTGTGTGTGTGTGTGTGTGTGTGTGTGTGTGTGTGTGTGAGTGTGTGCGCGCATGTATACGTTTGTGTGTGTGTGTGTGTGTGTGTGTGTGGTGTGTGTTTGTAAGAGTGTGTGGTGTGTGTGTATGAGTATGTGTGTGTGTGTGCATGTATGCATATGTGCATGTATGTATGTGCATGTGTGTGCTTGCATATGTTTGTGTGTGGTATGTGTATGTAAGAGTATGTGTGTATGTGCGTTAGTGTGTGTGTGTGTGTGTGTGTGTGTGTGTGTGTGTGTGTGTGTGTGTGTGTGCACTTTGAGTTCACTATGGTACTGGCTCCGACATGACTTTGCACTTCAACAATGAAAATACAGCTTTTTAATTTCATGTTGTTTTCCGTTTATGTTGGAGACATACGTTCTTATCTATTTACAACACTAACAAGTTCCTCTATTTCTTTAAATTTCAATATTTGGCAATATTTACTTTTAGTAGCATAAGTGATCAGCATTATTAACATATGGGTAAATAAACTCAATGAATAATTCAGAACTATACTTTCTGCTGGTGGAATGTCTTCTTTTATGGGTCTAACTGTGGACATTGCTTGTTATTACGGAGGAAAACATTAACCAGAGGTGTTTTTACTTCTTATGTTGTTATTTTTTTCTTTTTCTGAAAGGTGGCTACATCACATATCCAGAACTGGTCTGACAAGTACCCTAAAAGTGGCATTACAACTTTAAGCATCGCAATTCACATGTTCAACATCTTTTGGGTAAAATCAATATAATCAATCTCTGGCGTTTGAATGGACTAATTTAATCTGTATTGATCCGTTGCTATTCACGACCATCTATGAAATGGAATGGTTACAAAGTTCGGATATGAAGCTTCCGTCATGAGCATGGTGTCAGGTTTAAAAGGTTTGAAAACCCTCTCTGTCCACCCAGTAGTAAATGGGAACTGATTCTGAAAGGTTTAGGGAAGGTTCAGGGGTGGGAGTCAGTGTTGATGGGGCTGCTAGTAATAATATCAAACAAGGACTTTGCCTGTTAAAATCCCACAGCATTATGTCAGTATGCTCAGTTAATATCTAGAGAATGACTGTGCGTGGGAAGGGATGGGAGAGTGGGGGGGGGGGGGGAGGTGGAGAGGGGGGTGGGGGGGGGGCTGCTAGACTAGTACTTTGCACTTTAACCTTACTTAAAAAGAACAGAGCTGAATTAGTGTAGCAGTCTAAGATCTTTCACCTTAGAGCATTCACAGGAGGGTTGTTCACTTCCAGGATGGCAATTGATCCTTGTCTGCGGTAGTCGACCATGCTGTTTACTTTTCACACCCGCAGCACTCCGTCAAAACACAGGCAGGGCAGACTCCGATCTCTGGGTCTCTGTTCTTACGCCGCTTCTGACAATCGTGAAAGCAAAAGTAACCTTTGACCATGCTACAAAGCTGCCGTACGAAACTAAGATTTTGCTTCAAGTATTGGTTCCAGTACAAAGGTGCATATTAACCACAAACACATTTTCCCCCCACCCCCACACACAAAGGCGCGCGCGCGCACACACACACACACACACATACACGCGCGCGCGCGCGCGCGCGCTGGCACACACACACACACACACACACACACACACACACGCACGCACACACACACACACACACACGCTCTCTCTCTCTCTCTCTCTCTCTCTCTCTCTCTCTCTTTCAAGAAGTAATAGAATGGACGATGTTCAGAAATTAGCAAGGGAGGTAATCCGTGCTCAGCAAAGTGGCGCCCGCCGTTTTCATGAAAGACGTCGTCGGTGGGCGCGCCCAAAGCAGTTTAGTCCCTTTCGTCAACTTCACAATAAAATCAGTGGGCGAAAATACCAAAACATGGGTGTGAAATGGTGCAATTGTAATACAGACAATCGATATCGCTATTGTTCTCCTGACGTGCGTTTAAAATAAAATAGTTATTTCAGTATTTCTGACTGCATAGAAGATCTATTTGCTTGGCCAATAAACTGAGATCATATGGTGCTTTTTTTTTAAAGGAGAATTGTAGTAAATCCGCCAGGGAACAAACAAATATATGACAAAACGCGACGCGTTTCGACCTCTAAGGTCTTTTTCAGGTAAGGTGAACAGCATTTAGGACAATGAAAACGAAGAACGAGCAATCTCGTATCTTCTCGAACTGAGACGATCAAAGCGAGGTGACTGCAGGCGGAAATTGAAACCAATTTCAAAGAAAAATTATGGTTATTCCGCCGGACCAAACGGACAAACAAATTACAAGTCATAACATCACGAGTTTCGACCTCTTTGTTCTTCTTCAGGCAAGACAAACAACGTTCAAGACACTGAAAACGAAGAACGAACAGACAAATACTTTATCTCCTCAAGTTAGGGGCAAAATGGATGCCACTTTGCGCACAGTTTCAGGAGATAAGTGAGTGTCGTCCTTCGTTTTCATTGCTTTGAATGTTGTTTGTCTTGCCTGAATAAGACCAAAGAGGTCAAAACGCGTCGTGTTTGTTGTGTAATTTGTTTATTCTTTTGTTTGGCGGCACAGTATTGCCTTTTTTTTTTTTTTTTTTTTAAATTCAAAATTTAACTCTTTAAAATGGGAAGGCTGGAAGGAGGGAGGCTGAAATGCAAGAGAGAAGGATTCGTCGTCGCCGTTGTTGTTGTGTGTGAGTGCGTTTTGTGTGTGTGTGTGTGAATGTGTGTGCACGCATGCGTGTGCATGTTTGTGTGCGTGCATTCTTCTGTGTGTGTGGGGGGGGGGGGGGGGGGCGTGCATGTGTGTGTGAGTGTGTGTGTGCATGTGTGTGTGTATGTGTGCATGTGTGTGTCTGCGCGCGCGACCATGTGTGTGTGTGTGTGTGTGTGTGTGTGTGTGTGTGTGTGCGTGTGGCAAGTTTTTCTTTTTAGATTTAAATGGATTTTCACTTCCAGCATGTTGTTGTAAAAAAAATAGTAGCAGCAGCAGTAGCAGTAATGATTGCAATAGCAAAAGTAGCAGCAGAGAAACTGGCTCAAGTTTAAGGTCCACAGCTCATACGTCCCATCTTTCATGAGGTTTGGAAATCAGTTGCATGAGTGTAGTCTGATGTAGAGAACAGTAAAAGGCGGGGTCTGGCTCATCCGGCTCCGCCCAGCTCCAACCGGCTTAAGCCGGTTTCGCTGCTGCTCCACCGGATTACCCAGACCCCGCCTTTTACTGTTCTCTCTTTACAAACATACATAATGTGTAGGATTATCTGTTTTTAACACTAATTTAGAAAACTTTTGAGACTTAAGTTTTCGCTTAATCCTTCGTTTTTCTTGATCGTTTTCAATAACATCATTTTCCCACATACATTCATCAAATGTGAAATTAATTTCTGCAAAACTCTTCACATCTGGCCGCATTACTGATCACCTCTGGGTCTCACTTGAGACCCTATGGCGCCCTAGGGCCCCAAGTCAGACCCAGAGGGTCACGTATAACACGGCCAGATGTGAAGAGTTTTGAGGATATGCCTCTCATACTTGTTTGCCTGCTTTCTATTTGTCTAATTTGGGCAATCCCCTCACCCCCATTTTAGTGGTCCTTCCCATAGCCGCACCAGGGCGACCATTTTAGGTTTACGGGCGTTCATAGCCGCGCCAGTGACCATATTTTGGGTTTACGGGCGTTCATAGCCGCGCCAGTGACCCAATACGAAAGTGGGAAGGATCACTTGAGGGCAGGGAAGAGGGCAAATTTAGACTTTTCAATGCCATGACAACCAAGTATTTAAAACTACCGCAGGCATATCCTCAATGTTGTTATCTTCAAGATTTATATATACTGTAAACAAACAAACGCTTTATAATTACATGGTGTCTACTTGCCTAGAGTAAAGTTGTTTTTTATTTTGTTAAAACAACACCAAAAGCTAAATAACAAAGTGTATCTTACATTACTTTTTAGCCACTACTTTTTAATAAATATTTGTTTTAAATGCTTTTAGATTTAAATATAAAATGCAGATTTTAATACATAAAATTGGAAAAAGATTATTTGGGGTGGGGAATTTAGCCGCCTAAATTTATACAATGCTGCGTGACGGCTAACGCCTGCACTAAACGACGCCGGTGGGGAATTTAGCCACCTAAATTTATACAATGCCGCGTGACGGCTAAACGCCTGCAGTAAACGACGCCCTTCCTCCGTTATGTGTAACTCGACACGAACCAGCAAACAGTGCGACGCTTCGACTCGGCAATTATGCAGTTGGGTAAGCCGTGGCCAGACATGTAATTATCTGACCTAGAGTACTACATAAAGGCAGCAAACCCTTCAGAAGTGAAGAGGAGTTGTCTCCCCGGAAAAGAATGTAACAATTAATTGTGTTTTATCCTTTATGAAAAAAATCGTCATTAAGTTGTTCTAGGTTCTTATTCAAGTCGGCATCACGTTCTTATTCAAGTTCTTATTTAAGTTCTTAACAAGTTTTTATTCAAGTTCTTATTCAAGTCATCGTCAAGTTCTTAACAAGTTCTTATTCAAGTTTTTATTCAAGTTCTATTCAAGTTTTTATTCAAGTCGTCATTAAGTTCTTATCAAGTCGTCATTAAGTTCTTATCAAGTCGTCATCAAGTTCTTATCAAGTCGTCATGAAGTCGTCATCAAGTCATTATCAAGTTCTTATTCAAGTCACTTATAATTATTTATTAAGTTCTTGAAATATTACTGCATATCAAATGGATCAAAATGAGATTTTGTTGTTGGCAGTTCTGGTATTCTTTTTTGTTCAGATTTTGTATTTAGTGGCTGTGATTTTTTGGGCTGCTTTGGTTTTTGCTGTCTTTCTTTATATGTTTTATAAACGTAATAACCATCCCCACCAACAGCAATGATGCCAAAAATGCCAACTCTTTTAATCCAAATAATCCATGAATACTTTGGTGTTGCGGGACTTGAAACAACTTGTTCTTGTTGTGGCTCTGGCACTGAAACAACTGGTGTTTTTTCATTATGAGTTATATGTTGTAACTCTAATTTTCTTTTTTTGTTCCACTCTGCTAATTTTTTCCCTGCTTCAACGCGCCCAGGATTCTTTTCACGGGTCACTTTCTCCACCTGATTCAACGTTTTCTGATTCTGCTCGGTCATTTTTAAGGGAAATAAAATCTATATGATTAAACGTAATTAACCCCATAATTACTGGCGACAATAATGTTCCAAATCTGTAATATAGATCACATCCTAGAGACTCTAATGACTTTGTTAAAACTGGATCCTGCGTTAAATCGTACATAAAATCTTGTTCAGAATCAATGGGCGCAAATCTACTAACTAGTTTAGTGTACAAACTAAGAACAGTTTGACCGACACTTTTGACCATTCTTGACCCCAGTTGCGCTTCATACCTGTTGTGATACTTTACAATGTCTTGCGGCGACATCTGTTGAATCTGTTCTATGCTGAATTCATTTCCAAGGTACTGTTTTGTTTTTCCACACGCCGCCAAAGAATACAGCCTTTCCTTTTGGCGCATAATAGCTTGGTCATCAACTTGATTATTTGTAATCATAAGTTCAGGAACGTTTAGGCTGCCCTGCAGCTGTAGTAAATCATCGCAGTTCATGTTTTATTAATAATAAATATTATTTTATTTTTAAAAAATGAGCACCGAAAAAACTGTTGCCAACCTCGTATACCATTCTGCTGTTATTGGAGGTCTAAGTGTAGGATACACAATGCTTGGTAAAAGCTTGTTAAGAATAAAACCAGCAGATCTTGGCAAGCTAGATTTTGAAGACTCAGCAAAGTTGATTGCTGTCATTACAGCTTCATTTTCTACGAAAGACTTTCTAGTTAAGCAAGGAATAATTCCAGAAAATATAAATATGTAAAAAAATACATTTATAAAAATGGCTTCACTCGTAATGATGATAGGCGGCGCAGTGGTCAATGCGCTTGCTTTCAGCGGAAGTAATTACGCGTTTAGTAAACTACAAACTAACGAAGAGAGAAAAAGACATAACAGAGCTATGGAGCAACTAGCCGCTGCACAAGATACCTATGAAAAGCACAGAATTGAGCAGTTAGATTTTATTAACGACAGACTTAAACAACAGGGACATGCAGCTTACACATTTAAAGATGTTGACCAGGCAATAAAAGAATATTTTCTAGTAACAGGCAAACAAGTTGTAACATTGCCCCCACCAAAATTCAGCGACTTTTATCAACCATCAGAAAAACAAAAGATGCAAGAAATATTGTTTATTGTCTTTGGCATGACCGCTGTGTATTTTGTTGCACAAAGTATTGGTTGAATAAAAATGTACAAAATCTATTATTCTCCAAAAGGATATTGGAAGGGAATAACGGCAATTAAAAAGCTTAGCCAAGCAGCGGGAGTTAGTGAACAAACAGCAAAAGAATGGTTATCTAAACAAGCGATTTGGCAAATTTATCTACCAGCGCCTAAAAAACTACAGAGACCACACTTTGTGAATATAACACCAAACGACACCCATCAAATGGACCTTCTATATTTACCCCATGATACAATCAGACGAAAAAGATTTAAGTACGCACTTACAGTCATTGATATAGCTTCAAGATACAAAGATGCGGAACCATTAACACAAAAGAGTGCTTCTGCTGTTGCTGTTGCCATACAGCTGATATATCAACGGGGCCCCTTAACTTATCCTCGCATGATTCAAGTCGATGACGGAAAAGAATTTAAAGGTCAAGTGAATCAATTATTGTTAAAACATAGAGTTAGCATTAAAAGAGGCATTCTGGGTGTTCACAGATCACAGGGTTTGGTTGAAAACTTTAACAAACAGTTATCTGAAAGACTTTTCTCCTACCAGTATCACAGAGAGCTGATTGATAATTCTCGCAACACAGAATGGGTAAAAAGACTGCCCTCAGTTTTGCGCGCAATGAATAATGAAGAATTTAAAGGGCTAAAACCAGTACAAGCAATCAGAAAACAAACAATAAATGTTGTTGAAGGAGACTCCAGTTCATCCAGCAAACTATTGCCATTTGGTTTAAAAGTGAGATACCTTTATTCACCGGGAGAAGCGGAAGGGGACACTCGCATCAGGGCAACAGATCCAGTTTGGAGTGTTGATCCATATGAGATAAAAAAAAAATTGTGAAAATGAATCCGCCCGTGTATTATTTATGAGAAACTGACACAACAAAACGACCAGCCCCTCGAAGATCTTTTGTGAAGGAAGAACTGCAGATAATCCCGCCAGACACAGTTCCAGTCGCTTAATTATTTTTTAATTTAAATTAAAATGGCGTCAAGAATGGAAAAGGAAGAATCCTTACGTGAAATGGTACTGGAAGCAAGAATGGTGAAGGAAGAGTCCTTAGAAATAATACGAGAAATATTTGATTATAATCATATTATTAGACAAATATTTAAGAAGATTGATCATGTCATGCTAGACAAAACCACAAATTTTGATTGGGAGCAAGAATATATTAAAAAGATAAAAAAAATTCGAGCACATTTAGCAGTAATGGATAATAATTTGGTTGAATTGGTTGGCGATATATTTAAGCTTGAAGAACTGTTTTAATCTACGCAAATACATTTGGGTTTAAAATGGAAGCTCAAAAGGAAATGGCAGAAATGGCAAAGGAAAAGTCTTTAAAATTAATGCAAGATTTATTTGAGTATCAGTATATCATTAAAGAAGTATTTGAGAAGATTGACAATCTCTGGCAATCGCCAGACAATCGCTTTAAACCCCAAAGCTTTTATTTTGATTTATGGGAACATGAATATCGTGAAATGACAAAAAAAATTAAAGCACATCTAGCATTAATAAATAATATTAATTTTGCTAAATTAGATGATGATATAATTGAACGTGCGATTGCTGAAAAATATAAGCCCATATGATTATACTATTCTCCAGTGCCCAATTGCATATGAATACTCTGGATTAACAAATACTCTTTTCGTGTTAGTTCTATCAAGAGACCGTTTTGTTACAACTGTTGTGTTAATCTCGTGCAGATTAGATCGTAGTTTGTAATTGTCATGATGAAAAGTCTTTTTTTTGAACAATGCTTCTTTGTAATTGTCATGTGATATGTTTGACTGCACAACACTGCGAGATATTCCCTTTGCTTTTTTAATGGTACTTGTTTGACAAGCAAGACTGTACATTTTCGACCTTAAACCAATAAACTCCTTGATCACACCTCCAGATAATTCATCCTTCATCTTACCTAAAACCTTCTTATTAATAACTGAATGCAAAGGTGAATCTTTAGGGTAATCAGATGTGTCGTACCATCCGGCATGCCCTTTAGCCACTTCTAATTCCATGTCTTTGTAAAAATCTTCAGTAGGGATGTCGATTACAAAGGAATCTGTATCTGTGTACAGAACTCTGGACTCTGGATACAAGGGTTTAAAGTAGTCGTAAAGAAATTCTAACATCAAAAGCTTTGACAGCTCTAAAACAGTAAACCCAATAAAAACAGGTTTGTCCAATTTGACTTTCTTTTTTTTCATCATTATTCCAAAAAGCTGATCATGAAATCTTCTGAAGTCTTGATAATTTGGTTTTGAAGTCAGCTTAATTGCATCGTTTTCTCTAGTGACCAATCTGACATCTTTGCGCTTGTGCGGATTTTCCATAGTCTTTCCAAAACAGCTGTTGTTCATCAACTTGAAAAAGTCTTTTTCTGAAGCATCTGTGGATTTAGTTCTGAGATCAGTGTTCTTCATGATGTATGGTTTCATGAACTGTTCTTGATCAAATGCAATTATACGACGAACTGCTGTTAACTTTAAACCATGTCTTAAATAAAATTGGAGAAGTCTGTAATGACAGACATAATTTTTTTTGTCACGAAGATTAGGCACAAGTTTAGGCGGTTCTGTCATTGACACCTTTAGGGTTTCTGCCGCTAATGGATAGTCATTATGAAGGTCATGGAGTTCATGAGGATATTCTAAATCAACTTCTAGAATAAAGCCCCGTTGTTGATCAGCTTCTAGAGTATGCAGCCATTTTAAAAACTTTTGAATGTCTTTTACACCTCCTGTGTACATTTTAAAGTTACGTAATGGAAGTGATTGACTCATAGCCCAACCATACAGATTGTTTGCATCTAAATACATAAGATAGTTAGAAGTTTTACTTGGATCATAGTTGTCTAAGTATTTGTTGTTTGCTTTACAGTAATGGTGAGATGCCATACTAATTCTGCCACGCAATCCGTTTTCAATCATCTGAAGCATTGGTAGGTCAGACAACAGGTCAATCTGTACACCAGTAAATTTTAAGAATGCGTCCCAACTCATCCCAGGCGCAGAAATATAATGCGCAGGATCTAGACTATAATGTTTCATGCAGGTCTTTCTGTAATTTTCAAAGATATCCGCCAACAAACAAGTATCCGCCATTAAATAAGAGTCATGATAGTCTCCCATTGTTTTACACTCTAATTTCTGCCACGCTTCTTGAGCATGCTGGTAATCGCAGTCGCTAATGTCCTTTCCTCTAAGACTAGAAAAGAACGCACCTTTAGGCGGAAGGGCTAGCTCCTCAAACCTTTCCCAACTGTTCATGTACTCATAAGGATAAACGCCCTTTCTAACGAGCGTTGGGTCAAAATATTCTTCCGTTATTGGGCAGGACTTTAAGGACATAGCCAGTGACTCTAATGATCCCATCAGGTGTTGCATAGAGTCATAAAAAGATAAATTATTTAAAGTGAAACACATGTACTTTTCTGATGACTGCGCAATGCATGACACCCTGAAATCGCTAGTTACTGCTTGCAATATAAGATGAGAGTCGTAACCTCGCAAGTTATGAAAGAATATAGGCAGCTTCCAAGTCTTTGGTTCAAACTTTAGTTGAAGATTGCATTTACTATGTGCTGCTCCTCTGAACTTTCCGCTAATGTGATCATGATCTCTTACTGTTGGGTTTTCTTTACTTGTTAGTTCTAAACCACAAATCCAACAGTGAGTGGCTGAGTCATATTTTTGTTGGTCTTCGGGGGTCATCTTGAGATCGGATAAATTCAGATTATTAGAACAGGCATTACGCACTTCTTGCATGCGTTTTAAGAAATATTTTGCAGCATGATCCCCTCTGTATAATTCTGGCTTTGAATGGACGCCATCCGACCTGACAACAATGAAGGCAAATGAACAAATCTGGTGATTACTCATTAAGACTGTTTTTGGTAAATTTTTTGGAGCTGGCCCTTCATAAGGTACAATAAGCGACTCGAAGTCTGCGTAAACAACATATGGACTTGTTTGCAGTCTTTTGTAATTCTTAAAACGAACCTTACTGCCTTCTCTTGGCGTAATTAGTTCTGTATTACAGTCAACTGGGCTGATACAATGTTTTACATGTTCACTCGCAGCTTGAACGGATGGAATTCTTGTTAAACATTTTCTACAGAATTCTTGTTTGTTCTTATGCTTTGAAGTATATGCTAACAGTCTACTCATTGTGCGTATCAGTGTGTAGTGCAACCCAGTTGGCGAAGGCATTAGGAGTAAGTCTACATGAGTTTTGGTTGGTTCGCCTATTGTTGGACTGTTCTTTGACACTCTAATTGGCAGAAGGTTGGTTTCTTCAGACCATGCGTATACGTTAACAGTTATTGGGGGATTCTGTTCTTCAAACTGATCAATTTTGTCTACACCTATAGGAAAGGTGAGTCCATCAAAGTTAAGATCATTGACCCAAGATTGATAGTTAGATACTCTCTCTGCATTTTTGGCAACGTGATGCAGCCTAGCAAGAACGCACCACATAAAACATTTGTCGTCTGAATTCTTTATGTTCAGAACTGCTCTCTTTGCAACTAATGTTGGAGGCAGCAGAATGTAAGACTTGCCTACAATCGGCTCATACTTAGCCTGTCTTAATCTGATGTCTAGGACTTTACCCTCTGACCAACCAGAGCCTCTCATTTTAGCTGCTTCAGAGGCTTCATTAAACTGTGTAAGAAGTTGATCTGCCCAACCGGGTGTTAAGTCATTATAAGAAAAAATAGTCTGCTGTTTAGTAGAGACCCAGACTTCTAGATTTTCTTCGTTTATTGTTATATAGTCGATTAAAACAACTAACCTTACTTTAACTGGAGGGTTTATTGTTAGTTTACTTGGAACCTGAGAAATTGCATGCACAACGCTTGCCTGCACGTTTGTTGGATCAATAACTTCTAAAACGACCTCATTTAAAGCTTTTGACAAACGCTCTTCCTCTTCCATTGCATCTAACCAAGAGTCAAAACTGTTATATATCTTATCCATGTTGAGCTTCTTTTCTAACTCAAAATATTTATTTAAATTAAAAAATAATTAATCAATATCAGAGGTCTTTTTGTGCTTAGACTCATAAACTAAAGTATAAACACTCTTTGGGGTTGTTAATGTGAGCTGTTTAGAACAGAGTTTAATGTCTCGTTTACTTTTTTTAAGCATTCTTTTTTTATCTGGTCGGTGTCTGGTTGTTGAGAAAAAGTTGCCCGAGCCTTTTTTTTGAAGATCAAACTTTTGTCTTTTGTAATCATTAAAATCGGCACGTAAACGACTAAATTCTTCATCCGTGATGTTCGAGTCGGCAAGTGCTTTATCAATTATCAGTTTGAAGGAACTAAGTTTAGCTGTTATTAGTTGAAGCATAGCTGTGTGCTTTTGGAGTTTAGTTTTTTATTTTTTTGCCGGCAGCACTTACAGCTATTGAGCATAAACCAAAAGCTAAAGACAAACCACCTAGAGGTAAAGCTACCGGTGCGCCTACACCTGTTGCTAAGAGACCTACACCTGTTCCTGCTGTTAAAGCACTAGTGATCGATGTTCCGGTATTAACATATGTAACAGCATTAAAGACGCCAGAATACCTCCGTTTGGTCTTGCTGTATTTTGAAAGGTCTTGCTCTAGTTCTTGTTGCATTTGTGTAATGTTTGTTAATCTAAAGGTTTTTATGTCGGGGTTTTCGACAGCAACAGAGTTGCCTACTATCTCTTCTGTAGGCACTTTTGGATAAGTCGTAACAGGCATGCTTTTTTTAAAAACAAAAAATAATTTAATATTGTATATCTTTTAATCTGTTGTCTTGAATATTCAGCTGCGCATCATATATTAAAAACAAATATACATTAAGCGGAGTATCACTCTCTTTCTTTTTATCAATTTGAAAAAAAAAAAAAAAAAAAAAAAAAAAAAAAAAAAAAAAGAATGAGGGAGGTAAGGAAACTGAGTGAACGATATTGACTGGATGACACGGGAAACGACTGAATGAAGCGCCAGCTGGCAGCTCTTCGGTCGGCACTACCCAGGTAGGCAGCCCGTTGTGTAAACGAGTGTTGATGAATAAGTGCAAATGGTGGATGTAAGCGCATTGAGTTGTGTAACAAGAAATGCGCTATATAAGTATTATACATTATTATTATTATTATTATTATTTGGTCTTTAACAGATCTTCCGCTTCCATGCAACTGATTATCCTCTGTCGACCTTAAGTCAATCCATAAAGCATATTTCGTTGTTAAATATTCATCAAGTCTAACATTATGAAGATGTAGATCTTTGGACACAAGATCTGCTGTTGGACTTCTATGCCTCCCGCCTCCAAAATATTTTCTTATTTCGTCAAAATGCTGATAAGGTTTAAGCCCACTACTGTAGATTTGGTTAGGACTGCCCTCAATTGAACATTGTACTTTCGTTATTTTAGGATTAACAAACTTTTCAGTTTGTCTTTCGTATGGGTTTTCATCTTCACACAGCAATAAAATACCTTTAAGGGATCTTGCTGTGGCACTAAAACTAAAGTTCCATATAGCGTCTGCCCTGCTTTTAGGATATTTAGAATGATGAATCACTCTTTCGTAATATATTGCTAATTTTGACTGATATTGTTGCTCAATCAGCCTTGCTAAGTTAGGGTTGCTAACGATGTCAAACTCTAACGAGATGTCAGAAATGCTGTACTTTGCGTCAGTGTCTGTAGATTTAATGACACGTTTGTATTCATTAAAAGTTAGTTCATATGACAATCTGTCTTTTAATGCTCCTTGAAAGTATGGCGCATGCGCTTTTAACAACTCAAAATCTAAGGGTATGGAAAAGCGATTTCCATAAGCAAAACTTACAGCTTCATACTTGTTGCCGGCTTTAGCATCTTCGGGTCTATTCTGTGTTTTAGTGCTTCGTTATTTTCGATTCCTTGAAACGCGAGGTCAGCCCTTTCATTCGCGGTTAGCCATAGATCACAATAGATTAAAAATATGTCTGCATTGTGTAAAGAAAATATTTCTTGCCCCTCAAGTTTTATAGAAATTTTCTTAACGATTGCCCGTCCCAGATTCTGAACTACTGTCCTGTTTGCGTCTGTTGCTGATTCGAGTTCTATTTTGAAAGTAGGTCGGGCAGAGCCTGGTACAATCACTTCATCTGCTCCTAGGTCTGGAAATTTAACAGTAAGAATTTGATCTGAATCAATAGTAGATGGATTATTTGGAACAATAATATTCTGTTTATTTCCCTTCACGCCAAAGGGCTCTTTCAGTCTTCTATGCGGGTCAAGAATTGAGCCATATGCTTGTGACATTTTTTTTTATAAAACAAAATAAAAAGTTAATTATTTTTAAAACATGGCAGGCATTGAAGATTATGATGTTTTTGATCCTGGAGACGACATGAGTGAAATGACTCCTTTGACACATCCATTGCCCTCATTGCGGCGTGAATTAACAGAAAGTAAGGTCAGATCATTTTACGAAAGTTTAGGTCAAGAACCTCCCGAATTTATAGACCCTAATGATTTTGAAACAAAAGATGACCATTTGTTTGTGAGAAACGACGAAGGACAACTTGTTCAGCTTACAACTAAACCAGACTCATCAAAGTTTTTAAAAAAGAGTACAATTAGACAAAGGCTCAGTGTGAGCGAACAAAATCGCCTTGGCATTACTAAACCAAAATTAGATAGGGAAGCAGTTGCTAAACTTCAAAACACACTACAAGAACTCCCAACAGATAACCAAATACAAAACATGGAACTTAAAGATTTAAGCCCAACAGCAGACAAAATAATACAAGCAGAAACCAGTTTTTCAGAAGAAACAGCATTAAAAACTATGCACGATCCGCCGCTACCTATGCGAGAAATAGTGGCCCTTGATCATGCTTTAAGAAGCATCAGGGGTGAGTTAACAAACAATTTAGCAAAACTGGGTGAACTAGATGAGCATATAAAAAGAGAAAAAGAAAAACTAGTTGAGGCTGATGACCACAACTTAGGCCATGATGTTAAAGAAAGAATAACCCGAAGACTACATGATCTTGAACAAGAGAGATCAGCAAGACTAGAAGTGTTGTCTACTAACCGAGAACAATTACGAACTCAAGTGAGCAGAATAAGAGAAACTATCCAAAGAATTTTGTATGAAGACACGACGCTAGCAGAACGAATAAGAACACTGTTTAGAGAGCAAGGTGTCACATTAGCAAGTGTTATAACAGCCTTAGGATTTGCAATAAGTACACTGGTGTTGGCTATTACAGGCGGTGGTGGGCAAGGGTTAGTGCCTCCGCCACCATCTCCTCCACCCGATAAATCATGGGTAAAAAAACAACTTGATCATCTTGCGGGTTTATTAAAAAAATTAGCCACTAAGGCCATAGACTCTTTACCTGGCATATTAGGGAGTGTCGTTAGCTGGCTTTTGTCTACTGCAAGCAAAGTAGTTGGCTTTATGGCCGAGCACTTATGGACATTAGTTGTCTTAATAGTTGGGTTAATTTTTAGTAAGATAAAGAAGGAGTAATCCTAGGCCAGTTAATCCAAAAACAAGTGCTGTCTTTTCATATTCATGGTCATTATTTTTTTTGTCCTTGGGGCTTTGGGCCTTGAGAATTGGTTGACTTATTCTTGGGGGGTCAACTACACGAGCAGGGCCCGCTTGTTTGTTTATTGTTTGTAATATTACTGGCTCAGAATTTATGTTGTTTTTTCCAACTTTCTGTTCTTTGCCCGCCACAAGGATTTCATTATTGTAGTTTATTATTGTTCCTATCTGGAGTCTGAGGTCAGAAGGCAGCATGTATAAACCAGTGCCAACAGCAAAGTCTACTTTCGATCTTGCGAATTGTAAAACATTTTGGTACCTTTTAATACTTGAAGGCAAATCAACTGCAGAATTAATGGCGTCCTCTAAATTTGCCAAGTACTGTTTTTGTGCATCAAAGCCAGTAGAAGGATCAGTTATGTTCGATCTTGCTTGTGCTTGCGAACCTAGCAAACACCAAACATAAGTACGAATGGAGTCGTTTATTCGTTCTATTCCCGCTCTAGTTAGACCATTAGAAGTGTCTAAAATAAATGTAGTCCACGCTGTTTTATGCTCTTGCTCTATGGACCCGAGGTGAACAGCTGTGCCTGAAGAGAAAGATGTGTAAGGAGGATTGTAATCATAGTTATACTTTCTGTGCACGCCCCAAAAATAAGGGGTGCCTAAACCATGATTGCGGTCCAACTTTTGTCTAAAGTCTGTCTTAACATTAATATTGAATTCGTTACAGATCCTTTCAAAAGCCTTGTTATCTATTCTGTTGCTGAATGGATTAAACGGTTTGTCATTTGGTAATGGCGCTTGCAGTTCAGACAAAATACGTCTGAAGGTGTAATAGAAATGAAATCTATACACTGACCTCACCAAAGGATCAGGATGATTTAAATGATCAGCATACGACACTCCACACCCAGTTGATGCACAAAACACAGCAAAGTTTAACTGGTTCTGATAAAACTGCATCGGATGACTGAACCACACTTTCGCGATGTAGTCTTTTTTAATGGGAGGGTTAAGATAGCTGTCCAATGGATTACTAACCTTTACTTGAAAGGTGTCAGACTGAGTCACAGAAATGTCAAGGGTGTCAGTTGTTATATTTTTAAGATTGTAGTGCGGCCCGACAGAATATTTTGCATTAGTATATTTGAATGGATTCATTTTTATTTCATTTAAAAATGTTTGTAACAATAACAACTCAAGACAGTCCTTCATTTTTAAAATATGCTATTGATAACGAATGTGGGGGTCAAAGGGTTGCCCTCCATGAAATTTTTTACAAAGTCGTATGGTTTAATATAAGCGAATCCAAGAAAAATAATAAGATTAAAAAACTTGATAATGGAAGAAATTTAGTTAGCCAGCTAATCATACCTGATGGTTATTACGGGTTTTGCTCACTAAAAGAAGAGATGAGTAACTTCAACATTACTCTCAAACTTAATAATGCAAATCTAACAACAATGTTAACATTCAAACCTGAAGAAGAACTATATTATTACTTGTTTGATGTAGAGCTAGTTAAAATGTTAGGCTTTACATATAATAATTTTATGGTTACGCAAAATGTATTTACTCGTGAGGGACAAAATCCGCTCGATCTTGCCTTATATCCATTACTCTATGTACATTTGGATGAGCTGAGCACTGATGAAAACTTATATGATGGAAGGCCCTCAACTGTTTTAAGAGCTCTTCCAGCAGGTAAAGCTGCATATTGCGATTATGAAATTATACGATTCCCCAACTTACAGTTTAAAAAATTAGCTTGTGGGAGGTTTGGATCATTTAATATAAAAATCAAAGACAAAACAGGAAAAGTCGTCAAATGTGACAGCCTGCACATTGTTTTAGAAATAAAATAATACGTTGTTTTAAAAAATGTCACGTGGACCAGACGATTCGGGAGTTACATTAGCGCCTGAGAGGTGTGTAACTTTAGAATTAAAAGACCTTGCAGACGTTGAGGACTTTGAACAGAACGGTGAAATAGGCACTTTGTATGGTTTTGAGTACACTAAAGATGGTTATTATAAGCGCAAAGAGGTTGACGACAACAAAAGGTTTCCTAAACTAGAACAACTACGCAATCTAGAAGCAAATAATACAGGTCAGTATGAATATAAAATAGTTCGAAAAACTGACAACAAATGGCACTTAGAACCATATTTAGAATGGGACATAAAATTTGAATTCTTAAGCCCATTTACATTTTTTGACCGTCAAAAAAGTTTCAGAAAAGCATTGAACTCTGGCCCTTTACATGTAAGTCTTATGCCAGAGGACAACAGTCGGAAAGAGATCGAAATAAAGCCGTTTGGGGACAAACAGTACATCCTCCACAGAAGAGAATCGGTTTTAAAGAAAGCTTCTACAAAATTACAGTTCATTCCACGCACAAAATTAGGAGACACGTTCACAATGATATTTAAAATTTCTGTCTTAAAGGATGAGGCGAGAAATGGAGCTCTGGGCGTCAGTGACAATCTTATGAAAGGAATTCTTATTAGCTGGCAAAACTTAGACGTTGACAAACTTAAAGTTACTGTCGTCGTTCTTTACAATGGCGAGGATATTAAGGTCATGACAACAAGCAACAAAATTGATATTAGTCTAAATAGAAACGATCTTACAGAACTGAACTGGATTAATCTTACACATTTAGGCCTTATAGGTTTTTATTATACTGAACAAGTTTTGACAGAGAGTATGATAAAAACAATAACTGGATTAGATTAAATTCTGTTTTAAAACTATGGAGCAGTTAAACTTTATGACAAAAACCCCTCATTGTTCATTGATTTGTGGACAGACTGGTTGTGGAAAAACAATATTTGTCCTCGACCTATTACAAACAGTTTATCGTTATAATTTTGATCATATAGTAATTTTCTGCACAACATTAAAATGGAATAAATCATATCGCGATCGAATGTTTATATGGACAGATGATGAAATCTATTTAGTTGATCCGTGCAATAAACTTAGCGAGTGCTTAGAACACTTTTATAGACAGTTTGAGGGAACGCAGACATTATTTATTATTGATGACTGTTCAGCAGAAAAGGATATTGTTAAAAAAAGAAACGCTTTGTCAAAACTGGCTTTTAGCGGGAGACATGCAGGAATAAGTGTGTGGATTTTAAGTCAAAAATATAATTCAGTTTTAAAAGACTTTAGAGAGCAATTAAAGACGGTGGTTTTATTTCATATGAAAGATAGGGATGCATTTGATGAATGTATGCGTGAGAATGATGTTATTGAAGATACTCAAGAAAAACAAAGGATTAAGCAAAAACTTAAGTCTCAAAAGTTTTCTAAATTAGTGTTAAAAAACAGATAATCCTACACATTATGTATGTTTGTAAAGAGAGAACAGTAAAAGGCGGGGTCTGGGTAATCCGGTGGAGCAGCAGCGAAACCGGCTTGAGCCGGTTGGAGCTGGGCGGAGCCGGATGAGCCAGACCCCGCCTTTTACTGTTCTCTGATGTCATTGCTAGTCAGTTATCAACATCAGAAAGGATTTTGCTGAAACTGGCATATGTATCCGGATAGTGTTGTTTTAAGTTCAGGTGGCAGCGTTCGTAAATATATTCCATCAGAATCTATGTGTGCATGTGCGACGCAGTGTATCCGACATGTAAGCCTATGTCCAATTTTTTTTTTTTTTAACGCAGTGTCTCTAAACTTGGTGTGTGTGTGTGTGTGTGTGTGTGTGTGTGTGTGTGTGTGTGTGTGTGTGTGTGTGTGTGTGTGTGTTTTGTTGTTGTTGTTGTTGTTTTTGTTTGTTCGTTTGTTTGTTTTTTGTTTGTTTGTTTTTTTTCATATTTCGAAATCGAAAATTTTGACAGAGGTACTTCAAAATTTTAGCGCCGAATGACAGTCTGTTCTTGAGCACTGATTTTGTGGGTTAAAAAAAATAGTCGGTTATCACACGCAGTTTTGAATGCAATTTTGTTTAATAACACCTTTTTTAGCCCGAAATCGACTCCCTGAGAATAGATTCTGAATTGATTAAATCAGTTTTGGCATTAATATGGCATTTTAGTTGTAACAGAGCAGTAAATTTCAAACCTGAATCACAATAATTTTTATACTATGAATCCAAATACAGCGATGTTTATACCCGATTTTTGTTTATGTTAGAATTGTGTTCAAATTCCACAAAAGCATGAAACGTGAACTGCTTAAATTATATATTTCAAATTCATGCATTGATAATTTCTTGTTTGTTTGTTTGTTTTATCTAGCCAGACCCTTTCAGAATGTTGAACTTCGTTTTATGGCAGCTACTGTCACGTTTTTCTCTTTCAACAGTAAAAAAAAAAAACCTTAAACATTTGGTTTTAAACAAACTTAAAAGAAAAATTACTGTTCCGCCGAACGAACGAGACCAACAACATTCATGACAATAGAAACGATGAACGGATTGTTCGTTCTTCGTTTTCATTGTCTTGAATGTGGCTTGTCTTGCCGGAAGAAGATCAAAGAGGTCGAAACGCGTCGTGTTTTGTCTTGTAATTTGTTTTTCCCTCGGCGGAACAGTAATCTTCCTATTTGAGTTTGTTTTATTTTCTGCCCGCAGTCACCCCACTTTGAAACACACCTGGTGTTGTCGACCTCCCACCTGGCTTTTGTCCAAGGAGGCCCAGGTGTGGCTGTCTGATGTGCGTCTGTATGCATAGCATTTCCATGTCTATGTACGTCGATGTATGGGTGTAAGTGAGCCCGTGCGCGCGCGCGCGCGCGCGTGTGTGTATGTGTGTGTGTGGTGTGTGTGTGTGTGTGTGTGTGTGTGTGTGTGTGTGTGTGTGTGACTTCTGGTGGTAGTGGTGGTGGTTGTGTGTGTGTGTGTGTGTGTGTGTGTGTGTGTGTGTGTGTGTGTGTGTGTTGTGTGTGTGTGATTACTTAGTTTAAGAATCTTTCTTGAAGATTTTTTAAATATCATTTTGCAGAATTCGTAGATGAATATTGAACCGTGTGCTCGTAGGAAACAAGTCCTGCCCATGCATACATAGAATTAACGTTTTGTCAACTGTGAGCAGAGCTTTATAGTTTGGTAGTTAAGTAAGACCATGGACATTTTTGTAAAAGTGTGGTGTGGTGGTGGAGTAGAGAAGATGTGTGTGTGTGTGTGTGTGTGTGTGTGTGTGTGTGTGTGTGTGTGTGTGTGTGTGTGTGTGTGGTGTGGGGGTGGGTGAGGGTGGCCGTACGCGGTGGTTGTGTGGTGTGACGTGGTGTGTGTGTGTGTGTGTGTGTGTGTGTGTGTGTGTGTGTGTGTGTGTGTGTGTGTGTGTGTGATTTTGTTCATTATTTCCCCCCATTCTCTATAATAGGTTGCTTCACATGCAATATGCTGAACCCTTTTGTTTTCTTTTTCTTTTTGTTTTTTGTTTGTTTGTTTTTTTGTTTGTTTGTTTTTTTGTTGTTATTGTTTGCTTGCTTTGTATTCTTTTCTCTTTCTTTATCATATCTAATCAATTTCCTCTCAATAGTCACACATATACCACTGTATCTACAGCTACTCTTGATTTTTACCGTGTGTGTGTGTGTGTGTGTGTGTGTGTGTGTGTGTGTGTGTGTGTGTGTGTGTGCGTGCGTGTGTGCGCGCGCGTGCGTGCGTGTGTGTGTGCTGATCTTAAACAATAAGCTTAAAGCAGGCCTACACGTGTAACGTGTAAGATGTACTGTGCTGCATGAAGCTGTACTTTTTATTCTCTCTCTCTCTCTCTCTCTCTCTCTCTCTCTCTCTCTCTCTCTCTCTCTCTCCTCTCCCTCTCTCTCTCTCTCTCTCTCTCCCTCTCCCTCTCCTCTCTCTCTCTCTCTCTCTCTCTCTCTCTCTCTTCAAGTAAAAGAATTGTATATGCTTAAAAACAATTCAGCAGCGGTATTCTTGAATTCTTTTGTTGTTGTTGTTGTTGTTGTTTTGTTTGTTTTGTTGTGTGTGTGTGTGTGTGTGTGTGTGTGTGTGTGTGTGTGTGTGTGTGTGTGTGTGTGTAAGAAGTTAATCGGGTTCTACCTGTTGCTATGTGCGGTGCTGAAATATGGAGATTAGATAAAGCAGTTGTTCGTATTGGAAAGCTCCACTCATTTGCGCTGAAGAAATTTCTAAGGTTCAGCTTAAGACGACGAATGGTTTAGTGTACAGAGGGACAGAAAGCCACCCTGTTTACATAAATACGTCTGTTCAGTGTATTAGATATTGGTTCAAGATATTAAATTGCCCGTGAAAGCTTACGTGATGCTGATGGTAGAGATGCATGGGTTTCAAGCAGTAGAGAAATATTATTTTAGAATGGGTTTGGAATTGGTATGGCTAAATCAAAGGGTTGAAAATGTCAGTACGTTTCTGCAAGCAT
>CM065716.1:84298044-84305544 GCA_033310375.1 Conus canariensis | reverse complement strand
GGCATTGTTGTAATATTTAGACACTAATAAGACATGCGTCGGTCGGGAATTTGAATAATAGGGCAACTACTTGCTTTTCAATTTCTCAATCCTTTGAACCATTTGTACGTGTTGTATGAGTGTGGTGTGTGTGTGTGTGTGTGTGTGTGTGTGTGTGTGTGTGTGTGTGTGTGTGTGTGTGTGTACGCGCGCGCGTGCATACGTGCGAATGTGCGTGCCTGCGTGCATGCGCGCGCGCGCGCGCGCGTGTGTGTGTGTGTGTGTGTGTGTGTATGTATGTTCGCGCACGCGCTTTGTGTGTGTGTGTGTGTGTGTGTGTGTGTGTGTGTGTGTGTGTGTGTGTGTGTGTGTGTGTTGTTGTTGTTATTTTTGGTGTGGATGTTGTGGTGCTATTGCTTTTTGCTTACGTAATTTGGATAGAAGACAAGAAACCTTAAAAATTGGATGAGAGAGAGAGAGAGAGAGAGAGAGAGAGAGAGAGAGAGAGAGAGAGAGAGAGAGAGAGAGAGAGCTATGACCATTGCATTAACGGTTAGTACCGGCTGCAAAGTGAGACGACTGCAGGCGGAAATCTAAACAAATCTTAAATAAATGTTAGCGAACCGCCAAGAGAATCGTGGACAAACGAGTCACAAGACAAAACACAACGCGTTTCGACCTTTTAGGTCTTCTTCAGGCAAGACAAAAACAAATAATACAACGAAAATGAACGAATTTGGTACTCAGCTTCGATCTCTTCACTCTTCAGCGCAAGGATGCCAGGCGTTGATTTCAACGATGTTAATATAAACATCGATGTTAATATAAACGATGTTAATATAAACATCGTTTTGTGGTGCTGGTGTAGTTTTCAACGACTTTCTTCTTCTATTTCTTCTTCTTCGTTCCCCTTTTTTGTATACTGTACGGTATGGGATCCCTTGGTCTTTGCTGAGAGGTTTCTTTTTGAATAATCCGCAAAGGTTCCTGTACTTTCCACATCTGAGAGGAATTGTTAACTGTCGCCGGTTCCTGTGGGATAGTTTGGAAGTCTGGTTCCTGTTTTCATTTCTATTATTTTTCCCCAAATTTCTTTGGCATCTTTAGGCTCAATAATTTCGGAAGTCAGTGTTTTCTTTCCGCCAGTTAACAACTCTGTTACTGTTATTTGTTGCTATCTTCATATCGGCTCAATTTTCTTCAGGTTTATCTTTGATATGGATCATTTATTTCTCTCTCTCTTTTTTGTGGATTAGTTACAACTTCCTTACAAGCATTATTGCACAAAGAGTTGTCAGAATGACTGGAAAGTTTACAAGCTGTTGATTTGGATGCTAATGCGTCGACTGCTAATAGACTGTTTCTCTGACTGTTGAAACTAATTCATCAACATTTCCGTTTCTAATCTTTTTGAAATCTTGAAAACCAGTAACAGTTTGAAATTTATCGCAGTCTGCTTGCTTGTAGATCTTATGATAGTTTATAGATATCTTGCACAAACGGCATAAGTGCTATGAATATATTTCTTTGAAAAATTAACACAAGAGGCTCGTGGTCACTACCTGATATGTCTTTGTAGGTTTCCCATGAGCAAGACGGTGCTATCCCCGGTTTGTTTGTTTTTTTATCATGAGTCCTTGTGAAAATCCTGTCGTTTATAAGATTAAATGGGTTACTAATAATGTTTCTGACCAAGCGACAACTGGGTACATTTCTTTTCCCAGAAGGGCGAATCATCCCCCCCCCCCCCCCCCCTCCCAGTCTGCCATTCACCACTTTTTTTTTTTCTTTTTTTTGCAGCTGGATTGTACGTAACCATTCAGTGTTTTGTTTGTTTGGGCCTTTGGGTAATAGACTGACGTGACATTTTGTATCAAAGCGTTAATTTTAATTTCATTTTAGTTGAGCATGTGTTGAGTTCTATGATCGTCAACATCACTGACAATACACCAAGACTGTATTCTAGTCCATCATGAATACAGATTCCTGTTCGCATTTTGTTCTTTGTGTCGTGGACTTCGTGTATTGGGTGAGTAATAATACCTTGGAAGATAGCGCAGTTTAGTAAATGTGACGTGGAGAGATTGCAATATGAAGACTTCATATTCATTCTAGGCAGATTGGTGTTTCAGATATGCCGGGTTTCTTGAGAAAGATCTACAGTTCTGTTGATAGAAATGTACTTTGTGCACATTTGGCTGGTCATAATTTTCACTATAAAGCAATTGAATGTCTTCAGAACAATATTTTAGAAATATCATGCAGGTAAAAATTAAAAGTAAATGGAATAAACTATTCAGCATGAAATCAATTCCTTTGAATACTGTTTAAAAAAAAAAAAAGTGTAAAATCTGGAGTGTGAATGTTGCAGTGATTATGGAAATGTTGAAAGCTAGATGGTGTGGGGAAGATTCCGAAAAGAGGAAAACAATATTATAGAGAATAAATATAATGCTGGACAGTAAGATAATTAGAAAAAGTCTTAGCTATATACGCGTCTGCAAGTGAAACGAATGCACTGTCAACTGGCTGAGCGTTCTTGAACAACACCAACGACAAAAATTCGTTTCTGCTCTTATCAATATTTGTCTAATGCTACTAGAAGCATCATTCTTCAAAATTATATGTATCGCTGTGTAGTTGTACCTAACAGCAGGCGTAGTCATCTTCCAGAATGATTATCAGCACCATCAGCGAAGCACATCAATCGTATTCCATCGGAGATCTCCAACTTCCCATTTGTCCTTTTCTTTTGCAGCGTTTGGATTTATTGGAGTGGGAACGACTTGTACATTTTCTTTGATTTTCCTGTTTTCTGTTGTTTTTGTTTACTCTGGTTTCATCTCCTGTTTAGGACGTGCCCAGTTTGTGTGTGTTTCCTTTAGCCCCTTGACGACAACCTTGTCATATCGAAATGAAAGTAAATTTTAAATAGACCAGAGCTGAATCTGAAACTAGATTTTTTTTTCTACATCTGCCTCTTTTCATTTATGTATATTCATATAAAGGTCGCACTTCGTGATTCCTCGAGTTCTGTAAACTTCCTCGCGACCGAAAGAACCTGTAGTTCCCAGTTCTCCGACTCTCCCAACATTTTCTGCGTGTGTATGTGTGCTTTAAGTTTTAGTTATCCATGGTCATTTACGGCACTATCTTACACATTGTGTATCTAAACCCGAGTCATGAGTATACACACACCCATATATATATATATATATATATATAAACGAATAAGTAGTGGGGAAAACAAGTGTAGATTAACAACGTTTCCATCATTATAGTAATGACATGGCAAAGATTTGAAAACAAAAACATATATTATAAAAATGAAAACCCTTCACTAGCTGCATGAGGAAACCATCGCAATCCCTCTCGAAGGCAGATTTACATATGTATTGCCTGCTCCTAGGCCTTTCGTCCGCTGGATCGGAACTCATCAGGGAGACACGCCTGATTGTGTGTGTGCGCTTGACGTCAAATAGAGACACACCACAGTCCATAATTCTGTGGTGTTCTCATCACCAAGGGTTCAAAGAAGAATCCAACAGCACCCCCAAAGCAGCCAGCGAAAGGTAGTAGAATAAAATAAAACGAAAGTGTGGAGAGGTAAAAAGTTGCTGAAAAATTACAAACATTATGCAAACAGTATAAAATGTAGGGGACAATTTTTGAGCCTATGCTTGAGGATCCATTTAAGGATGCAAGGGAGATCAGAAAATATGGAACAGTCTGAGTGGTCAGCTCTGCTGTTCAATAACCCAAGCATTGTCAGCGGCTAAGAATTGTGTAGAACAACCTTTACTTGGATATCCTAAGAGATGCAATCGCCCACTGATTGACCAAACAATATAATGCTGAACAATTAAGTAGTGGGGGAAAACAAGTGTAGGTTAACAACTCTTCCATCATTATAGTAATGACTTGGCAAAGATTTGAAAAAAAAAAAAAAATGTATATTATAAAAATGAAAACCCTTCACTAGCTGCATGAGGGAATCATCGCAATCCCTCTCGAAGGCAGATCTATATGTATCGGATATATATATATATATATATATATATATATATATATATATATATATATATATATATATATATATATATGAAGTGGACACGTTTCAACGTAACGTGTTTTTCTTGCAGCTCTAGTGTCTTTGGGTTTGTTACCTTAAGCGTTTACATACGTGTATGTCTTCAGTTTCTTTTTTACCTTCTTTTATTCGCGAATGCCGTTCAATGAAGCGAATTCAGGTCGATATATACACAGTCTGTCACGGTCGGCTGAACTAACGATTCCCCCAGTCAACCGCGAAGTAACTGAGGCGTGACAAACAGGCCCAGATCGAGGCCTCTGTTTGACGGAGCTAACCTGTTGACCCATTATTCGCATACCGTGACGAAGTATACATCACGTTTTTTTCCGATCACGTTTCACCCAGACCTATGTCCCCGTGCGTTAATTGCAAGATCGACTTAATCTGCTGCATGGAAAATGGTGTTTTAAATAATTCATGAAATTAATAAGGGTAGATTAAAATGGCTGCTTGAATTGTTCACAGGATTCTTGCCCACAAGTATTGTTTTAAATGCTAATGGAGTTTGCCCTACAACAAAAAGCTTGCTGTGTTGGAGTGGGAGAGATTCCATCGTTTTGGAGCTGTGAACATGTCAAAAGCTTTTCGAACTCCCTGGAAAAAAGGTGTTCAATGAAACCGAAGCATTGTCATTTGATTATATACTAGACTGACGTGCTTCAGGGCTGATGAATGTCTGAGTATCGTCGTTGTTGTTGTCATGCTATCACAATCATAATCGTACATTGCTGTTTATGCGAAAATGATGTTTTCACATGTAGTTCAAACCCACGACAAATGTGTGTTATATAACCAATGATTTTTAAAACTACTCGTTTATAGCTAGTTTGGGGCGAAACATGATAGACGTGTGGGAATGAAGATGCACCGGGTAAAACGTGAGTGGGTAAAACGTGAGTGGGTAAAACGAGATTACGCAAAACGTGGCTCACCTGAGACGAAGACAGAACGAACGATTTTTTTTTTTTTTTTTTTTTTTTTAAGGGAAAAAAAAATCAGAAGCACTAGATGGCTCTTAATTTCATCCGGCCCTCAGGAAAAGGAAAATGTTGATGAGAGACAAAATCACCATGGCACTTTCTTGCATGGACAGGGAAAATGCAAAATACTATTCATGTCGTATAAGCGGTTCTATTATAAAATAAAACCAGAAAATGCTAGAGAATTACTTGCAGAACCAATCCTTTACAACGAACATTTTAAAATAGGAAATAAACTAATAAAACACAAAAACTGGAACAACAGAAATGTATTTAGAGTATCTGATTTGTTCAAAGCAAATGGAGATTCACTATCCCATGAGGAATTCAGAACAAAGTATAACATTGAAATAGATTTCCTATCTTATGGTAGATGTACATTATCCATTAAACGATACATCAGAGAACAAGGGTTTGAGAATGAGATAAAAGATAACATTGAAGCAGAAGTCAACACAGCACTAAAGAAAATATATTCTGTAGATAAAGGTTCCAAAACTTATTACAGATTATAGTAAAAGATAACTGGGAACCAAACTGTTGTGCAAAATGGACGGAGAAGCTGAATAGACAGATACCTTGGAAGAAATGCTTTAGAAAAATTCATCAAATTAAGGATATTAAGCGAAAATGGATGCAAATGAGAATAGTGCATCGTATAATTGCAACGAATGTAGCTCTGAAAGAAATGGGAATAGTAGAAAGTTATAACTGTAGTTTCTGTGAAGAGGAAAAAGACAGCATTGAACATATGTTCTGGAGATGCATACACGTCAATGAGTTCTGGAAATCATTGCAAGAATTAATAAAAGGAAAGTGTTTAATAGCGAATAACCTGTCTCTGACTGAAAACACAATAATATTTGGAGCAGATGACAATTCCACAACTGATACTGCATTCGATCTTATAATACTGATAGCCAAACACTACATTTTTAGCTGTAAAATAAACAAATGTAAGCCTTCAATAACAGTATTTCTAAAAATACTAAAGAGAAGATATAATCTTGAAAAATACATAGCAACTGTACAATTGAATCTGCTAAAATTTAACACTAATTGGATCAATTATGAAGTATTATTTGAAAATTGATAATCAAAATCATAAGATACCTGGATTTAATACGTGCATGAGAGGATATGTTCAGGATGTGTAGGTAATTTCATATGGTAATTATGAAGTATTATTGAATATTGATAATCAAACATAAGATACCTGGATTATCGTGCATGAGAGGATAGTCAGGATGTGTAGTAATTCCAATATGGTATTCATTCTTGGTGTGGTTGTAGCCTGTGGCCCGCGGCTTGTCTGGCATGGTGGCACCGCGGCTGGGACCCGTAGGCCGATCGGCAACTTTGTTGGTAGGTTGGCTTGTTGGCTGGTCGGCGGGGCGCGGCTGTGGCGTAGCGATGTCATATTGGTAGCGGGCTTAAGAGCACATAATTAACTTTCTTTTGATTGTTAAAGAAATATGGAGACACAAATGGACGGGATTTCGGTGCTGGTGTGTACACTCAGCTGGGAAATGCTTAAGTCTGTTTAAATCTATATTTTGAAGGATCATTACAGTGAACATAATTATGTTATGCGTTATATACAACAGCTATCACATGGTACCACACGGAGAAAACATTACTTCATTATTATAAATTGTATAATTATGTGTATTGTTTAAGTATTATGAATTCATAAGAAGAGAGAAAGTGGGAGTGTGGGTGGGTAGGGAGGGGGGGGGGTGTGAGTGGAGTGAGCGGGTGTGTTTGTTTGCCTTTATGTGCTTGTAGTTTGTAAGAACTCAGAGGATTGTGCTTAGTGATTTTTGTTTGTTTGTGTATGTGTGTATATCCAACGAAAAGAAAACAACCTTTCCTCGGCATATATTGAACTCTCACTCAAATCCATTCAAACCGAAAAAAAAAAACTCGTTTCTAATAAGTTTCACGGATTATTTACTACAATATTGTCAAACATGTACAAATACGGTTAACAACAAAAAATATGTGATAATTTGCATCCGGAAATGTACAGCAAAGAGAAAGATCATGCTGATGAAAGAATGGAGAAGAGAGAAAGAAGGAACTGTGGAATGGAAGAGAAAATGAGGAAAGAAATAAAAAAATGTATTTAAAAAAATGCAAAATACATCCATGAAATTCATCATTTTTGGAAAACATTATTGTTAATTAAGAAAGAACATGTTTGTTAATTAAGAAAGAACATTTGAGAGAGAGAAAAAAAATAAACACACATATGACGTGAAGAGAGGGAGGGAGGGAGGCAGTGGCAGGACAAAGAGAGAGAGAGAGAGATAGAGAGAGAGAGAGAGAGAGAGAGAGAGAAAGGGGAGGGGGTGGGGGGGGGCGGGGCAGGGAGAAGAAGGGTGATTGTCAATCCGTTAAGTCGTTTAGTCATATTCCAGTCTTTTTGCAACAAAAGTAGTCTCT
>CM065716.1:84288044-84293044 GCA_033310375.1 Conus canariensis | reverse complement strand
TTGGTATGGATGACACGTTACACACAGCATGCACCTTCCCCGAGGTTGGAGTGTGGCTGCCTTAATGGCGGGATTTAAAAAAAAAAAAAACGGAAATGCACACAAAACTCCACTCCCTTTTTTGGGCAGATGGGATTAATCCTTGCCTGTCTATACAGGGAGTGTCGGCAGAAGTATCAGACTGCGAACGCGACAAAAACAAAGAAGAAAGAAAAAAAAAACACACTGAGTACGACTGCAAATACAGTCGGTAGAGATCGCGTTCTTCAATGCCTTTGGGTTGCCATTGCTTTCATGGCAGACAGACCTTTTCTGCATTTAAGTACGATAATTCTCAACATGTTTTCTAAAGTCGCATTCTGTTAAAGCCTAAGCCCAAGTAGCATAGGTCGTCGGTTATTCGATTTATGTTCCATTGAAGGAAACTAGTGAGGGTAATTGTCCAGATGCCTGGTTGTTGAGAGTGCAGGCAGAATGGCTGAGCAATGTTCTGTAGTTGCTGCTAGAGGGTTTCGCATCTTTCTTTCAGCATTCCTTGACGGTTTGCCATGCACACTGCTCGTGTTCTGTGAGTGATCGAGATCTGTCTTGTGGTAACCATGTACTTAATTGATCTCATCTTGGGGGCTAGTGTACTGATTTGTGGTCTCAACTTTTGTTTTTCTTTTCTTTTCTTTTTTTTAATTAACCAGAGTCCAGGAAGAAATCAGCTTCTGTCACCACGTACTTACTGAGCAAAGACCAGGTTTTCTTTTGACTTCAACTATATTAAGAGTTTATCATCATCATCATCATCATCATCATCATCATCATCATCATCATCCTCCTTCTCCTCATCTTCGTCATCAATGTCATTATTTTTTTCATTATTATTATTATTATTATCATTATTGTCATCATCATCATCATTATTACATTATCATCATTGTTATTATTATTTATTATTTTATCATCATCATCTAGTAGTAGTAGTAGTATATAGTATTGTTGTTGTTGTTTTTCATTAAAAATTTTCATGCATCTATTGAAGTGAATGCCCCAGGCGTTTACGATAAACAAGAATACACATCAAATTGCAAGTCATAGAACAGGCAATACACATACACATACAAAAAACGCACCCCGCACTCACAAGCTGGCTCCACATCCACGGACAACCAACGAGCTTCGCCTGCTCCCAGTGACTCTCCACCCTTCATCCCCCCATCAAACAAAAACAGTTCCTTCAGATGAATAAACACAGGCATCCACACACATGGAATACTCCAGAAAACAGTGACGTCACATGTTCATATATATCGAATCAGATGGGAAAAGAGACGTTTTCCAGTTTGACTTAAAGAGGACAGAGAGGCAGAGTACCTGAGTTCATGTGGGAGAGTTGCAAATGAAAGGGACCTGATAAACAAAGGAATGCTGACCAAACGTTTCAGTACGAACAAAGGGAATGTGGACGAGACGAAGAAGAACGGAGTCCAGGAATGGGTGTACAAGTGCAACAGATAAACAGATATTGAAGACAGGAGGATTCAACAGATTTCTAGCAGAGAAATGCAACTTTGTAGGAGATACTTTGCTGAACAGGGAGCCAGTGGCGAGAACGCAACAGTGAGGATATAATCATGGTCAAGTGTTAATGAGCGACAGATTAGGTGGCAGGATGATTTTGTTCTTCACAAACCGAGGGGAAAAATTCTTGTTAGAATAGCTGCAAAGCTGACAACGACACAGACTATTGCTCTGTGTTTGCAGGTCAATAAGAGTTTCAGCCAGTAATGCCACATCATCAGCCGTTAATGATATAAACAGTTCAAAATAATCATGTGTAAAGGTTGCACCATGTCTGTCTTCTCTTATCACTTCTAATGCTAATTCGTTGATAGATAAAGAAAACAATATAGGCTGCAAACATCACCTTGTTTTACCCCACGAGTACAATTAATATACTGAGTCAGTTTAGCTCCGTATCCGACCCAAGCTTTTACATTCATATACATACTGCAAACAGATTTATACAAGTTGCCTTTAATTCCATTTATCAAAAGGATCGGCCATAACAAGGTAAGAATCAAACGCCTTTTCAAAATCAATGAAAGCATAGTTTACAGTTGAAACAAAACCGTTTTCATATTAATGCCAACAAAGTAAGTATATGGTCAATTGTGTGTGTGCAAGAAAGAAAGAAAGAGAGAGAGAGAGAGGGAGACAGACAGACAGACAGACAGACGGACGCACAGACAGACAGACAAGTAGACAGATAAGTAGACGGACGGACGGACCGACAGACAGACAAACAGGTAGACAATCACAAAAAAGAGAGAGAAAAGAGAGAGAGAGAGAGAGAGAAATCAAACACGCGCGCTCAGGTGCACACACACACGCGCGCGCGCGCGCACGCACACACGCACGCACGCATACACGCACGCACGCACGCACGCACACACACGCACACACACACACACACACACACACACACACACACACACACACACACACACGCACACACACACACACACACACACACACACACGCACACACACACAGATCGTTCAGATCCGTTTGTTTACCGACATGAATATTTCATGTGGCCGTACACAGTTATGTCATGTTCCAATCGTAATGGTATTAAGGGAAATTTTTATCTGTAGCGGGCAGGACAGCCCGTTTAATAAACTGTGTGTGTGTGTGTGTGTGTGTGTGTGTGTGTGTGTGTGTGTGTGTGTGTGTGTGTGTGTGTGTGTGTGGTTAGGTCACTAAATAGGACTAGAAAAAAAAGTGTGCTTGCTAGTGTTCGTGCGTGGGTTGTTGGTGAGTGCGCGCGCGCGTGTTTGTGTGTGTGTGTGTGCACACGCACGCAAGCAACCATGTGTGCGTATGTGTGTGTGTTTATATACGTGCGTGCGGGCGCGCGCGCGCGCGCGTGTGTGTGTGTGCGTGCGTGCGTGGTGTGTGTGTGTTGTGTGTGTGTGTGTGTGCACGCGCGCGTGCATTCGTGCCTGAATGTGTGTGTGTGTGTGTGTGTGTGTGTGTGTGTGTGTGTGTGTGTGTGTAGGTGTGTACGCGCGCATGCAAGCATGTGTGTGCATGTGTGTGTATGTATATAGAGAGAGAGAGAGAGGAGTGTGTGTGTGTGTGTGTGTGTGTGTGTGTGTGTGTGTGTGTGTGTGTGTGTTCACGCGCGTGCATGCGTGCATGTATGTGGATATGCATGTATATGTGTGTGTGTGTGTGTGTGTGTGTGTGTGTGTGTGTGTGTGTGAATGTATGTGTGTGCGCACGTGCGTACGTGCGTGCGTACGTGCATGCGTGCGTGCGAGGGACGCGCGCCTGTTCGTATGTGAGTGTCAGTGCGCGCGCGCGCGCGTGCATGTGTATGTGTGTACATTTTTGTGTGCGTGCGCCTGCGCGCGTGCGTGTGTGTTTATGCTTTTCGTGTGTATGTCTTTCTATCTCTCTAGTGTTGGGGAAGGCGGCAGGGCGGGGTGGTGGTCGGGTGGCACAGGCTTGGAACGGGCAGGGACAGGACCTGCTGTGTTACTTTCACAACAAATGAAATGTGCCCATGCATATCATTTCTTTTGAGGCTCCGAAGAACTACGCCAGTAGCTGGGACTCGGCTGTCTTGGCACGGGGCCGATCGTACGATAAGAAATAATGCCATTAAACCCACTCTCCACCAGCAGAGTGGAGGACAGGGGGAACTATAACACAGAGAGAGAGAGAGAGAGAGAGAGAGAGAGAGAGAGAGAGAGAGAGACAGACAGACAGACAGACAGACAGACAGACAGACAGACCGAGACAGAGACAAAGAGAGACAGACAGAGAGAGGGATTTACATTGCTGTCGTGTCTAGACTGCAGATAGTTTAAGGAGAAAGGTAAACGAACATTAGAAACTAGATAAACACGGATCCATAGCTTTAGTTTCAAGTTACCTATCAACAAGAGCTGCTGTCTTTGTTTTTGATTTCAAACTCAGTTTCAGCTCACATTTTGGCCAGCAAGTCACCCTAAGCGGTCGCCACGTAGAAAAGAAAATTTGATCATGAGAGGTTACAAAGTGTGATGACTTGCAGGCAGAAGTTCTAACATTAAGTTATGGTGTTCGTGATCATTGTTTTTGTTGTTATTATTGTTTTCGTTCCTTCTTTACACATTGTCATAGTAGTTTTAATGTGTATCCACTTCACTTCAACCACTTCACTCCTCTCTTTCTATTTCATAATTCTAATTTTGCATCCACCCCCATGTTTATTATTTATAGGTAGTTGTGTTTGTTAGTTTTATTATTATGCAATTATAATAGCATTATGTACCACTACCTCTTTGGGTCTTAATCACTGTCATGTTACTCGGAACCCTCTGCACCCCCAACCTCTTCGCGCAGTTCTTTCCATTTCACAAGCCTAGATTTTCACCCGTGCCACAGTTTGCACAAAAACAAGATGAATGACTGTATGTCCTTTCTTTCGATGTTTTAAATGCTGTTTGTCCTACCTGTATAAGAGCTTTTAAAGAAGAGCTAACAGGTCGAAACGCGTAGCGTCTGTTTCATAATTTGCTTCGGCAGCTCGGTAATTCCATTTGTGCTTTTATATTCACAATGAGAAACAAACAAACAAAGAAGCAAGCACAGCAAACGAGCAGCCTCAAAGGAAGCACATAGCCCTCTGTAACACAATTGTGGCAGGGTTTTTGATATCTTGTAGGAAAATAAAACTAGCCGTGCGGGTGTTACCACCGTTTTGCTTGATGCTAAACCTCAGATAAAGGAAACAGTAAAACAACAGCAACAAAATTCAGTGTCACAAAATACACAATAAATATGTATACCAATGTATGTATGTATAGACACACACACACACACACACACACCGCGCGCGCGCGCGCGCGCGCGTTTAGGCGCGCGCCTATCTGCTGGTGAGAAATGTACTTACAATTGAATAATTATGCCTGTTGTAAATGTGTACAAATATCCGGAAAGCTACTTTTCCACTAAAA
>CM065716.1:84220544-84278044 GCA_033310375.1 Conus canariensis | reverse complement strand
GCCATTAGCAAACGAACCTAAAAATAATTTTACTGACGGACCTAACATCCTGTACACTGTATTGAATATGCAAAAGTCAGGCATGAGAACAAAAAGTTACCGCAGAAAACAGAATGTAATGATAGATTAACAAACGAACTGACAGCCTCAATAAAAAAAAAAAAAAGAAGAGTTTTGGGGCATTGTCCATAAAGCATCTTTTAAACAATCCGGTATCGACGATCGGTTTCACAATCAAAAATACAAACAAACAACAAAAGAACAACAACACAAAACAACAAAAAACAGTATGACAGGAAATAATAGTTCAAACGAAGATGTCTCATGATGAGGTCAACTTTCACATGAGCCACATTATTTCTACGAAGGAGGTATTACATGCGCTTACAATGTTTAAAAACCACAAAGCTGTCGGATCTGATGTGTCACCAGTGAACTTTACAAGACCTCATGTGATGAGGTGACTCAGATTTTTGTGAAATTGTTCGGTGCTATATTTTGATCAAAATCTCTTATCTTGCCACTTCTTTTTATTTTTAAAGGAGACAGTAATGGCCCTAAGAACAAGAAGATATTTCTCTCAGCGACATTTGTAGTAAAATGTTCAGTATGATAGTTACGGAAGAGTACAAGAATGGATAGAAGAAAATAACCGACCTGTGAGTATGAAGCTGGTTTTAAGAAAGGTTATTCAACAGTTGATCATATGATTCTCCCATGGCCGTCATACAGAAACAGTTTGCTTATTTTGCCTTTGTAGACTTTGGAAAAGCATTCGAATATCTAACTTGAAATTTACACTGGCCTATTCTTGTAAAGAATGGTGTAACAAGTAAACTCCATAAGTATATCAGAAGTATGTACGATAACAAGAAATGCGGGGTTAGATGCGGTACCAAATTTTACAGACTTTCTTGATGTAGCCTACATCTGGTGCAAAACAGGGTGACGTATGCAATCCTGTACTCTTCTGTCTTTTCATAAATGAACTGGCTGATGAAGGAACAAATAATGGAAGGCATGGTCCCACTTTTTCTCTGCGATGCCCTTAAACCGTTCACTATGTCGTTAACAGTTGACATGAACTTGTCAGAAACTTACATTGAATTACATGATCAACTGAATAATTTGCACGGGGCTGCTGCATCATTTCAGCTGAACATTAATACGAATAAAAGCACTATTTCGTAAAAGTGGATATTTGGCTGCGAGGGAAAGATGGATGTACAATACAGTTGTTATAGCAGTATCAATGCTTACACGTTTAGTTCAGCTAACAAGATCTGCTAACAGAGCACACACACAAAAAACCATGATTGTTTGTAATCAAAAGGCTAGTATCAATCAATAATACTTTGTGTTTGAGATTCTGTGTGTACATGATTGTGTTATTTTTGTTTGTTTTTGTTTTGTACGTGATGTTTTTTTTTGTTTTTTTTTCTCCAGTCATTCGTAAATGGCTGTTCCTTCTCTCTCATATCGCAAAGTGAATGAAAAGATCAAATTATTGTTGTCGCTGTTGTTGTAATTGTTGTTGTGATTGGTGGGGGGTGGTGGTGGTGGGTGGTGTGGTGTGGTGTGGTGTGTGTGTGTGTGTGTGTGTGTGTGTGTGTGTGTGTGTGTGTGCTGTGTGTGTGTGTGCGTCCGCGTGCATGCACGCGCATTTGTGTGTTTCTGTATATAGTATGCACCTGAGCGCCATATGTGTGTACAATTGCGTGTGCGTTCTCGCGCGCACATGGGTGCGTGCGTACGTGGTTGCGTTTGCGGGTACGCTTTCATGCGTGCACATTTCCTGATAGTTTGAAACACACGAAGTTCTTCAGTACTGTACCCCATTATGAAACCTGTCACTCTGTTTCTCTGTCTACTTTTATATCTGTCTGCTTATCTAATTATCTCTTTATCTGTTCGACCATATTTTCGTTTTTGTTTATTCTCAGCGCGACGGAGAACCCCAGTGCTGACGATGCCAATTGCTCCCCCTGAATACGAGGCCCCAGGGCACGAACCCCCACCCTATCACATCGCTATGACCGCCAGTGCAGGCTCCGACACCACTGTCCGCTCTGGAGACCCCGGGAACCCCTACACCCGGCAAGTGACCTCTCTGCCAGGGTACATCATGGATCCTGCAGAGTATCACGCTTACGGTGAGCCGTGGACTTGTCTTACGTGTATATGTGCACAAGAGATTGGTTGGTTGGTGGCTGACCGGCTGATTCGTTGATTGGTTGATTAGTTGGTTCTTTGGGTGGCTTTTTGGGTCGGTTAAGATTTTGGCTTTGTTGTCTGGAAGCTAATGCGTTGTCTGCTAGAAACGTGAGGCATTCGATCCATCTCTTCAGACGAATGTATGAAAGGAATTATGAAATTATGAATGAACTCATGACATTGAATTCTAAGTCTCTGTCTCTGTCTGTCTCTGTCTCTGTCTCTCTCTCTCTCTTCGGCATTTGTAGATATCTGTTGTCGCACTGCATCGTAGTATAACTTTGAACGTTGAAAATACTTTTTTGTCAACAGGTTGACACCAGTCATAAACATATATTACAGTTTTACAATCTGCATTTGTGAAGGTGTGGTTGCTTATAGTGGCCGTTGCTGTTATTAGAACCACAAACAACGTAAACTGACTTCAAATAAACGGTTTTTGGTTTTGTCCTGGACAGATAACTTGTCGATGGCGTCCACCGCATCCATAGTAACTGCGTCCAGCCCGCCACCGTACTCCTCACCGCCACCCGTCAACAACAACAGCCAACGCCAGCACGGACAGGCTGATGTCGTACTTTAGCATTGGCCTCGCCGCGGCTTCTATGTTCCCAATGTCTACAGTCAGCAGAATCCCTTGGAAGTGGTCAGAAGACCTTGAGTGAGGTCTTAGTATCCATACAAGTTCCGCCAAGAACTTAATTCATGTATTCTTGGATATTTGGAAGTGTTCTGTGGTCTAATACATACAGATATCATTTAAACCTTTTTTTTTTTCTTAGAGATGTTTGGAAATATGGATGAATTCTTTAGGTGTCCATACAAATATCAAAGTCTTCATATCAAATTACACCTCTGATTCAGGTGTCCAAAGGGGTATCTCATAGCTCCGCAGCTGAGCACCAAATTCACAATAACATGTTGTGAGTTCGAATCGGAATGTCATTTAGACCTATTCTTTTTATTTCAGAGATATTTTGAAATATGGACAAATTCTTTAGATGTTCATGCAAACACTAAAGTCTTCATATCAAATTACACCTCTGATCCAGGTGCCCAAAGGGGTAGCTAGCAGGCTCCGTGGCAGGGCGCCGAATTCACAATAACATGTTGTGAGTTAAAACCCAATAGACGCCCAACGTAAATATGGGCAATATTTGCCGCCCATATCAGCATGCTGTCGTTCTGGTCATACTAGTGTGGTGTTAGGTAGGTGCTCTGTCTACGCTCACCTGGGACAGTGTGTATAACCTATCTATTCTATTACATCGGATCACGTACAACCTTTGGTCGGATGGATGGATGCTAAACCTGAATGTAATTAACTAAACCTTGTCCAAGGAATAACATAAATATCCTGAGTGGTGACGTTTCAACAGGTCAGGGTATCCATGTAAATGTCTAGGATTTTAGATAGAAATTTCACCTCTGATCTACATGTCGAAGGAACCTAAGACCTTAGACAAAATGTTCTCTCTGATCAAGGTTTTCCAGGAAATAAGACAAGATCATTGGGATGACCTAGATCCAGATGTCCGTGGAAATGCCATAGACTAATTTTATCACTTTTCATGGTTTTTGAGGAATTATACCAAACCTTCTGAAGGAACAAGCTGTTCGGTTCATGCACATGTTGAAGACCACAGTTAAAATGATCTCAATCAAGTCCGGCTGTCTAAGTAAATAATGAAAGACTGTGCTAACTTACCTGAACGTTTCGTTGGTTAGGTCCCCATAAAATAAATACAAAGTATTGAGATGAAACTATCTTCAAGTGTTTGTGTTCATGAACATTCAGACTAACAAAATAGTTTGTTTTTAGACGTAGGTGTATATGGGAATTCTTAAAGACTACGAACGCCCGAGTTAGGAGAACCCTGGTGTACATGAATGGGCAGACCAGTTATGAAAAAAATGAACAGCACAAAAAGAGAAAATTCAAAGATATTTTTTGACTCTGCAGTGCCAAATGGAACTAAAAGAGAAAGAATAGAATTCATTGCTGCTGTTTAATCCCGTTTTCCCCTGAAAATTCCGTCCAGTCTCATTAAACCTGTCTATCACTGGTGTGAGTGATTAACAAAATTATGTATATACATACATACATATGTTACATGTGTATGTATGTATGTATATATATATATATATATATGTGTGTGTGTGTGTGTGTGTGTGTGTGTGTGGTGTCGACTTCAACAATTCAAAGCTGTTTGGGACAGTAGCTGTGCCTTGCTTTCTTGACAGAACCATGATGCGAGAATACTACCGGACAGTGCGACAGAAGTTCTGTACATAATTGATTTTAAATCACATGTCGATGCTTGTGAGTGATATTTTATTCACACTAAGTCGTCCTTTGGTGGTTAGAATGTACCATGGTATGGTGCAAATGAGTTTGACTGAAGATTTCAGTGCTAGCCATTTTTATCATGCAAATGTAATTATTTTTGTCAATATAATCCGATGCGGACAATGAATAAGACGGTGTTTGAAATTGTACTTGTGTGGGGAGAAATGTAACTGTGTGAAGCTTCTTTAGGTTTGCCTGGGTGGTAATCCTGATAATAGTTGTGTGGATTAAAGCGGACTTCTTCAGCAAACTTTTTCATGCCACCTTTGTTAAACATGACGGATTTTTTTTGTTGTTGTTGACTATAAACAGGATGGAAACTTTTGGTTTTCTTTCCCTAACGGGAGAGGCGGAAGAACCATTTGACGTTTTTTTTGTTGTTTTTTTCTAAAGTCTCAAAGTTTTGTTGTCATTTTTCCTTAGTGCTTATGTTGGAAAACTAAAAAAAAAAAAAAAAAAAAGCATTGATCAATGGTTTCAAAGGTGTTGCATTATTCAGGGCGTGGGCTGTCTGATGGTGGCGTGAAGAGAGGAGGAGGCAGTGGAGAGTTGCATTATTCAGGGCGTGGGCTGTCTGATGGTGGCGTGGAGAGAGGAGGCGTGGGCTGTCTGATGGTGGCGTGGAGAGAGGAGGCGTGGGCTGTCTGATGGTGGCGTGAAGAGAGGAGGCGTGGGCTGTCTGATCTTGGCGTGAAGAGAGGAGGCGTGGGCTGTCTGATGGTGGCGTGAAGAGAGGAGGCGTGGGCTGTCTGATGGTGGCGTGAAGAGAGGAGGCGTGGGCTGTCTGATGGTGGCGTGGAGAGAGGAGGCGTGGGCTGTCTGATGGTGGCGTGAAGAGAGGAGGCATGGGCTGTCTGATGGTGGCGTGAAGAGAGGAGGCATGGGCTGTCTGATGGTGGCGTGAAGAGAGGAGGCGTGGGCTGTCTGATGGTGGCGTGAAGAGAGGAGGCGTGGGCTGTCTGATGGTGGCGTGAAGAGAGGAGGAGGCAGGGGAGAGTGAAGAAGGGCAGGGAGGGGCCAGTAAATGAGGAAGAACTTCAAAATAGCCAAAAGGGGCGCAACCAAGGAACAGTTTTTTTTTTCTTGTATGTTTGTTTGTTCAGCTGACGCCGAAATGCTTTAAAAAAAAAAAAAAAAAAAAAAAAGAAAAAGCAACCAAAAAGAAACAAAAGAAAAAGAAAAAAAAAATTCCTCAGAAATCATGGAGCTATAAACTGTGCAAAGAAGCAGTAAAGCATGTTATACCCAGTTTCCTAAGAAAATATGAAAAATAGCATACTGAACATCAAAGATGTTGGGGTTTTTTTTTGTTTATTTGTTTTTTTGTTGTTGTTTTTTTTTACAAAGTTCTGTAGCGAGAAAACGGGAACACATCCAAAATATTTCTTTAAGCATATTCATACTCTGTGCCATCTCTCTCTCTCTCTCTCTCTTTCTGCTTTATCAACACAAATATGTGTCCCGTTGTTGAACAAGATCTGGTTTTTCCCCTCTTGTTGTTATTGTTGTTGTTGTTGTTGTTGTCGATGTTCGTGTACAGATTCTGGATTTGAAAATCTGTTTGGGATATATACACTTACTCTGGAATAGGAATGTTAACAGTGGAGAGGAGGGGGTGGGCACAGAGAAAGAAAATGGGAATGAAGAACAGGGCATCAAAGCATTCATTTTTTTTTTTTTTCAAAATGTAATTCAGTGCGCGCGCTCGTCTGTGTGTGTGTGTGTGTGTGTGTGTGTGTGTGTGTGGTGTGTGTGTAAACAAACTGGAAGGAGTGGAGAGGGGTGGAAGGGGAGAGAGGGAAGGATGAGAAAATGGAAATGAAGAAGGCGTTAAATTGCAAAAAGTATATTCGTATTTTATCCCCCCCCCCCACTCCCCCCCACCCCCCTACCCCCACCCCCCCTCTCCCTACTTGCCCGCCACCCCCACCCACTTACCGCATATAAATTCACAATGTAAATACCTCATTTATTTGGAGCGGAGTGAAATTGGTATCAAGTTTGCTGTGCAGAATTCCCTATAGGCCTGCTATTGGTTTAATATATCATTATGATATACATGTCAAATGTGTTAACGACATCTCTTTGTTTTCCCCATATTATGTGCTCTTAGCAACACACTCTCTGGGGATGTATCACAGATAAATGTTTGCTTGTCTATTCCAGCTATTTAATATGAACATCAATAAGTACTAAAGACATTGAAAACTGGAATAAAGTGGAAGAAGGACAGAGAGAGAGAGAGAGAGAGAGAGAGAGAGAGAGAGAGAGAGAGAGAGGAGGGGGGAGGGAGGGAGAGCGAGATGTATCAACGTACCATACAGTTTTAAGTTGAAGAAAAAAATCTGTTCTAAGAGATGTCATTGTAATATACTGAAGTGATGTTATTGTATTAGTTATGAGTCTACAGGTCAGAGAGAGAGGAGGAGAGAGAGAGAGAGAGAGAGAGAGAGAGAGAGAGAGAAGAGAGAGAGAGTTTTACAGATTTAAAACCGAACAGCAAATTTGTCCGTGTTTAATATATGATCAATGACTTTGTGATGTTGCTTTTGATGTACCAAATGCGGGTGTGAAATTAGGGTTGAATACGGCTTACATTAACATCTCTTTTCTTCGTGTGCGTCAACATATGCAAGGAGTATGGGGTGGTAATGGCTTGGGCCTAAGTGCCACGCATGTGTAAATCAACCTTCAAAAAATGGTGTCACTGAAGCAATGATTCCGTGAGCATTTATGTACAATTTCTCCCTTTTTGCTACCCATGGATTATGATTTTCTTTTTTATTGTTTTCTTTTTTTGTGCGATAGTTTGCTTTGGTCACACATCACATGAGCTTTTGACTAATATTACATTTTCATGTGCCTGTTAACTGACCTGTGATATCCATGCAAGTGCATGCGACTGTGCTTCCATTATATGCTGTGATATCTCTTTCTTTTGTATCATGGGAATGATTTCCGTTGTCCTCTATTCTCTCAAGGCCAGTTCACCAAATGCTTCTCTGCACTACTTTCTGCTTCACGAGCTAACGACAGCCGTCTTCTGACAAGAACACTGTCACTGTTTTTGACTTTGCCATTAACGTGTTTAAGTCTGTGTACTAAATCAGTAGAAGGGGATGTTTCCGTTACACGTATCTCAATGGAGAAAATAGAGGAGAGTTGTTTTTAAGTTGTATTGTGGCCCAGCCATCCTCTCGGTGTTCTTTCATGGCTGTCACTCCGGAGAGGAAGAATCCTGTACAGAAAAAAGCCACCAATACAACAGACCAATCAACTACAGCAATTCATATCACGACAGCTAAACTATTAAGGATAGGAGGAGTAAGCAATCATGAGAGGATGGTGGAAAGTAAGCTATCATGAGAGGATGGTGGCTGCCGTTACGATTAATTTCTCATTCCTGACGTTTTCTCCCGTATTATATTGATAAAAGTATACAACTGATGTATATGACAGTGCCTAAATAATCGCATGAAGGAGCTGTAAGACAACCTGACACTGCAGAATGAACAGTTTGTGCTCATTCTTAATAATAATTATTGTTTATCTAGTTGGCAGAATTTAAAAACCAGGCTCATCGTCAGTTTTAACACGAGGAAAACAAGCGCACGCACTCTTTTAGTTTAGCACAAACACTGGTGAATGGGCCAAGGGGACAGAACACAGTTGAAAAAGAAATTAAGTTTTGTTCATCAAAAAAAAAAAAAAAAAAAGGCGAGTCAAAGAGAGTGACATAAGAGGGGAAATTACTTGGACAGAATTTCCTGAAGGCGGAGAAACAAGTTATAATGCTCCCCCCCCCCCCCCCCCCCAATCCTTCCCCTCCAGCTCCACCCCCCGGCCCCGTCTCCAGCATCCCCATGGGGACCCGGGAAGAGCATGTATAATAGCCCACGGTATGTGGGGTGCTCTGTACAAAATGCCAGAGAGAGCTACCAGGAAGAACAGTGATCGCATACTTACAGTACAATTTTTGTTTTTCTTCCTATGAATGGGAATCACGAGTGGGGCACTGATCATCATGTAACATTGTTTGCCTACTGTTTTGATTTGCATGATTATTGATAGCGCTAAATGCATTGATAGGACTTGTCACATTCATCTGCCAAAGAAAGTGGGGGGAGGGAGGAGGGGGGTGGGGGTGGGGGACAAGATAGGGAAAAAAAAAAAAGTAAAAGAGAGGAAAAGTAAAAAGAAAGGGAGAACATACGTGGGAAAAGGTAAGAAAGAGACGAACAAACAACAGTAAGTGAAAAGTATTAAAAGATTGGAAATGATAGGAGAAAGTAGGAGTAGTTAGAGAAAGCTAGGAAAGGTAAAAAGGCAGGAACAAGTATGGAGGGCAGGAGAAAGTAGAAGGGGGTGTGATAAAGTCGGAAGTGAAGTAAAAAGCTGCAAAAGGTACGACAAAGCAGTTCTGCTTGAATGCACTGCTGATTCCCTCTTCCATTCTCCACTGCCTGTCCCATTTGGATCCTTGAACTCAATTTTCAAATTAATCTCGAATTAAGTCTTTGGTTAAACTTTCTCTTTGATCTCACAAGCAGAATGAATGAGGCATGGTAACTATGTGTGCTCTCATGCATGTACAAGCATGTGTGTGGCGCATGTGTGTGTGTGTGTATGCTTGCCACTCAACTGCAGTTATTGATAGTCTGCAAGCATATCATGTGTGAGAGAGCTAACATGTGTACAGGCATGCAATGTGTGCGCTATGTGTACGCATACATGTCACAGTGGATGGATGCTCCATTTTGACTTGCTCATCATAACATGCCTGTCTATAATTATTTGCATGAGCTTTTTCTGAATGGCTTTAAACATGAAATGAGAACTGGAAAAAAATGTACAAAAACAAGTAATATTATGAATGAATCATATTGGCTGACCTCATCTCTGATGAATCTTTGATCCACGCATTTCCTGCTTGAAGAGTATGTCTTTTATATAATACTTTTCTTTTGTTGGTCTGTTGTTGTCGCTTTTCTTGAGGTGTGGTGTTGATAATTACGGCCAGGAAAGTGGATTCTGGAAACAAAGGAAGGCGGTGTTGACAGACAATAAGAATAGAAGAGATTTGGGGCTGGCTGGGAGGAGGGAGGTTGGGGGGAGGGGGAAGAAAATAATGGAAATAACGCGAAGCTTTAGGGCATTCTGGAGACCTTAGGCCTCCCCAACAGCCGTCCTGGGTCTACCTTTAGATTTGGATCCACGCCAAAAAAAAGGTGTTTTTGTTTGTTTCTTCTTTTCCCTTGGACCACATTTTTGCCTTCCACCAGAGATGTTATAATTATCTCTGTTTCTAACAAGTTTTGTGGAAATTGGTACAGTAATCATTCCATAATCTTGCTGGCAAGCAAATCATCCAACCAACAGAGTGGGAACATAACTCCCTGGGCAGATGTATTGAAAGCAAATGCGACTTGGGCATTGAACGATAGGATAGGTTGGTGAATTGCTTTTGTGTTGCTGTTTTTCCTATCCTGATTGCAAGTGTGAGCAGTATTCGATCATGTAGTCTGTTTGTAGTATTTGTCAACAGAAAAAGAAAAGAAAAAATGAAAATAAAGATGGATTACATGCAAAATGTGTGCACAAATATATGTGTATGTCAAGCGGGTCTGTCTCGGGTGAATTTATCTTCATGTCTGTTTTTATTGAGAACTTCCTTTTACTTCTGCAACCTGATTTCTATGGTTTCTCTTGCTGGCAATATATCTTTGCACAGATCCTTCTGGAGTCTTTATGCAAAGCCACATTAAAATTGTTCTGTTGCAGTCACTACACTGACAGTTTACAGGAAGACGTTAATGTCGAATCATCCAAAGGCTATCTCTGATAGACACCTAGCACTGCTAGATAATAATGACTTTGCAGCCTGTTCTAAATTTACACAAGCAAAGCACCTACAGAGCCTCACTATGATTTTCTTGTCACAAAGCCAAGAGAGCAGACTCCAGCATGAAGATGATTATTGCATGCTTCTGACACACCAGAATCTTTTTTAATTTGTCATCGTCCTAAACTAGAACTTTTGAGGTTTGCCACTGGTGAGGTTTCTGCACGTTTTAAAATCCCAGACCCAACCTTAAAACAGCCATGATACAAGTATGTGACTTTTTTGTTCATTTCTGTGTCTTCTTCTCATCCATCCCACTAGTGCACATTGGCCCACTAAATTTAACAAGCTCATAGATTTCTTATTTCTTAAGTTTGGACTTCACACGCTTGCATATTTTTTATTTCTTAAGTTTATTTGCTTTATTACTGCATGTATTTATATGCAGGACCTCAAGCGTAAATCAAATCCATTAAAAGAACAATGTCTATCAACTGGACCAACCAGACCTCATATTAATCTACGGACACTTTAGACTCTGCGTAGTAGTAAACCAACCGGAGTCGAATTTCAAGCCAGAAGATGTAGCAGGAAATTTTGCTTTTACATAAAAACCTGTTTATGCCTAACAAATCTGTTTTAATAGATGGCTCATAAAGGTATCAGAATTGATATCATATCTAGTTGCTGACATTCAAAGACAGTCATTTTCTTTCAGCAAAATGTTATGAACCTGTCGAAATGATATATCCGAATGCAATTTTAAATTTGATTTTGAAATTCTCCATGAAAGTCCGGTTTTCTAGAACTGTTTTCAAGCCAGGAAAATCTCTGGAAAATATTGATATCTGTGACTAACTTTGTCATGAAATCACCACGGATAAGGAACTTGAGAAACCCTACTGTGAGGGCTTAAGATGGAACAATGAATTTAAGACAATTCACCTTTACTTTGTGATAAAATATAATGATGATGCTGTGCAGCTCCTCTTGGGTCTAAGTCGACGTGACAGCAGTTCCCTCTTGTCGTATACTTCTTTTCATGACATCTCTTCACATGTACCAGAAAAGAAAGAGGAAACGACTAGTCTAGATTTTCCTGAAGACCGAGTAAATTTCTTTTTTTAATGCCCAGTCCACCATGAAGTTTTCTGATTTCATTTTTTCAGTTGCCAAAAATAGCAAAAGAGAAGCATTAGTTGCAAAAGTTTTATTTCAGTACATATTCAGCCACATCTCAAAACATTTCTTTAAAAAAAAAAAAATTAAAAATGAAGCAATGCATGGACCATAACTAGCTTATGAAACACAACTTGAAACAGTGCATGAACGATAACTATCCAGGGTTCATACAGATTACCAGACAAAAAAAAGGACTTTTTAAGGACTTTTGAAGCACTTTTTGTTTTGATTTAAGGACTTACTTCAAGGATAATTTTAAGAAAAAAAATGATGAAATTCAGACACAAATTAAATCATTCACCGTTACTCTTCCATACTCACATCATGGATCTTCTGCGAGCATAGATTTCTTTAGGAATCTCAGCTGTTAATATCAGTATAGACACAAATATTTGTTTCTTACACTACAGCAGAGCAAACGTAGGATTCTCACTTCTTGTGATCAATTGACAAAAATGTTCGAAAATGTTCGCTGTACACAACACTCTCCAATCTGGCAGTTGACAAAAATGTTTGTTTGACTGACGTCCATAAGGAATTTCAGTTCTTGTGATCAGTAGACACAAATACATGTTTTTTGAAGTCACTGAGGGTAAAATTTCTCTATAACTAAAACTACAGGTCACAACATTGGGGGCATAAACATCAAAACATTGTGAGTATGCAAGTTTTTCTTTCTCCACACTGAAACTGTTTGGAAACTGCACTGTCTGAGAACAATCACTGGAACAGATTTGAACTGCCTTCACACGAACAAAAGCTGTAATGACTTGTCACTACTTTTAAAGTCCTCAGTATTTCAGCTTTCATTGCCTCTGTTTTAGTACAGCTCAGGCTGTTCACTGACATCTGAGTTGGAGCAGAACTGTCCGTTGATGAACTGCAGGGATGGTCAACTGCTAGAAGTGATGGGCTGATCACGCGTTGTAGAATTTTTTGTAAAAAATGGGCTGATCGCTCGTTGTATATTTCCTTTGTAAAAAAAAGTCGAAACACAAACTGCAGGATTTGAACCTTCATCAGGTCGCGGTTTTAAAAAAAATTTTCTACGGTTATTTACAGCCGATTCTCCCACTGAACTAATGTCTATGATCTTGCAAATGCGGCAAAAGGCCTTGCTTCTGTCTCCACCTGGGTCTGCCTGCAGCCATTCTTTGTACTCGTCTTTTTCCAGCCAAACCACATTAAACAAACACTGCCCCGGCATGCTGACTTCTGAATTTCAAAATGGTGGAACATTCTTTCACATACGCGCATGCGCCATGAAGGCCAGTAACTCTGGTGTTTTGACCTTTAGCAGACGACGTATCGGTGTGATCGTCGATCTTAATTCTGACTCGACTTTCTTTTTCTTTTTTCAATTCAATTTCAAGCCTTTTTCTTTTTTCAACAAACTCGAGATTTTACACAGACTTTATTCAAAATCATAGGCAGTGACAAAATTTAAGGACTTTTTAAAGACCTTTCAGCAAAAGCCTGATTTTTAAGGACTTTCAAGGCCTTGAAAAGTATGCCCCAAAAATTAAGGACTTTTAAGGACTGTGCAAACCCTGCCTTTAAAAAAACCCTCAAAATTAATGGAAAAAACTGGTATACATAAGACACAGAACGCAGAAGGCAGAATTTCATTCCAGCATAGCAGCATCAACGACAGACAAACATTTCAGCATAGCATCAACGACAGACAAACATTTCAGCATAGCATCAACAACATACAAACACAACGTAAGTTGAATCGTTTGATTCAGACAGCAGCACCAGTAGATTTATCATATATCACATCATCCTATGACCCATACACCACTAGGGCTTCTATAACAGATACAGACAAATGTGATGTTACTGTCGCAGTATTTCAGTGGACAATGAGAAATGTTTGACCAAACCCACCTCCTCTCCTACTATCCCAGTCCACACTGGCAGTGACACCTACCACCCTAGAATAACTGTATTTGTTACTGACCAATATGAAAATAGATGACCGTAAGAGATGTTACGCTCATCGATCATGTATTAATGAGAAGAAAAAAAAAATCAGGAGCACATTTTTTCACAGGCAGACAAACATGACATCGAAGGGGAAGATGTAACTAAAATGTTCTGTGCATGTGGAAGTCCATAACTGCTTTCGGAAAAGTTGACCATTCTTCCTTTCATGGATGGAAGAAGAAGACAAGCCTATTGCTCCCACACTGCAAGAACAATTTATCAATGAAGATCTTCACAATATTTCACACAATTAGGATTTGGATTAGTTCGATTCACATTGGGTTAGGGTCTTGTTTAAGTTTTTAGCATTATGCATTGTGGAGTAGAAGAGAGTTTTCCAGTTCTCTTACCAAATTCCCAATCTGTAATTATGACTATGCCACCTTTTGAGGGAGACCAATCCTTGCCAACATTCACTAAAAGTGAACTCATCCCCAAAAATGGCTAGTTGTTGCGAGCACATCAAAATGTGCGAGACAACGCGACTGATGAAGATGAAGAGAGAACTTCGAAAAAATACAAAATCAACTCAACCAGACCTTCATGAAACAATACAAAATACAATGAACGGTGGCTAAGTGTACAAAAAGGACAAATGCAGGAAACTTTAGTTTGTGCGTGATTAGTGTGTTAAAATTCTACCTCGGTCATGACGGTGGTGATGATTGTCAAAGTCGCAAAGAATATTAAAAAGAAAAAGGGAAAAAAAAAGACTTTGAAACTTGAAGCAAATTTTGAAAGATTCTAGGTTTTTCCCTGCTATGTCCACACAGCAAACATGACGACAACATGTACAGAGTATTGCATTTCTTTCGTACTTCTCAATGTGTGTACACACACATATATGCACATACCTGCACAGCACCACATCTATAACCACATAGCAATAAACTGAAATTTTCAGTTTGTTCCTTATTTCTGCTTCATTCTGCATCATCTGTTTCTGATGTTAAGTAGGAATGGAATGTCTGATGTCTGGTATCATGTTTGATGTCTCCACCAACACATACACAGATTGCAGTAAATTTAAAGAGTATGTCTGGTCTTCCGAGTTCATATTTACACAGAGAGATTCTATCAGTATCGCCGGCAGATCTGCTCTCATGTTGACCTAGAAGATGAGAAAAAGAAAAAAAAACATGCACCACATTTCACCAAGCCAACACTCTTCTTTTTCTCCTGTAACTCCATGGGTAGTCACAGGGGCACCACACTGAAGAACAGTTCACCAGGTTCTTCAAAACTCTGGCACTTGCGTAACAATGCCTGGATCTCCATAGTTTTGCTGTCCATTCTGCAATGTGGTCAGTCCACTGTGCTTTTCTGTCTTCTCCTCTGTCAACCTCCCTCAACAGCTCCCTGGGGGATTCTTTCTGCAAGGCCACTGTACTTTGTTACGTGGCCATACCAACAGCAAGGCCACTGTACTTTGTTACAAGGCCATACCAACAGCAAGGCCACTGTACTTTGTTACGTAGCCATACCAACAAAGTTTAAACAGATACTGCTGGAGCTCAGTCCCGAGAGTCCGTTGTTCTAATCAATCAGCTACCTCACCCTGATCTGTTCACCCTCTCAGAGACAGCAAAAAAAAAAAAAAAAGGCGTGATCTGTGGCTGAAAAGTCGCAGTCTGAGAGGATGCACCACGAAATGTCCATGGTGTTTTTTCACTTACCGCAAAACAACTGATTCACATTCAGATTGTGACATCCTTCGCAACTCCATTTTGGATTGAAAAAACAATTCCACTTTGGATTGAAAAAACAAAGTGCTTACCAAAATCGACTACCCCACTCTGATCAATGCCATTCAGCAGCGTAATTGCCAAGTAAAGTTTGTTAGTGCAGTGCCATTGTATCGAAGGAGCACTTGCACTCTCAAAAGTCCAGTGAGACCACAAAAGTGGCTCTCTCTAAAGTACAATGTTAGAAGTGTCAACAGTGAAATGTAGAGTAAGAAAATGTGCTGGTGAAATCAGACCTTCAAAACGGTAATTTATCTATCCCAAGTTAAACAGGTCTGCTCACCAATCACCTCAGTAAAACAGTTTTACACAAGAACAGTACGGGATGGCACAGCATGTTAAACCCAAATATACATCAGAAATATGTTTGTGAACCCCTACTGCCTTAAAAGCCAGGGGAAATTTCTCCCAGACCTGAATCAAATTGCGCAAAATTTTGCTGTGCCTAAAAAGCAATTTTTAGATTTTTTTCGAGCCAAATTTTCAGATGAAGCTTGAAAAGTGACACCCCTATAAGTATAGTTTCCAGCTGTGTCTTCTATAAACTGCCTCCCTAGCCAAATGCTTTCACCATTTGATTGAAGGCTTTTCGTTACATGCAAAGACAAAGGGAAATATCTGCAAGAAAAAAGAACTGTTTCAATTTTTTTCTTTTTCTTTTTTTGTTAACAAGGACGTCTCTCTTGAGAGGTAACCTTTAACCAAAATGGGAGTGTAATTTCATTTTTTCAAAAGCATTTATTTTTTTAATGAAATACAACAGGTACCTTTTTGCATTCAAAGGAAGGATCGATAAACTGAATCTGATGCTTCAAACAGTAATTATCTGTGAACAGAAGATTCACATGATCATTATCACTGAATCAAAGATTCACTTAACTCTCAGAAGATGATGCTAAACCCAAAACTGAAAAGTTGCTGCCTTGATAACAGAAATGAGCTGCCTCTGAAGTGTCTCATCATACAAATCAAATTTTTAAAAAAAAATGTAGTGCACAATATACTTTATGTCTAACTTTATCATCCATCTGCAACATAGAATACTAGAAACTTACAAATGTTAAACAAATATTTCAAGTGAGATTAGAAATTTCTTGCCCAAGTATTTCAGTTGTTGGAATTTTTTTAGGCACATTTACAGAGCACATGCAAAACTCTTCCGGGCAGGAAGAATAAGACAATAGTTTGCACTTCCCTGGAAAGAAAGACAAGGATTTCAAATACAACTAATGAAAAAGTCACAGCTGATTTAGAAAGCAATTGAAAACATCTGTTACAGATGATCCCAATGAAAAATGACTTAAAAACTCCATAAACTTCATCTGAGACAAAAATTTAGGTGTTAAACTTCACATTATCAGTAAACGAAAGAAAAGGATCTTCCTGTCAAAAACCTAGGGAGATAAAACAGTGCACAGTCTACATCATTCATAGAAGAGAGTCATCAAAGCCAGACATACAGCAGACAACACAGCCATACTGTGCACATAGAAAATGGTGACAAAACGCATCAGCCCATGGCTTGCCAATGTCCATACCAATTTTAAAGTAAAAACAGCAACATGCGCAATGTTATTATTTAAGTAAATACAGCCATACATGCTATGATACTATAAGGATGGTCAGCCATATATACTTTCAAAATCGCAGCTGGAAGACTTTTCTTTTTTTTTTTTTAAACTGTATTTGGCATGCACATCATGCGTTACAGGTCCTTTCCTACAAAAGCATCATGGAGTTTTTCACAAGTTTTCATTCATACTTAAAAGCGCTCACTGATGGCTGATCATACTTTCTTAAAAGCACTCACTGACGGCTAATCATACTTTCCTACTTGTGCTATTATTTATGTATAGACATGCTCACATGTCTAAAAATGCCATTAGGTACTGTTCCACAACAATGAGAGGACTTAAGAAAAATTAAAAGAAAAATTAAAGAAAAAAGAAGAAGGGAACAAAGTGACTCTCAGCTGCTGTTCTGGCAGACAAATGTCGAATTTGCAAAAATTGGCAATATTATTAAAGTCAGTCTTACAGAAGCCGCAGTCAGAAAAATTTTCCCCCAACAGAAGTTTTTTAATGCCTGGCTCACTGCAGAGCTGAAAAATGGTCCAGGGTGAAAAAGGAGGAAAAGTTCTTAACATGGTGCAACAAAGAGGCAAAACCACAAGCATGCTTCTGCACAGCAGATGTGCCCCTCTAGGGTGGTCTACATGACCCCTCCTCAAAATCTAGCAAACACCTGGTGTACTCTTGGTATAATTTAGAGAGATTTAGAGACGGATAGAGAGATTTTTCAACAAAGAATCAACATACACACACTCTCACGCAAACACACACATGTGAAGTGAAACACTCACATTCAGCACCGTCTTTAAAATTCTTCACTAACAAAATGAATGTGTTTTAGTTTAAATGGAACTGTGCCCCTCTGTGGCACTATGTTTTTCGTTACTTTTGGTGGTGTTCTGTTTTCACATGTCTCTCCACAGAGCTACCTGACCCCTGGACCCATGAATCATGGTCCGTTAGCACATGACACAAAAAGCATGTCCCAACATTGTAACTTTTCTCAGTTTCTTCCCGAACTTTTTCTTTGTTCATGGTGCTTCCATCCAGTCCCATTCCCAATTATTTCTGACACTGGAATTTAGAAATTTGCTCTGCTGTTCATGCCTTTGCCTTCATCTGGAATGCTGAACATGAACAATACAAATACATCAACAAACTGAAAACGTGAACAAAAGACAGCTTGATAAGAACGTGAAATAGACACTGTGTCCATCAGAACATACTTATGTGCTGAAGTTCAGCATCGGAACACATTTTCATATGCCCAACATGGCTGCATTTATAGCACTGGAAAAGCTTGGTCATCTTGGTCAACACAAAAAGCACATTAATCTTAAGTTAGAAAAAAAAAACAACAACAAAGAAACGAACGAGTACCGAAATACTGTTTAAACAGATACTGAATGAAGAAATAATCAATTTCACTGGCACATGAATGATTAAATAAAACAAGTAAATCAGTCATCAATTTCAGATGTTTAAGCTAAAAGTGATGCTCTGCAATCTTCGAGTCAAGTTTCCACGGTCTGAACAGAGACGACGATGCCATGCTTATCTGCACAGTCCACTCAGGTCATATCACATCATTTCTGATGACCCAACAAACCTCAATTGACCTGAGGCAGCTGTCTTTTGCTAAGGTATCCCACCTGCAAAATTGAAACGCACGCACACACATACACATGCACACGCACACACACACACACACACACACATATAGATATACACATACATACATACATATATACACACAAACACACACAAACACATACATGTGCAACTGTGCATGCACTAACAAGCTGTAACTTTTGCACAAGGGGACACACTGGAATAAATGGAATATATCTTGTTTTCATAGGAAGAAATCCATTTCATCCATAAATAAGGAACCTTGGAATATGAGATGCAATAACTTCACTGCTTTCAAAGCTGCAGTTTGCAGTTGTACACCTGAAAAATTAGACCAATGTGAATAAGGCAATATCTGAGCACAAAGAGCATGAACGTTGAGCATGTCTGTCTGCTGGATTGATTAGCACACTTGATGATCGGTGCTGAGCTGTGTTGACTCAGATTCTGGTGTAAATTATAAATGAAGGTCATGATGGACGCCAAAAGCAATTTTACCATGCAAAGGGTGTCTCAAAATTTATATAAGATCCATTGGTCAAAGTTTGAGAAAACTGTATCACATTGCAGTTACAGTCTGAAATTAGTGTTTACATATGTACGTATGCCACACAAATGCCTGCATGCACGCACAAATGGACACACACACGCATTCTTGACAAACATGTCTAATTTACTGAGTTGCCAAGGCCTCAAAAGCACAAAATGCAGCATTTTTACATTTAAAAGAAGTATTCCAAATTTAAGTGTAACACTCATATGCAAGGCGACAAAGTGATTATAAGCAAATTTGTCTGGCAGCCCTGTTTGTATATTTACTGAAAATAGGATGTCAAATTCAGCTGTGCTATACACACATTTTTTTTTTAAAGTGCAGTGCCATGCTGGTAAAGGGAAAGAGGTCTGTAAGGGGAACACATACATGTATTTTTGATCCAAGTTTCATGCTGAACTCATTTTCCTCTTTTGCAAAGAAAATGAACGCATGCATAATTCTGTAGTAAACAACTAAATGTGGCCCACCGGCGAATTAAATTATGAATTTTCTTGAATTAAACAACACTGAAAAAAACTGCTATAAATTTTTTTTTTTACATCAATGCTGACACTGGGATATATTATGAAAGTAAGCGTAGAGTACAGCCCTGTCATTCAGTCTCAGACCAGAATAGAAATCCAGAGTATTTTCTTCATCATCCTCATCGATGAGCATAAAAAAAAAATCATTTAAAAAAAAATACTGACCAGCTGTCAACTCCATTTCTGGATCTTCCTTTCAATCGTTTGTACACAGTAACAGATTCTTAAACTGACATGGGAGATTGTGCCCAATTATAGAAGATACGTGATTGCTCTTCTTCCCTTTCATTGTCCTGAACATTGCTTTTCTTGCCTGAAGAAGACCAAACAGGTCGAAACATGTCGTGCTTTGTCTTGTAATTTGTTTTGTCCCTTTCGTCCAGTGGGTTAATTATAATTTCTCTTTAAAAATTGGCTTCAATTTCAGCCTGCAGTCAGAAGCCCCCCCCCCCCCCCCCCCCATCACTCACATGGAAGCTGTTGAGACAACGCTGGGAGAAGGGCAGCTGCCTAGTGGATGCGATGAGCAGAGACAGCAGCTGTTTGCACAGTGGGTATGGCAGATCCAAACCATGCACTGTGTTGTCACGCTCCCACATCTTGAAAATGCCACCTTCAGAGTTGCACCTGTCAAAAGCAAGGCGAGTTCTTCACACTCATTAAGTGGGTACATAAACGTCCATCACATAGACGCTCTGTCACACATACACAGTACATATAGCGTGAGTGTATGTGTGTGTGTGTATGGGGGGGAGGGGGAGGTCTGTCTGTATATGTATGTGCGTGTGTGTGTGTGTGTGTGTGTGTGTGTGTGTGCATGTGCACACGCGTGTGTGGTCTTAATTTAATGTCTATTCACGTTATGTGATCTTAGACAGAAAAGACACAATTAAGAAGATGCTGCGGAATTCCATTCTAGCCTGAGACTGAATGACAGGGCTGTACTCTATGCCTACTTTCTTAATCCATCCTGGCATAAACCAGGCCCGAGAGATGGAAGACACCTGCAGTGTAGGTCAGGAAATTCGAGTAACACCCTCAGAGACATACCCATTAACCTCTTTACTACTGAACTTTATTAACAGCACATTGATATTGTTGGATGTGAAGGAAAGTGACTATTTTGAGATTTAAAACGCTGACAGCTGACCCCAGTCTGCATATGCTGTCCCACGTGAAAGAGGAGACAGACAGAATTACCTGGTCTCTTGAACTCTTTCCCCCCATCTTATCATTAGGATGCAACAATCTCTCAATGATGAACGAACCCGTCAGCCCCAGTCAAGGGGTTATGTGGACGAAATCTGACTGTGTGGTTCCAAACCGAGCCCAAATCAAACTAAGCTGTGGGCAGAAGTCAGTCATGGGTTGAAAAATCCCACAAACATAAATGGTTGTGATGGAAATCAAATCAATGACCTCCAAGCCAGCAGTCTGAAACCGTTACTACTGCGCCACGATGGCTGGTGAGTTTAGGAAATCTCTGTAACAAGTTTCTTATCAGAAATTTTACCAGTTTTCTTTGAGTGATAAAAAAATGGATTTGTTTATACATGTCAGTTAAAATAGCTAGTGCCACTACATCTACATACATTTCCTTCAACTTCAATGTGTCTGCTGTGAATTTTAGTGCATTTTATTTCCTTATTTGCAGGTTTTATTACATTATAATCTGCAACAAGTCAGACCAGAGACCATTAAAAATATTCCTTTTTGTTTTCTCTCCTGTTCTTTATATGGGCGTCATGTGACTGTCTTATTACTGCATTAGCCACACAAAATCTTCGGCCTGACAGAGCTGACTAACTGCCGTGAATGCTATGGTCTGACATGGTACAGTATATGACGCCAAACAGGGAGTATAATACAAACTCCCCATTTTGTTTTCCAACTGTAATGTATGCACAACTGAGCAAAAAGGTTAGAAAAAAAATTAAACTTGATTGTCATTATTACTGTAGCAGATTCCTCACATTGTCAGTATCAATATTCATTTATCATAAATATTATGAACGCAAATGTAAGTATGGGAAACAAATTTCCAGGACCGAGTTATTCTCGATAAAATACATACTGTCTGTTTTCTTTCACACTGATGAAGCTGGCTTTGTAGAGAAACTTGAACACATGTGTTGGTGAAACTTGGTTCTCATGTGTTTCTGATGATCCAGCAGGTATCAGGCAGTCAGCTGAAAAGACTTCCAGGTTTTGGTCTAGCAGCCATACCTGTGGAAATGAACTTTCACGGTGAATGAAGTGAAAAAACTGTGTGTGATGTTGTGTGTGTGTGTGTGTGTGTGTGGTGTGTGTGTGTGTGTGTGTGTGTGTGTGTGTGTGTGTGTGTGTGTGTGTGTGTGTGCATGTGTGTGTGTGAGACCAACTGAGACAGAGAGAGTGTATGCGTATGCGTGTGTGTGTCTGTTGCATTGCATACAAGTGCTTGTGTGTATTTGTTTGCGCGATTGTAATCGTGCATGCGTGCGACCATGCGTGCGATGCGTGCATGTGCGTGTGTGTGCTTGTGTGTTCCTTTGTGTGTGTGTGTGTGTGTGTGTGTGTGTGTGTGTGAGTGTGTGCGAGTGTTTGTGTGTATGTGTGAGAGAGAGAGACAGAGTGTGCATGCGTGCGTGTGTGTGTATACAGGAGTATGCTTGCTTGGATGAATGCATATGCTCATTTCAATAACAAGGGAGGTCAGAACCTGCCAAGATTTTTTAGTCATAAAATCACTTACTCCTGATATTATACTGTTTATTAATCAAAAAGAACACTCTTTTTCAACATTGATGATTACTCTCAATATCTATATAGTTTCATCCATTCCCCAACAGGGCAGAGAGAGAGGGGTGGGTGTGTGGGAACAAACAGTTCACTGTATTTGCTTTCTTTGTAGGTGAGTGGCAGAGAGGAGGAGGAGGAGGAGGAGAGAGAGAGAGAGAGAGAGAGAGAGAGAGAGAGAGAGAGAGAGAGTGTGTGTGTGTGTGTGTGTGTGTGTGTGTGTGTGTGTGTGTGTGTGTGTGTGTGTGTGTGTGTGCTTCTGTTTCTATTTCAGTGTCAATTACAACCTATTTACACAGAGAAGGACAGAGGGAAAGATCCTGAGACGAAAGCATAGGAAGAATCACAAACCTTCAGAACTGATGAAGAGCTAACTGGAAACATTTGTTCCCTCTTCTTCATTAAAAGATCTTATTCCTCCCCTTCCTCTTCAAGGTTTTAACTTTGTTTTTTGTTTGCTTGGTTGTCTTTTGTGTTTTTTTTTCTCTGCGCATATTTCCTATCTGTCAACATGGAGGCCTTGTAGGTATCCCCCTCCCCCTCCCTTAAGTCCTTTTTCAGTCTCCCAATATACACCTCTATTACAAATGTATGAGAGCTATTAACTTTAAAAAAAAAAAATTTTTTGGTCTCTATCAATGACTTCACAAACTCAACATAAAATTTCATGTCTGACCAGTAAAACAATTGGTACGTTGTCGGCATGTTCTTCATGGGATGACTGGATGATGAAGCGGAAACTTGTGAACTGTCGACTCTCATCTCGAAATAAGCGACACAAGAAATCTTCAACCAAACCTTGGGATAGACTGGAAAAGAAACGTATAAAGATATCATGCACATCATAAAACCAATATGCAAAGAATATTCCTATAACAAAAAAAAATACAACAGCAATTCTCATGTGGAGTGTGAGTAGTTCACGAGATTATCAATTACAAATCACATACTGGTAACAGCGAAACAAGGCACCATAAACTGTGCAAAATGATACAATAGTGGAATCAGTCACATGCAGTGAAACCTCAAACAGAAAGCAGGCCAACCACAGAAATCTCTGAGGCTCACTGTAAATCTCTAACTTCCATGCAGGCCTCCTCACTACAAGTGTGCGCGGCAATCTATAGTCTGTCGGAGAATTTGTGAAGCTATGTCTGTTTGCTTTCATGAATTTTTTTTAAAAATGTAACCTTGATTGAATACCCTTTCAGTCTAAGCAAAGACCACATTAATAAATGGTCTTTGGTCTACAGCCTCAAAGTGGAACGAAATGTCATCAAAGTTCGCAAGGCAAATTCATGCAGGAAAATCACCAGCACATCATCAACCTAGTCATCATGCACAAACCTCACAATGATCAAAATGATAAGGGACAGGGTGTGGTTACCTCTTCATACCTGCTGACCTTCTGGAGTCTAAATTTAGGAACCAGGAATGAAAGGGGTGGGGTAGGGTAAAGAGGAGGTGGCTTTGCTTTTGAGTAGTCTCTTTTCAATCCCTTACTGATTCAACTGACGCATGTGGGGTTTAAAAGGAAAATGCATTTTCCACTTCATGTGCATGTCAACATTATTTGGGCTTTCTTGTGCAAAATTTCATTAACCCTATTCAAAAATGACCATCCAAACCCCAAATTTTTAAACAAAAAGTTTGAAGTTCTGGAACTTTTTTCCAAATAAATTTGCACTTCAGGAATTATTCCTAAAATTGAAATTTCTGATAAACTTGGGAGGGTTGGTAACTATGCCTCTGCAAAACAAGTTCATAAAGGCCTGACCCATGACAGTGCTAGTGGACAGACTGCTTGTGCTTGGACTGAGACAATAAGCCTGAGAGTGTCAGTCGGTGAAGGAAAGCCAGGATAAGCTGTGATACAGTAAAAATGTTAATGAAGACAAATGAAAAATACACCCTCCTTCATTTCATGCTGTAACATATTTCAAAACTTTCATAGACTGGCACGAAATGACCAAACCACACAATTTTAGATCCATATAAAGATTTCATTATTCAAAATTTCATTATGCTTATTTTTCAATCTTTTTAACATACTTCTTTATGAGCGATACTTGTAAAATTTCAGCAGTTCCATAAATTTTGTCATTAGATTCTTAAAAAGAAAAAAAAAAAGAAAGAAAGAAAATCACTGAAAGGTACAACTTTAAAACTTTCTACTGTTCATCAGAAAATGTACCTTGTAAAATTAAATGATTTTTCTGCACTCCTATCACAAGTTCCACAAACTCTCAAAATGAAAAGTGCTTTCATTCTGACAGCAGTTTGGGGAACAAGTAACCTCTGACCCAGCTCAAAACATTATCAGAGAAATTAACAACAACAACACCGTTTTGCATATGTAGATAGTCCAGGTAATGGACTGTGTAGTTTCCCTTAGACTGAAGTGCGAGTGCGCTTCAAAATTAGTTCCACATCCAGCTGTATCTAAAATCCTGTATGTCACAGTTAGTCAATGGGGTGTCAAAGATACGACTTCTGCACATCGCCATTAAGTCACAACTTATTTACAGTGTGGGAAGAGGGCAGTAGACATACACCTGATCATTATGTCAGCCATTTGAAGTCAAACAAAATCTTTTTATGTCAAATATACTCCCTCCGAGTATGCACTGCTTGCAATATGACTCATTATGAGGATCACCTCAAACCAAACAATATAAAAGACAACATCACTATATATTACACCAAAACCTCTAAACAGCAATTCCTTCAAAGACATTGTTTTTTATGGCCTTTTTTCCCCTTGAATATTATGTCTTAGCGTATCTACATGCATGATTTATCCTCCTCCAAAAAAAAATCTCTCCCTTTAACGATTTCTGAGAGTCGCTTATTGAAAGGTTCCACTGAAGACAGAAACTGCAAAATAATGCAGTTTAGTGTGCTGAACAAAGCAGTTTACTATGCCGCTCACCTGTCATTCTGTTCCTCGGACACTTTATTCAGAGCTGGACCACTGTCTCGAAGAGGGACTGAACCAGTTTGGTCTGTACTTGGAAACTTGATAGCATGCAGGTAGATCTTGTAAACATCTCCTGCTTCTGATGACCCTGTGGAACCGAGGGATCTGTCTGTCAGCATAACAGTCACCACATTTCACAATCAGTGTCTCGAAAGCACAAAGTGTAGCGTTTTGACATTCTGAATGCAATGTTCCAAATCTAAGCTTAGCACTCGATGCCATGCGACAAGTCATACTCAACAGCACCTTCAGTGGCACTTTCCTTTGCACACGACATCATGGTCAACTAAAGGAGCTGGAAATCTTGCTAGATATTGTGTGGTTTTGACTTGACCTACAAAAAAAAAATCAAAATAGTGGAATATGAAACCAAACGATAAGGCAGCAAAACAGCGGTCATCTTTAGCAATTTTTCTTCCACCTTGCCTGAACATGGCTTTCTTTTAGCTGAAATAAGTCATAATCCCATTGTTTATTTTCCGTATAAGCTGCTGCTATTTTTAGCTGAAATAAGTCACAATCCAAAGATTCCCATTGTCTAATTTCCATATAAGCTGCAGCTATGTCTGTGAAGCAAATCGTTTTCTATTGTCTAAAATATTACGGATTTGGCATAGCCTTTCTTCGCAAAGTGTAGCAGTGTAGCACTGTCAATGTAATGTCGCATGCTACACTGAAAATGTAGCACTTGACTTGGCAGCTCTGCACAACCTCCTGAAGGCCTAGATTTGCTGCTCTTATTCATGTGCAAACAAACAAGCAAAACATAATTTACCAGTTGTATGAATGAACATGACCAAACCAAAACCTACATATATATGTACACACACATACACACACACACACATACACAACACAACACACACACACACACACACACACACACACACACACACACACACACACACAACACACAACACACACACAAGCACGTGCTTAACTTGTGTCAGAAGGGTGAAATAAATCTAAAACAATGATTGCATCCATGCATTTGAGTTTGAATGTGCACATTAAATTTATGTGTGATTTAAGAACATAGATCTCTTGCCATTCATCATTTTCAGACACTATGTGCAAACATACATAAATGCATACATATCCATACTCATACAAGCACACACAAAATATGTGTGCATATATTTTGAGCTCCTGGCCTTCAGGGTACAACAACAACAAAAAAGTTTTGTTTGGAAGGTGGTTCCTGGAAAGAGTGTGTCTACATACTGAGATCACGCTGACCATCATTAGAACCAGAAGGCACAGCCTCTGTTCATTAGAGGGAACAGCCTAGAACAGTGCACACGCAGACCTGTTTACCCTAAATTCGTGTACCTGTAATATCTCGGACAAAAACCTGTAATTTGAAAGAAAAAAAAACAACGTAATCCTCATAATCACAACACTTTCGCAACTTTTGAAAATTTGGAAGAGCTGGCCGTTGGCACGTAAGACCACTATGTCGCCATCTTTGACAAGGTAAAAGACACAAGGCACACTGGGAAATGTCTTCCTACTGCTTTTGACCAAAACGGTAGCAGATGAAACTTCGTGTTTAACAATTTTCTGTCTTTGATTTTTTCCCGTAATTTGGGGGGAGCCGTAATCCCGTAATTTCAATTTTTTCCCGTAAAAATTATGGCAAAATCGTAAGGGTAAACAGGTCTGCACATGCACAATACTGGGAGACAACACAAACTGCTTTCAAACTAAAACACCTGAATCACGTCAGTCTGCTTGCCTGTATGGGGTTTCGCCTGTATGACATATCCATGTCCATCTTGTGTCTGGGTATATATGTAATTTAAGTATATTTGCATGTGTGAGCAAAAATCTAACATGTCCACGAACTGTACACATTCTTAAGCATATGGTTGCGATGCACTGACAAGACTTATCTGTCTACATGTGCTTATCTGCGTACATGTGCAAGCCAGAGCCAGAACAGCTCAGTGGTAGAACGCCAAACTCATGATCTTGGTGATCCTGGGGTTGCGGGTTCGAATCTCGGCTGGGCCGTTTCGGTACAGGGGGATTTTTCCCTTGGAGTTAACATTGGTTCTGACTCCATTTCCTATACAGTTCTTCGAATGAAATTATAAACCGAGGTTCCATGTGTGAATAACATCTTGCACACGTGCAAAATCCCATCACCAACTTTCCGAAGAGAAGGCCAGTTTCACCGTTGGTATGGACGACACGTTACAAATAGTATGCACCCTGCGTGAGAAATGGAAAGAATGAAGGAAGTAAGGACACTGAGTGAATGATACCGACTGGATGACACGGGAAACGACTGAACGAAGCGCCAGCTGGCAGCTCTTAAGTCAGCACTACCCAGGTAGGCAGCCTGTTGTGTAAACGAGTGTGGATCGTAAAGCACTTAGAGCTTAGTCTCTAGCCGAGGATAGGCGCTATATAAGTATTCATAATAATAATAATAAGCTCCCCCCCCCCCCCCCGGCCCCCCCCCCCCCCTGGCCCCCCCCCCCAACTGTGCGAAATCCTCACCCTTTTCCTTGACAAATCCAATAAAATTCCCGCAACGCCTGCAGACTATGCGCTCTGTGTGCGGAGTGATACCCACAGTGGTCTGGCACACCTGCGCACTGTGCGCAAGCAGATACAAATTGCTGACCAGACAATCGCCCGGTCGTGGTGAAAGCGTTTTGGGATGATGCTGTAGCTCCGTTTTCTTCGGAGACGGTGGGGGTTGTGAGGTGAAAGTCGTGGGGGTGACGTCTTCAACTTCTATTTCCGCCTCGTGACTGTGGTTGTGGCAGAACCAGATGTCGGCAAAGTCTGACCAGTTCTCTGAGGGTAGGGGCAGCACTCGCTTGAAAGCACTGCTCAAAAATTAGGGAAGATTTTTTCTTTTTTTAACCCAGTCAGAAAATGAATGTCTGATCTTACCTTTATTTCTCTGCTTACACATTGAGCATGCAAAAAAAAAGAAAAAAAAAGAACCTGCTCATTAGCTTAGAGAAGTTAGACTATATCAAGTCCATGATGAGGTAAAATCATTCAAAAGTATGCAGTAAACAATGGATACAAAGCACATGAAGCATAAAATAAAGTGTGCACATATGTGTACCCAGACCGTCAAATTAAAGTTTTTAAAAATCTTGTAAATTCAGGCATTAACTTAAACGGTTTTACTTAATGTCATCGTGATGATCTGCCACTAGTGCCAGTACAAAAAATAGGAAATTCATTTAACATTTACTAAAATCAATGTTCAACAGTGTCTATATGCTATGATACACGCAGCTCAGCGATAAATTAGAGCTTTCAAGTTTCAGTGTTACTAAGTTCTAGATTTTACTTTCAACTTTAAATTTTACTCATGTTTTGTCCAGTCCTCCTGATGTACTCTTTTGACACTTAACTAACAATAATGACTACAAACTTTGCTACTCAGTTCTAATTCTCTCAGCTCACAAGATGCTCTAAAATGTCTGTAAAGAATTGCTGACAACTTCACACATGTATTTCATTTTTTTAAAAAAACAACTAGGTTTCAACCACAACAGTTTTCCCAAACAAATTTCTGACCTTTTTGAGGAAAAGATAGGACGTCCACAACCAGCGCAGTAGCAGCTGTGCTGACACTGTTGGATTTTGTTGACAACCACATCCTGATTGTTGGCAACTTCCTCCTCTTCCACATGCTGGATGACTCCATTTTTGCACTCCACACTCAACCCTTTCCCCTGGTTGGCTTTGGCCTGCAGGCTGAGGTGAAGCTCTGAGGGTGAACACCAACGCAAACCTCGGCAGCTGTTAGGACACAGCTGAAGATGCTGGAGGGAGAACACGGCACTGGATGCAGCTACGCGGAATGTGATTCTGTCTTCCTCAATGTCGACAAAGCAGGGGTCATCTGTATTTTCTCTGTTACTAAACCTGAGACACATCAATCAGTCACACAGATTATAATTAAATACTTTCATCATGCATTCATGCTTTTGAGTGCTTTGTGTGTGTGTGTGTGGTGTGTGTGTGTGTGTGTGTGTGTGTGTGTGTGTGAGTTGGACAAGGCTTTTGTTGATGATGATGAAGATGTGGCACTGGTATTTGAGCGGCAAACTGATGCAAAGTGGTGTAGTTTTGAACAGTTGTTGCATCGCTTGTTGTATGCTGGACAGGAGCGTTGTCCACCAGAACGAGGCCATTCACCACCACAATTGCGACAAGTGGTTGGTTGTTGCAGTTGTCGATTATGTTGATGGTTACAAGGTCGTGCCTTGTGCGAAACACGGTGTACCTCTGCTGGCACAGTCATTACTTTGGATTGCTTTGATGTGAGTTCTAGCGTGTGTGCATACGTCAGCAAATCTTTCAGAGTCATGATGGGGCTAGCTAGTCCTTTTTCATGCACCTTCTGGCATTGGCAGCCTGTGATGAATTGAGATTTTATCTCAGCATCTGCATCATTGAAGTTACATGTTGTTGCTAGTTGTTTCAATTCCCCATAAAAATCGTCAATATCACCTATCTGGTAGCAATGCGGGAATATGTATTTCTGAAATTCTACATTTGTTTGAGGATTGAAATGTTCGGTGATGGCAGAAATAAGCGTTTGAAAATGGGTTTCGCCATCAGCAGGACGAGTATTTTCGTTCGTGAAGGTGTCCACAATATCACTGAGTTCATCACCAGCATAGGTGAGTAGAAGTGCTTTCTGACGCTGGTCATCTTCAATATTGTAGGCAAGGAAGAGATTCTTCAGCCTTTATACCCATTTTTGCCATCGAGTTGCCCTTGCTTCTGAAGAAGAGTCGAATGGAGGATACGTGGGAAGCGCAGCAGCCATTTGGAAGTCGACTCGATCGATCCTACTTACCAACACAACAAATCATCAACGATCGTTCTAGAAGATGGATCATCAACGGCTTCATTAAAAGACATCAAACTGTTAAACGCAGTGTTTATCACATTTATCAGTGTGATTGATCAGGATGCACAACATACAATAGTAACTAAAATGGTTACTACATTATATTGGCGACGACAGATGAAGAAACGAACCAAAAGAACTATCGTTGATGATCCATCTCCTAGAAACCTTCAAGGGAGGTTACTCTCCCCATAATAGTAATAATGTAAACAAATCATTACTTCCCTTAGATTGCAGACTATACATTACAAACACTGCTCTGCATTGTTTTTCTACAGAACAAGCAGAAGTCTCTACTGATGGGAGTAAACCTGGACCGACACATCGAGGTCTACACATGAGACAGTATGCATCCTTACACATGCACATGTATGTATGCACACACATGATGCGCTCTTTATGTGTGCATATACGTATGTATACATCATAAAAAAAACACTATTACAACTTCAGTGCACTCTCCCTTTTTGGAAACTGCAAAATAAATTACTACCTGTGCAACATAACTTTAGCGAAAAGCTAATAAGTCTGAATTTAATTAAATGAACTCCCGCCGTTTTCTGTATGCGACATATACCCTTTTTTGCTTCTTCTTTCTTTCTTTGAACATCCGCCATCATCATTTTGATGGTTCTGATGTGTGTAAAAACTGGGGGGTTTCCACAGGGTGTTGACATAGACATGTAGGACTGGCAGTAGGGGGGGGGGGGGGGGGAACTTGTGGGGTGGGGGTGGTAGGGGGGAGGGGGAGTGGGGGAGTGGGGGGGAGGGCGCTGGTTGGTCAGATTTGGGACTTGAAACACTCCACTGAGGTTGAGGAAATAACCTCAGGAGGCAGGCTGTTCCAGTCCCTGACAGTCCTCGTGAAGAAAGAAAACTTCCTGTAGTTGGTTTTACAAGCAGGGAGGAGATAAGTCTCCCCATGAGACTGTCTTGTAGACCGTGCTGGGGTGTTTGGTGTAGGCCTGAATGGGGTGTTAATGCTGACCTCTTCATGATGGTATATGAAGAAGGTGGTCAGCCTTGCTGCTCTTCTTCTGTCTGCTAGAGTGGACCACTGTAGATGTGTCAGCAAGGAATCGACACTTGAGGTGTGACGGTGGCGGTTCACAACCCATCGAGCTGCACGGCGTTGGACTTTTTCCATGTTGTTGATGTTTTTGGCAGTGTAGGGGTCCCAGACAGGTGAGGCATATTCTAGGGTGGGGCGAACTAGGGCCTTGTAGGCAGTTTCCTTGATGTTAATAGAGCCTACTCTCAGGTTTCGCCTGAGGAACCCTAAGGTCTTGTTTGCCCTGTTTGTTATATTGGAGATGTGGGTGTCCCAGCTAAGATCTTGGGAAATGGTGACCCCCAGGTACTTTGTCTCTTCAACGCTTTTGAGATTTTGGCCATGGAGATGGTATGTGCCAGTCAGTGTCTTTTTCTTCCTGGAGAGGTGGAGGGCTTGACACTTGTCTGGGTGGAAGGACATTTTCCATTTTGTTTCCCAGGCTGCCATGTGGTCCAGGTCCTCTTGTAGCTTCCTTTGGTCTTGGGGGGAAACTACAGTTCTGTGGCTGAGAGTGTCACCTGCAAAGAGCCGTGTTGTTGAGGAGAGTTGTTCAGGGAGGTCGTTTATGTAGAGGAAAAAAAGGGCTGGGCCCAGGACTGATCCCCGCTGTGCATGTTGATAATCTTGCCAGTTATATCGTCAGGGTTTTACTTTTATTTCCCTAACATAAACTGACAAAGCCGACTGATCACCATCATGAATGATTTTGACAAACAGATTTTGTGCCACTTGATTTCGACTTTACTGAGCTGACTCAGTCGTTCATTCCCATTTCCTGTTTCTCCGTTCCCAAAAGTTTTCTTTTTTCTAATTACTGTCACAAACAGACAGCAGTCTGATCGTATCATGAAAAAGCTAATACCACACTTTACCAGCGAGAGAGATCCAAAACGACGTTCAGCATAGACAACATTGGTTTGTACTCCGCGTGTAGACGAACGCACATTTCAGGCGCCATGATTCAGAAACAAAGAGCATTAACTCTTTTGGTTTCGTCTTTTCACCCAAAACCCATCATGGTTACCGAAAGTAAAGAATCACACTTCAAACTTTCCCCGACAGAAGAAAAGTATTTTTCTCTGAAAATGCCTTAAAGATCCAGATTCCGGATTTTGGTATGTGCGTGCGTGCGTGCGTGCGTGCGCGCGCGCGCGTGCATGTGTGTGTGTGTGTGTGTGTGTGTGTGTGTGTGTGTGTGTGTGTGTGTGTGTGTGTGTGTGTGTGTGTGTGTTGTTGTTGTTGTTGTTCTTGTTCTTGTTCTTGTTCTTGTTCTTCAATTTAACGTCTTTTCACTAAATGTGATATTAGACAAGTGTGTGTGTGTGTGTGTGTGTGTGTGTGTGTGTGTGTGTGTGTGTGTGTGTGTGTGTGTGTGTGTGTGTGTGTTGTTGTTGTTGTTGTTTTGTTGTTGTTTATTTTTTTGTTTGTTTGTTTTGAAACTCGTTCTCATGAGAGTGCTTGCATGTCTCAGCTGTGTCCACCACAGCGGAGCGAATAGGAACACGTGGCACAGTTTCTCAAAACGGACCGACACATATGCAACAAAGTAACCGTCTCTGATTGGTGCACAAAACTGAAATAGAATGGAACTGCATTCCATCTGAGGCCATATCATCTTTGTCCGCAGACGGCGATATGGGTTCATATCACTCGCCCCCCTTCCCCCCCCCCCCCCCCCCCATTCCCCTCCCCATCCCCCCCCCACCCCACCCCAATCTCCTGTCCATCTTCCATGTCCACTACCCTAGCATAACCACACCCTACTGGGTTCTCGTACAACTTCTCAAGCCCCTCCCCCTCCCCCCCCCCCCCCCCCCCCCCGGCCCCATTCTTCTTTTTCTCTTGTCAAACCTCACTGCTTAATGCTGAGGCTACAGTGAGACGTGTTTCAGAGGTGAGGTTGCAAGAATTCTCGTCCCTTGTTCGGCGAGTATGAAGCGTTTCATACCACATCCCTGCGATGAGCGGGGCTAGGAAAAGGCAAGGGTTTGCTAGACAGAGATGAGTTTCATAAACGCGAGAACACGCAAGGTGGCTTGCTTACCCTGTGGCGAAGGATGCGATATACAAGAGAAATAAAGAACCGGGCGCAAGAAAAAATTTTAAACTAACAGTATGACTGCTTCTAGAGCCTGTTTTCACTGCTGCTGGGTCAGCCTTTTGATCGTTTTATCTAACAATCTGAGAACGCCACAACTTTTCATGCACTGATCACAGGTCTTACAGCTGTCAGCCATTTTCCATTGACTGGAAGAGAGCTGCACAACAGTCTAGTGAACTCTCACCGTTTCCTAGCCTGGATAGCCCAAGGGTGTTATGAAACCCTTACGCTAGCCAAACAAGCAAGAATTCTCGCCATCTCGCCGCTAGAAAAAGCTTCTTGGTCTTGTACTCTCTGGCATGCGAGAGAAAATGGCCGCCAGTCGTAACATCCTGGAACTGGTGCACGATAAATGATAACTGATCGGTACATAAAACGATAAACTCCGCCAGGAGACCCTTTTTGGGAATCATGCCGGTCCCAAGCCCGGATAAAGTAGGAGGGTTGGGCGTGGGGCCAGCTACCCTACCCCGTAAAACAAACCACAGCTACAAAAACGCCTACCAAGAATCAAATCGACACCTGAGCCCTGGGAAGGGATGAAACTTCGACAAGAAGATGTATGACGCCATGTGGTTAAAGCTTGAAATCTCGGGAAGCCACAAGGCCGACCGCCTTTCTTTCAACCAGGGCAGCCAACATCGGAACATGGAACGTCAGGATCATGTATGAGATAGGAAAGACATTCCAATTAGCATCAGAGATGAAGAACTACAACCTAACCCTGCTTGGAGTCAGTGAAATCCGCGGGACACAGTCCGGACAGAAGCAATTAACCTCGGGAGAAATGCTGCTGTACTTAGGACATGAAGAGGACAATGCCCCCATACTCGAGGAGTCGCACTGATGTTATCTAAAACAGCTCAGACAGCGCTTATTGGATGGGAAGATCATAGCCCAAGATTCATCACGGCATCCTTCAGAACCAAGAAAAAGAAGATCAACATGAATGTAATACAGTGCTATGCTCCTACAAATGACAGCGAGGAAACTGACAAGGACCAGTTCTATGATAGACTGCAGTCCATCATAGAAAAGAACCCAGAGAAAGACATCACCATCCTGATGGGGGACTTTAAACGCCAAGATTGGAAAGGACAACACTAGGTATGAGACCATCATGGGAAGCGATGGACTGGGGGACATGAACGAGAACGGTGAACGACTGGCAGACCTATGTGCACTCAACAACTTTGTCATCGGTGGCAGCGTTTTCCCCCACAAGAACATCCACAAGGCCATCTGGGTTTCACCAGATCACAAAACAGAAAACCAGATTGACCACATCTGCATCAACAAGAAAATCAGAAGATCCACGCAGGATGTGAGGGCAAAGAGAGGAGCAGACGTGGCTTCAGACCACCACCTCGTTGTGACCAGGCTTAAGTTGAAGTTACAGAAGAACTGGATGACGGCACAAGCAGTGCGACACAGGTACAACACAGCTCTCCTGAGAGATATCAACAAGATCCAATAATATAGAACAACTCTAGGCAACAAGTTTCAAGTACTGCCAGAACTACTGGAAGAGGAAGACGGTACACTAGAGGACAAGTGGAAGGAGATCAAGGAGGCAGTAACATCAACATGCCAGGAAGTGCTTGCAATAAGCACCAACACAAGGAATGGATCTCGGCAGACAGCCTATGCAAGATCCAACAGAGGAAAGAGAAGAAAGCAGCAATCAACAACAGCCGAACAAGAGCAGAGAAGGCCAAAGTATAAGCAGAACATACTGAAGCAAACAAACAAGCAAGAAGAGCATCAGAACAGACAAGAGGAAATTTGTAGATGACCTAGCAACAGAAGCCGAACAAGCAGCAAAACAGGGCAACATGAAAGGACTGTACGACACCACCAAGAAGCTGGCAGGAAAGTACAGGAGGCCAGAACGACCAATAAAAGACAGAGAGGGAAGGCAGTTCACAGGAGAAGAGCAGCAGAAGAACAGATGGGTTGAGCACTTCGAGGAAGTTTTTAACAGACCATCGCCAGACAACCCTCCAGACATCGAAGAGGCTGACGCAGACCTGCGCATAGACTGCGGGGCACCGACCAAAGAAGAAATTGGGAAGGCCATCAAACAGTTTAAGAACGGAAAGGCGGCAGGACCTGACAACATCTCCGCAGAGGTGCTGAAGACAGACATAGAGACCACAGTAGAGATGTTCTGGCCTCTCTTCAAGAAGATCTGGGATGTTTGGCATGCAGTTGCTTGCTGATATCTGAAGCGACAGGGTGGTCATCTGCGTATCGAGTCCCGTTATCCCTGGGATATGTCTGAGTTGAGGGTTGCTGGCAGATCCCTGGCTCTTTATTGGGATGCCCGGGTCCGTCCCGGTGGCCCGAGCTGGGGGATTGCCTCCTCTGGTGGTAGGAGCAGGTTTGTTGGGTCTGGGGCATTCTAGAGCTGGGTAGATGAGGGTCCCGCCCCATGTCTCTAGGGGGAGTTAGCTGGCTCAGAGTTGGGACCTCTGGGTGTCATAGACAGCTAGACTGATGCATTCTCAGAGTCGCATCAGGTGGTGACACAAATCGGAAGGGGTTACCGGCGAACGGGACGGCGTGCTGGCCAGAGTTGGGCACCTGGATCTTATAGATAGCCATACTAAAGCTTTCGTGTTCTCTCTTCAGGGGCAACACTAGTTTAAAGGGCGGCCCATGGATAGTGCAGCAGCTTCCCCTGGGGTATGGCCGGCATGATCCTTGGGTTCCTCCCTTAAGGGGGCTGGGTCAGCTGGGGGTCTGAATTCATAGATTGCCAAACTGCCTCCTGACGGGACTTGGGCAGAGGCAACGCAAGAGGGAGACCTCTCTGAATACAAGAAACCACTCTTTGGGGGAGTGTTCGGGGTGCAATGGGGGTTCTCGTTTCTCTAGCGTGTCAGTTATCTGACTTCGTCGACGGCCAACGTTAAAATGCCGGAAAGAGTGTATCAAATACTCCAGTCTACAGCCGGGGTAGATATTGTGCAGGAACTTTTCAGTCTGACACCGGTCATCAGCAAAGGGCGATAACGCTCCTTGTCTTCTCAGCTGATCTGGCAATGTTTTCAAATTCTGTCAGTGTCAGGATGAAACTCCAGTTTACCGTTGTGAGTCTTCTTCCGTTGACGATTTTAGGACGCATGAATTTAAAGCAGCAAAGAAAGACCCCAAAATATTTTCGTCTCTGTATTGATCTTTGGTCATAATGAATTCAGAGGATGATTGTCTGATTAGTCGCCGAAACAGACACGTTACAACTGCAAGGAATAATCTCGGAAAAGAAGCCTGTCGGACTGCCAGTCTCAGCCTGAGACTGCTATCAACAATTGCACAGAGGAATTGAGGAACAGTCTCATCGTCAAGTAAGTATCGTGACAGTTCACGAGACTGTTTTTGCATAATACGTGAAAGGACATGTTGGTTTCGTTTGCGTACTGTAACCTAAATACTGAATTGCAGTAGGGGCGTGTAACCGTGTCGGTGTGCATAACATATGTTATTATGTATGTCATGCACGTGCCAGCACCTATGTGTGTGTGTGTGTGTGTGTGTGTGTGTGTGTGTGTGTGTGTGTGTGTGTCGCGGCGATGCGGTGGTGTGCATGCGTGCATGTCACTGTTGTGTGTGTGTGTGTGTGTGTGTGTGTGTGTGTGTGTGTGTGTTTGATACTGTATGATGGTTCAGTAAGCATGGTATCACATAACATGTAAAATGGGGTATTATATTGGATCACATAATCACCATGATCATCACATTCACATACAGGAACTTGCTAGAAGTTCAAGAAAGCAATGTCTGGTGCTTTGGGACAGTTTGTTCTTTCCACAAATAGATGATTTGTTGTTATTGTTGTTGTTATCCTTGCCAAGTCATTAATATGATTATGGAGGAATTGTTAGCCTGCACTTGTTTTCCCACACTACTATAGCTGCTTTCGACACAATTGATCACGAAATATGCCTTTCACGTCTGAGCTCAACTTTGGCATATGTGACATTGCACTAAATTGGTTTAGATCATATCTGTCAAACAGACAGCAGTTTCGTCCTTATTAACGAGAAACATTCTTCTAAAATGTCATCAAACTTTGGTGTTCCCCAGGGTCTGCGCTGGGTCCAGTCCTTTTCATAATGTACACAATGCCCCTGACTGTGATCATTCACACTAACAGCCTTTCTGTTCATCATGAAATGTTGTCGATGACACTCACTTGAACATTCTGACACGCTATACAACTATGACAATCTTGTCAAAAATCTTCAAGGCTGTGTCTCTGATATCAAACAGTGGATGTCTACTAATAATCTGAAATTAAATGATGATAAAACAGAAGCTATCCGGTTAACAAAGTATTCACAAGCTCAAGACCCCCGTCTTCATCCATCAGTAGTCCTAGGCTCCACTGACATCTCATTTATGCCATTTGTTCGTGACCTTGGCTTCTGTCTCAACTCTGATCTCACCCTGAAACACCACATAGCCAAAATCTGCCAAGCATCCTTTCTCGAACTCTGTCGCATCAGCTCTATCACTAGTATCAGACCTTTCCTTACAGAACAGGCCACGAAGACAATGGCGTCTTCCTGCATTCTGTCAAGACTAGATTATTGTTACGCTCTTCTCCTTGGTGCAGCCTTACTCCAGCCACTACAACGTGTTCAAAATTCAGCCGCTTGCCTTATCTTGAAGGTGCCAAAACAGCACCATACTTTGGATCTCTTGAAGAAATTACACTGGCTCAAAATAGAACACAGAATTCAGTATAAGTCGGCCTGTCTATGTTATAAGGTTATCACATGTGAATCCCCTACCTACCTATCTGATCACTTCGAAATATATTTTCCTACATGTCCCCTCCGTTCTTCCTCTGATGACTGAATTTTTTAAATTCCCTCATAACCGAAAGCAGCACGGTTCTAGAGCGTTCTCATTTCTGCGGCAATACTCTGGAATTCACTACCTTTCCATCTACGTCATGCCCCCTCCTTCCTGACTTTCAAGTCTGCACTTAAAATGTATCTGTTCAAATGCCAGTTGCAGGATACCACCTGAAATATTACTAAATTACGACATGTCACTTGCACACTTTGCTCGTGTACAAATGGGCTGTTTACCGGTCATGATATAGTGTGTTTATGTATGCAACATTATGTTCCAGTGCATGTGTGTGTGTGTCGTGCGCATGTGTGTGTATATATGTGTGTGCGCGCGCGAGTGTGCTGTGTGCGTGCATGCATACATGTGTGTGTGTGTGTGTATGTTTATAACTCGTGAATGCAGAATTTGTGGTGTGTGTGTGTGTGTGTGTGTGTGTGTGTGTCTGCTTATACATGTATTTTTTAGATGTTCAATTGTTAAAACATGTAAAGCGCCCTGTAGCCTACATTGTTAGGATGGGCACTATAGAAATTGTCCTCATTATTATTATTATTATATACGGCTGCTCCAGGCCCATGCCCAGAAATAAAATCCAAGGGAGTGAATAGATACATGAAAATAGTCAAATAAAATTCTTTCCCCTTCTTTTCTGCCATACATGATACACTTGAAGTACTTATATGGTATCAGTTTGTATGTGATATATGATCATAATTAAACAAGGTCTCTGTGTGTATGTGCATGTGAGTATGAGATGTGTGGTGTGATATGTGTGTTCAATGTATACATCATTACATGTGTGTGTATGTGTATTTGTGTATGTCACTGTGTGTGTGCAGAGCCATGTTTAGCTGCACTGTGCCCAGCTTTAACCAAGAGAACCAGAAATCGGTCATTTGAAGATTTTGATACTACATTATGAATTTACTTTTAAAGTGCTATTTTGAAATACTATTTCTTTGAAAATTATACCATTTTTTGCAAGCTATTGTTTCTATAGCTATGAGACTGCGCTTTTTGACAGAAACATTTTGAATTGAAAAAGTCTGCATAAGATCCTGAGAAATGCAAGTTTTACACACACATGGCCTATTGATGGTTTAGTGCATTACCTATTATGAGCACACCAGTATTAATGTTCAGATTGTATGATATAAAACCATATTCACTAATTCAGATATTTCCATTATTTATATGGTGCTCCATTATGATAGTAGTCTGAATTTCTTGCATCGTTAATGTTGTGGTATAATTTTTTTGTTATTATGTCATCAGCTAACATTTTGTAATTGTAACAAAAAGTCCCAGTGTTTTCAATTTCATCATTTCAGGAAAAGTGTCACAAAATGATGGGAAAAGAAGAAAGTGAGTTGGAGCTGAACAACAGTGACTTGTGGCTGGCAGAAATGGCGATGCCTTCAGAGCATGCAGAGCAACTCTTCCATGACTCTGCTTCTCTTGCTCACCCGCAGGACTTGGAACACACTCCTATAAAACAAGCTTGTATTTCTTCCTGCAGTGTTACTGAAGATCAGTCTTTGTGTGGCGCAAAAAGCGTTCAAAAGAGGAAAATTGTCAACAATGTTCAAGTGAATGGGGCTCATTATGATCATGTAAAGACAAAAATTGAATCTGATCTGCTTTTCAAGTTACATGAAAGAAAAATGTCTAGCCCAATTGTTGAGAAATGTATTGCATTTCAGGATTACACATCAGCCTTGCGTAACAAAGAGCCAGCTGCTCATCTGAATGATGGCATGGACTTCTCTGGTGATGCAGACTTGTTTGAGGATTCTATGTCAGAACTTGTGTCAAAGGATAGGCTTCCACACACAGAATCATCTGCATACCAAAGAACTGAGGGGCTAGAAAATATCACAGTTCATGGTAGTGATCATCAGGAAATGTTTAAGGAAAATCTTCATAACAGTCTTTATCAAGAAACTAATCTGGAGAAGCTTGACAACAGCTGCTCGAAAAGTGCAAATGATGAAACTCATGGCAGTGATGTTTGTGGTACATTAAGACATTGTGACATATCTCACTCCCAAACCCATGATGATCAGTTGGAACTGAAGAGCAAAAATGTAGATATTTTTCTTGATTGTGATGTTCATCAGGTAGGTACAGAATTACATTTGGAAACGCCCAAAGTACAGGAAAGTTCTGGGCCAGTATTAAACACATCTGAAACACCCAACACACACGCAGGTACAGAACCAGCCTTGCAAGTATCCAAGACATCTACACCCAAGGCACCAGGATCATGTCTGAAGGACAGGCTGAAAAACAGACTGCTTCAGAATGCTTCTAAAGTCACACCAGCTGCGAACAACCTGGAAGAACTACGAAAGGAAAGCATTGCCAAAGCCATGCTGGAAGCCTCACAAATCAGACGGGAAGGATTTGTGTCTGGCATTGGACCATTCTATGGCCTGCCCAACAAGGTGCAGGAGTTATTGAACGCCAATCGGAAGATCACCAAACTTTACGGTTTGTATTGAAACTAGTGTTAGTTTAGATACTGACACTAGTGACAGTCTCAGTTGTACAGAAAGAAGTGAGGGTAGTGGCAGAGTAGGACGGGGAAGAGGGGTTCATGGGGTTGGGATGAGTGAAAGCTGAGATGGAGATGGTTAAAGAGTGTGCATCTGAGTGGGTGTCTGTATGCACTCAATAGGTTCTTGTATTTATATATAACCATGTAATCATTTTTTCTTCTTTAAATCGTAGTTAGCATTTTGGGCTGGTAAATTTTGTGTATACATATCTTTAGTATGTGTGCCTAAAAGTAAAACATTGTATAGTTAGCATTTTGGGCTGGTACATTTTGTGAAGATCTTTAGTATGTGTGCCTACAACATTCTTGAATAAGCTTGTTAAAGCACTTTCCTATTCTAGAATGTGGACACTCAGTTAAGAAATCATGTGCTAAAATATTTAATAGGACATTGAGAGAGATGTCCTTATACAACTGTGTTTGCATAGTTGAAATCAATCTTCTATTTAGGAATGTATTAATTTTGTTTTATTTCTTTTTTGTTTCAATTTTAAGTTCTCTTTTTTTTTGGGGGGTGGGGGGGGGATTTTTTTTGGGTATTGAACCTCTATGGGTGTATCATAAGTATATATATATTTTGTTGTTGTTGTTGTTGATGAAATAAAGTCTAGTTTATGAAATAAAGTTCTGCCTGCTTGGACTTTACATTCAAAACGTTTAGTAATCCAACAGTGTTCAATTATTTCAGACTGGCAAGATGAGTGTCTGAAACTTCCGGCGTTGTACGAGGGAAGAAACCTGATCTACACTTTGCCCACCAGCGGGGGAAAAACTCTGGTGGCAGAAATCCTCATCCTGCAACAGTTACTGTGCAAGAAGAAGAATGCCCTGCTTGTTCTGCCCTACATCTCCATTGTGCAAGAAAAGGTAAAACTGGCAGTTAGATATATGATAAGCAGCATATTGATACAGATGGTCAGTTTGTACTACTCTTGTAGATGTGCTGGAAATGATGATTTTTCTGTTTAGTTAAGTGTAATAGCTCAGATAGTTACATTCAGGTTTACCATCCACATCCACCTGCCTTGACATGGCAAACAGAAATAACTTTCTGGGGGAATGGGGGGCAATCTTGTTCTGTAGCACACCACCAGAACAACATTAGATCAAGATGGGGAGCAAAAATGGCAGATTTTATGTTGGGCAGCCAGGTGATTTGAACTCAATGCGTAGTTCTGTGAACTGAGTGCTCAGCTGATTGAGCCAATCTGGCATCTGTGAGAGCTTAGTTGGAAATGACATATTCACTTCCTTTATGATAGTAAATCATTAAGGACGTGTTTGAGTGCCAGACAAGGAATACAAGAAAATTATAGTCTTTAAGAAACAGAAAATTATAGTCTTTAAGGTGAAAGAAGGGTCCTTACATTTTTATTTTTAAAAAAAATCACATCCCTTTGTGCATGTTAGGCCCATGATGGCTTTGTGTAATAGTGTAAAAGAAAGCAAAGGTCCTGATTTCCAATTTTGGGTATGGGTGGTTGTATTATAATGTAAGAGCACCCACCACCAGGAGGCTAGTGTTGTTAAAGGCATAAGGTTATAGAACAACTGTTGATAGAAAAACCAGAGTGCAGCCGTACAACCTTTTTCTCTGTTGCTGTTGCTAACCCTGTAACTAATGTATTAGATCTTTTTGTCTTTGTGATTGTCCTTGGAAGCTAAGAGGAAGGCATGGGTATTACTGTTAGGATAATCCTGTTCAGTATATCCCTCTAAAGGCATAAACTCAGCCCTGCACTTTTTTTTTAGAATTTTAAGTTGTGGGCGTAGACGGCAATACTACAGCCATTAGTTTACTGGGATTAACTCTCATCAGTTCTTTCCCTTGAATTTTGATCACCGGTGATCGATGGATTTCTTCCCGGAATTATGGTATCTAAAACAATATTTTTGTTATCTGAAGCAATATATTGCCTGAAAAAAAAACGAAATAAACACATTCATCACAAAAATATTATTATTTTAGAAATAATGCGCAGAATGTTACGAAACAAAGAACGTCTGTCATTCAAAATGCAGAAATCCCCAAAACTGTTGAGAGTTAATAGATTAATTAAACTAGGATGGAAAAGCGTCCCACAGGCTGCATCTAGTCTTGAAAATTATACAGAAATCATTGTGTTACATTGGATTGTTAAGAGCAGTTGTCCACTTAGGTGCTGTCCTGCAATAGTTCACCTCTTGTCTCTGGGTACACAAAGCAGAACGATAAGATCAAAAAGTGGATGACAGCAAAGTCAATGTGACAGAGCTTGGTGGTTGAACTGATTCTTTTTCTTTCATCACTCGCATCTTCACTAAATTTTTAAGCATGACAGTGAAGGGTAAATTAACCCTTACAACTTGGTCAATAGTGATCAAACATATTTTTATTTGATGGCATTGAGAGAAAGACTAAATCTCCTCTAGTAAAGACATTTCTAATTAAGATAATGAAGGTTTTCAAAACTCAAAATGATCATCATAAAACTAAAAAAGAAAGCTTATTTTTAAGCCATAACTGACAGGATGTGTTTTGCAGAGCATGGTTGAAAACTGTTGATAAATACATGAAAAAAAAAAGTGCTTCAGAGTATTGTTGAGTCATGCTGTGGTCCAGGTGAGGATCCTGTCTGAGTTTGCCACAGAGCTTGGGTTCCTGGTAGAGGAGTACGCAGGAAGTAAAGGCCGTTTTCCGCCGACAAAGCGTCGACAGAAACAGTCGTTGTATGTGGCCACCATTGAGAAGGGACAGTCGCTTGTCAACAGTCAGCTGGAAGCAGGCCAGCTCGGGGAACTGGGTCTGGTGGTGGTGGATGAGGTGAGTGCTGGTCAGAATGGTGTTCTGGCTCAGTGGAGAGGTGGCCTGATGAATAATGAACTGACTTAGGAAAATCTTCAATATGTGGTTCGAGTTTTTTGCAGGCAACTTTTTTTCCTTACCTGTTTGCTAGAAATTTGTGTGTGTGCATGTCTGTGCGCGTGTGTGGTGTGTGTGTGTGTGTGTGTGTGTGTGTGTGTGTGTGTGTGTGTGTGTGTGTGTGTGTGCGCGCGCGTGTGTGTGTGTGTGTGTGTGTGTGTGTGTGTGTGTGTGTGTGTGTGTGTGTGTGTGTGTGTATTTGTGTGTATGTGTGAGAGTTATGCATATGTATGCGTGTGTGTGTGTGTGTGTGTGTGTGTGTGTGTGTGTGTGCGCGCCTCAAGTGTTTATCTTCCAACATACTTTCGTGACACGCAACAATCACAGTTCATCAAGAGTTTTGAAAGCCATACACTGGAACTGGTACAAGTAACACAGTGTCTTGCGTATTTTCGTTATAATAAATGATTTCCCCTCAGCTTTATATGAAGAATGATTATTTCTCCCATTGGATGGCTGTAATAACAGGATGTCATGAGTGTGGCTGTGAGTTGGAGTAAGTAGCATGGGAGCAATGCCACATGGAATATGAGATGGTATGGAAAAAGAAATTGAAAAAAAAAAAATCTTTATCAGCATAAGTTTAGTATCTCCTTTATGCATATTTTCTGCTGCAAACACAACATGTCATTTGTGGTAAAAAAGAACATTTTTTTTTAATGAAACTGAGAAACCTGCAAGACGTCACAACAAGATTGAAAGGGTTTTCTTCTTGTAACTTACATTCATGCTTCTTTGAAGAGAAAAATTATAAGCTGTGTTTGTTTCTGAGCTACATAGGGCATAGGTTTAATTTTGTTGTTGTTTTTGTTTTGTCATTCTTATGACTAAAGTAAATAGTTTTTTTTTCTTTCTCTGTTTATTTCTTTCTTTGTCTTTTGTCTTCCTTCTTTTCTTTTTTTTCTTTTTGAACCCTGTAGAAATTCTTGATCCTCTTTTTATCAAGAAGTTTCTGATCCTTTTTACAGTTGCACATGATTGGGGAAGGAGGAAGCAGAGGCTCTGCAATGGAATCCTGTCTTTTAAAGCTGCTGAATGCAACAAAAGGCAAGTATTATGAAAAAGTTTTTATCACCTATTTTCGAGCCTCAGTCAAAACAGGTCATGAAAACTGCACAGCTGATAAGCATAGATAATCAGTTCCTCAAATAGAATATGTAGCTTTGAACAAGTTTATTAAAGGATTTGTAATGAAGAATGATGAAAGAGTATAAGAAAAGATTTTGCTATATTCTAAAGTGCCTTCTGTATGAACGACAGAGATTTCTTTCTTTAAAAAGTGAGGGATGCGCCCTGTATTCTACTGTGCCTTGTTGGTTTTGCATGGATCCAAATAAGAAGAGTGCAGAATAAACAGCTGGGGTTCACAGGGTCTTGCACTATATGGGTAGGTTTGGGAAAACTGAAGTGGAAGTTTCAAGCTTTTAATAAAATGTGAATTTTAAACTGGCTTTGGAAAATATGTACGTTTTGAAAATATGTAGTTAGCAAAGAATGTTCTCGAAACCTAGAAATAGTATATGTGATACTTGGCTAATGAGAAAAAAAAAAAAAAGAAGATGTTGACGAGAAACAGACTGTTTTTTCAGTAATACATCATCAATATATTTTCATTTGTATGAACTAGAAACTAGTTTTTTGTTGTTGTTTTTTTTATTACATATCTGAACAAGACATACCTTAATTAAAATTTATTGTGTAAAAACAGTTGGTGGTAAGTTGGTAGGTGGAAATAATCAGAATGATTTTTGGAACAACTGGTATAAGTTTGAGAATTTGCAAATAAAAGTCCTGGAAGAGCTTGACAGTTGATTTACAGAATAGTCATTATAACAAATCAAAGTATCAGTACGCATCTTGTGACACATGTCAAGAAGAAGGCCTTTTTTTTGTTTTTTGATTTTTGTTTGTTTAACTCTCTCAAGAAATTTGGAGTGGCTGAGAAAAATAAAATGCATATATGAAAATCAGCTAAGATGGGAAAGTTAAAGGACAGCAATGGCATGCCTGTTCTTTGTCATCAGAACCTCCACAAGTGATCGGCATGAGTGCAACACTGAACAACATAGCAGACCTGGCTAAGTTTCTGGAAGCTGATATTTTCTCCAGTGATTTTCGACCAGTGAGTGTCAGTGATTGCATGTAGGCTATGCTTGACTGGCTCCAACTGATACCATTATTAAGTGCTCAATTGCTATCAGCTGTCACTTTAAAAGACAGGTTTGTAGAGAGAGAAAGAAAGAGAGAGTGTTATGGTTGAAAGGGAAGCTGAGGACTACGGCCCAGTGGATAAAGCAGTATTTTCTTGATTCAAGGGCCTGGGGTTCAGTTCCCTCTCAAGACAGGTTAGATTTTTCCCTATCAGAGTCAACTCAGGTGCAGACTCCAACCCCCTTGATGTCCTTTGGATGAGACTGCAAACTGAGGTCCTGTATGCGAATGCATGCATTGGGGAAAAAAATGTTCAGGGATGTTAAATCATTTTCTATCTTTTATAGAAAAAATGGTCATTGTAGTATGGATGACGTACAACAAGAACAACATCAAAAACAAATGAAAAAGAACAAATATACGCTGGTGGTGTGATTAATCATCATCCCAAAGACGGAAACGTAGTATTGACTGTGGGATTAAAGAGGGTCACATGTGGGATTAAAGACATATATATCTTATCAGTGGTAAACCTTTGATATCTAGATGTGGAATGTCGAGGGAAAGGAAGGAGAGGAGGAAGAAGATTGAGTATCACGTCAGGATGACCTTGGAGATGCTGAGACACATTTTGAAGGGCAGTCTCGAGCACAACACTGTCATGTGGTCTGATTCTTGACTGACATTTAAGTATAGAATCAGTGTTGTCTTATCTTCACAGATAATTGTGAACAAGGTAAAATGCTGTGAATTCGGTGGCCTGTCATCTCCTGTGTTCATGTTATCTCAGCATTGATTTCACCTCAACATCCATGCACTGGTGAGGTTGTGTGAAAGGTTTTGTATCAACGTATTGGGGGTTGGAATAGCCCAGTGGTAGAGCTCCGGACTTGTAATCTTGGTGATCCTGGGGTTGCAGGTTCGAATCTCTGCTGGGCCGTTTCGGTACAGGGGCATTTTTTCCTTGGAATTAACCTCAGTTTTGACTCCATTTCCCACACAGTACTTTGAATGAGACTATAAACCGAGGTTCCGTGTGTGACACACGCATAACATCTTGCACACATGTAAAATCCCATCATCAACTTTCGGAAGAGAAGGCCAGTTTGGCCGTTGGTATGGATGACATGTTACACATAGCATGCACCTTCCCTGAAGTTGGAGTATGGCTGCCTTAATGGCCGGATGAAAAAAAATGGTCATAGATACACATAAATCTTTGTTGGGTAGATAGGATGAATCCTTGCCTGTCTATACAAGGAGTGTCCACAGGAGTATCAGCCTACGTGCAGAGAGAGAGAGAGAGTATCAACATATTCATGGAAACTGTTGTTGGAACAATTATTATCATTATTGAGAAAACTTATGTGTTGCTTATCCTTGTTTACAGACCAAGCTCTAAGCGCTTCTTAATCCATGCACTACAAAATGAGCTGCCTTCCGAAGAGTGAAGTGCTGAAAGCTGCTGCAAATGCTTATCATTTGTTTCCCATGTTTTGTAGTCCAATATCACTCACTCAGTATTTCACGGAGTTCTTCAGTTTTTTTTCATGGAGGATTTCACGGAGGATGTTTACTATATGTTTATGTGTCATCCATACCTTTGGCCAAACTGGCCATCTCTTCCAAAAGTTGGCGATAGGTTATTTCATACATGTGCACAAAATGTTCACGTCTGTTCACACACAGAATATCAGTTTATAGTCTCATTCAAATTACTTTTCAGGATTTGGAGTCAGAACTCATGTTAACTCTGAAGCAAAAATGATACTGTAGTCATGTACTGAAACAACCTGGCACATGAAAAGTCTGAAAACTTAAATTATCATTATGCCCAAGATTATCATCATGGATTAACCTGGGGGAGCTAAGATGAATGAAAACTACAGTGTTAATTGTTGTCATCTTTGTGATCATTATGATTAAAATTACTGAACAGGTTTGTAGTGGTTGTGTTGTCTCATGTGGTTTGCAGGTGAACTTGACAGAATTCGTGAAAGTGGAAGACAATTTGTACCAGGTCAACAACAAGGCCTTGGTACCTGAAGACAGACTTCAGCATGACAAGATCCTTACCTTTCCTGTAAGTGTGTATGTGTGTGTGTGTGTGTGTGTGTGCGTGCGTGCGTGCATGCGTGCATGCGTGCGCGCACACGCGTGCGTGTGTGTGGTGTGTGTGTGTGTGTGTGTGCGCGTGTGCGTGTGCGTGTGTGTGTGTGTGTGTGTGTGCGTGTGTGCGCAGGCACGCACAGACGGGCATTTACATGTGTGCATGTGTGCGCGCGCGTTTGCACGTGTGCATGTGTTTGTGTGTGTGTTTGTGTGTGTGTGTGTGTGTGTGTGTGTAAATACAACAAAATCTTAATCTTTTCCTATGTGTGTTTGAATATTTGTTTGCAAACAGGACTAAGTTTCCCGTAGTGCATATGTATGTGCATGCATGAACATCAAGATAGGAGAACTATATGTCATATTTGCATTGAATGTTAAAGTTGGTGCTGCATCCATTGTTAATGAACACCTTTTTCTTTGATACTAGAGTGCTTACCTCTCTAAGGTGGATTTGCAGTGTGTAGTAGTTCGAAACATAGAAACAAAAGCATTCATCAGATAAGGTAAGTAAAAACATCTCCCTGCTTTGCTGAAAAAAGTTGTGAAAACTGAACTATGTTTTGGTATGATTCATGAAGTGAACTCACTAATGGTGATTACCCTGTCTGCCTAACCTGATAAGGAGGCATGGTTAGCTCCCTGCTCTCCTGAATTTTTTATTCTTTTTTTTAGGATCTTGATAATATGGCAATGTTCTTCTCCAAGAATGGAGAGGGTATTTGTTTTGACAGGTAAGTGTATTGGAAAACTTTTTTTAGTAGTAAAAATTCCTTTTTCTTTTTTTTAGCATTATCTAGACTGGATATTTGTAACAAACTATTTTGTACCATCTATTTTTGAAACCTCTATTAATTAATTAATTAATTAATTTATTTTTTGTCCATTGTATGCAGTCTTGATGTCATGGATGGCTCGTCTAAAACTGACAGGTGCTGGCAGGCTCAGGGCTTGCTGTTCACTGGTAGCAGAAGTTGTTTCCATCTGGCTGAAGAAGGAGTCAGTTGTATTAAGTTACTACTATCAATGGAAACAGGGATTTCAGCTCAGTTAACTGTTAGCTGCTAAATAAATCTTAAAAAGTGTTTGAAGTAACTCAGCCAAACAACATGGAGATAAACAACACTCAGGACAGCAAAAATGAAGAATGAGCAATCACTTACCTTGTTAAATTCAGTGCAAGATGGGCGTTGACACAACACTCATGACAAATAAAGTGAAGAACGAGCAAACCCTTATCTTGATTGAATAAGATTCAACGCCCAACTTGCGCCAAATTTGACAAGATAAGTGATTGCTCATTCTTCATTTTTGTTGTCCTGGTGTTGTTTATCTTGCCTTTAGAAGACCTAAGAGGTTGAAATGTGTCACGTTTTGTCTTGTGATTTATTTGTCCATGTTGTTTGGCGGAGGTGTTTCAAACACTTTTTAAGATTTGTTTAGATTTCTGCCTGCAGTCGCCCTACTTTGCAACTAACCGTTAGCTGCCAGTCGCATTATTCATTTCTTGCTTTTGGAGACTAGACTTGGTTGATCAGTCGTCAGTAGAGAGTTTGTACTTCTCTGTGTGGTTTCGCCTTGACATGAAAAGTGAGGTGCGTTGTATTGGGAATGCCATTTCTCCAGCTTTCGGGTGGATTTTCTTCCTGGGTTCTGTGAGGTAGATTGATGTGTTTGAACAGCACAGTGAGCAGAGCCAGCAGATGGACCCGGACCACCTCCTACACCTGGTGCTGCAGATAGTGCCTCAGAACTCCTGTCTGCTCTTCTGCCCCACCAAGCGCTACTGTGAAAACGTCGCCCTCATGCTGGCCAAGATGATGCGCAGTCACCACAGGTGGGTACTTAAGGTAGGAGGGATGAAAGTGACTGAATTTAGACAAAACTGTGACTGTACATGGAAAGGAATGTATTGTGTTTCATTCCTTTCTTTTTGGTTGCTCTGAGGTCGGTACTCAAGGTCTGACCAGCGCGTTGGGCTAACGCGTAGGTCAGACATCTGCTAAGTCGTAGCCATGAGACCCTCTTCTTAAATTCTCTCATCTTAGTCATTAATTAAGTTATCCATCAGCTTTAAATCATGCGCAGTGTGGTCTCAAAACTTAGCGGATGTGGTGTAGCTTATATGGACTAGTCCACACACAGTGATGCCTCATTGATGAAACTGAAACTGAAACTGGCTGTTCTGAAAAAAAAACAACAATGACTAAGCTAAAGTTTACAACTGGAAAGAACTTTGAATGATAATATCCTCGGGGCTTTGTTTTGATTCTTATGCATTATTGTTTAATGAAGAAATTATAATGTATTTCCCGTTAGGCTAAGGATCAGACTATTTACTTCACTTAGTAGCAAGCAGCATAGCACCATATATTTTAGGTTGATAATAAAAATTATACCTTAAATACTGCTTTTTGTTTGTTTGTTTTAAGGAAAAGAAGTAAGCTCATCTGTTGACACAACAAAAAAGAGGGTGCAGCATGAAATGTGTTCGTGTTCAAAAGATAAACAAACCTTAAAATTCAGGTTGCAAGCACTGACTTCGGCTTTTTAAAGTAGCTCATTCGTTGAAAATACATCTGAGAAAGGATTCCTTTGATTAACATCTTTTCATGAATACATCATCAAATGAAGCTGTGACAATGCTCTTTGCCCCTATCCGCTTTTATGCCCCCCGTTCCCCCTTAAATATAGAAGTTACATTCACAATAGTTCACTACTGTGATGAAAGTGCAGCTGCTTCTCTGACATGCTGCTTGCAGGCATTTGAGCGAGGTGCAAAAAGAAAAGCGCAGGGCGTTGCTCAGTGAGCTGCAGAATGATGGGGGAGGCAAGATGTGCCCTACCCTGAAGTTCACCCTTCACTTTGGCCTGGCTTATCACCACAGTGGCCTCACCACAGACGAACGTCGCCTCATCGAAGACGCTTACTCGGACGGGGTGCTCTGCCTTCTGACCTGTACGTCCACCCTGGCTGCTGGGGTCAACCTGCCTGCAAAGAGGTGAACTCACTTAGCTGTGGTGTTCCTGTAAATGTTTTAGTAGTAACCTTATGGTATGAGAGTCATTATCTTTCCCTGCATATAGATATTCTTGTATCTGTGACTCGGACAACCATTTTTAAAGAAAAATTACTGTTCCGCCAAACGAAAGAGACAAACAAATTACAAGACAAAACTTGATGCTTTTCGACCTTTCTGGTCTTCTTCAGGCAAGACAAACAACATCCACGACATTGAAAACGAAGAATGAACAATCACTTATCTCCTCATATTGGGCGCAAAATGGATGTGGAATGGACAACCATCGTTTACATTGACTGGATAATCACTGTTTACATTGACTGGATGATCACTGTTTACATTGACTGGATGCAGGGTGATCCTGAGGAGCCCATATGTTGGTGCTGACTTCATCAAACACAGCCAGTACAAGCAAATGACTGGCCGAGCAGGCAGAGCCGGTATCGACTCTTCAGGGGAGAGCATTCTGATTGCCAAGAAAGCTGACATGCCAAAAGTGAGTTTTCCTGTGAATAGTTTTGTTTCTTGCATACAACCTGTTTTAGAAGCATTTTCTTTAGTACTTTGAAATATGAGGAAAGTATCCAGTTTCAGGGCAACGAAGTTTATGTATATCTTTTTTCTTTTTTTCTTTTTTTTTTTGTTTCTAACAAGGTAGATGTATATTGATTTCTATGAACATTTCTGAACTTGACATACTTTTCCTGTCTTTCTGTGATATGTGTGAGATTGCTGCTAAGTTCAGACACAACAGCTTTTGGAAAATACTTTTTATTCTGTTAATAAAACTGCAGGCTACCCAGTTTCGTGTGCATATGTTGTAGAGTGTATTGACCTAGATGGTTTGTACTTGGTCACGGAATTTGATGAGATGCCTTTGTAAAGTGATGTGGAAAGAGAATTTTGAAGTCTAAAATTACTTTAAAATGTGTTTAAAACACATGTTTTTCAATTGAACCAGTAAGAAAAAAATGTGCTTATGTTTAGAATGACCAGGTCTAACAAAACAAGAAACTGTTCAAAATTTACTTTGGATTGAAAAGGTTGCAGTCTGCAAATTCAAATCATGACAGGAGCAGCTTCTCTTAACTGCTGTCTGTAGCACTCCCTTAGCCCTTGTCCCCTCCTCCCCCACCCAAAACAGATTTGTATAACTTAATCATATTTTAAAGATTGGACAGCAAAGTGTGTGTGTGTGTGTGCGCGCGCGTGCATGCGCACACATACTCATGCTGCCATGTTTTGTCTCTGCGTGTGCCTGTGACACTGTGTGCTTGTTTGTGTGTGTGTGTGCGTGTGTGTGTTTGTGGTGTGTGTGAATGTTTGCATGTGTTTGTGCGTGTGCGCACATGAGTGTGTGTGTGTGTGTGTGTGTGCATATTTATGGTTGCTTCTGGCATGTATTCGTGTCTGTTACTCTGTATGTGTTTGTTGCGACTTCTGATGTGTGTGTGTGTGTGTGCGTGCATATTTATGGTTGCTTCTGGCGTGTATGCGTGTCTGTTACTCTGTATGTGTTTGTTGCGACTTCTGATGTGTGTATGTGTGTGTGTGTGTTTATGAAGGTGACAGAGCTGCTGTCAGGCCCACAGGACATGTGCCACAGCAGTTTGATGTACCAATCAGGAAAGGGCCTGCGTTCACTCGTCCTGTCCTTGATTGGACTTAAGGTAAGCATTCAATCAGACACTCGACTCGCATGTTATTGATGACTATGTTGAGAATTGAGTTTTCTTTTTAACTGTAACTGAAAGCAGAGCAGTGGAAGATATTCTGATGTAATTTGAATTTTTTTGTGCAAAGGCGGTTTTTTTTTCTTACCGTAAGATTTTTTTTTCTTTTTTTTCCCTAGTGGATTGTATCATGTAATGCCAGCATCTTGAAGCTTTGTTTTGTTTTTTGTTTTTCTGTTTACAACTTAGGCTGCTCTCCCTTAGGCGGAACATGTTTCCATTGAATAGCAGCATTGTTTTCTTTTTTTTTTTTTTTTTTTTAGAGCGGGCATATTGTTTTCTTATTTTCTGGATTGTCAAAGAGAATTTTGCCAGGGAGAACTCTTATTGTTGTGGTTTCTTTCATGTGCACTAAGTGTAATATGCAAGGGAACCTTGGTATATTGCCTCATCTGAAAGATCTGCTCTCAGACCACAACTTAGAACCTAGAAGGAAGACGGTAAACAGAAAAAAAAGTGCCTGAGCGAGATTTGAACCATGGACCGTGAAGTTTGTTGCTTTGTAGGAGAGAGAATGTGTTATCCATTGGACCACCTTTTCACCATTTTTTGTTCTGGGCCTTCATTGCAATAACATTTCAACCTAACTGTTTAAAAGAATACTTGTACTTCCAGTTCCTACTTTCAAAGGGTAAGATGACTCCATTCCGAAATGTCTGAGGGTAGGAGCTGCAATTCATTCAGTGAAAGACATTAGAGTTGTAGCAATATTGGGCTTATGGCCAGGGTTAGAGGGTTCAGCTGACACAGGCAAGCTTTCCATTGAAAGTTTGATTATAAGCTTTTTGCAAGAGAGACCTGCATTGCAGCTTGATATGTAGGAGTTTATGTTCAGCCAGTGACTTCATATGTCACTGAAAGCATGGGGAGAGAATTTTGTTGTATTGGTATGCATACTCTTTGACGTTTCTCTGCATGGGCCTACAGCCACTGTGACATTTTATACATTTATTATTTCATTTTATGTATTAGTCACAAGTCTGAGAATTGTGGTGCTCTTTGATAATATGTTATCTCTGCATTCCTGCTTGCAGAGCGTAATTCAGTAACCTGGCAAGCAGACCGCTTGCTATCCAGTGTGGTTTCGCGTTCCTGTACATTCCTGCCATGAAGCAAATTGTTCCCTTCTATGCAGGTGGTGGAGACAACTCAGCAGGTGTACACTGTGGTGCAGAAATCTCTTCTGGCCATTCAGGCCTCTCGTATGGACATCAACATCATCACCGCCATACGCCAAGCTCTGCAGCAGCTCATCGACTCGGGTCTCGTAGTGCAAAAGAGGGCAGGTCATGCTCCGTCGCAGGATCAGGGCACTGATTTATTGCAAGTGGCAGAAGGCACAGACACAGAGAAAAACCATCCTGTATTAAAGAAATCAGAGACGAAAGGCATGGATCGTACTGCTCAGGACCGAGATTCTCAAGATCTGTTTGAAGAAGAGGCTTTGTCAAGGAGTAAACGAATGAGAACGGAAGATGGGATGAGGCCTAGCCCCATTGATGAGTCGGACTCATCACAGAGAAGCAGCACTGTTGATGACGTTGGCTGTAATGACAGTGGCAGTTTGTCTGGTTACACACTGGGTATCACAGAGCTTGGGAGAGCCACATTTAAAGGTACTGATTGAGAAAATGGCTAAGCGTGAATTTTGCTGAGAGTGAGAGTCTTTCCCTCTTTCTTCCGTTTCTGCTTTTCTGTCAGTGTCTCTGTCAGTGCAAATTCATACTCATTGTGTGTGTGTGTGTGTGTGTGTGTGTGTGTGTGTGTGTGTGTGTGTGTGTGTGTGTGTGCACTAGTTCAAAAGGTCATTGTCTCCCATTTCTCCCGTTGTTACCATACATGCTCCCTCCTCCTATCATAATGGTTGGGCAACATTCCATAATGTTTTAATTTTTTTTAATCTGTTTCTGAAAGTTCATAAGATTATGAAAAGTGTCTGAAAATTGAACTAGATCATCATAATAACATACTTGATGCCATGTTTTAATTCACTTTGTTCCCTAAAGTAACTTTTCTTGAATTTCTTATGGCAGAAGTGGGCATCTAGTGACACAATCATACTTTTTAAAAAAAAAATTTTTTTGTGTGTCTCTTGAGCAGGATCTGTGGACATAATGTATGGGAGTCGCCTGTACGAGGATCTGAAACAAGGGGAACAGTCTTTGGTGCTGGCCAATCACTTGCATCTTCTGTACCTGGTGACACCCTATGACTTGGCTCAGGACATCACACCTTGCTGGATGACCTACCTGCACCAGGTGAACATCTATCTTGCTGTATGGGAGAGACACTGGCGCATAAGTTTTTGATTGTCAGGCCATTTATTGAAGTGTATTGTAAAATTTTTAACGTCTCAACCTTTTGTCTCCCAAGCGTCTAGTAAAGGCCATGTCACATTTGGTGAGTCTCCTGTGCTGGATTGTTGACACACAACAGGTGCAGAGCTGTCAAGTACTACACTTTCGGCGTCGCATGCTAAAATTTCATTGACAGTGCTGTGCTACTACACTTTGTGATGAAATGCTATGCCAAACAACAAACGGAAACAACAAAAAAGAAAAAGCTTCATAGACTTGTTGGCAGCTTTAATGGAGCCGAAACTCCCTTGATCTTTAGACTGTTGACTTATTTCATCAAAAAATGGACAAAGTCAGTGAGGAGAGGAAAAGAAAGCAGAGGAAAAATTGCTAGAGATTTTACTGCCGTATTGATTAGCTTCATTGTCAGCTTTTTTTTTTTTTTTTTTTGGGTGTGTTTGTCAATTTAAAATCAGGCAATAACTAGTGAGATTTCTGTCTTCTTAGACCATCATCATATGAGTGCTACGCTTACATTTGGAACGCTACACTTAAATGTCAAAATGCTACTCTTTGTGCTTTTGATACCTTGAAGCTCTGCAGGTGTGCCAGCCTTGGTAATGACCACAAGAATGAGCACTTGCCCAATCTGAGGAGTTAAATACATTCAGCTTTTCAGGAAAGACGCTGACACAGGGAAGATGGTCATCCAATCAAAGCACAGCTGTATGTCATTATGTTTTGCGCCCGCTGTGTCCTCTTGGCATGGCTTTTTCTTTCCCAAAGTTGCAGTGAAGTTCAAGCACTGGTCCTCATTGTGGGTGTTTCTACTTCTGTACCTTGTGTAATGTCCGTGTGCGCATGTGTGTGCTTTTGTTCACACAAGGTGTATGAGAAGATACACAAGACTCAGCCTGAGACCTGCTGTGTCTTTGAATGAAAAGAACACGTCGTTTTCTGTGTGGTTCCAGCTTGGTTCATTGGCCCCGGATGAGCTGAAGGTAGCCTCGCTCATTGGCGTCACGAGAGCTTCATCGTGCGGAAAGCCTCAGGGAGGTCCACCCGCCAGGTGAGTTATTGATGAGATCTTTTCTACATTTGACACAGTTATAAGTAGCGTGTGATGAGAGTTTGCCTACATTTGGCACAGTTATTACTAGCTGGTGATGAGGTCTTCTTTTACATTTGGCACAGTTTATTCCTAGTTTGTGATGAGGTCTTCTTTTACATTTGGCACAGTTATTCCTAGTTTGTGATGAGGTCTTCTTTTACATTTGGCACAGTTATTCCTAGTTTGTGATGAGGTCTTCTTTTACATTTGGCACAGTTATTGATTATGATAGTTAATTCTGAGATTGTTCTGACATTTGGCACAGTTATTATACTTTGTGTAACAGGATTTTTTTTTTTTTTTTATACATTTGGCACAGTTATCAGTGGTTTGTTTTTTTTGTTTTTTTTTTTTACATTGACACACTTATCAGTAGTTTGTGATTAGATTTTTTGTACATTTGGCACAGTTCTCAGTATTTCATGAAGAGATCTTTTCTACATTTGGCACAGCTATGAAAAGATTGTGTGATGATTTTCATTTTTTTTTTATATTTAGGCATAGTTATCAGTAATTCATTATGAGATTTTTTTTCTTCATTTGGCAAAGTCATCAGTAGTTTGTGTGATGGAATTTTTTTTCAACATTTGGCACAGTGATCAGTAGTTCATTATGAGATCATTTCTACTTTTGGCACAATTATCAGTTGTTAATGATTAGATTGTTTCTACTTTTGATGCAGTTTTCTGTAGTTCATGAAAGATCTTTTATAATCTTGGCACAGTTATAAGTAGTTTATCATGATCTTTTCTGCATTTGGTACAATTGTCAGTAGTTTATTATGGCTGTTTTCTACATTTGGAAGAGTTATCCATAGTTTGTGTGATAAGATCATTTTTACAGTCGTCACACTTATCAGTGGCTCATTATCAGATTGTTTCTGTATTTGGCACAGTTATCACAGTTTGTGTTGTGGGATTTTTTTTCTACATTAGGCAAATTTATCTATAGTTCATAAGACAGTTCTTTTTTTTTTTTTTTTTTTTTTTTACATTTGGCACACTTATAATTAGTTCAGCATGAACTCTTTTCTACATTTGGTAGAATTATCAATAGTTCATGATGAGATCTTATCTATGTTTGGCCCATTTATCTGTGGTTCATGATGGTTTTTTTGTTTTTTTTTTTACATTTGTAGTTGTCAGTAGTTCATAATGTCAACTTTTTCACATTTGACACAGATACCTGTTTGTTGTCTCTGTCAGAATCTTATGTAAACTGATTATTCCTCTGTGTGTGTGTGTGTGTGTGTGTGTGTGTGTGTGTGTGTGTGTGTGTGTGTGTATGCGCATGCCGCGCGTGTGGTGTGTGTGTGTGTGTGTGTGTGTGGTGC